>PUFA01000201.1:765000-1965000 GCA_003508835.1 Eonycteris spelaea
CAGTTTTGACTGGGGCCTGCAGCACATTAATAGGTTCACTAAAGTCAGAAGATCAGCAAAGATCTTTACTTCAGGATAATTAAAAAGCAGAAAAGCTTAAGATAGAGTAAACTTAGGCTCTAGCTTACCACCACCTCTTCCACGAGCTCTTCCTGCAAATCCTCCTCTAGATCCCCACTGTTGCTGTTGCTGATACTGTTCCTTCGACATGGCTACTTTTATTTCACACTAAAAGAGAAAAAATTTGTTATTATACTGCATCGAGAAAATAGACAAAAAAACAAAACAATCAAAGTTTATAATAACCAGAGTAGCCAATACTATCTAAAATACAGTTGGCTAATTTGATACATTCCTTGAAATCAATTAAAAACATTAGTTCTTAAAGAAATAATCGCTTCTGATGATATCAAAGTATTTGCTTGAGATGTTATGGCTCTACTTGTCCTCAAAAAATTTATTAGTAAAGTCTAGACAAAAATTCACTTAAAAACAAATGTTTACCTCCTGCTCCCCAATAAAAGCAAAAATAGTTGATCAATGACTGAAAAATAAGGAGCTCAGGAGGCCTTTTTAACACACAAACATGCCAAATGAAGCCTTTACAGAAAGCTAGATGATTAAACTATAATGTTCAAGTGTGCAATTAAATGGATGCTAACTTACTTTACTAAGACCAACATTGTGGTATTTCTTTTCCATTATCTTCTTTACTGGTTCCTCTTCCTTAAAGGTAATAAAGCAGAATCCACGCCTCTTATTGGTCTTGTTGTCCATGGGGAGCTCTATGGATTCCACCTGACATAAAAAAAAAAAAATTTAATTCTTTAATTTGTATGTTAACAGTAAGAGCACACATTTAGTAGGGAAAGTACACAAAGAAAGTATGTTTGACTCTAGAGCTCTATTCTCCTATGTCCCTCTCACTGTTAATGCTGATCTGTTCAAAGAATTCTTTAAATTAGAATATCTACTCCCCCTAAAATGACTTCAGAAACCTGTTATAAAAAGAAGTTTCACCTGGTCCTACCTAATATTTGCTATGTAATTCAAGTCACAAACTCAAATGCCCACCGAGAACAGTCACTTGTAAGAACAACAGAATAAAAGTGACTGCATTTGGGAGAAAATGAACAGTGGTACAGACCACTGAACCCTGGAGAACATATGACTACCAAAAAGTAGATGCTCCTACTATTCTTAGATGGCTACTGCCAATGTAAACAGTTCCAATGTTGCTTGCACTTACAAATGAATATTAAGCCACAAATTTCTCATAGTTTTAAATCGTTGATTCATAAAAGAAACCTCCTCATCTATTTCATTAAGTCTATAATTAGCCTTATAAAATTTGCATGTATGCATGTATGTTATACTGAGAAGGTACCAAACCCTATTCTCAAGTCATTCCTTTCCTTTTCTCAACCGAACCATTTTCTTCTATATCTTGAGTAATCCAATCTGGATTTCTTCCTCATGTCTGCATTTTTATTTTTCCATTAATCTGGTAAATTCCTCAAGAATGTCTATTTCATCTTTGTATACCCTGTGCCCAGCAATGCTATTATCATATGGCATTCCTCAATAAATGAGAAAATGCAAACCTCTAACCTTCATATCCTTATTGCAAAAATAATCACATAATCCGTCCAAACAACAAAACTGAAAAACCCAGTGAAAAACGCTGACAATTATAATTATCCTATTTTTGGAAGCTTAAAAAAAAAAAAAAAAAAAAAAAACCTGGGTCAAAACATCACATACCTCACCAAAACCACCAAAGTACTCTCTTATTTTCTCTTCAGGTGTATCTGGAGAAAGGCCACCAACAAAAATTTTTTTAACAGGCTCTTTTGTTTTCATGGCTTTGGCCCTTTTAGGATCAATCACTTTCCCATTCAATTTATGTTCTTTCTGATCCATGACCTAAGGAAATTGAAGTTTTTCATTTTAAATATGTGTATCTTTAAGTTCAGAGACTATTAACTTAAAAATAATTATAGTTAAATAAAAATAGCTAATGCTAGTCATATGTTGACTGGCTTTTGATTATCAAATTGTGGTGATATGACACCAGCTAACACACATCAGTGTTTAAGCATAAAGATTAATAAGAATGGGAAGACACAATTTAATGAATAACTCAAAAATAACACACCTTTAACTGTCAGCAATATAAACACGATTGCTACTTCCCTTTAGCCCAAGACTAAAAAGATTAAGTTGAAAGTTTCTTGCCTAGCAAATTTCAAGCTCTGTTCTGTGAACTTGTCACAGCTAGCGTATTCTTTTAACAAAGCATCTTAAAGTCTCAATATGTTAAAAATTTAAATTTAGTAGAGCCTGGCACACAGAAAGTATTCATTCAGTAAACAACTTTTTAATACTTGGGCATACTTTTAATTTTTTATTAAAATATAATTGGCATAGTAAACAATTCTTGAATTCAACTCTTTATAAGATGTATTGGCAAGAACTGTGTCTTCCTTCGTATTACTGCAAAAGGGGAAGTCACAAATAATGGGCAAATTAATTTTATAAAACTATCCATGTATTTTATATTAACTGATCAGAACACATAACACACTACCTTATCTACACTCTCCGACTCTTTAAATAGCACAAAGCCAAAACCCCTTGATCGCCCTGTGATAGGATCTAACTTCAGAGTGCAGTCTACAACTTCACCAAATTTGGAGAAGTAGTCCTTCAGATCTTTCTTTGTAGTGTCCCAGCTAAGGCCTCCTATAAACATTTTCCTGTAAAGACAAAAAGCAATATTAAAATGCTAAAAAAAAAAAATTTTTTTTTTTCAAACTTGCCTTAAGTATCCACATCATTAAGACCTTTTTCAAACTGCACCAATTTACAGGGCAGTATACATAAATGTCATTCTTCCTACATAGTCATGTATCAAAAGCACCCTATTCCAGTTTGGAAAGGTTTGCTACTGCTGCACCTGCATAATTACAATAGTGAGCGAGCAGCAGATCAAATCTTTTGACTTGACAAAAAAAAGTTATCGCCAAAGTAAAAATACTGTACATTGTCTTCCTTAAATTACAAGTTAAATATTGGTAACAGAAAACAGAATTTTAGCTTCCAATTTCTTTCAAAATCTTCATTGTACTTATAAAAAGGCTATGAAGTCCCTACGATCAAGGCAATAGCATGTCTATGCTGAAGCTTTCTATTTAACAGTTCACAACTCTTAGCACATAAAAAAGAAAATGTCTAAGTCTCACAATTAATTTGTAAACCAAGTTTTTTGATATGCTAAGAGTTCTTAAAGATAAAATAATCATGTAAACAATTCATGTGAACCATAAGAATTATCCACTGAAGCACAATCGGCTAATTAACCTAGATAATTTATTTACAGTAGAACCTCAGTTAACCAGCAATAAAATATTTAAACCTTCAAAATGCTAAACATGACCGGTGGGGTAGTAAATGGAAACCACCAAGACACTTTAAGACTGAAAATATATAATACCCCCCCTTAAAAAAATTTAAAGTGAAATCTTTAACAGCAAATGGCCATAAAGCTCTCATCAGCAGCTCTGTGATCTGTTTAGATCTGCCCCTGTGGCCCCCTCCCAAAAATGAGCTACCATTTATCTCCTACCCTTTAAAGAGACAGGACTGGAGATTTTTAAGGGTAAACTGTCAGAATTTGTTATGTGAGGGCTAAAAATTTCACCATGGGAATAAAAGCATCCTTGCTCAATGATGTCTTTGTAACTGGCGTGGATCAAGGGTGGGATGGGGTATAGTACTAACTTCCAGCTCTGGAAAGTAAATTAAAGCAGAAAACATCTACATCTTCTGGGCTTTGAGGATATTGTCCCTAAAGCCAATTCTTAAAACAAGAGGCCAATTTTATCCCTAAAATAAGATCTTGCTTCTGCTTCTCCCTAAAGATGCCAGATTAACTGAGGTGTTACTGATCTTACTATTTTAACCACAGACTTGTTTTTTCTTCTAATGACAAAGTTAACTTTTAATGCAAAAGAAATCTTACTTAAGGCACATACTATTCTTCCCATTTATTTTTTTAGGCGAGGAAACCCTTGGTTGACCTCACAGATTGCAAGGATCTTGTAAAGCTTACAATTTTTTTTTTTTTTTTTTTGCACGCCTACAGCACCTGGTCTTCCTAGGTGGTCTCCCATCCAAGTACTAACCAGGACTGACCCTGTTTGGCTTCCGAGATCAGACGGGATCGGGCTTGTTCAGGGTAGCATGGCCGTAGACTGTCCTTCCATTTCAAGTTGTTTCAACTTGTACCTGAATTGTAGAGCTGGGCTTTTATATACTTAACTTTCAAGACTTTCTCTAATAAAATGTCCACGTTTGAAGTAATCTTTATTAACCCTTTTTATATTCTATAATCAAAGGAACAAAAGCACCCAAGTTGTATAGGATTTTTAATGTTTATTGCCAATTCCATGGGAGGAAAGTTGAGGTATTTTCAATTACATTTTCTTTCATTCAAATAATGGATCTTCTAATATTCGATACTAATCACTTAAATTGCCTTAAATACCTTATTTTTTAAACTAAACATCCACAGCACTTCGTTCAGAGGATGATAAAATTCATTGCCAGCATTTATTCTTTCAAGGTGAGGACACTAACATCTTTTTTAAAGGTGAGAAAGAAAACGAACTACTAAAGCAATGACCTCTTGATCAGATTATCCATAGCAAGTCCAGAAAAGAAACAACTTCAATTAAGTTGAAATTTAACTATTAAATTACCACTTCTGTAATTATTTGAGAAATTTTTCATCAATAATTTAAGTTTGACATTATTTCAGCCTGAAGAGAATATCTGAGGAATGGACCAAACAGACGCAGAATTTTCTTGCCTTTCAACTGCAGTTTTTTAAAATAAGACTTATTTATTGAGACAGAACTAGTATTTATTTAATCAAGGCAATGTTTATATTAAGTGTTCTTAATTTAAAATTAAGAAACAAAAAATGACCAAAAAAATCACTTATAACAAGAATGAGGCATGTTCTATTATTCACAAGCCCCAAATGTTTTTTTTTTACAACATAGAAAGTCAGTTTTCTTAAATATCAGATAAACATACTAATTCATCAAACAGCCCAATAAAGTGCTCTCCAAAGAAAATTCCCACCTTTAATATTTAATAGTCTTTGGTAGAGAGATTAAATGTCTTCTACTTTAGAAGTGAAAGGTCACTAAAGAGATGCTAGCTATCCTTCCTAAATAATCAAATCCCATTTACCCAGAATATAATAAATACTCTGGGTCAACTATAATTTACACATATTCCATAGAATTATTATCTCAAAAAATTAGAGCAAAATATGTAGACAAACTTCAGCTATCCAGCACCTTTAGAGAAGCCAGATACTCCACCTTCCTTAAAGCACTGCTAGCTTTCCAATCTCTCCCCAATTGTTTAACCTCTAATTATTTGGAATGAATTTTTTTCTAGACCATATCACACTCTTCTGCCTTCTTAATCAAATACAGTAATCATGATTTAACACTATCAGTCATCCCCATTATGCTACTATAGCATGCCCATAGGGTCTTCTGAAATAGGAGAGCTATTTTTTAATACACTATAAGTACATCTCATTTCTTAGCTCTTTTAACAGTTCTTATTTTGCCAGACTAATCACCAGTTATTGTTCTAGAACTCCTCCCCCTCCCATTTCATAGGGTAGGTAACTAACACTCAAACTTTTCAAATTTTGTGTAACGTAAAAGTAAACAGCCTCTAAGCAAAAAGCCCAAGTGGCAATGCATTACCGTTTTGGTAGCCCAAAATGCTTTTTCTTCTGCTTTAATAAGGTTGCTGCACAATAGACAACCAGACAGGTAAATATACTGCGATGAACACAAACTATATGTACCAAATCCATTCCACCTTTACTCAGTAGACACGCCAAGATATAACAGTATAGTAAGAAAAGGCCTGTTATGTTAATTCTGGATAAATTGTAACTTTTCTTAGCCTCTCTAGAACATCAGCTTTCTTGATATGCTCTCCCTCAAATTATGATATGGTATATGATGCCAATTTAAATTTTCTATATTTTATATTATTGTATCTTGCTTGACGCACAATACCTATTGTCCATGCAGATTACCTCTGCTGCCTTGAATACAAAGACTGACTTTCAAGTTGCTGTCACTCCTGCAGTGCACACAATTTACAATGTAGAGAACTCCAGAAAAATCCTAAGCAGCAAAGTTAAAACTACATCACAAGATTTAAGTAGCAACAAAAATGGGTCCCTAATACTGCAATACAAGTTTCAAATGTGATTTAGTTGTAAGTGAATCAATTCCAATCAAGACGTAAGACTTCCTGTACAGTATTTTATTAACAAAGTTTAATTTCTTAAATCTATTTATAAGCTATTTAGCTACTCACTTCAAAATACCTGCTCAACAACAAAAATAAATATATAACACCTACTTGACAGTTGAAATCTCCTTACTTATACAGACACTGAAATTACACCATATTATTAAATGACAGGCATAAAGTTATATAACTCTGGAAATAACTTATCTGAGTGCTATGCAGTGTCATTTAGAAATTTAGGCTGCTTTGTGGGCAATACTTTTAGAGAAAGTAAATTTAGAAGCAGTAATCCAAACGGCCTGAGTTTAAATCCTACATCCACCACTTACTAACAGTATGACCCTGAGGGGGAAAAAATTCCAAGATTGTTTCTACATCTGTACAAGGGGGGGCGGGGAACTTAGAGCCTACCTCATATAACTGCAAGTGAGGATTAAATGAACAAACCCTACAAGGGCACCACAGGACACAATCTGATATATTTTAAGTGCTCAATAAAAGTTATTATTTAGAAATGATAGAGCACAATCTTAAGAATAATTTAATAAAGCACTGTTTTCATTTACTCAATGGCACTTTTAAAAATCTGCATGGAGTCTACGGACATGCCACCCTGAACATGTCCGATCTCATCTGATCTCAGAAGTTAAGCAAGGTCGGGCCTGATTAGTACTTGGATGGCAGACCAACTAGGAAGACCAGGTGCTATAAGCGAGGGAAAAAAAATCTGTGTGGGCTATATGAACATTCAACTTTACAGGGAACAGGCCAGGATGGATTTTATATAAATGAATCCTAACATTATTCTCAGACTTAACCCAAAATTTTTAAAGTATTCCATGCAAAAAATACATATACTGGAAATTAGGTTCAAGACCCTAAAAATATAGGTCCAAAACCTCTGACTTGTTTGTACTCTACATAATCGCCAGTAATTTTGGTAAGAAATAATTTCAAAATATAAAAGGCAATAAATACCTATGGAGCAGTGCTGGCTGGTGGAGAATGTTCTGATTTAATATTCCTGGGTTTTTTGCCATCCAAGAAACTCATTCTCTACACTATTAAGGTCACTAGATTTAAAACTCCAAAGCCAACAGTATTTTATTTAAAGATACTTCCCCCAACTAGTCTTTACTGTGAAACACCTCATTCAAGGTAAAATAAGAAGCACCATTACAGTTCCTCTCAATTTTGGAATAGGAACCAAAAAAATAATCTAACTTTCGAACACTTCCTAATAAATCATAATCTTCTATTCCTAGCTTCATAACAAGTTCTGACAGTTTAAAAAAATACAACAATGTAAATGTGAGTTACATTTCAAGTACACAACAGGGCTGGCCAATCACTGTCACCTTTTAGTGTAATGTTCCTCAAGTAATGTTACCACTAATCATTATTTTAAAAAATTTTCTGGTGTTTTATCATTGTAATTATTCTTTTAAAATCCTAAAATGACAAGTATAATGAAATATCACCAACACATAACTGATTTTCCCTCAGAAATTCTAGATTTACTTTAAAGTCACCACTTACCTATTATATAGGAAGGGGTGGATTTACTTTATGCAACTAGGCAATATAACATATCAAGGTAATCATTTTAGATTGTGTAAAAAATACCTTTGGAAACAGCTTGACAAACTTTTAACAAGTCAATAGAAAAAGACCGATTCCTCTAGCCCAGTATATGAAATCTCATTATTTCATACAAAATGAACCTAAATGACTAAAAAAGATTAAGTTGAAAATAGCTAATAAATTAAACATGAATAAATTGTAAATGTTTAACCCAATATCTCTCCCATTTTCTTTCATTTCATTCCAAGGCAGGAATGACATCTAGTATTTTTACTTTTAAAATAAACAATCAGCTTTAATAAGGTAAACTCTCATCTACCTGGAGGTTAAGGAACGGGTTTCCTTAACCTAGAGGTTAAGGTTCTGGTTAACTGAGATTACTACACATTCATAATCTATAAAGATTTCTATTAAAATCAATTTACTTTATCAATACTAAACTCAGAAAATTTTTACCTTTACTGATGAAATTTCAGAATCATGTTACTTTTTAACAGTATAAGGAGAAAATTACGTAAGATTCATTCCATGACACTGCCTGTTACTTTTTGAATATATTTGCTGGTAGTTTTTCACCATTCTCAGTAGACTAAAGCTGTTTGGGCTTTGTGATAGTTTCAAGTCTTAAGCAAGCAGGAATTTACAGAACATGACCCAATACTTAAAACTATCACCTTGATTATTAGCCAAACACTGCCTGTAATACAAGTCTCCCCACCCACCCCCAAATAGTCTTAATGTCTAGCTCCAATGTACAATATAATACTCCAGAAACTAAAACATGCTTACCTTTACTCCACAGGAGTAAACCACTGGCAGTATCAACTATTAAGACACAGGATAAATACACACAAGCTATGAAAGCAGGCTACGTAGTCAATCTTCCTGTGGTGAGCATTGTTCCAACACATAATCAGCAAACCAAGTAACAAATGATATATATTACCTGAGACCACACTGTTGGAAGTGAAGTAACAGAAACAGATTCCACGCTTCCAGCATCCAGTTCAGTGCCCTATCTACTAAAACGTTGAAGCAGAACTAAAGTGAAATAAAACTTGAACTAAGAGAAGTTTGTTTCACTCCATTTGTGAACCTGCACACACACTTGAGGTGCACAGCTTTAAGTGGAATAGGAAAAAGTTATTATTCCATTCCTTTTTAAATGCTTTCAAGTACATATAACTTGAAGGCTAAAACTAACCATCCTAAATTTTGGCCATAAATCATGACGATTCAAAACTTTCTTATATTAAGGCAGCCTTACAGATAACAAAATACCCAGCAATACTAAAAACACGCAGTAAATACACTTAGTTTATAGAAGAGGCCACATCACTTGAGGGGAAATAAACAGGCTTATAACAAGTATATTTATTTCAAAAATTAGCACTGAAAAATTCCAATGATATCCTCCAATTCCAAATTTAAAAGGTCAGGTGATTTTTTAGTATTTTTCATAAGTTCGAAATGAAAAGAATTTAATGTCCCTCCCTTGTATGTGCACCATCTCAAGATTTGGGGGCTTCAATTCCTGCAATTTTAACACTGGAAACCTGTCAAAGTTTCCAAAGACTGCTAAAATTCAGACCCATCTAATCAAGGTCTCAACTTATAGTAAACCCAACTTTACCAAATCAAAGGCCAGTAAAGTTGGCATAAAACTACTCTAAGAGTAACTGTTTTGCAAAGCAACATTCGGAATGGCCCAGAAACACTAGGATATAGATTATAATCTGAAATACTTAAAACAAAAACATGTAGTCCTATTTTTTAAATTAGACAGGAAACACCTATAGCAGAATTCACTAAATTCCCCAACAGGAAGAATCGCACTTGAGCTTATACACTAATGATTAGAGAACTAGATCAAACACCTTGTTATTAGAAAAATATTGCTGTACTCTGATAACTGAATGGGACTATTTTGCTTCTTGCCCAATCCAATGCAGACCAGTCAATGTACCTATCTTGTGAAACTGTCTGAAAGCTAACACAATATTACAGTTTTCCACTGATCATGACATTTCAAAATTTGCCTCGAGGTAGAGCTCACTTCAAGTACCTACCCTACAAAAAACTGCAGACCTGTAGAGAACGAATCCACACCAAAATGGGAAATTTCCAGTGCAAATGCTTTTAAGTAGAAACTAAAGATGTTAAAGTTGTAAACACTGAAATGAGTGAACTCAGGAAGGAAATTTACTATGGAAATGAGACTAAGTATTCTAAAGGTCCATAGTAAACTGTAGAAACATCCACTAGAGGTATAACAGGAATGTCCTCCTAAAAACAGCTATTTATTCTTACATTCAAATTTTAAAACCTTAAGTCTACAACAAATTGATTTTTAAAATATTTTTAGGGTGAAATTGTAATCACTTTATTCTCAAGTTAGAACTGTAAAAATAAATGCACACAAATATTTAAGAATTAAATTTAGATGTCTTTCGTATCTTGTAAGCAGTCTTAACCTCACTATTCAGATTATGAAATCGCTACCCATATTCCCTCAACCTGGGAGACAGGAAAGAACAGATGGGTGGCAAGTGCAGACACCAAAAAAGGTTTATAATGACCTTAAGATTTTTTTGTTGTTTAAAAAGAAAAATGAGTATCTGTAACAGGATGAAACTGGATGACTGGGCAGTCTTTTTAATACATCATTCATTAAATGTAAACTTAAATGACCTCAGTAAAATCCTATTTTCAGTGGATGATAGATAATTGGTCATAATCTAAAACATTCATTAAGTACAAAGTTAATTGTCCATATTTTCCTAAGGGGTCACTTAAAAACTTGTAGTTATATTAGTTTCCAGGGTAAGTATAATTCCTACAGGAGTCAAAACAGTGACCTTCAACCTAAGTTCATGGTCTTTTCTAATTACTGAAAATAATTGCTTATGTAAGATTTGAAATATGCGATTAAGTACAGTTATAGTTTAATCTTAGTTTGCCACTATTAGCAGTGAAATTGAACTATCACAGTGCCAAACAAAAGACATAATTTACATCAAAAACATTTTTATTCTGTATGTGAAACTGACCCATTTTTTATTTTCCCTTTAAACCTACTGCTTCCAGTCTTCTCTATCTCCAACATAAACTGGTCGGAATTCGAGAACACAGTAATAAGTAAAGCCAGTGTAAAATTTAAATGTTATCCCAACTGGGTTCTTAAATTGTAATGTAATTAGTACACATACGAATCAACTATCTGCAAATACTGGCCCTCTAAACTCCAGTGGTGGTGAATACAAACTCCTGGAAAACTCAAATATAATCCTAAAGGCAGAAAGATGAACATTTAGGAAAAGGGAGTGATAAAAAGAACAATACTCAAATCTACCAGCCTTCCAAAGAGAAATCATGCAATTGTGAATACATGTCAACCAACCAGCTGTAATTAACATTCCAGCCAAATCACACAAAATAAAAAATCTGATTTAAGAGCTGAAGTGGAAAGCCACATCAGCCTGCCTCTGAATACTACATATCCAATTCTTATTAAAGTTTTATTTACAAATATGGTTGGTGATAAAACATACATTTTTGCATTAATACATATTCACACTACTTTAAAAATGGTTTTGCTTTAAACATCTCCCGAATATTTCAGTATAACATGCAAGACAATTAAACACAAGATTTTAAATCACGTAACCTTCATGTTTAGCAGTAAACTTAGAATTCCAAAAACATTGTCTTAACAAAAATCAAATTTGAAATTACAGTAATATTTTTTTCTTGCCCAGATAAAAAAATATATCATTACTAACTATATTAAGCTTTAACTGGCCAAACCACAATTACATGCATTATTACCACAGACCAAAAACCATGTAATAGCATCTGCTTTGCCCAAAGTTCACAATGCCTAAAAAGGTTTTTATATCCCAGGTATAAGAAATCCTACTGTACTAATGTCTAGAATTTCCTGGGGAGTCAATGGGCAACCAACCAAACACAGCCTCTGCAAGTTATGACTATTGAAACCTTTATAATACAAAAATAAAATTTAAAAGTTTTACCATTCTTCCCGCTGTGCCGTCGCTGCTTCAGAGTGTCGTGGGGAGGAGTTTGAATGGCTAGGGAATTAACAACCGGTACAGCAACCAATCAAAATTCTAGTTTTAGTTTTTGACATTGTTAGGGTTAAAAACTTTAATTCATTTACACTTCAGTTCAACAGGAGATAACTACAAAGGCAGCTGCTTTGTAATTTCAAAAATCTGGAGGGGTGACAGAAAGCCTGCCCCAAACAGCAAGTTATACCATTAATCATTTTAGTGCCTCTGCCCGAAGAACAGAATTCGGGGGGAGGGGGGGTGTATTAAAGGCTTAAGTTTCCAAATATTTCACAAATTCCTTTCTTAAATTAAACTATACATTACTCAAGATTAACTGATTAAGAAAAGCTAGTTTCCCATCCCACTTTCACTCTCCCAAAGTAAGCACAATCAGCATAACAACAGGACAAATCTGCCTGGGCTGAGATTATTAAATCCTATCTCTACTCTAAAGGCTCTCTCTCCTCCCTCCAAATCTTGCGTTCTTTCCCAATAAAGAAAATCATATTTTCTAACACTGGGTTAAGGCGGTATTTTATTGTTTTTACCTTCCAACACCTTCTCCTTGTTATTGTGAAAAAAATTCTCACACACACTACAAAAAGGAATGGAAGCATTAATCCAAGATTGGTAGTCAGTAATGGGAAAGAAAACCCAGCCAAGATCCCCGATTTAGTCCCTCCAGCTAACTCCTGTATTATGCTCCCGCCTCTCCCAAACGCTGAATTTTACTGTATTTAGTCCAGCTTGAATAAATACACCTAATTCCATTTGGAGGAAGCAAGTTACTACTTAAAAACTTGCACCAAAAAAAAGTCATGCCATAGCACAATACGAGATTTGTTCATTTCTGAAAGAAAGCTGGTGGACCTCCTTTAACAGTGCGGTAAGAGCGGGAAGGAGAAATCAAGAGAGACTAAAAAAGGATCCTCGGCAACCGCTGGGGAAAAAGGGGTTTTGTAAAAAGTTAAAACTGCACAGAAAAAGTAAAATAGGTGAGAGTACAATCTGTACAAACTGAGGAACCCAACAGCTGAGAGCGCGAAAAGGGTGCGCGGTTTGACTAACTCCACGGGTGGGGGAAGGGCAGCCTGCAAGCCGGAGGCAGGAGGTTAGAACAGCTCCAGTCAAGTGCAGGCCCCGCCGACCAAGAACTTAAGAAAAGCCCGTGGAGCAAAAACAACGTACCAACAGGCGATTTGGGGGAGAATTTCACCTAGCTCAATTTGTTCCCCCAGACTGAAAGTTAGGGACTATGTAAGCAAGCCGTTGTGCGTGTGTAATGGAAAAACGAAGAGATGGAGACGACTTATTCAAAATACATTAAAAAAAGTATTTGGCCTGAAGCCGAAACGGGAGCAGCAGAGGTGATCAGCATACACGTTCCCCAAAGCATGTGTTTATAAAAATAAAACTGCAGCGTCTCAGGATCCTAGAGTGAGGGGCACCAAATAAACCTTAGTTAAAGGGCTTTTTTTGTCCGTCTGCGTTTTTTGCCCGGGACTTCAGAAAACGGGGAACAGAGTAGAGAAAAGAGAAAAAAGGTACCCCTCGACAGGCGGGAAAAAATCCTGGCGGTTAAGTCGGTGGGAGGAGACCCATGGCAAGGGAGGGAAGGAGGGCGGGCCGGGGAGCAGCATGGTGACGGCTAAAGGTGGAAACGTGGGTGATGGGGGAGGGGGCGATAAGCAGGCAGGGGGACAAGGATATGAAAGCCCCAGGGAGCCCAACGAGAGAAGGGAAGAACCGTGCAAGGAGTCTACATAGGGGCCTGGAGTGCGGGCGGAGCGGGAACGAGGCCTAATGGCGGAGGACAGGAAGGGGGAGGGGACTAGTTGGGCCTGGCTATCCCTGGGCCGCCCCTTACTCACCCTTCATCCTCCTCGTTCTTGCTGGCATCGATCTTCGCCCCCTCCGACTCGGCGCTGCCCCCTTCGGTGCCTCCGGCCGCGGTTCCGCCCCCGGTCCCGGCTCCGCTTCCCGCCGCCGCCACTGCCCCCTGCGCCGCCGCCACCATGGCTCCCTCCTGCTCGCCCGCTGAGCCGCCTACCGCCGCCGTTGCCGCCGCCGCCGCCCCGTCCCCGCCGAACTGCTCCTCCGACATAGTGCTACTACCTCCGCCGCCGAAGAGACTACACCCGCCGCTGCCGCGAACCGAAACTAGCAGCAAAGTAATCCCCGCCGCTGCCGCGCGCTCGCTGTACCGCGCGAAGCACACAACACGACAGAGAAGGCGCGCGTGGCTGCAAAGGCTCCTGCGCCTCTCCCTGGCCTGCCCCCCTCGCCTCCCACTCTCGCGCAGAGCGCACTCCCGCTCCCTTCGGCTACACTGAAAAAGAATAAGCAGCGGCGGCCGCTCTTGCCTCCTCCTCGCTTTAATGGCGCCGCCGCGGACCACCTAAAATGGCCGACGGAAGAACGGCGCGTCCCGATCACGTGACGCGCGAGCGCGCCCTTTGCACCTCCCCCGCCCCTTCTACCGCTATTTTTTCTCCCCCCTTCCTCCTCGGTCCCGCCCTCTCGCTCCCTTTTTATACCTTCCTCGCACGCGCCGCGCCGCACAGCTTGGGGCCTTTAAAAGGAACCGGAAATGGCGTTCGATAAGACGGCCGCGCGAGGATCATCGAGAACAAGGAGCGCTGTTTGGAAAGCGCGGCTAGAGATGCCCCTGTTTCTGCCCCCGCCCTTCCGAGGGTTCCTGGAGTCCGCTCACCCGGCCACCCCCTGCCTCAGGCAGGAGCCCGGTCGTCGGGTTAGGGGTGTGGTGTCACCTCCCTGAAGACAACCGTGCGCTTGTCGCTTTGGGGCCGTGGAGGGCAGGCGCGCACTTGGCGGCTTCTATGTCCTAGAAATATCCGGCCCCAGAAAAGAAGGAGACAGCCCTGAAGTTTCGGCCCCGTGCCTCCGGCTCTGTCCAGAGCTGCGCCCCGAGCGCCTGGCTCGCCGTACGCGGAGCGAGGCGCCGCTGCGCGCGTGCATAGACTGCCGCAGATCCTCTGCCTGCTGTAGTCGCCCGCGACCAGGTGACATTGAGGTTTCCCCTGCTGTCGCCGCCGCGCTTTCTGATCCGGGGCGGGCTCTCTAAGACCGCTGACAATTAGGAGTTGGTTTTTCTTTTAAGATTTGCTTTCCAAATAAGATTTTCCCTTGCCTGCATTTCTCCTGAATTTTTTTCTCAAGAAGTAGGTAATTTGCACATTTTAAAGAACTAGGATTGTTTTGTTTTGCTTTATGTGAAGATCTTTAAAAACTACCACTATTCTTCGAATACTGAGTGGGAAGTGTGTTATTTGATCAACCAAGGTTTCATTTAATTTAGCGAGTTTTAGTTTTTGTTCTAAATAGAACATATAAATTCTGCGAATCATCTTTTCAAGGTTCCTGAGTTTGTTGTTGGATTTGGGTGTGTTTTTTTAAACACCACTAGGAGTTACATGCAGGGTAACAGGAAAGTTCTTTTTAATAGACCCATTAGAAATCCCAAATGCTTTGGCTGGAAACTAGATTATTCGAGCTTTGGGCTTTGCAGTTTCCTGCAATACACCCAGGAAAAAAAATACTTTGTAGGTACTTAGGCAACAAATATTTGCGTGTTTGGCGTGTACGCAAACACAAAACAAAGGAGTGCAAAATACAGGAAAAAATTCAAGAGTTTAAATATTTGTTTTCCACTATGTAATTAAATGAATTTTTCAATTAGTATTATCCAAAAATCTCAAAGGAAGATTAAAAATATCAGATTTTTATTGTTAATCAAGTTAGCAGAATTTGCATTACAGAATAATTAAAAGCCAGGGGTACAGATAAGTTTTGAAAACGTCTTAAAATGTAAGCTCACTGAATTCCTGTATTAAGCAAATCACACACAGGCAAGGCCAAAAACAGGCATCTTAGATCAAGTTGTAGACTTCGGTTATGTTTTCACCTGTAAAAGGAGTAGCCAAGAAAAGTTGGGTATTGTGCTCAAGCCAATATTCACTTTAGAGACAGATCACCTAAAGGGAGGTGTCTTGAATCTTTTCTGTCTTCAAGAGGATTTATTTGCTTTAGACATGCCTCACATTTTAGTAATAGACTTTCCCAAAAGGTCCATTTTAATTAATATGTAGCCCAGTAGTTTCTGAACTTCTTGGAATTTTTTTTAATTTTTTATTTTAAAAAGAAGAATGATTTTAAAGCTAACACCTTTACTATGCTACATGAGTATGTAAGATGCCATGTCACTCATACCTGTATATGGTCCAGATCTCTGCAACCTAAGCTCCTACATCAGCCCAAAGTTCCCTCTTAGAACTTGCTTAACTTGAACCTTCGTTCTTTTCACATTCTTCATCTGCCTGGTAAACTTATTCATCCTTCAATAATCAAATGCTACTTCTGTGAAGCTTTTTCTGAATCCTGAAGCAGAATTAATCATCCATTCTCACAGTCTTTGTCCTTACTTCTGTTATTCTTAATATGCAATTGTACTAGATCGTGAGTCCCTGGAGAGCAAAGACAGTGTGTTCTGTGTGTCCTCCCAACCTCACTCACAAACATACACATATGTACATATAGTAGACTATTTGCTAGTTGAATTATTTGACACATACGATGAAATACTAGATATTTCTAACTAGTTAGATTTGAGGCCTTTCAGGCAAATTAGGTATGCTTCCAAAAATTTAAAACGGTTCCTCTCCCCACCATCCCATTTCATCTCTGGCATAAAAACACTTCCTCAAACCACTTGCTGACATGTGGATTCCTTAAGGAGAAAACCAAACGTTTATTTCACATTTAGGTAAGAATTTAATGTTTCAGTGGCTGAAGATTATACTGGTGCTGTATTAGACTGGCCCAAACCACTGCAAGGAAACAGTATCCCCTCTCAATGTCCATGACATCAAAAATTTCATTGCTTTGGAAGGTTGCAGTGTATTTCAGATAACACACTGCAACACTGGATCCTCATTGAATTCAACCTTTGGGAATAACTGCAGAAAAAACTGGAATACTTAGAAAAAGCAAAAAAAAAAAGTTCATTTGAGATTAAAACGGAATTAGTTTTACCCAGGAAGAGATGTACACACCCAAGTCAAGGAGTCACAGTTTTAATTTGCTAAATATACTCTACAACAGGGCAAGTATATCCTACACTGAAAACTTTTTAAGTGGAATATGCATTCCAGTTGGCAACCTAGAATAAACAGTGTCCAGAAGAAACAACAGGAAGAACCCATTTCCTATACAAGGTACACACTTGAGCTCTTCTACAACCATGTGTAGACAGCCACTTAACTTGCAGAAGCCCATCAGTAGGATTTAAGCATTTTGTTGAAGCATTAGCTGGTGATTTTAGGTGGTGACAGTTGCCAAAAGTGAACAATCTGTCATTCCTAGTGGTCAGGAAGTTCTCACTTCACTTAGAAAAAATAGAGGCCCTACCCTGAACTGTCAGATTTTACTTCAGCAAGTCTATTGTAGAATCTGAATTCTGCTTAACCACAGATGTCTGTGTATATGTTGCTGAAATTCAATTAAATCAATGCTGGCAGTGAACTGCCCTTTTTTTCTAAACAGGAAAGGGTTAAATGAAACCCACCCACCCTTGTGCTCCAGACAAAAATCAAGGAGTCCTTGATATCTCACCCAATACATTCAATCAACCAACTCCTACTTCCAAAATATACCTTGATTTATCTAAATGCTTCATAGAACATAAAATAGTAGGATTATTTCTAGTTAGGTTTATTCACATTTAATCATGCAACACGGCACAGGTACATTTCTGGTGCCGGCAATATAACTAAAATGACCTATGGCCATGCCACCCTGAACAAGCCCAATCCCAACTGATCTCGAAAGCTAAGCAGGGTCAGGCCTGGTTAGTACTTGGATGGGAGACCACCTAGGAAGACCAGGTGCTGTAGCATAAAAAATAAGTGATCTCATGGAACTGAAATTTCAGTTGGAGAGGCAAACAACAGACAAAATAAGTAAATGTGTACAATTTTAGGTAGTGATAGGAAGAAAAATAATAAGGTGCTAGGGATAGACTATATACTATTTTAAATAGGATTTAAGGAGCTAACTTTATGAGTAAACCCCGAAGGAAGAAAGAAAGCCATATACATAGCTTAGGGAAGACTAAAAGGCAAAAGCAGATGTATACTTGGCACTTTTAGTGAATGATGGAGACCAGTGTGGCTGAATACTGGGAAGAAAGCAGAATAGGTCATATCTGAGAGAATCCAGGAATAAGGTCACCCAAGACCTTGTAAGCTGCCTTTAGCACTTTGCTTTTATTAAAAATGCAATAAGAAACTACATGAGGGTTTTGAGCAGAAGAAGGGAATGACCTGACAAACTTTTTAAGTGGCCAGAATAATTCAGATAATTATAATCTGAATTATAATCCAGATCATTCTGCATGTTGTATGGACAATAGGCTGGGAGGGTATCAGGAATGAGTTAGAAGGCCACTGTCATGAGCCTTATCTGACAAGAGGCAAGTCTACAAATAGGGTGTTATTTAAATGTGGTCATGTAATTGTTTTACAATAACTTTCTACAAAGAAAAACATGCTCTGATGACAACAAAGGATCATTAAAACAACTGAATTAATATTATCGATATTTCCAATAAAGAATAAGGTTATTTTCATTAAATTAAGAATTTTTTCCTTCTTTTTCTCCCTCTTTTTGAAGTTCTGGGATGAAATTTTGATTAGGTCTGCAGGTAGGGTTTTTTCCAGAGCCTTTTCATAATCTTGCTTCAGGCATTACAGTAAATATAGTATTTTGACTTAAACTGAGTTCCGCATCTTGGATACTCCACACTCCTTTTTCCAGGGACCAAGGCTGAAGCCAAACAGTGACAGGTTTTGCTTCATAGTGTACTTTTAAGATTGTTTTGCCTGCTAATTTATAATTGTCCTACTTAGTTCATAAGAGCTACTACAGTTCAAGGGAATAATTATTGAAAGAGAACATAATACAGAAAACTTGGGTTTTCAGATTAAGGTTCAACTAACATATTGAAAGCCTCAAAAGAAGGGAACATATCTCTTGATTAGAGCCTTGTCCTTTGTTGCAGTGGCTCTGAGTTATTTGATACTCCTTATCCCACACAAACTGCATGAGAATAATCACTTCCTTACATCAGGACCAAGAGTTTTCAGAACAGTTGCTCAAAAGTCACATTTTAAAAAGTGAAACATAATCAAATAGTGCCCCAATTAGAGTGCTGCCCAGACCAATTTCCTTTGTAGGTAGAAAAGCCACCGGAACTTTTGTGTGACCCTGCCATCCCCACCTGTGCTGGGAGGGCGCCTTTCACAGTCTTCCTGACTGTGGCTCTCAACTCTACCACAGCGTGCCAAACTTCAGGCAAGGAGGGGAGCACAGCTGGAGTAGGACTGGCTCAGCTAGAATAGGTCCAGTCCTAGGGGCTTTTCAGAATTTGAAATCACCCTGACCCAACCCCAAGCCTGGCTCTCTACCCACTGCTCACCTCCCCAAGTAAAGGCTTTAGCCTATCAGAAGCTTTTGACATCATCAGTGGGACCTCTAGACACCAACTCTTCCTTGTCAACACCAGCTCGTAGGGGGCTTTTAATCTATTTTAACTGGTTCATGTAGATGTTTTGGCTGCTGTAGTAGACATTTGCTACTTGGGGCCCCCCGACATCGAGAGTTTCCCTTCTCTTACTGAGAAGCCAGTTGGGCTGATACAAGGGCTAGAGAACAAGTCAGTTCATCAGAATGAACTCGGCACCCCTGGTCACATCATTTATTTTGGGAAGGGCCAGGCCAAAGTCAGCCAATCACATTGAAGAACTTCTTTTTGACATTTGAGTGAAATACTCTTGCAGTCTGGTCATTCATAAAAGCATGTAGCCAAAGGAACCCAGAACCTTTTACAACAGAAAGATGCCTGTGAAGTTAGGAGTCAAACAGCGTTGAAGAGTTACTCAGACGTGGGAAGACAGGATACCAAGTCCTAGTCACATTCTTTGAGCCACCAGATCAATTTCTACTTGTTATTCTCCCTACCTCTAAATTTAGTTGACTCAATAATTTCCCTTTACTAAGCTAATTTTGACCTGCCAGTTTATCTCTCAAAATCAAAAGTCTTCTAACTATGCTGAATTGTTGTCAGCTTTGTATTACAACCTCCCACTTACACCATCTCTGCTTTGGAGTATCAAGGAACATTTCCCAGAATCCCCTTCCTCTATAGTTCTGAGTAGCGTTTGCCAATGAGAGGTACTCACAGTAGATCTGGAAGGCAGAGGAAAAAAGCTTTTATCCTCAGGAGATTGTGACAGCTACAAAGAATTCTCTTCTGCGAGGAGACTCTGGCAGTTTCCAGCTTCTCAGATCTCACCACAAGTTCTCACATTGCAGTGGTGACAGCCAAACAGAATGGTTTCTCAGACTTCTGTGCAAATTCCTGCTTTGCGGTCAATGTGACCATAGACAGCAGATTCTCCACAAGCTCTGGCTTATTTATCTAGGAATTCTGGCTTCATTTGTTCCAATGCTTCAAGCCCAAATCATTAGTGAATGTTCTCTAATCCTGCTGCAGCTCCCAGACCTTCACTCCTCCAGCTTATGCATTCACCTAGCCCATGGTCCCTACATTAAATTTCTTTATTCCAGAATGCTTGCAGCAGCATTGTTTTTCCTCACTAGTTATTGGTAATGGAAGTGATTTCCAGGATGCACAGAACTTTAAGGGTAGGAGTTGGTTCTCTAATTAGATTTCATTAGATTTAAAGGACCCCGTTGCCAGCGATAATAGTAGTCCATGGTATACAGTGACAAATGGTCAATTATCACCTTGGACTACCAAGAATTTGCTGCAATATGATAACATAATGGAAATAAAGGGTACAAGGTCTGTGGAGTGGGGCAGCCATTTCAAATTAACACTGGAGAACTTAAAGAAAAGGATCAGTACAGGTGTAAATAAATTCCTACTTCAAGGTCTAGATAAGGAACCAGAAGGATTTTTACCTGCGGGGAGGCAGGGGAGGAAACTTACCTGATGTAACCACTGGGTCAAGATTGCTGAAAAACAACCCCCAAAGTGACCATGAAGATAGCTGAATTGTAAAGTAAATTGAATGCACTTTCATGATCTATGTTAAAGTATTGATTAGGAAAGAGTGGAACTGAAAATTAGATGGCGATTTGGACAGATTTCCATGAAGCTGAGGACCTCAAACCTTAGAATTTTGCTGAGCCTTCTTTGCCAACAAAAATAGCTTTTCCTACTGTGATAAGCTGAATAATGGCCCCCAAAGATATCCACTTCCTAATCCCTAAAACTTGTAAATATGTTACCTTATATGGCAAAAGGGATTGTGTAGCTGTGATTAAATTAAGGTTCTTGAAATGGGAAGATATCCTGGATTATCTGGGTATGCCCAGTGTCATCCCAGGGTCCTTATATGAGGGGGCCAGGAGAGTCAGAGTCAGAAAGAGATATTTGAAGAGGATACACTGCTAGCTTTGAGGATGAAGGAAGGGGACCACACGCCAAGGAAAACATGTAGACTCTAGAGGCTGGAAAAGACAAGGAAAGAAATTCTCTCAGCCTCCAGAAAGAACACAGCTCTGCTGACACCTTAAGACAGCCCAATGAGACCTCCAGACCTGTAAGATAATAAATTTGCATTGTTTTAAGCCTTTAAATTCATAATAATTTGTTACAGCAGCAATATGAAGCTGGTCCATCTGGAGACTAGCCTCCCCTTGCCTGAAGAGACTGTAAAGACCTATCCTGAAGTAGTTGCTTTGCAGAGGAATGTTGATCGTCTTAAGAACCATTCCTATCACCTCTCATTTCATTGCTCCTAGACTAATAACTGGACACAAATCCCGGAAGACCCCAACAGAACAAGTACACATTACATAATCTGTGGTGTTGACCATAGTTTCACAAATTTAGAAAGCTACTTGTAAAGATTGCTAAAACATTTCTCAAAAGTGATACAGTGTTTGTTAAAGGGCTGCAGCAGCAACATTTTTTTTTTTTTGGTCTGCTGATAGTTTAACTATATGGCTGATAGGCTAGGTGACATACAGCTCTATTTATGGGAGCTGATTTTTTTCTTCAATATTACGTTATATGATGATGGTAATGATCCAGTAGAAAGACAAAAACTGGTGATGTATGTGGAAATGAGAGGATTATTGCAGAAGCCGGATTCTTAAGTAGGTGAGAGGAGATGGGATCCAATGCACAAGATGGAATAGGGATGATTCTTTTATTGTCTAGGAGGGAAGGAAGATTGTATGAATACAGATGTAGATCCATGGATAGGTTTGGTGGTAAACAAATAATTAGTTCTGATTCCTTTTACTTTTTTTTTTTCAGACAGTTAAGAAATGTCATTAGCTGAGAGTGAACAGAGGTGAAGATAGAGAAGATTTAAGAATATTAGGTACATTGGAAACAGAAATTCTTTAGAACCAGGAAATACAAGACTTTTAAAAATGTTGATCAGGACAGGGCCCACATAGAAGTTTTTGGATAATGCTAAAATTTTGAAATTTGGATACTGGGTCTCTAAGAAGTTGGACAGAGAGGGTAGGAGCAGCCTTTTTGCACCATGTGAATCAAAGACACTAAGAACATAGGTTTGAGCATGAAGCCGGAGAGAGAGAATGAAACAGATGTGTGGAAAGGACCAGAGACCAGAGACCATGTGGCCCTGACAAGATGCAAATGGTATGTTGATGACATACCAGTCACTGACTTCTGTCAGCTGAACTTATTCCTTGGGTTATTTGCAGTGCTCCTGGCTCCCCTAGATTCACAATTTACATGAGCAAAACTAAATAGATTTCTGTTATTGTAACCAAAAACTTTGATCAAGAGCAAAGATATATCAAATGCTATGCTAAAATCAGGATATAGTGTGTATATAGCATTTTGCTAATCTAGTATAATAACCAGTTCTTTCAGAAAATAATTAAAAAGGCAGTGACATGAAGCTGGATAATTATTTAGTGATTTCATGCAGACTCGGGAGACCTGGGGGGAAGGGGAGTGGCGGAAAGCAGTAATCACTACATACAATCCAGCCGTAATTTTTTTAATCATTAAAAAAATGTATTTAATTTGAAGAGCAATGTAAAATAAAGACAAATCATTCATAACTCTATCTTCCTAATATAACCACTCTGAGAATTTTGATGTGTTTCATGTCAGTTTTTTCCCTTATGTATTTGCTCTTAAACTGTGAAATTATAGTGTAAAATATAATTGCATAGTCTCCTTTTCATCAGATATTATGCTATACATATTTCCTATTTGCTGCATAATCTTCATAGCTAAAATTGTAATGGCTGACTAATATTTTATTGAATGGATACATATACTATAAAAATAACACCGATTATCTTAGTGCTCAGCTTGAAATTCCAAAAAGAAATTCCCAACTTATTGAATATGGCTATTTTTATTACTAAAGAGAAGTTCTCTTTTGTAGAATTGGGAATAATCAGACTTCCCCATTTCCTGTATCCCTCAAGATTAACGTTCACCTTTTTCTTGGATCTATTGTGGGTAAATCATCTTTTGATTAATAATTCAGCCTCATAGTTACCCTCATATGAGGAAGATGTTATCCTTCATGGCAGCCATAAATGTTCAGGCCACTAGAAATCTCTAAAATTGTACATTAATAAATGAATAGATTGGCATTTTGATTTTTACAGTGGCACCTTGTGCGTGTGTACAGTGGCAGAATCTGTACCTAGAAATCTGAGAACCAGATTTGGTCTGAGACGGGCATTCTTACGTCCTGCCACCCTGTGGTCCCTTTTGGGGAGGTTTACCAGCTCCCTTCATTCCCAACTCTGTCTTCTGAGCTTTTGCCTCACTGACCATGGAAGAACTCAAACCTGAAACTGGAAAACAACAACACAACAAACAATTGCAGAATAATTTGCAGGAAGTAGATCCCATCTATACTCATAGCTTCAAATACCACCTCATGTTGATAGCTTTGGGTTTCTGTTCATTGCTATTCCATGTCATTTCAGATGGCATCCATTATATAGACTTAGCATTATCTGGACTCCACCACCCCCCCCCCGCCCCACCTGCCGCAGCCTTCAACATTTAACTTCAAGCCCTCTTGATACATTTGGCATGTTTCTGGGAAAATCTGTTTTCCGCTAGTCTTTTAGCGATGAACTCTATCCCTAACCAACAGACTAGTTTTCCTTATCCAAAGATGTGATACAGAAAACCAAATTCTATGCAGCTAAACATCTGCATACCATATTGTTCTTCCTTCACATTGCTAACCTTCTATTGAAAACAGTTGAGAATGCTGTTTGTACTCCTAAGTGCTTCATGTTTTGATCCAACATTTTGAAGTCCCTGAATGTATATCCTCAGTCTCTTCTGTTGTGGGTGGATGACCTTCCCCACAAACCAGTAAAAGCAGATTATGATGGCCGAGTTTGAGGAGACTAGACCACACATCACTTACCACAAGATACTCCAGGAAGACAGCATATCTCCCCCGCGAGCCACAGCAGGGACCAAGGCTGCATCTGAGCTCTCCCTCAGGAAGCTGCCAAATATCATCGAGCAAAAAAGTAGTTCACTTTGTCCTTCTGTGTGCCAAGCAGCACGACAGGCCTAGCACAGAGTCTACCAGTGAAACAGCTCTTCTTTCTGGACCTAGGAGCCAATATCTTTACACTGTCTACCACTTGTGAAGCTTCATTACTGTGTTTTGTTCTGTATTATTTTTAGTTTAAAGTACAAAAATAATATGAGTACAGTTTCACTTTTAAAAATCCAGAAAAACAAATATATAGAATAAAAGAAGTCCTCTTCACCTCTAATTCATTCCTACTCTCCAAAATTAGACAAACTTTAGAGTGGCACCACCATTCTGTCACAGCATTCTGTCACCCTCAACACACTGATGTATTCACCAGCCAGGCAGCTTCCACCGAGGTTCAATATTCAGAGTTTTTATTGGGGTCTCATGATGTGGGCATGATTGGTTGGGCTGGCTCAAAGCCCGAAGTCTCTAATCACATGACCAGGTGTCATCCTGAAGCTATCTACAGGTCCATCATGAGACCTCTTGGCATAAAATCAATCCAAGGGGCTCATGAGAAATAATGACCCTCCTATTACTTGGGAGAGTCCAAGAATTTAGAGTCTCCCAGGAACAAAAGCCAGTCATATTCATTATTATACAAAAAATTAAAAGTCTACATATAAAAACTCATGCATGAGTGCTCATAGCAGCATTATTTATAATAGCCATAAAGTGTAAATAACCCAAAAGTCTGTCAACTAATGAATGGATAAGTAAAATGTGGTATAAACAAATGTTTCGAGGGTTCTCAAGACTACCCTTATATTTGATGATTCACCAGCAGGATTCAGAAGACTTTACATACCGTCATACTCGTGGTTAAAATTATTACAACAAAAGAATACAAAGTAAAATTAGCAAAGGAAAAGGATGGATGGGGCAACATTCAGAAGAAACCAGGCACAAGCTTCCAACGGTCTTCTCCCAATGGAGTCATGCATGGATGAGCTTAAATGCTCCAGCAATAAATTATGACAAAACGTGTTCAATATTGTCTACCAGGTAGCTCATTAGAGATGCAGTGCCTAAGATTTTTATTGAGAACTGGTCCTGTAGGCACCCTGTGCTATACATGGTACCAAGATTCCAGACTCCCAGAAAAGATGAAGGTGATCAACATAAACCACATTGTACAGTTAAGGCAGAGTAAGCCATTCTTACCAGTTAGGAAATGGTGGGAATCTCCCCAAATACAAGTTCCCGGATGCCAGCCAAGGCCCACTCTTGCAAGCAGGACTTTCTAAGGATAGCAATTTGGGGCTTGGTATATTAACTCTTTTCTGTACACCATAGAATGGAATATAATTCAGCAGTAAAAAGGAATGAACTACTGATACATGCTACAACATGGATGAACCTGGAAAACATTATGTGAATAAAGAAGCCAGTAACAAAAGTCCACATATTGTATGATTCCATGCATATAAAATGCCAGAATAGGCACATCTATAAAGGTGGAAAAGAAGGTTCATTCCCTGAGGCTGGGAGGTTGGAGGCTGGGAAGTGATTGCTAATGGATATAGAGTTTTTTTTAGGGATTATAAAATGTTCCAAAACGGATTGTGGGAATAGTTGCACAGCTTTGTGAATGTACTAAAAACCATTGAATTATACCCTTTAAATGAGTGAATTGTATGGTATGTTCTGTGAATTATATCTCAACAAAGCTGTTATATAAAAAAATAAATAGAAAGTTGCTGATTTTAGTATGGTTATAAGTGCCTTTCATTTTGCTTTTAGGAATAAAAATTCAAAAATAATTGTGAGCAAAAAGAATAAAATTCCAAAGGAGAACGTAGGAATGTTGTTAGCCGAGGTATTATTCTTTCTGGTTGAGTTTATAGGAATCTTCAGTTTATTATATAATTTTTATTGATAAAGTTCATATTCCCAATTGTTGAATCAGTTTTTTATCTTAAGGAATGTGTGTCACAACTGCTAATTGACAGGAGTTACACTTGTGCCAGAGGAGAGGAATGCACATATATGTATGTGCTAGTGGTTTTTATGCATGCCTCTATCCCTTTTTCTGTATAGTGTACTATTATCTGAAATCTAAGCTCCTCTTTAAAATAAAACATTGTACAATTACTTCCAATTGAGAACAAATCTTTGCATTACTTGATGGCTGTTCCAAGAAGCCCAAAGATATTTTAAGCACAAAAGACGTCTTAATATTTTTTATTGTTCTGAATATAGGGCCTACTATAGTAAAGATAAAGTCTAGGAGAATTATCAGAGGAGACAATATACAAACAAATGATTTTTTTCTGGTGAATTCATCTTTAAAAGTTCTCAAGTAAGGGGAAAGGGAAGGAAACAGAAGGGAAAAAAACAGTGAGTAGGAGCCAGAAGTCATAGTTTTTAAAACCACAACAATAAGGAACAGTGATTGCTAGGAACTTAGCGTAAAAGTTAGGAATTTTAGGTCAAATAATTCAAGACCATTCCAGAAGTCCAGAGAATTAATAGAACACTGGTGATTAAAAAGTACATCTGATGTCTGTGCATGTACTAACTTGGTTATTTTCCAAAAAGTAAACACAAATTCTAATTCAACTCTTTTTTTTTTTTAGTAATATTATCCATGTAACAACTTGTAGTAAAGAATTTGTATGTATGTATGTATTTATTTAATTTTATGGTGACATTGGTTAATGAAATCCAATATTTCAGCTGTACACTTTAACAGTAAGGCATGTATATATTTACACTGTGTGTTCACCTTCCATACTTAGATTTCTTTCTGTCACCGTTTGTAAGCTTTTTTAATGAATAAATCTAGTGACATTGATTATACTTTAAATTTGTTTGTTACCATTTATAGATTCTTGAGTTAATCATACTAAACATTTACATGCGTGTTTAGACATGTACATGAATATATAAATTTACCATAAAATTAAAGCTTTTAACTTTAAGATAAAGTTAATCATCTGATAAGCATATTAAATAAATCAATGTGTTTACTATTTTAAATGATGTTTAAATAAACCAATAATTTATTTAAGAGACAAGCTATCCATTATCTTGTATACATATTCACATTTTTCTGTAATTATTATAAGTGTAGTCTTTATTATTTTATTAATTAAGACCTTTGACTAAAGTAACCAACTTTTGTTATATCCAGACACAGAGAAGCCTAGAAGACAATAAACTAAGAATTTAGACAATAAACTAATTTTTTGAATATGTTTTAGATTATCTTTATAAATTTAAACTGGCAAAACAAACCTATATATGAGATCATCCAAAGCATTGGCTCATTCTGTTAATTTATGGTTATTTTATAATGTTTAAGAATAAGACTAAGGGGTGGGAACAGAAAAAAAGAAGAAGACTAGTTTGAAAATATATTTAGTGACCAAAGTTTTATATCATTTTTTACTTGAAAATTGTTCAAGTATCCAAAAATTATATATTGTTATTTTCTTTTATATATATATATTATTTTCTTTAAGGTCTTAAAATTTTAGCTAAGAACTTGGAATTAATTTTAATTAACATTTAATTAACATGATATATAATATCATAAGAATTTCACATGATCGAAACCTTTCAAAAGATGCCTTTCATACATTTTCATTTAATTAAGCACCATTTTATAATTTGAAACAATTTTTGGAAAGGATGTTATTTGACTGACTCATAAGACCAAAATAAAAATTTAGATAAAGTATAAGTTTAACTTTAGTCTTATAAAAATTAAAATATAGTGTTAACATTAATATTATGTAATAAAACACAGCTTATTAACTTTTTCATCCTTTTTTTTAGACTTTTTTTATTGTTTATATACACTAAACATTCTTAGAGTGCACATTTGACAACAGAATGATTTTTTCCTTTATAATTTCTCCAGTAAGTGGAAGAGGAAGGAAACAGAAAGGGAAAAAAAAGTGAATGGGAGAGACATTTAGATAAATATAATATCATTGAAGAAAGGCTAATAATCTTTTGCTGCAAGGAAAAAGAAAAAGTTTCTATTTAGAAAAACCCACCTCAAAAACACACACGCACACACAAGTTGCTAGGATAACTGGTTTAAACAGTAACTTGGGCTCTTGACAGTTTTATCAAATTATAGAATAAAACAGCCAATATTTATTAGTCTCTTAATAATGAAAATGATGGATGTTTGAGAAAGGAGAGAGCCTTTCATTAAATTAAATGATCTTTCTTTTAGAAAGATAAGAATCTCTTCACGAGGGTTTTTTTTCTTTTTCATTCTTACACATCTCTAAAACAAACAATCTTAGTTATGTCAATGTTCTTCAGAGTAGCTACTACAATTCCAAACCATTCTCTGAGAACTATGTCAGGAAGTCGTGCAAGTTTATTAATAGGCAGCCCCGGAGAAGATCGCTGACAGTTGGTCAAAAAATATAACTTAGAAGAGTTTTGGCCCCCTAACCCCAAGGATAAGTTACCTTACCTACTTACTTAAGAAATCAGCATGACTCTGAAGGGCCAAAGATAAAAGTCCAGATTCAGCACAAAACCCATGCGATGAAAGACAGAAAGGCTTCAAGCAGAGAAAATTCAAGGGGTGTCACTTATGCAGATTATCACTGAGTCAAGGTCTTGGTTCATTGCAGCGCAGGTCTTGGCCGTACCTCAATGTGAACTGTTCTAGCCAAATCAGCCAAAGACCATCAGGGACAAACCTGTAGTCAAAACAAGCTTTACTCACTTGTTGCAACAAGAGAGACTGCATATGGGAGAAACTATAGGATGTCTTACTAAAAGGAAAAGATAAGAATTTATAGGATTTGGGGAAAGAGTGACATTTAGGTGAAATTTAAATGAAGCAGTGTTTTGAAATTTAAATGAAACAGTCATTCAAAAAAGGGAGTTGTTTTGATGCTTTAACTGCATCATGCCCTTGGGGCAAACATTATTTGTTAAATTTGCAGCTGCCTTGTACCTGTTCTAGACTGATTCTTAGCAGGGCATGTTTTTACTTTCTCAGGTTAAAGGCTACAGAAGTGGTGAGATGGCACTCTTTCTAACACTCTTCAGGACAAAAAAAAAAAAATAGCATTGAGATTTTATAAACCAATTCTTACTGGTTTAGTATACTTAAGGAGTATAGTCTCATAGATGTGTGGTCTTGATAAGTTTTTCCAAGGGGATCCAAGCTAGGGAAAACACCTCAGAACACAACATTGCAGTGTTGCATACGCAAAGGGGCACAGGCTTTCTAGCCAGACTGGTTTAAATCCTGTCTGTAACAGGACAAAGCACTGGAGTTCTCTGACCTTGCTGAGGTTTTCGTCAACAGATGTTCATTGAGCAAATTATTCCACACTCTCTAAACTGAATTTCTCTCATTAGGGTTATTATGAGAATAAAATAGATTAACAGGTAAATATTTTTAGTACTGTTCCTGTCCCCCAAATATGCTACCCATAGCCTTGAAATGTAAAGGAAAGTCTGGAGGAGGGGACCCTGGAATGATTGATGTTTAGGGTCCTAGCAGATGGGGGAAGAAATAATTGCAGCATCCTCAAGGAGAACAGGTGTCTAAGGATAGTCTCTTAAGAATCAGAGATATATTGCATGTTAACTTTTCTTAGATGATCTTTTTCAGAAATTAGGATACACCTTAAAATCTTATGTGTACATTTAATACGGTATTTCTTCACCATTTTTGGATCTCTTTATGGCTTTTTATTTTAATTTTTAATTTTATTGCATTGCAGTTAGTGAATATGGCCTGATTTCTGTCTTTCGAAATGTGTTGTAATTTTCTTTGTGACTTAAAATGTAATAATTTTTATAAATATTTCTTTGAATCAAGCTTGCTAATTGTATTACTCAAACCTTCAATGCCTTTACTTTCATTTGTTTGATTTATCGATTTTTCTGAGAAAAGTGTATAAAAATCTCTCAATGATTCAGGATTTGTTAAATTTTCCTTTATTTCTAAAAATGTTTGCTTTATTTATGTTGAAGGAAAGTCAGAATAGTTTTAAATTAAAAAACAAACAAACAAACCTTATACTCCATGGTGTTATTTTATTAGTGGTTAATTGGCCAAACTTAGGTGCGTATCCGTGGGGTAACAAATGAATTATGGTATGGCCTTATGATGATTTATTATGTAGCTGTGAATAAAATATTGTTTTGAAAAAAATCACAGAATGTCAGGATTGATCAGAATGCCATATTTCCACTGAATAAAAGGTCTGATGTGAGAGGAAAACAAAAAACTTTTGTTTTTCTCCCATTTGGTTATTAAGGTTGAAAACTGTTACGTCATCCTGATGTTTTATACTTTTATTAGTATGAAATATTCTGCATTATCTCTTACTGCTTTTTACCTTAAATTCAATTTTCTCTGTTACCAGTATTATTAGTATTGTAATGCTGTATATTTTCTGATGCCTATATTTTTTGACCTTCACATATCATTTTCTTTGGGGGTATTTCTCTTATAAATGGCACATCCAACATTTGTCTTTATTTTACCCATTCTGTCTTCTATCAGGTAAATTCAATTCATTCACACTGTGATTACTATTATGTTTAGACTTATTCCAGCCACTTGATCTGTTCTTGTTAACTTTCTTTCCAGCGATGGCCGACAAAGTCTGAGATGTCCCCTTAACATCCCCTCTTTCTCATATTCATGCCTTTCTGCAATCACCTACCCTTGAGTCTGAGGGTACTTATTTGCTTCTAGCCAGTAGAATACAGCAAAGGTGATGAGATGTTACTCCCATGATTACCTTATCTTGAATAAAACTCTTTTTGCTGGCTTAATGAATTCAAATGGATAGTTTAGATTATTGAGGCAGCCAAAGCTTAAACTGCTTTGGATATTTAATAATTTTTTCTCCCACTACATAAAAGGAAAGTCAGAATAGTTTTAAATTAAAAAAAAAAAACAAATCTTATACTCCATGGTGTTATTTTATTAGTGGTTAATTGGCCAAATTTAGGTGTGTATCCGTGGGGTAACAAATGAATTAGGGTGTGGCCTTATGATGATTTATTATGTAGCCGTGAATAAAATCTTGTTTTGAAAAAAAATCACAGAATGTCAGGATTGATTAGAATGCCATATTTCCACTGAATAAAAGGTCTGATGTGAGCGGAAAACAAAAAACTTTTGTTTTTCTCCCTATACATCTCAATTGTAGTAGGAAATACATTTTTGAACTTATTTCACAAAATTGTAATAAAAAAATAAAAACAAAAGGAAAAATTAACAAATAAAGATAATATTTTCCAACCCATTCACCACTCCCACCCCCACACACATCTAATATGAAATTAAGAGTACTTTTTATGCTGCTGTTTTGAGATTAGAACTTTTTTTTATCACATTTTTTATTAATAGCATGATACCTTGATGAATTATCAATTCTTTTTTATAGCTAAATATAATATAAATTTAAATCTTTGATTAATTTTATATGGATAGCAGTAAAACCATTTCCAATGTTTTTCATTTTATTTGTATTTTCTGAAATTATTTAATCTGAATCAATTTTTTGTTTCAAAGATGTGGTCACATTTTACCTATTTCTAATTTTACCATTCAAGATTTTGCCACTATAATTTCTTTTTATGACCATAATGTCTGCCAAGTCAAATTTTCCCTAATGCTCTAATTTTGCATACGTAAATTTTGCCAAAAAAGATTTTCTTTGATTTTTAGTTAAGAAATGTTTTCTTTTATCAATTAAAAATTTTATCTTTTAGTTCATTATTTCTAAACTTTTCTGGGCTAATAATTAAAATTTTAAATAATATATAAAGATGTGATTTTTAAAAAATTAAGTGTGTATCACTAATTTTACTATGTGCAGTTTTAGGTGAAATCATTTTTTAAAATAAGTTTACTTATTTAAATTACTTTCAAATATATAATACATTTGTTAGACATCTATAATGTTAATAAAATGATATCCCCCCTAGGTTAAATAATTTTTATTTGATGTTTTTTATACCAGTAATATTCATTTTTAATTTGGTCATACACTAATAATTTCTATTTTGTTCTTAGAAAATCCATGAGAAAATTATGAGCAATATCTTTTTGATCATTCAGGATATTTCCATTCTACTAGATGGTCTAGTATTTGGCCAATCTGATGTTTCTACATATTTAGGTAAGTTTCTATGTAATGTAATAACTGCCCACTCTATGGCCAATACAAAGAATAAATAGTGGCATGTAATATATTCTGAATGGCTAAAATGACAGTGTCAAAATATCCTATGACAGTAACAAACTTTCAAGGTAAATAATCAAATTTCTTTTGTATTTTAGGAACTAACTAGTGTCATAGTAAAATGTAAAGAAAGCAAATTAAAAGAACTTAAGTTACCATTACATCTCTCTTAAGCTAGAAAACAAAAAAAAAGACCAATGTTAGCAGTTACAAAATTGTTCTAAATGGCCCTTTAGATTATTCAGTCACTTTGGAGAGTAATATGACAACAGCCGAAAAATTATACTACTTTGAGAAATGCATAAGAAAGAATTACTTCAATTCAAAAGAATAAAGAATATTGTATGAAGATATTTACAGTCTCCTTCATAACAATAAAACTCTGAAAAACCCAAATCATAACCATGATCTTATAAAAAATTATGGAATGCATACAAGAATATATACTTCTTTATGAACATTTATTTTTTTCATAGTCAACATTCATTTATGTTTTCTCAGAAATACACTACTTTTTTTTCATTTCTTTTTGTATCTCACCTTTTCTCAGGAATCACTTGTCTTCTACATTTAGTGTAGACTAGAATTTCCTTTAGTGCAAACTTCCTCATGGTGAAGTGTTAATTTCTTTTTCTTTCAGAACATATCTTTATTAGCCTCCAACCGTGAAAAATGTTTGACTGATAGAGGATTCTCAGACTGATAGTTATTCTCTTTTTGAACATCGAATATATCATTCCACTGTTGACAGCTTCTATTGTATCCATTCAGAAGTCAGAAATTAGCCTTACTATTTAGCTACTTCAGAAATAATACTTCTCTTCCAAGTTGCTTGTTATTTTATTTTCTTATTATTTTTCATACTTTCAAGTGGAAATTTCCAAACATACACTAGATTAGAAATAATTAATGTAGCCCATCACCCACTTCAAAAATTATCAATGTTATGCCCATTTTGCTTTTTCTGCCTCTTGATTTTTATGTTGTAAATACTATATACCGTATCACTTTAGCATAAATATTTTGATTTGTATCTCTAACAGGTAAGAACTTTCTTTAAAAGATAATTAAATATGATCATGATCTCTATGTTCAAATTTCTCTTAATATGTTTAAAAATTGTCTTGTCATTGTTGGTAGTTTGCATCTGTTTCAAATAAAAGTATATGCTTTGTATTTATTGGATTGGTGTGTTTTGGTTTTTTTTTTTTGGAACAACTTTGGAGAGATATAATTCACATACCATAAAATTTATCTTTTTAAATCTACAATTTAATGGCTTGTAGTATGTTTACAGTTATGCAATCATCACCACTTTTGAAACTTTGCTTCACACAAAAAAGGAATCCATGTACATTAACAATAATTTCTCTACTCTGTCTTTGCTTAGGCCCTGGGCAACTGTTAATATATTTTCTGTCTCTATGGATTTACATATTTTGGACATTTCATATAAATGGAATCATATAGTATGTGACCTTTTGTGTCAAGCTACTTTATCACTTAGCACAATGTTTTCGAGTTTCATCCATGTTGTAGTATGTATGAGTACTTTATTACTTTTTATGGCCAAATAATATTCTATTGTACAGATATATTACATTTCATTCATCCATTCATCAGTTAATGAACATTTGGATTGTTTTCATTTTTTGTCTATTATGGATAATGTTACTTTGTGTCTAAGTTTTTGTTTGGGCATGTTTTTATTTTTCTTGATATATACCTAAGAGTGAAATTCCTGGGTTAAATAGTAACTCTACATTTAACTTCTTAAGAAAATATCACATAGTTTTCCAAAGTGACTCCACTATTTTACATTCCAACCAGAAATGTATGAGGGTTCTAATTTCTCCATATATTCACCAAAACTTGTTATTGTCTGTCTTTGTGATTTAGTCATCCTAGTATATGCAAAGCAGTATCTCATTGTGGTTTTGATATTTGCATTTCCTTAATGACTAATGACATTCAGCATCTTTTTATGTACTTTTTGACCATTTCTTCATCTTTTTTGAAGAAATAACTATTTGGATTATTTGCCCACTTTATAATTGTGTTATTTATCTTTTTTTCTGAATGTAAGAAAAATTACATATACCTTATATATTCTAGTTATGAATCTTATATCAGATGTATGTTTTGTAATATTTTCTCCTATTTTGTGGATTGTCTTTTCACTCATTTAAGTCCATTTGAAGCACAAAAGTCTTTAATTTTGATGAAATACAATTTATCTATATTTTTCTTTTGCACTTGTGTTTTTAGAAAATGTTGCCTAATCGAAGGTCACATTTACTCCTTTGTATCTATGTTTTCTCCTAAGAACTTTATAGTTTTAGCTATTACATTTAGATCTTTCATCCATTTTCAGTTAATTTATATATATGTATATTATTAGGTAGGTGTCCAACTTTATTTATTTATTTTTTCGCATGTAGATATCAAATTGTCCCAACATTGTTGGAAATACTATTCTTCAATTGAATTGTTTTGGCAACCCTGTCAAAACTCAATTGACCATAAATGTAATGCTTTATTTATAGACTCTCAACTCTATTCCATTGTTCTATGTTATCTTTATGCCAGTACAACACTGTCTTAAAAAAAAGGCTCAATTCACTTTGTTTTCTTTTATAAAATTACGTGGTGGCTATTGCTGAAGCATAGGTCTTCTGCACTGGATAGGGAGACTTGGTGAATACGGTCTCTTTCCAGAAGTTGGGGTGAGATGTGGGTCTTAGAGACGGCATCAAAGGTGCCTTGGCAAAGTTGCCCAGGGTAGCAGTGCAACCCCTGACTGAGGAGTAGCAGTCGTGGATACCAGCCATCATCAACAGCTTCCTTGGCACAGGGGTTGAGACAATGCCAGTTGCCCAGGGTTGCGAGGATGAGGCACACTAGCACAGAGCCACAACAGCCAGTCACCTTGCAAGGGACGGTGTGGGGCTTGCCAATCTTGTTCCTGAATAGCACAGGGACAATGGAGAGCTTGGCCAGCATGATGACCCCACAGATGGCAGTGGCTACTTCTTTGGAGCACTTAACACACAAACTGACATGTCCACTGTAGTCCCCAATAGCGACAAATGCCTTGAACCACGTCCTCTGGCCAACATGAGTCTGCTTTTGCACTGGCATAATCTTCAAAACCTCATCCTTGAGAGATGTCCCCAAGAAAAAGTCAATGATCTCAGGTTCCTGATGGGCAGGGGAAGAGAGATCTCCTCCAGGGACTTGATCTTCATGTCTTTGACCAGGTGGCCAAATCTGGTGAGGGGAACCTGCTCCTTGTCTCTGCCTTGCCTCCATGAGTGCCAGGTGTCTAAATCCTCCAAGGATGCAGCCGGGGCTTTCCATGCCAGGCCCTCGGGGTTCGGGGTTTCTTACGCAGCACCTGCATCATCTGCTTTTTAGTATTTTCTAGAAGAAGCAACACTGTCTTGATTACTGTTGCTTTGTAAGAAATTTTGAAATCTGGAAGGACAGGTCCCCCAACTTTGTTCCTTTCCCCTCAATATTGTTTGGCTCTTCTGGGTACCTTACATGTCCATAGGAATTTTAAGGTCAGCTTGTCAAAATCAGCAAAAGGTCCAGCTAAGTGTTTTATAGTGATTGCACTGAACCTGTAGATCAAGTTAGGGAGTATTGCTATTTTATCAATATTATGCTCAATCCATGAACATGGGCTATATTTCCACATATTTAGGTCTTCTTTCATTTCTTTCAACAATGTTTTATAGTTAACTATTTATGTCATACATTTCTTTTGCTAAATTAATTCCTAAGCATTGCATTCTTTTTGAGGCTATCATAAAAAATTTTTCTTAATTTCATTTTTGGATTGTTCATTGCTACTATAAAGAGGTAAAATTTTTTGTATATTGAACTTGTACCTGCAACCTTGCCGAACTCAATTATTACTTATAATTTTTTGTGGATTCTTTAGTATTTTCTGTATATAAGATCATATCATCTGCTAATATAGTTTTACTTCTTCCTTTTCAATCTGGATACCTTTTATTTCTCTTTCTTGCCTAACATGCCTGGCTAGAACCTTCAGTACAATGTTGAATAGAAACAAGAGTTGACATCTTTGTCAAGTTCCTCATTTTAGGAGAAAAGCATTCAATCTTTCACTATTAAGCATAATGTTAGACGTGCGGTTTTTTAAAGGCCTTTTATGAGGTTAAGTAATTTCCTTTCTATGTTAGTCTGCTTAGGCTGCCATAATAAAATACTATAGACTGGTGGTTTAAACAATGGACATTTTTTTCCCTTACAGTTTTGGAGGCTGTAAGTCCAAGGTCAAGGTGCCAGCAAGGTTGGATTCTGGTGAGGCCTCTCTTCCTAGATTATAGATGGCCTCCTTTTTGTGTCCTGACATGAACTTTATCGTGTGTATGTGTGTGTGTGTGGTGGCGGAGGGGGAGTAGGGAGAGATTGATTTGTTGTGTCTCTTTTCTTGTAAGGACACCAGTCCTATCAAATTAGGGCCCTACTCTCTGACTTTATTTAACCTTAATTACCTCCTTAAAGAATCTATTTCCAATAAGTTACATTGGGGGTTAGGGCTTTAACACAAATTTTTTTGGGGGGGGTTGAATTTTGCTGGATTCTGTTTCCTAGGTTTTTTGCTTTTGGATTTTTTCTTTTTGAGAATTCATAAGAAATATTGATCTGTAGTTTTCTTCTTGTATCGTTTGTCAGGTTATGATATCAAGGTAATACTGGCCTCATAGAATGAGTTGGGAAGTGTTCCCTTCTCTTTTATTTTTTCATAAGAGTTTGTGAAGGGTAGTTTTAACTCTTTAAAAGTTTGGTAAAATTCACCAGTGAAGCATCCAGTCCTGGGTTTTTCTTCCTGGAAAGTGTTTTTTGTTTGTTTGTTTGTTTGTTTTAATTATTAATTCAATCTCTCGTTCAGTTATTTTTATTTCTTCTTGAAGTAATTTCAGCAGTTTTTATCTTTCTAGGACTGCCTTTTTCACCAACAAATTTGTTGGTATACATTGGTTTGTTATATTCCCTTACAGGGAAGTTAGTGTCACAAAGTACACTGTTCTGAGATTCATTCATTAAAAAAATGTTTCTTGGATTGTTACAAGACTATTTCCAGAGTTCTGAAAAAAAATGATTCTGACAATTTTTACCACTGTTCTCATTGCTTTTATGGAGAATTGAAATTTTGGATGCCCTTACTCTGTTATTCTGGAAGTGCTTCTGATTAATGTGTTATATATCCATTCCATATGATCATTTTTTGAGTTCAAAATGAATTTAATAATGATTTTAGTACCTCAGACTCTCCAGGAGAGTTGGAAAGCCACACTTGGGAACTCTTATCCAGGAACTGTTTTCAAAATCAGAAATGGCTCCATGAAGACACCCCTGTTTCTACTGCTGCTGCTCCTGCTGTACACAGATGCTCAGCTTTCACCATTGACATCATCCATGCTAGATGCTGGATGTCGCTGCTAGAACCACAGCCCCTTTGGAAAAGTACCTGCCACCATGGCTGCCACCTGTTCTTACATTGATTCCACTAAATCAATTTGATTCACTAGCTTCTGTCTCAAAGTCCTAATGTAGAGAATTCTGACTGAGAGCGCTGAGGTTGCACACTTGTGCTCTGGCAGTAAGGGAGCCTGGGATAGTGATTTTTAAATTTCTGTATATTAGAAAACAATATTTGTAGAAACAATCAGAAATCAAGAATGAAGAAATGATTTTCATTTGTTTCTTCCAAGGCACTTGAGGCCCTTACCTTTCTAGGACTATCTTAAATTCTGAGATCGATGTTCCCTTACTCTGGGTTATCTTGTTTTGAGAGCTCCTTAATGGAGTAATTGGGGTATCAAAATCTCCACCTGGGATTGGACCTAAGCTTTGGACTTCCATGTCCTTATTTCCGTAAGATCATCAAAACCCAGCTTTAGTGCTAGGCTTACTTTTTTCGGTTTCTATTTTCTCTTAGATTTTAGCCCACTGGATTTCTCATCTTTTTAGGCTCTTTTACTTGTTGTTGTTAAGGAAATTTAAAAAATCTTTTTCATCCTGCATTGTCTTCAAGATTGGTTTGAATTACTCAAGCCATATTTGCTGAAAGCAGAAGTAAATACTTTTTGAAAAAGTACATATATACCTTTACATAGGTATATGTATACACCTGAGTATATACTATAACACTATATGGACTGTGCTAATACATGGAAATGTGAATATATAATGTGAAATACAGAAATAGAATATAATTTTAGGAGCAACTTATGGAATAATGGGAAACCCTTGGTTGACCTCACAGATTACAATCTTCTTTAATTTTTTACACCTATAGCACCTGGTCTCCTAGGTGGTCGGTCTCCCATCCAAGTACTAACCAGACCCAACCCTGCTTAGCTTCCGACATCAGATGGGATTGGGCTTGTTCATGGCCAGACACCCCTTGGCATTCTAAATGAAGAGTGGTTTCATTTCATCAAGGAGCAAATTTTACACACAAGAGAGTTTTTAAAAATTCACTTTAAAAAAAGATTCTAGCCTAATACTGTGGATCTTGGCCATGGGTCAATGGCAAATCTCTGTACCTGCCATCAACACCAAGACGACCTTCCTCTCTTAGGATCTAAGATTACATATATATATATATATTCCCACCATCAGCAGAGAATCATAAGTGGAATGGTATGTCTGAATTTGTCATTGTCTTAGATGGGGAATACAGAGAAAACAACCCTTTTGCTAATATCTGCATCTTGGTGTTCCATAGCAACTAAAGTAACTTTAAATTGAAATACAGGAAGACCTAGACCATAGTAAAGTTTTTCTTAGTTTTGACAGGCTGTAAGTCCTAATACTTACATCCATTTTTAACTAAAAAATAAATATATGAAAAAAATAGAACTATGTGTTTTAAATGAGACCAAAGGTACAATTTGGGGGTCTTTTTTACCTCTGAAGTCATTCAACTGCATCATTTTTAAAAATTATAATTGTATCCATTCCACAAGTATTTGAAAATACCACTTTTTCCAGATTATGAAAGTAATGCATACTCTAAAATACCTTTTCTTTTCCTTAACTTCAATGATATACTAAGTATAGTTCTAAGGTCCTAGAAGTTCCCCCTTTTCCGAGGATACATTCCAAGACCCCAGTGGATGCCTGAAACCGTGGATAGTACCTAACCCGATATTTACTGTTTTTCTATACATACAAACCTATGAAATTAGGCACAAAAAGAGATTAACAGTAACTAATGATCAAACGGAACAATTATACCAATATACTGTCATAAAAGTTAATGGGAATGTAATGTCTCTGGCAAAAAATTTATTCCTTCACAATTTCATGGATAGATTACCGTAGGTCTTAGCAACTTCAGCATACAATTTTTTTGTTGTTGATAACTTTCACCTTTCCACTTAAAGTACTATGTGACAAAAGCTTCTCTTTGACATCTGAATTGCCAGTATTGCTACTCTGAGTTTTCGGGCCATTATTAAGAGTCACTGGACCACAAGCATTGCAGTACTGTGATGGTAAATCTAATAACTGAGACAGGTACTGATTAACGGGTTGGGAGTGTATACTGTGTGGACACGCTGGACAGAGATGATTCACGCCCCAGGTGGGACAGCACAAGATTTTATCACACTACTCAAAACGGTGCACAATTTAAAACTTATGAATTGTTTATTTCTGGAATTTTCCATTTAATATTTTTAGACCACGGTCGACTGTGGGTAACTGAAACTGTGGAAAGTGAAACGCAGATAAGGGCCTACTGTAGTAGTGAACAATTCTTGGGACTTATTTTCAACATTTTGAAAGCCTGGTAGAGATCACATATTTAAAAAATCAGCACAACTTAACAAAATCGTTTTTGATTTTAACTGGCGTTATAGTAACTTGCTGGCACGATACTAACACATACTGTATAAGTTCTGACTGACAGCTATATGCCTTTAATCAAAATATCATTACATAATGATCAATATATTTGACAAGTACAGCCATTCAAAACACATAGTCCATGGGGAGAAAAATTTTAAAAGGTTTCCTGGTATTAAAAAATGTTGGAACTACCCTAATACCACGGAGCCCCCACAACAACACCCCCTCATTTCATCCCTCTGCTTGCATGATCTATGAAAAACCTGTGTAATGTCTCATGGTTTAAATAACCGATCAATTCTATAGGACATTTTTCTCATGGGAACAAGTAGTTGGTCTAGATAATCCAGGCTTTTCATCAGAGGAACAGGAATTAATCAATTGTAGTAAAATCTCACTTTCTGCAAAAGATATCAGCACTTAGAAATTGTATTAAAGACTGCTAACCAGTCTTAATGCTTAAAATTCATTCCCTGAACAAATACTTCCAATCAAAATCTAGGCCTCAGAGATGCTTGATAGTAGCAGCTTTATAGAAATTTAATAGTATCCAAAATGTTATAAGTTGGTATTTTCAATTAGCCGACTTCCCCAACTTGAAAAATCAGGGGACAGATCAAGGTTTTTTGCATAGCGCCTTTTGTGGGATTGGCCATTACTGTCTCTCACCAATAAAACAATCATCCTACATAAGTATTCTGCAGCCAACACACACATAAATACAAGTACCATATGAAGAAACTCCCTTTGTGCAACCTCAACGCCAGCAAATTCAATAAATTTTAGTCAGTTACCATAAAAGCAAACAATTTCGAGCCTCTAAATGGCTTTTAAAGAAGTCTATAATTTCCTAGAAATTACATTTACAATAGACATTTTTTGTCTGAAGAATTTTTTGGTGTCTCACAAGATTACCATTGGAATATGAGAAAACTTGCCAGCAGGATAGTTTCTCACATAACTTGTGCTGGTCTTTGATAAACTATTCCTACATTGCTTTTTGAAATTCCTAAATTTTAAGTAACAAATCAGATTACTTTGACTACCTTTTTTCAAACTACACATTAGCCCCACAACCTTGAGATTGATCTTTCTCCTCTTAAATGAGTACTGAGAGGAATCAAACCAGAGATTAAACTGCCACTATCAAATTAACCTCAAGTAAATCTTCAGAATGTTCAGCTTTACTCTATGATCCCCAGAACATCACTATATTCTTTCCTAGTTTAAAAAAAGTGGTTGAGCTGTTAGTCAACCAAAACTTGCCAGAATTCCACATCCAATTTGACTAGGTACAAAAAACCCAACTTTCCCCACATCAATTCTACAACAGCCCATATTTTTAAGGACACGTTTTTTTTAGTTTATAGGTTTCAAGTTTTAATGCATCGTCTCTTAAGTTAAACTCATGGTCAGTTAAGAATTGACCCCTTGACTGGAATCCTGGCTAATACGCTTAAATGACTATATAGTTGCACTGATTTTGCTCAGTAAATTGAAACCACAGATGGCACTTCTATTAGGTTGGAAAGTTTGGGTAATTTTTGGAGAATATTTCCTGGTTTTACTCAATGGTAGGATCAAATGGTATACATTCATCTGTAACTAAAAATTATAGATACCTGTAGTGTCCTTGAATCACCTTTTTAATTAGTAAGTTTACCATTTGTAGTTGACCTACCAAATCTTGGCAATGGGAAGTGAAATTTTTCAGATATCTATTAAAATTTATGAAGATTAGCATAGGGTCCATGGTGACACTATGGAATTACTAAGATTTCTGTTAGGATGAATACCACCACATAGAACTTGGCTAAAACAATTCAGGAATACTCAAGACATACAAGCTAGTTAGAATGTTTGTTACTACAAATTTTCTACCTCCACCCCTTCAATGGTCCAATAGCTTAGTACTTGAATACTTAGAAATGAAACCATGACATTTTTGTTCATCCAAATTGAAGTGCCTACAGCACTTAGCCTTGGCATATTTATTTCTAATTTACTTCACTTGACATTTAATATGCCTAAAATCTAGTTGAGTCCAAAGCCCCTGGTGGGGGGGGAGTACCTTCTCACCTCCCTTTCAATTCTTTGTAAGAGAACTAAATCATCCCTAGATGTAGTGTATTTCTTAAAAGTCATATATATCAAGACTTGATTGAAAAGTTTGGATTTTGTTTAAAAAGCCTTTATTCATTTTTGATCAGGGAAAGGACAATCTCAATGTCAACTTGTCACCTAATCATAAACTTCAACTTACAGGATTCACTGCTCTAAAGACACTGTACCTACTGACTTTGACAACATAACCTAATATGGAAAGTATCCCTTCTGTCCCTTAGGGTTACGTTGAAAAGAATAAAGAGAATTCCTTGCAATAGCCAACATTGATACTTGGCCTAGATTAAGGTGAAAACAGCAGAACAGGAGCAAAACAAGGCCAAGAGCATTTTAACTTGATAGTCCAGGGAGTACAAACATCATTAACAAAGAAAAGTTGCAGGCACCCAATAAAACAAAAAAGGCAGGTTCATCAGCGTAAATTTACACTTGGTTGAAAAGTGCAGACCAACTACTACTCCACATATGAACATGTAAGCCAATCCTAGTGACTAAAAAGAACCAGAGACAAAACTTAAAAACCTTATTAAATCCAGTTAACTTCACTGAATACAAAATTCAAAGCTTGGATTTACCCAGGAAATCCTCCAAAATCTATAGCTAAAACTGTTTTTTAATGCACCAGGAAGAACTGCTGTAATGACAGGACTTGGTCACATCTAGATTTGCATTAACATAGTTAAGATTTAAAGCATATCTTTTCCTACTACTCCTATGTCTGATTATGGATATGCTTAGCTACTTGGCTCATGCACTAACTGCATTAATAATGATGAAATCTACTATGGCTTCTTCTAAAAGCTCACACCACACAACAGTTAATATCCAACATAGCTTCCTAAGGACACCCCAAAAGAAAACACTATTGAGTTTGGTGCTTGCTGTGCCATACCAAGAATATAACAAATTTACTTAGCCAGTACCTTAAACATCTCAATCTAATAACTCATATCCACCTGCCAAAAATCCTTAACTATTTTTCATACTTTCAAACTGTAGCTCCTACAAGTTTAACAGTGCCTTTTCCCTGGGTATATCTGAACTTTTTTAATCCAGAGTTAAAATCATGGTATTATAATTACACAAAGGTGTTTTTTAGCCTACCAGTAAGAAGTATTTATCAAATCATAACAAATGGTTTCCCAAAGACCAGAACAAAGCAGAATCTTTCTGTTCAATAAAAGGAGCTACCAACATGCTTTGTGCCATTAAATAGGGGCACTTCTCTTCAGAATGTAATTCAGAAGACTTGTGGTCTACTAGAAAGCTTCCATTATCACAACACTATGACTATAACATGGAGACTTTCATGACAAAGACTCCAGATATACAGAGAGGAAAGCACATTTTAAGTATGGTGAAAGCCTCAGTTAACAGGGAAATGAAAACTGAGCGCATAGCATACATTTAACAAAAATGGGGAACAGGGTGACACTGTAGAGCTGGCTATTCACAAGGATCAGTTTCTCCCTAAAGACCAATACCCCTTACAAAATAAACTGTGCCTTAATTATTGCTTATTTAAAATTACACTTTTACAGAGCTATTTAGTACCTGACGCAGAAAAACAATTACATAAGGAAGCATTTATTTGAGGTTTAACATGAAATCATACAAATAAAATTTGTATAAACACAAATCCACATTGAGTCGTAACACAGATAGCAAAAGACAAAGTAAAAACAAAGAAAACTAATTGGCGGCTATATACAGTTGGACACAGTTGTGTCTTGTACACTAGAAAGTCTTTTACAAAATAATCATCTTAGATCAACAGAAGACCAATCTTCAACGTCGTCCTGCAAGATGGGTTACTTTAGCAATTTCCTCCTAAAAACAAAAACAAAATAGCAATTAGATTTGTACAACTCTGATAAGCTTTCAAAGGTCCACTTTCATGAATTGTTTTAAGTCCTCAATTTATTCTTTTCTTCAATAATTAAAGATCACATGCATATCCATTGGCAAAATGCAGTTTGGATAATCAATAAATTCACCCTGGGGTTCCCAAATGATAGAAAAGAATCTGGGAATTGAATCTTCCCGTTGAATTGTGGCTAGATTAAGGTCTACAATAAGCATCGTAAACCAAGCAAAAATGCTTTTATAAATATGAATTTATAATGGCTTATTATAGTGCAAGAAAACAAATTGCTCTGTGCATATGATCTTTAATTTTTGTCCCAGATTTTAAAGTTCTTGTTTTGGTTTGTAGATTTCACTATTAGCTATAAAAAGAAAAAGCAAGCATTAAATCTTAAAGAATGAACACTTAAAATGAGGCTCCACAATTGAAATACAACACTAAACAGAAGACCAAAATGATTAAGCTGTAAAAAGGCATTTAAGTACTTTAACTCCTGTAAAAAACCATTTAAGTTAAGTTTAGACACTTAATCTTCAAAAAAGATTAAAAAAGAAGCCAAAGTCTGAAGTTTTCCACTTTAATCTTTACGCTGGTACATGAAGTTGGAAGAGACCATACCACAGGACAGCGTTTTCTGGTGTATGCCTTGCGCTCTGCCCGCAACGTGCGACCCCCAGAGATAGACGTGGTCAGGGTGACACACGGCCTGCAATGAAGTTCCCGCTGGCGGGTACAAACAAGGTATAATGTCAGAGTTAGAAGACAACATTCGTGTTTTCCTTAAGTTGTACCCATTTCAGTACTTTACCTGTTAATAGTTCTAAAAAAGTTTAATTATTCCTCTAGACCACCTGGTACACAAAGCAAACAGAAAAACTTGTAAGTTTTTCTGTAATACTAAAGAAAGTGAGGTAAAACTTTAAAGTTAAAGATCTATAGACACGTTAGGCAAAACAGGCTTATAAAGCAATTAAAAATTAACAATTTAGTAAAAACAGGCTACATAATATTTTGTTTTTACTTGTTTTTCATTTGTCTATTGATCTTTAAATTAAATCAGACAGTTCCACTGGTGTCTTGTACTCTTATACACACCTGTTTTCTCCCCAATGTCCTCCTTTAGTATGGCTGATAATTGTTTTGGTGATTGCCACCCCCTCGAGATGCCTTGCCATAAGTGCTCTGTTGGCCTATTTTACAAAACAAAAATTTTTATTACGATTAATTTTCTATGAAATGGTTTCATTACATAAATATACCCAGAAACTATGAAATGCATAAAACGGCATGCCAACTATAAAAACATTTTAATAGCCATTATAAACTAGCCATATCATAAATTCTTGAATATTTGTAAAGTTTCTATTAGTATAATCATCCTACCAAATGCCTCAAAAACTTAACTCCAAACACTTCAAAACATAGAAAATCCAGACATAATCAATTTTTGAATGGGATTGTAATTTAACACTGAATTTTAATATCATTGGTTATAAAATTAAGTTAAATATTCTTACCACTGTAGTCTGTATATCCCTGTCCATATCCATAGTTCCCATAGTTATACCCAGTATAATCGTAGCCGCCATAGCCACTATAGTTTTGATCACCACCATAGGCACTATTGTAATTTCCGTATCCTTGATCATAATAGTTATTAAATCCTTGGTTCCAGTTTTGGCCCTGACCTGAAACAGTGCACAATGATTGTTAGGAAACAACTTCTGATCCCCAAACCTGACATTAAATGATGCTTTCCTGTCTTTCACTCTGAGTATTTTAAAAAGGCAGAATGGAACTCTATACTGACATCTAAGTGTTTTAAAAAAGGAGGGCAGATAGTCCAATAATTGTGCCAGTATCAGGCTTCCTAAATTTAATGGAAAATCAAGACAAAGGTAAAGACAAGGTAGACTGTCTAGCTTTTTAACAAGGACTCATGCCCAATAAAACTTAACACACCAAGACGTATCATGTAATCCTAACTATATTTAATGCAATTATTTTCCCATCAGTGATGACACTATCACAGTGGTCATTCTTTGAAAAGGTGAAATCAGTAAACTCGGGATCAATGCTAAAAAAGCATTTTCCATGTTGCAACAATTTAAATTTGGCTATCCTTTCTTATAGGCTTATTCATATTTAGCAATTTACAGCTTAAACCACTGAGTCATTTCCCAAGTATTAAATCTCACCTCGGCCTCGACCCCTAGTACCACCTCGTCCACCAGCTGCAGCACCTCTTCCTCCTTTTTGTTGTTGCTGTTGCTGCCTATATACCTCTTTGGGTTGCGCAACTTTGATTTCACACTATAGACAAAATTTTAAGAGCAAACAAAATTGTTACTGAAGTTCAAATGTTAAGCCATTTTATCCTCAGAACAGATTGAGAAATTCACTAATAAAACCCCCAAACTTCCACTTAATATAACTTAAATAGCTTTACCTTCCCAGAACCAATTTGATGATATCTGCTTTCTAATAATTTCTTTACTGGCTCTTCATCTGTGTATGTGATAAAACAAAATCCTCTTCTTTCATTTGTTTTTGTATCCATGGGAAGTTCAATATTTTCAATCTGAAATCAAGATGAACACTCATCTAGTAATGGTAAAAAGCTACCAAAAGATTTTAAATACCACAGGTCCTTTTCAAGCTTCAACATAATCACATGACATCTGTATAGGAACTGCTTTAATAACTGATCTGTTTCTTCTAATAAGCATTTAGAGAGAAGAGGAAAACCTCATTATCACTACATACCCAATAAATGCCACTAGTTAATAAGTCCAAACACTGACTACACCAAAGCACCCACATGTGAGCCAAAATAAACTAGACACTGGTTTCTATTACAGCACAGAAAGCAGTGATTAAAGCATGGTGACTGGAAGGAACCCGAGCAGTTATTTAATCCCACCCTCACCTGACCAGTAAATTTGTTTTGTAACATGTGGGCCATGGATGAACAGTACAAAAACACATCAAATAAAAAATACACATAAACACAGAGCGCACCTCTCCAAAGGCTCCAAAATATTCTTTAATTTGTTCTTCAGACGTATCTGGGCTCAATCCACCCACAAAAACCTTTTTTGGGGGTTCCTTCCCCTTTAAAGCCTTAGCCCTTTTGGGGTCTATCAATTTGCCATCCAGTTTGTGTTCCTTCAATTCCAAAACCTAGAAGAGATTTTTATTTAGGCTGACAGCAATATACAACCAATCCTCTGAACAATTTGCAAAATGCACAAAAAGCAGCACAAAGCAAAACACAGTCCTACCTTATCGACACTAGCAGCATCTTTGAAAAGCACAAATCCAAATCCTCTTGATCTTCCGGTGACTGGATCTGTTTTAATTGTGCAGTCTACAACTTCCCCAAACCGAGACAAATATTCAGTCAGATCTTTCTTGCTTGTATCCCAGCTCAAGCCTCCAATAAACATTTTACTAAAAATAAAAGTTATTTTTTTAAAAGGTTAGCTACAGCTCAAAGAATTACTTCGATCCTGATTACATTTAACTATTAAGTAAACACGAAAATTTAATCTTTATACCCATGTAATTTAATCCATGTTTTCAACAGGCCACAAAAATCCCAAAATTCCATCGAGATCACTTTTCAAAACAGTGAACAGCTTGCGCTCCACACTGCATAACGCAAAGCTTAAACGAGACCAACATGTTAACCATTATCTTAGTTTTGAAAGTCCAACCTAAATCATCTCTCCACAATTTAGGTCCACCCTCTTCCTCTGTCAAGCCAACGTTCCATCTAAATAACTCATCATAACGCATTCTGAGTATTTGGTGCCCAAACCGAGAGTTGTAAACACTCTCCAAGAAAACTCTGTTGAGCTCTAACAGAGACACAATGAAGAGGCGGCGGCAGCTGCAGCATGTGGCGCAGCGAGGCCGGCCCCTCCCCCTCGGCCCCACGCGGCGCCTGCGCATTCGGGCCACCGACGCCGCCGCCCTCCGCCTCCAACTCCTCCGCCCTTCCCCCACCTTCCGCGGGCCTCTCTAGTCACCCCGTCTACTTTCCTCTTTCCTCCAAGCTAGTGGGGCTCAGCGGGCACGCGAGGAATCGACTCCGGGCAGGAATGTGGGCAGCGCGCGGCTCTCGAGGGACCAAGGGCGCGCATGGCGCGCTGGGGGACGGAGGGGAGAAGAAAAGCGTGCGGTACCCGTCATCCTGCTGGTTCTTGCTCGCGTTGATCTTGGATCCCTCTGCGAATTCCTCTATGTTGCTGTACTCGTTCATGTCCTCCATGGTGGCGGAGTTGTCGGCCGGGGTGTGCTGGCGCGCAGTCCGAGTCCCGGCAGCAGCAGCGGCGGAGCGTTGTATGGAGCTGGATTTAAAATGGCGGCGGAAGAGATCCGGGCGCCGCCTGCGCCCTCCCTTTATAGCCGCCCCGCCCGCCAATCGGGAGGGCTGCTGGGCGGTGACGTGGCGTTGGGCCCGGCGCGCCCCCTGCCGGGCAGAGCTGGGAGCGAGCGAAGGGAGGAGTGGGGCGAGCTGCCTCGGCGCCCGCGGCCGCCAATGGGAAAGGCTGCGGGAGGCTAAAGTAGCGGGAGCGGAGGGGAACAATGGCGGCGGCACATGGGAAAGCCGGGGCGGGACCTCCATCGCGGCCCTCCGGTGAGGAACGAGGTCGCGGGTGAAGGGGACGCGGGCTCGGGATGAGAGAAGCGTCAGAAGAGAAAAACGAAGGGGAGAAAAGTCCTGGGGTCAAAAATCCCGAGCAACGCCGTCGCAGGGCCAAGTCCCTCTTGCCTTGAGAGCCTTTGTCTCTGGCGTCCGGTCCAGCCCACTCCTAGCAAAGAGCCGTCAACCCCGCCTTTTTCCGCCCTTGGTCCACCAGTGCGGAGCTGCTGCAGCGGCTGCTATCGATTAGCACCGTGGCCGGGCTGCTCCGGAAAAAGGCGGACTGCACTCAGCACCGGCGGCTGAGGCGGCGAGCGCGCCTGCCCATCCGCCGCGCGCACGCGTGTTTTGTCCTCGAGCTGGCTGGAACCAGCCGAACAGGAAGCGGGCGCGCGGCGGCCCCTCCGGGCAGCGGCGCTGCGCGGGCGCCTCTTCCGCTACCGCCGCAGGCGCGCAGAACGAGGGGGAGCGAGTTCCTGGGCGATTAGCCGGACTCAGGCCAACGCAGTCAAGCCAACCAGGATCCCGCACGGCCGCTTTTGCGGGCTGAGAATGGGAGGAGGGGCGCGGGCCGATCAAATTACTGTAAATATGCAAAAGCGGAAGCATTGGGCGGGGAGGGGGCTAGGTGTCGTAGGGGGCAAGGGGCACTCACATCCCCGGCGCGCCACTCGCGGGGCTCCCGTCTGCACGTGCCCCAGGCCTCTCCCGCTCGCTCAACCAGTCTGCGGAGAGCGCGCACCCGCCCGCGCACCCGGCTCCCGCGTTCGCTTCTTTGTTCCCGCCCGCAGCGCCCCATTTTGACGGATCGGATTCGAAGCCCTCTGGCGGCCAATCACTGTCGGCGCTTTTACCTCCTCCCACCCCCCGGAGTCCCGCCAGGGCCGCCCCTTTCCCTACCCACGTGGTCTCGGCCTCCAGCCCTGGGCAGGCTTCTCAGCTCAGGTCGCTCGCTCGTGTGGCCGCCTTCTCCAACTTTAGGGGCGTGGAGGTGGCCTCTTCCCCTTGTGCTTCCGGCCGCACGCGGTTGTCGGCTCCGAGATTGTTGTCGAGCTGTCGGAAGCCTGGGACCGTGCTGGGGGCGCAGTCGGCTCCGCCCTCCGCCCTCCGCCCTCTTTACTAGTAGGCCGATTCACGTAGTAGCGTCCGGTAGGGAAATGGTCGTGCTTTCGGTGCCCGCCGAAGTCACTGTGATCCTGTTAGATATCGAAGGTACCACAACTCCGGTTGCTTTCGTGAAGGTGAGGGACGGAAGGGAGCGGGGAAGTTACTTATGCTTAAAAGCAAAGAAATTTTTTAAGTATTGCAGACCTTGCAGTAGAAACACGCGGGGTAAAAGGGGGTGGTGTGGCTTTGTATCCGCTGTGGAATGGAAGGAAGTAGAAAGGCTGCGGCGGATTGCGGGGATGCTTTTCCTCACGGCACCATCTTCACCCTCCCCATCCCTGTCTTTGGTTAGAGATAAATGGGTAAGAAAGGATGGAGGCGGTGGCAAGAAAAAGGCGAAGGAGAGATGGTCGGCCGCGGCAGAGTGATGCAAAGTGGGCGCCTCCTGCCAGGCAGGTGTGCGCCGGGTAGCCTCCCTAGGTGAGCATCCACTTTGTGCTTGCTCTGACCTGGCGAGGCGGTCGCCGCGATCTAGTTAGTGGTCCTTGAGGCGCCTAGTCCCGCAAAAATGGAAGACTGAAGTGTCATGATGACTTTTCAGATAGCCCTGGTTTCTTGTGCCTTGTCCTATAATCTATTAATTATTTTTTATTAATGTTAACTATTAACCTAATACAATATTAACTTGTTGTATTAACTTGTATTAACTTATCAAAGCAGTGTTACTAAGAGTGTGTTCATCTAAAAGTATGTTCAGAAAAGCATTAGATCTGTGTGGATGTTTAATTATACAAAAAAGGATCCATTAGTATGCACTTTTGCTAAATGTTCTGTACATGTTTAACCAGGTTTATTGCACTACTCAGAGCCATCAAATTATACACACAAGCACACATCCTTGTGAGTCTTCAAGAGAGTAGCATTTTACAAATTTATTTGAACAAAAAAATGAGTATCTTTTGATCACCTTTTAAAGAGATGTTAAGTTACATTCTTGAATCTCTGAGCATGGAGCTGGGAATTGGGAATTAGTCACATTAGGTGTGTGAACTTTCACCCTTATTTCCTCTTGAACGATGAAACACTGAGTACATGCATGCGACTTGAGTCATCCTCAAAATGTGAGTATGCATCTGTTTGCATTTTGCTGTTAGGAAACCAAGGCTCTGAAAAATTGAACAATATGCCTGGGTTTGAACTCAAATTGTCTTACTCTTTCTATTTATTTTACTTCATCTTGTAAATGAGAACCACAGTGCTTTTGCGTGGCTGCTGTGTATGTTAAATGACACAGGTAATGAGAGCACTTTAATATGAAGTATATGGTAACAAATTCACTTTATACTACTTCTTAGTGGTAGGATTAGGAGTGAACCAGAGTTAAGTACAATTGAGTTCATATTTGGAGATTTGGTTCTACCGTCAAGTGAGAAAATTGAATATTGTCCAAAATTGCCCTTGAAGTACCCTTAGGAAGTCAGTCTTCTTTAGATGCTGATTTCCATCTTTCCGTAAGTCATATTAAGTCTTTTTTCCTTTTGGATTGAAACAATACCTGCTTCTTCCCTTGAGCACCAGAAGAAGTAGTTTATGATTAAATGAGGGTAAATGAAAAACCTGTCAAACATTAGCCTCACACTGAGCCACTTATCCTAAGAGACACAAGGGGCACTGAGACTGTCCCAGGGAACAGAACACCTTCATTTAATGGAATGGCAGGCAGATTGCCGGCACTGGTTATGGTTATTTTTTTCCGTTTCTCCCTCTTGCTTGCTTGCTGAGAACTTTCAGTTGAATGTGTACATGATGTAGCTTAACTATATAGCACTAAACAGTCTAGGATCTCTTCCAGGATTCCCCTACCTCATCTGAGAAGTTCTGTTCTTAGACTCCAGGCAATAACACACAATGGTTTTACTTACTAGCTATTCTGTCTTTTTCTGAGTCATAGAATTGTCAGATTTCTAGAGCAGGAAGGGCTCCTAGCTCTGGTAGTCTAGTGAATGTTGCAGCCAGCTAATTAATTCTCCCATGAGTCAGTTGATACCTGGAGGGATGTCCTCTGTGAGGACAGTCACAAGTTGTTGGGGGCAGAGCAACAGTAGAACCCAGATTTTCTTAGATGTTCTCATTCATCTGAGTCTTCAGGGCCAAGGCTCCTGTCTCTCATTGCAGGACATGTGCCCCTGGAGTTTTTGTTTTTGGTATTGACTCTGATTCTCTGCAGTGGTGCTCTCCCAACATTTTTTGGTTATGTATACTATGAGCAGAATTGCAGCAGGCACTACCAATAGAATTTATACATTTTGTACACATATTGTGCTATTATTAAGTTATAAAATGAATTGGAATTTAAATGTGAGATTAAAATAAGTGTAGATGAATGTTGTTATATCCTCTTCTCTTACTCCACTGATTCTTTTGCTTGTCCCTGGTGTATATGAACTTATGGAGCCACCTATTGATCTTTGTCTCTGATGATATAATATTCATTTTATGATTTTGTAGATTGTATTCTAATGCGTTTAGTCTATAAGCTATGAAATAACACCATCAGTCCTTGTGGTTATCCTGTCAGGAACCTTCAACTGCTGTTTCTGAGTTTGGGGAAAATGATCTCTTGTTCCTGAAAATGCTTTAAAATTTGGTGGCTTTCCTGTTGTCACGTGTCCAGTTGTTACCTGTAACAGCAGTTGCAGTAATATTCTGTAAAGTCACTGAGAACACCACATTAGCAAATATTGAATCATTGTCCATACAGGGGTAGATTCCTGTGAGCTTGTGGTTGGTTACATTTTCATCAGGTGATCAATACATAACCCTGTTTTATGTGTGTTTCCATTGTCTTATTTGATATATATATTCTTGATTCATTAACATTGAACTCATGGCCAATGGCACTGTAACTCATTCTTTAACAAAGCTTATTTAACACATTTTCTCCATAAGGCACATCAGAGCTTCCTTAAGCTTTAGTAGCAGTAGACAGTGCGACAGCACTTTGGCCAATTTTAAAGTGCAAAATTGACAAAAAGCATATATGTGAAAATGTGGCACTAAATAGAATCTGAAAAGGACATTTGTTTAAAATATGAGAGTACAAGCATCACCTTGTACTGGAAATGTGTTTCAAGTTTTTTGCTACTCTGCACATGTACCTGACCTTGAATGATCAGCAAAGTGCAGCAAGTATTGATTTTGGGGTTACAAATTAATTTTAGTAGAATTTGAGAATACAGAATCTGCAAATAACGATGATTGACTGTATAGAGTGATATTTACAAGGATGTCCTGGAGCTAATAACCTATAAAGGCATCTATTAGCCAGAAATGTTTGTTAACTAGGGATCTTACTGAAATGTAGTTTCTGATCCAGAAGATGTAAAATGGAACTTGATATCTAACAGGTTTTCCTTGAATTTCTAAAAGGTTCCCAGGTGATGTTGATGCCACTGGTCCACGGACTACACTTTGAGTAGTTAGGCTTTACACACATTTGTAAGTTCTGCTTATGCCTAGGCCTGTTAGTGTTGCTCTTTTCTAGTGGCTTGTTGAGGTGATAAGGCAGATCAAGCAAGAGGAGTAGATGAATTAGAGGTCTGTCATCAATAACAGAACCAAGACCTCTCAGAAGTCAAGTAAATTGATTATGGATCAGAGAGGCTCTATACAAAAGAAAGCAAGGTATTGAAATAAGACTGGTAGACAACCAAAATTAAGTGGTTATTTCCCCGATTTTGTAAATTATCTTCTAGAAATGAACTGTAAAGCAAAACACCTTTCTTAAAGGACAAATTGAAAAGAGTTAGGTATATTTGTAGGAAAGCAGGATAAGAGGCCTGAAAATTTTTGACAGATCTGTCAAAATTCCTTTGTGTATCTCTCCACTCCCTAATTACCACCATCTTATATTGACTACTAATAATTTGTTAGTACTAAACATTTCATGAATATCTATGAAATAGAGAACCATGTAATAAGCCTTGGGGCGTTCTAGTAGGTGTGCAGATAGTGTCTTGCTGAACCTGTTATATTAGTTTCCTGTGGTTGCTATAACAAATTACCACAAACTTAGTGGTTTAAAACAATACACATTTATCATCTTACAGTTCTGGAGGGTCAGAACTCTGAAACGGGTCTCACTGAGCTAAAAATCAAGCTGTTGACAGGTCTGTGTCCTTTCTGGAGACTGAAGGAAAATTCTTTTCCTAGCGTTTGCAGCTTCTAGAGCCTGCCTGCATTCCTTGGCTCTTGGCCCTTTCTTTTTTTTTCCTTTCTTAAAAAATCTATCTATTTCTTTTTTCTTTCTTCTTTCTTTCTTTCTTTCTTTCTTTTTCTTTCTTTTCTTTCTTTCTTTCTTTCTTCTTCTTTCTTTCTTTTCTCCCCTTTTTTTTTTTTTTTTTTTTTTTTCCCTCCTCCTTTCTTCTTCCTCCTCCTTCCTCCTTCCTTCCTTCCTTCCTTCTTCTTCCTTCCTTCTTCTTCTCTTCTCTTTTCTTCTTTCTTTCTTTCTTTCTCTCTCTTTCTCTCTCTCTCTCTTCTTTCTCTCTCTCTCCTTTTTTTTTCTTTCTTTCTTTCTTTTTCTTTCTTGCCCTTTATTTTCAAAAGGCAGCAGTGTAGCTTCTGCTGATCAATGCATCCATCTTTCTTGACTCTGTCCTGCTTTTTCCTTCACTTATAGGGATCCTGTAATTGTATCAGGCTCAAGCAAATAATCCAGGATAATCTCCCCATTTTGAGATCCTTAATTTAATCATATCTGAAAAGTCCCTTTTGACATGTAAAGTAACATTCACAGGTTTTGGGGATTACGCCAGGGACATCTGAGGGTAGGGTGCATTATCCTCTCTACCATACTGGTTAACAAACGTTTCTGGCTAATAGATGCCTTTATAGGTTATTAGCTCCAGTTTGTTTTGAAATCTTATTATGATATTGGATATGGTATATAATAAAATTTTTGACAGGTTTTTTTTTTTTTTTAAGATTATGTTGTTTTTTAAGAATTGTGGTGGTGTGTGGAGGTTAGTCAAGACATTATTTAGGGCAGCGATCTCCAACATTTTTGGCACTAGGGACCGGTGCTGCTATGAGAATCTAACACCTGATGATTTGAGGTGGAGCTAAGGTGGGGATGCTAGTGCTGGGGAGCAGCTGCACATACAGGTGAAGCTTTGCTTGCTCACCTGCCACTCACCTCCTGTTGTGCAGCCCCTTTCCTAATAGATGCTTGGTAAGGTTTTGAACAAGACTAAGGGAAAAGAAGAGATCTCAAACCAAACTTTGTTAGAGAATATGAATTAACTAGACAAATCCTTGCGCCTGTAAATACTAAGTAATTGAACATTAAAATGATAAGGATTTGATTCCCTTTTGAAAGAGTCCTGCTTTTTAAAAAAATGTCCTGCTCGATTGCTTTTCTGGTGTTTAATAAATGTCTTTTGAATCCATTTTATGGTAAGACATTTTTAGAAAAAGCTAATATGTTCTTGATTATTAACGCTTATAATTTATTCTTTCATGTTTTTTCATAGTCTAACAATATTTTAGGAGATAAATAGGATGTTGAAGTTGACATTTTTTTCTCATGAAAACTACTATGTTAATTTTATGGTCTTTCTAGGAAGAGAGCTTGTGTTGTCTTATCTCTAACTTTGGTTAAACATTCATTCGAAAAGTATTATCACATTTATTCACTAATTTCCACATTAGTTCGATGGAGGTAGGAGTCTGAAGAGGGGTGGAAAGCAACCCGCCCTGACCCATCACCTTTCTAAAGAATCACTTGGAAAGTTAGTAACCTTGTCCTTAGAGGCCTTCCTGGAACTTCTCTGGACCCTTCTCAGGGGACTATTTTAGAAACATGGATTTCTTTTCAAATACAGACGTCTTTAATACAGAAAAAGTGTTTTTGTCTTTTAGGTGTATACATGAGGAGTTTATGTCTTTCTTTGATTTTCTTTTCAGTGTTTCACTATGTGACCTAATAAATTCCTTTTCTTAAGTCTTAAAAGAGTGGTGCTATCACCCTTCACTGAGTTAAGAGAGACTAAGACACACGGTTTGGAAACTAGTGGTAATCCCAGTGAGTGGGACTTTGGAACGGAGCTCCTGGTCACACCATTGTTTGGCCCTTAAGCTGGTGTGCTCAAGAGGCTAGCCAGCTCCCGGGCTGCGCCTTGTGTAGGTCAAGCCATCATAAGTAAGTTCAGTACACTAATTAGATCTCTTCATTGGGGATGATCAGACATTGGGGACCTGACTCTTGAAATTAATAAAAGACCTGATTGATAATCTATAATCACTGCTTATTAATTTATACTTAACTTCTATGGAGAAAATAATAGCACTTGTTTTATAGGGTTTTTAAGAGAATTGAAAATCCATCATTCAGGGTATTTGTTCCTCAATTCATTGAATAAATTTGGAGTGCTTGGTAGCAGTGGCAATGGTGAGAAGTGTTAGATTTTTGAAGGTAGGACTGATGAGGTAAATTGATTGGATGTGGAGTGTGACAGAGAGGAGTCAAAGGTGACTAAGGCTTTTGGCCTGAGTATCTGGAAAGATGGAGCTGCCACTTACTGAAGTGGGGAGATGTGGGAGGAATGGGATTACGGGGTAGAAGCTGGAATTTGGTTTCAGATATCCAAGTAGAGATTTGGGGTAGGCAGTTGGAGAAAATCAGTTTGGAGTTAAGTGAAGAGGTCCAGGCCAAAGCTATTGATTTTGAGGTCATTAGCAATAGATGGCGTTTAAAATCATGGGATTAGGTGAGATTATTAAGGAGTGTGTCTATAGATAGAGAAGTGCCTAGAATAATAAGGGCTGAATAAATGTTGGTAGTTACGCCCACTATGACTACAACTACTACTATTGTTATTGGAAGTATTACAAAACTGCCAAGTGAACCCAGATCTCTCATTTTCTTAGTACAAATCTGAGAAACCAAAGCTGTATTAGAAATGTCTGTAGAGAATATATTATCAGGATCCAGGGAGTTGGGTGATTCTAGTAAGTTGTGCTCCCCAGAGTCATCCACCCACAGAGCTGGGTGGGTTCTGTCATTGGGATTTGATAAGCCTGGGTTTGAGTCCTCGCTTTACTTTGTACCAGCAGTGAAACCTTTTTGAACTTAACCTTCTTCATCTGTTTAAAGGGGTCACCTTGCAGGGATGGTGGGTGGATTCATGGATATAAATGTCAGTTCCTTTCCTTTCCCTTCCCTCCGCTGTTAGGGACAAGAATTCTGGGCCAGTAAGGATCCCCTCTCTGGAACTCATGAGAGATATTCATATTCTGTCTCTTCTCTGCCCTTTTTTTTTTTTAAGTCTTATCTCAACTACTAGCCCCTTATAATGATAACTCCCCCCCCCCCGCAACATCATTCATTGCAGTTAATTAATTAGATTACAGTTTATCTTTACAGTTTAGTCTCCTTAATGGGATTTAGAAGACACTTTTGTCTTATCAGCAACACATTTATTAATTCATTTTGAATGCAAATGATGAAATCTAATTTTTTTTTTCTTAAGGGCTTCAGCTTTCAGAAGAGAATGGTTATATCCCTGCTTATCCCATGAAGATAGGGACAGTGAAGTTATAATTTCTGAGTCCTTGTAGCCTTATGTAGTAGCCAGACCACTGGCACTTCTCTTGGTAGTTTCTAATATAGTCTTCAGGAAGGGTATTCAAAGAGCTGTCACAACTGCTGGAGCTATCTGACAGATGGCATGGACCACTTACTCCAAGAGTAGTAAATTCCTGTCATTAGGAATCTTCAAGCAGGTTAAAACTTCCATTTATAAATAAGTCCTGGGGATGTAATGTACAGCATGGTGACTATAGTTAGTAATACTGTATTGTATATTGAAAGTTGTTGAGAGTAGATCTTAAAAGTTCTTAACAAAGAAAAATATTTTAACTATGGTAACAGATGTTAAATTTCTAGTGATCGTTTCACATTATATACAGATGTCAACTCATGTTGTAGAACAGAAACTTATGTAATGTTATTATCAATTAAATCTCAAATTAAAAAAAGGATTATATAGTAGATATACTGAAAAAAAGGGGTTTTTTTTCTTGTAATCTCATGACCCAGAGAGAACCTTTATAAACATTTACATCCACATTCTCCTAGATTTTGTTGTATGCATTAGGTATTCTCCCCAAATAGGATTATGCTTTATGTACTATTTGTAACCTATTTTAATACTTATTTAGAGAATGTGATTTAAGACCCATCAAGCCACTTAATTTTTCTTTTTTTTTTTATCCTCTGAGATGAATAGAGAAATAGTAGCCCACCCAATATTGCTTCTGTGTTAATTTTATGGCTTAAAAAATTTTAAGTTCTCAGATGCTATAATTCATTTGCAATATGTGGTTCTTTTGGAATATTTTAAAAATTGTTTCTTTAAAAAGCTATACTCTATTACCCATTACCTTTTTATTACCTATTTTTTAAAGGAGAAATATTATAACATTTTATTTTAGTAAATATAACAATTTATTTTTAATGATTCTGTGACCTTTCCATTAAAAGAACCACTTAACCAGAAAGTATTTATAAGGCAACTTCTTTAATTAAATCTTTAGAAATTTTGTGGCACCTTCTTGGAGCTCTTTCAGAAAGCTGCCATTGAGCCAGATAGAGTAATATACACTGCTGCTTGCATAGTAGTCCCTCCAGCATTTAGCAGAATTTAATGATAGTCCCCTGAAAGACAAATACTCTTATTTTACTTCTATCGCCTTTTGTTGTATGTACTAAACTGTAACAACTCCTTAGGTACCTGGCAGACTAAAAACTTTCACACATCTGTAGAATCCTGGGTTTATTTCTACATTTTTTTAATCCTATAGTATTCTGAAATGATCTATAAATGGATTATAACTGAAGGTAAAACATTTTTATCACAGTTATTTCTGGAATTACTTTTGAAGCCTGAAAACTTTTTAATGGGCAAGGTTGGGCAATAAGTACTAGTTTTAAAAAGTGTACTTTTAGAGCTTTCTTATATGGTATTATAGCACATGTCAGGCTATGATATAATTACTGGCTTTTTAAAATAAGCAATTTGAGGAATTTTATTTATTTTACATAATAGATGCCTAATAAGTATGTTGAAAAGTAGATAAAATCTTCACAATGTAGTTATTATACTTTTATGTTGTAATGCAGTAACATTTTTGCACTAAAACAGTCTGCTAACCTGCCATCCCCAGGTAATATTGTTATTCCAGGTGTTCTAGTTTCATTGCTTAATTTTGTGTGTTTACTCAGTGCAGAGGGGAGTTTTGTGTGTAGGGGGTGTGGCTAATTGAACGGTCAAGAATTCTAAAGTAATCTCTAACTCCTAAAGCTTTTCTTAAAAGTTTAGAAATGTTAGAAACCTTGCACGTTTTATTTCTGTGAGTTCTCTGAGAAGTATCATAACTTGTTATCAGAAGTATCTGGCATTCAGTAGGTCTTCGTAAATGTTGACTAAGTGAGTTGGTCGTGCTTATGATTTATCCTCTGAGAACTTTTCTATTTATCACTAAATTGCGTCAAAGGTGATCTTTGCCCGGTTTAAATATTTGTGCTAGAGAATATAAGTGGTAAGGTAACTGTGTTGCCTTTGCTTGGTAATATTTTTGTATACCAGATAAGAAAACTGAGGCTCAGAGAGGATAAGTTACTTGAACATAGCTAATTAAAGGCAGAAGTAGGACCCCAGCCTGGTATGTTGCCCAGACTCTGTATTCATCTCCTTTCCCACCAAGGTCAAGGACCTGGGCTCTCAGCATTCACAGCTCTTTGTGAATTGTTCTTGGTACCAGTAAAGCTGAATATAGGAAACTGGACTTTTTGAAACACAAAGTGGTATGTATAGCGCCACATGAATTTTTATGACTTTTGAGTACTTCAACTTTTCAGTTACTGAGAGACCCTGAATCTAACCAACAGGTTTTCCCTGGGATGTTTCTAGTTGCTTGGGAGCTGGGAAATAATAGAGTCAGGACACTGGTGGAGGATGACCAAAAGGGAAAGAAGCAGGTGTAGGATAAGGGATCAAAGTTGGCTTGCTTGTTTTTTAATTGTGAAACATTTACAATAAATAAGAAGAAAGTTTAATGTAATGATCATGCACACACCACAAAGCTAATTAAATTTCGATGTTATGTTTGTTTTAGATCTTAAATAAAACATTACAGATATAACTGAGGCCCTGAGTACATCCCATTTTGTATTAGACTTTTATTTGTACTTTGGCATTTATATTCACATTGATAAATATAATTTTAGTACATTCATGTCTAACTGCTTTATAATGTTTTATAATATGAATATACCCCAGTTTACTGTTCTCTAGCAGATAAGATTTAGGTTGTTTCCAGTTATTTTGTGTTATGCCCAGTGCTACAATAAACGTTTTTCACTTCCCTCTTTGTGCACGTGTGTTAGAGCTTCTCTGTGGTATATGTCTAGGAGACGAATGGCTGGTGCAGCTTCAGTTTTACTATATCTTCTCAGGGAGCATTCTCAAGTGGGGGGCGAGTTTGCATTCCTACCACTGTGCATGCGTGGGGAGGAATGTTAATTAGAAGAAAGGAAGGAATACGAGGGGCACAATATAGGGCATAACGAGAAAACTAAGTGTTTAAAGAAAATCAGAAGTATATCAGTAGGGTAAGAGGAATCTCTTGCAAAAAAGAAAGCTGTCAGTCCGAGCTCTTCATTTTCCTTCTTTTAGATCAAGAATGAGTTTTCATTGAGCTTGAACAGGGCTTTTCTGTTAAGTATGCTGAAAAATTTGCCAGATCACACTGTATGCTTCTAAATCTGCTGAATGATACTTATTGGAATGCCACAGAACAAGCAAAATTGAATGGCTTCTTTATTTTTTTCTAGGGCAGGTGAAATTTGAATAATGTATTATGAAGACAGATAAACACTTCAGTTCTACCATTTAAAAAAAGGCCACAAGAACTTTCTTGTGTATTTTCATTTGGGAGTGCACTTTAAGTTGAACTTAGACTTGGGTCTCCTGAAATATTAAAAAAATTCTAATTATGTAGCCAAACCTTTGTACCAGCCAGGGAAGCACACTAAAAAAACAGTTTTGTTCCAATCGATCTATTAACTATGTCCTAACCATGCCACGCCTCAAGCTGTTAGTGGAAAATAAAAAATTTTCTGCCAGCTTCTTTCTCCTCTTTTTGCTCTTGTTTACTTTCTTGTAACAGTATTTAACAAAATGTCATGGTCCAGAGGCTTGTAATAAAGAGGAGGCCAAAAGAGGAAAGAGAAAGCATGATCAGTGGGTTTCGGGTGTTGCCTACACCCACAAAGCTGGGCTGAGAGCCGGTTCTGGTTAGTACTGATCAGAAGAGGCGGGTACTCTGTTTGGCACACATGACCCTGTGATAGTACATGCTGGTGCTTCATGAATTGGAGCCTATTATCACATTTAGTGAGCCCTCTTTGCAGGGAATAAGATTACTTATCTTCAGGTCCTTTTTGCACACCTTGTGGTGGTATGGAAACATTTGAAAACCTGCAGCTTATGTCTCTGGCTTATACGCTCCATAAATCAGATGACCCTACCGAGAACCTTTCCCTGTCCACACATTCTCTCTGTGGAACATTCTCTCTGGTCTTCTCCAGGTGACTCCTCTTGATCCATGGTGGTTCTCGGACTCTTTGTTCTCAGGATCCCTTTATACTCTTAAAAATTACTGAAGAACCAAAGAGCTTTTCTTTATGTGAATTAAATCCATTCAATAGTTACTTATTAGAAATTAAACAGAAATTTAGAAATATTAATTGACTTTAAGCAATCAATCCCTTTATTAACTAACATAAAGAAGATATTTTTACAAATTTTTTTGTTTGTTTTAGAGAACATGGTTAGAAGAGTGGCACTTTTTACTTTTTTGCATGCTTCTTCAATGTATGGATGTTAAAGACAGCTAGATTGTTTTATTTGCATCGGGTCTCTCGTGATATCATGCATCAGTAGCCTCTGGAAAACTCTTCATTGTTCAGTCCTGAAGGGATGAAAGTGAAAAAGGCAAATAATATTTTTGTATTCTCATGAAAGTAGATCGACCTCAAGGTTCCCCTAAAAGAGTCTGTTTCTACTCATTGTTATTGCTCTCAGTTATATCTTGAGCTCTTAGCAAGGGGCTGCCCTGTACTGGACATTCAGGAAATATTTGAATAAGTAAATGAGTGACTGAATTTGAATAAATAGACTTCTTACATTTAACTTAAAATGTAAGTCCTCCTCTGAAATGTGTACTTGGGGTCTACACTCACAACATGTTATTTTGGACTCTGGTTATTACTAAAACTTCTGGAGAACCATTAGACATTCACATAGTAGTCTACTCATACTCTTCTGGTCTTACCCACTGTACTGCATTATAATTCTGTTAACCTCCCACCACCCCTAATAGATTCTTAAGCTATTGAGAATAGGGACTGTGACTTATTTATCTTTCAGTCCCCTTTTCCATGCCCCACTCAGTGTCTAGGATATCTTGTTTTAGAGTAGACAGTAAAAAAAAAAAATGTTGAAAAGATGCATACAATTGCAAGTAAATGTAAAAATTTTGACCTAAAAGAAATCATGTTTCCATTGCATAGATTACTGACCTTTTATTTTATCTCTGAATTGTTTTACATACTTTCTTCTAGGGCATTCTATAGGTAGTCTGATTACCAAGAATGAATCATGGTGCTCAGGTGTGTTTTTAAAAACATTTGCCATGCATGGACACCATTCTTGCAGCAGGTATTGAGTTATGTACATGTGCCAAGTAGTGTAGTGTGCATTGGGGATACAGCTGTGAACAACCTATACTTGATCCCTGGCCTCAAGGACCTATAGTCTAGCAGTCTAGTTCAAGAGTCTACAGACTTTTTCTGTAAAGCTCTGAATAGTAAATGTTTAGACTTTGTGGGCCATACTCAGTGCTGCCATTGTAGACATAGACACTCTGTAAACCTGAGTGTGGCTGTGTTCCAGTAAAACTTTATTTACAAAAACAGGAGGTAGAACAGATTTGGCCTGGGGGTTAAAGTTTGCTGCTTCTTAATGTAGTTCATTTATTGCTTGGTCTCTGTCACTGTCTCACTCATTTATCCATAACTGAAATTTTCTGTGGCTTATTTGCTACAATTAGCTTAGGTGACATTGTTGAAGAACTTGATCTCTTGCGAATGACTAAAGCTAATTCCTCTTTTTTCTTTTACAACTTTTATCCAGGACATTTTATTTCCTTATATCAAAGAAAATGTTAAAGAGTATCTGCAGACACACTGGGAAGAAGAGGAATGTCAGCAGGATGTCAATCTTTTGAGGAAACAGGTTGGGACATTTCTCTCCCATTGCTTCCACATTCCCAAGAGTCTTAGAAATGAGGATGCCTAGAGACTTAGACTATGCTCTGAGCAAATTGTAAAATAAGTGCTCTGGATTCATGGGCATAGAAATTGCAGTGACTTGCCTGCTTTGGAATTTACAGTACATAATTAAATGGCCAGACCATGACAGTTTATTGTCTCTACAATCGCCTCTTTCTGGAGCTATTTCAGTTGTGTAAAGATATCACATATTTATAAAACTGAGCCCTTTCTGGGTGGAATACAAAGGTTTCGTGCCCTCTTTTCATGTTTTTCATTAATGTTTCCAAATGACAGCACCTCATCATCTTAGTCTCCACTCTCTTCTGCCTTCTGGCACGAACCCCTACTGACCTGTGCACGTGCTCCTGGACCTCACGTCCACATACTGCCCCCACACCTCTTATCTCCGCTCACATTTGGCTCAGCCCTCATACCAGCCTTAGTCTCATGTGCTCTGTTCTCTGTTCTCCCAGTTTTCAGTCTCTTTTTTTCTTCCACATGGGTTCTGTGGCCCTCCTATTCTGTTGTTTTTCTTATTAAAATTACTTTAGTTGCAAACTTCTTACATGCGCAGAGCCAACTTTTTGGCAGTTATTTTCTAATTAGTTTTCTAAATTTTCTACATTGAACAATGGAACAATGCTCTCTGAATTTTTAATGTTAGGAATTAGGATTAGAAATATAGTTACATTCTTTGGGGCATGGGATATTTGGGTTTGTTGGATTTTTTGGGTGATTCATGGTTAGTCTAAACTATTCTCCTCCTTGCCTTTTTCGTTGTCTCAGCTCTTCTTGAAACATGTATACATATTCCCTCATTGTAGGATATAAATCAGTGAGTCTATAAATCTTTAGAGCTTGGATTTGAATAAACAGATAATATGTATTGCCACAGTGTCATTGTTCCAAATAGCTGCTTTTGCAAGATGTGGGAGATGGCAGGAAACAATATGAACTAACCCTAGACGTTACTTCACTCTCATCTTTTCATTGAATTCCAGGCATAAAATAATTTGAGGTTTTCGTTGTTTTTCCCTCAGTTATAGTACAGAGAAAATGATCAGATTTAATTGAAGTCCTAGTTTGTTGATCCTAATAAATGAATCAACAAACCAGGTCTTACTATATCATTTTATCATTCATTATGTAATTCCTCTACTTTCACATACAACATGCCTTAGTTTAAATCTCAGCTTTAGCAATGCAGGAAAGGTAATGTAAATTTATAATTATAATCCAGTTTCTTTAAAGAATCATTCAAATCAGCCCTGAAGTGTAGGATACTTGAATTTATAACAGCTCGGTTTAATGATAGTTGGAGAAAGTTAGTCTGCTTGGTTTTCAGGTCTCATTTTAAGTGTTCTTTTTAAAAAGTATGTAAGAAACAAACTTCATGTTGTTTGTGACTTGAAGGCTGAAGAGGACTCCCACCTGGATGGGGCTGTTCCAATCCCTGCTGCATCTGGGAATGGGGCGGATGACCTGCATGAGATGATCCAGGCTGTGGTAGATAACGTGTGCTGGCAGATGTCTCTGGACCGAAAGACCATGGCATTGAAACAGCTGCAGGGCCACATGTGGAGGGCAGCATTCACAGCTGGACGCGTGAAAGGAGAGTATGTAGCTGCTCAAGTGACTCTGAACCTGAACATTTCACTAGCTTCAAAACCAAATTCATTTTCCACTAGTCCCCTTCCAATGTTGCATGATTAGTAAAATAGATAAAATCAACATTTCATTTATTTGAACAAGTGAGTGTTTTGTTTTTCAAAGCTGGGTTAAAGCATTTCACTCAGCTGAATTTCCCAAACCTGATGTTTGGCTTTGTGAGATGGTTGAAGGACTATTAATCCCAATTTTAAAACAGCTTCCTAGAAAATGATGACTGCCTTGAACTGAGTCATAGTTGACCCTTTGCATACAGGTGATAACACTGTTGGGCTTCTTCCTAGGACTAATAGATTAACTCCTTTCTGCTGTTAGAGAAGTAAGAACACTATGAAATTATGCACCCTGTCACTTAGAGCATCAGCAGTGCCACTCTTTCTTTGCTCTTGAGCAACTTCTACAGACCCTTTGAGTCTTGGTTGCTAAAGGAGACTCATGAGTCCTGTGTTGCTAAGAAATTCTAAGTAGGACACTGCCACTAAGGATTTTTGGCCATTGCCTGATGTAAATCCTAAGATCCAAGACCTATTTCCAGCTGTCTATATATATATATATTTTTTTTCTTTATTTTTTTTTCGTAAATGAGATCCCATTCCTTATTAATGTACTTTACAAGGGGTTTCTACCTTTTAAAGGCTGCATTGGAATTTCAGAATGGACCAATAGTGTGGGAATATCAGCCTAGATCACTTTATAAAACGCTTCAGAGAGTGGAGCCAGGAGACTATGCTCGAAGTATTAGCCTTTCCTTCTCTTAGTGTTGGTTCCTTAATCATAAAACCAGGACTTGAAATAAGTTATCTTGAACTTCTAAGCCTCGCTTTGGAGCCGAAACAATCTACATATTCAACGTGGAAAAGTCCTGTCTCCATGAGTGCAAAGCAACACACAAAGTAACTCATAATTTGTGTGCTGTTTCTGAACTAGTGGATCTCTTTTGTTCAGTTAGTGCAACGTATTAAACTGTTTTACCTAGTAGAGGACTTTTGACGTTTTTCAGTCAATCTTTTGAAGATGATTGGCTCACATCTAAGTTCCTTGTGCTTTTCTTTTCACCCATCTCCTGTGATATTTCCACCACCGAATGTAGAAGATACCGTAGAACTGGTAAACGAGACTGAGCATCAGGAATCAGACAACTAGAAACTGTTTGCTGATTAACAAGTGTGAGATGGTACAAGTCTCAACTGATTTGTTACATATTTTTTTTTCTGTATAGTAAAACTTTAGGTTTTCTTAGTTCTCAAGAAATATAATTCTGTTTTCTAGGTAATCAATGATTAATAGCGTTGAGCCCAAACCTTTTTTTTTTAATTGTGTGGGTGCAGATCTTTCTAAAAACATTTCCATGCTTTCTTAAGGCACATTGGACATAATTTAATTGTTTCTTGTCATGAATTACATCAAAGATTATGTAATAGTACAATATGGTCATTTGCCTTTTTGGGTTCCTTGGGAATTTAAAAAATCACTTTCTTATTTCATCCCTTTTTTTGTACTCACTTTCATCTATCATTAGTAGAGCTGTCAAAAACTGTTCGCTCCACATAAATTGTTGCTTTTAATCTTCTTTGATCCAGCAACTCCAGTGACACATGTACTAGATCTACAGAAGTTCACAGTCTCATGGAGTTACTTCTTGTGGAGACTATTCGAGCACAAATAGAGAAACTTGTGGCAACTGTTTTGACTGGTTTTCATCTGGCTAGATTACGTGTTCCTGCATTTTAACTTGGTAATCTTTCCTCTAGGGTTTTTGAAGATGTAGTTCCAGCAGTCAGGAAGTGGAGAGAGGCTGGAATGAAGGTGTATGTCTATTCTTCAGGGAGCGTAGAGGCACAGAAGCTAATATTTGGGCATTCTACAGAGGGAGATATTCTTGAGGTAGGTTACCTGATTACTGTCTTTTTTTGACATAAAGCATGAAATAATGAATGTTGAAGGAATATACTACAGTTATAATCTAAATCAGCATTCAGATTATTGCATTTATTTTATTCATTCTAAGCACACTGTAAAGGGAAATGGAAAAACAGTGGAGGTGGGGCACAATACTGGCAAGGGTAAAATATTTCTGTGGTGCCAATCTTTGCATCAAAGGTTCTTAAACTTTGTTATGCATAAGGATCACCTGGGGAGTTTGTTAAAAATGTAGATCCCTGAGCCCTGCTTCCTAGCAAATCTGAATAGTCAGGTCTGGGGTGGGGAGGCAGGTATCTGCACTTTAAAACATCTACCCTAAGTTATTCTGATGACAGTAGTACTAGAACCACATATAAAATACAAGTAACAAGATATGAGCAAACTTTTAAATCAGCTATCTTGCCAATATTAAAAAATTGTCAACCCAAAGGAAACTAATGGCATGCTGCTTTGGTTGTTTGAAGTAGCAGGTAAATGTAAAATAGTGACAGGCCACTATTCCCCCAAAATAACAAGACTTTTTGAATGTAGCAGAGTACAAGGTGAATTGTTAGTTTCTGGTACTTCAGAGAGAGACAGATTTTATTTTAGCAGAACCAGGATCATGTAAAGAGAACTGGGGACATTATAAACAGTGATAAGTTAAGGCCACTTGTTATGTTTCTTGTACATGAAAAAATTGCTGCTAACCCCTCTGTCTTCCTAACCCTATGCCCCCTGGAGGACAGGGTGGTCATTGGCAGGAGGAAATACATTTAGGATTTCAAAAACTCAATACAGGCTGAACTTAGTCACATACAACAGTTCACTCAGCCAGCTGTTATTTAAAATAAATATTTATCGAGTCTCTACCATGTACAGAGAACATTTTGGCTTTGGAGAGTATAATCTCATTTTAGTACTTTTCTGCTTCTCATCTTAGTTTTAAATCACATATTAAATAAGTAATAAAGTCCTCCAATTACTGGTAAGTGTTGTCCTCTGAATACAGCTGTAAGCTGCTTTTTTGCTCTCTGCTGTAACAGACAGTAAGATGAATACAGGTATGATATTACCTACTGAATTGATTAATAAAACTATTCTGTAGTTACTGAGGCAGATTTTAGAAAAAGTATACAAGACCAATCTTTTTAAAAGTTAAAAATATCATTAATATTACCTTAATTTGTCTTTGAATGATTATTAGGCTTTTAATTCACGAAAAGTTCTGAAAGTATTACAGAGATCACATTGTAAAAGCTGATCCTTAATGTGGACTTATTTTAATCACTGTTGGATAAAATATCAAGTTATTCATTTGACCCCAATTATCTCTAAGACAGCAAGGAACATACTAGCTCTTAGGTAGAATTTCAAAATGTTTTAATCAGAAAATGAAAGTTTCTTAAAAGGAAAGTAACAACTTACTAATTAGGCAGGTTAGAGAAATCCATTCATTCTGGTATTAAAAGGACAATGTTCAGAACCTTTCAATAGGCATGTAACTTTCAGTCCAATAAGTAGTTTGAGTGCAAATAGTGTTTCAAGGATAGAAAGTAGGACATTTATATTTTAAAAGATTATGGATATAAAATTAATGCTAATGAAAGAAAAGTAGATTGTAAAATGATCTTAATATATGTTGAATTGGTAGTTTTCTTTTTTCAAATATTTATTGCTATAAAATCTTTATATTTACTGTTTGTAGCCTCCATAAAGTTCTCTATTAAGCAGATTTTCATTTATTACATATTGAGTGGGTAAAGTCACTATGATTGTCATATGTTTCAGAGATAAGGAGTGAGAAAAAAAGGGGTCCAGGTTGCAAGTGTGTTTGTAATGTCATACTTTCTCCTCCTCTGTATTCAGCTTATTGACGGTCACTTTGATACCAAGATTGGGTACAAAGTGGAGAGTGAGAGTTATCGAAAGATTGCAGACAGCATTGGGTGCTCAACCAACAACATCTTGTTTCTGACAGACGTTACTCTAGGTGAGTGATCTGACTTCTTACTCCAGATGAGAGCTGAGCCTGGCACTGCAAACATGTTGCGTCTCTAAAGAAAGTTTTTGTGTGGACCCTTGGAAAATAAAACCATTTTATAAAAAGGAGTAGTGAGCAGCCAACCCACCTTCCTCTCCATTTATCCATCCTTGGGGTTGTGTGTGGGGAATTGGCTTTGGAAAAACAAATTATTCTTATTTTTACTCCTTATCCTTGGTTCCTGACCCATTCCTCTGTACACACACACATGCGAAATGGGAAAATAACAAAGGATGACTTAAGGGGTATCATTGTGGAGAGGAGCATGCAGACAAGAATATGAGGGTAGGTGCATGGCTAGCTAAGAACAATAAAGTCACAGACCTGCATCAAATGTATTTTAACAGCAGCAAGATATACAGTCAGCAAAAGAGAGAGAGAGAGAGAAAGAGAGAGAGAGAGAGAGAGAGGAGAGAGAGGAGAGAGAGACAGGAGGGAGAGAGAGAAAGAAAAGAAAGAAAAAGCACGAAAGAATAAAAGAAGAAAAAGAAAGAGAAAGGCTCTGTAGTTTGAGCAATTTTGCCTTGTCATTGAGATTGGCAAGCACTGTCCCCTCTTGAGTTGGAGCCTCATCTTTGCCTTCTCTTATATGGTCTTCATGCCCCAGACCCCCTTCATGCTGTGAACCTCAGACCTCCGTGTGCATGATTCAGTTGTTTAAATATAGACTGCTTTTTTATCCAGCGTGGCCTTCTTTATTTTATAAGGTACATTAGCAGATGCATTATCACTTTAAAAATTAAATGCACAGAACGTATGTACTGTACTTTATTGGCAATTTAAGTGATTTCAAGTGTAGTTTTGATTGATAAATCGTGGTTCATATATACAGTGGAATATTACTCAGCCATTAAAAAAGTGAAATCCTACCATTTGCAAACAACATGGAGAGACCTAGAGGTTATTATGCTAATAAGTGAAATAAGACAGAGAAAGATAAGTACCATATGATTTCACTTATATGCAGAATCTAAGGAACAAAAAGAACAAACTAATCAAAAACATTTACAAATACAGTGGACATTTTGGGGACGGACAGAGGGGAGGGGGATTAGGAGGCTGGGAGAATGGGGTGAAGGGTTAAAGAAGTACAAATTAGTAGTTGATAGTTGGTCACGGGGATGGGGAGCATGGCATAGGGAACGCAGTTAGCATTAATATGATGGCTAGGTGGAGGGCCAGGGGAGAGAGAGAGCAATTGCAGGGATCATTTTATGAACTATATAGATGTCTAAATTTTAAAAAAAGAGTAGTTTTGATCAAAGGTAAAACGCTCAAGTGCTTGGGCAAGAATGTAAATCCTCTGGAGAATTACAGAGGGAAATGTTAGCAAATGAAGAAACAGGCAGTGGCAGGTGAAGAGGGTGCTGGGGGAAAGTGGTCTCTGTTATTCTTACTTGAAAGCCACTGTTTGGTGAGGCTGTCCCACATTGCCCTACCTGGCCCTGGCTGGTCATTCTCCTTAGAGATGTGCATCTCTCAGGAGGCCTATTTTTGGTGTGTTTTTGTAATTGCACCTGTATTTGAGATTTTGTCTGTCATGTGAGGCAAGAGTTGTGGGTATATAAGTTCATACTGATGTGCTAAGCAATTTTGAATAAAACCTTAACCAGCATAGATCATCTAATGCCTTCCAGAGGTTATAATACATTTTCCGGAGAAAGAGATTAAACAGACTTAATTTCATCTACATACAGTAGATGTTCAGTAATTGTTAATATATTTGTTAAATTTCAGGATTTAGTGAAACTAGACTGGAACTTTTGATCTAAATAGAAAGTATTTAGTGGGGTTCAGCCTCTGTCCTTCAAGTTCTGGCTTGCCTCAGTTCGAGTCCAAGGGTTTCTACAAACTAGAGTCACAGTTTTTCTGCATCTCGAAAGCTTTACATTTGCATGTCTGAGTGTACTGAAGATGAGACAGATAGATGCATGGACACATTGCTTCACTGTAACTAGGTAGCCAGGCACTGAAATAATTGTACCATCATCAAACCTTAGCCTTAACAACACACATTTGCCTAACCTCTACTTTGAACTGTAAATGTACTATAAATGTTTGCCTATTGTATTTCTGTGTAGAAGCCTCTTACTGAGTCAAAGCTACAATATACCCTCTTCCTAGAATGGCTTTTGGGGGTTTAAAGTGATGGGGTGAGGAGGGTACTTTACTGTTTACGTAAGTCAGTGGTGTACCAACAGTTTCTGTGAGAAATGATAGTTTTGCTCCTTATGAAAAGGAGACAGGCCTTGTTCTGGTGAGTGTCTGATTTAATCTGAATTGCTTTTCTTTGACCATTCCATAAAGGGAGCTATTAGAGATGAAAATCTGTGGTTTGCTCTATATTTAATTTCCTTAGCATTTTGCATTTTGAATGGTGCATTTCTACAGGCTTAGAATTATAGATCTGTTTTATGTCTGGAGTCCCCACAAAGCCAACCTGTCCGAGCATTTTGTGAGACCCAGATCCTTGCCTTATCTCTCTCCTTTTGGTTACTATTAATAATTATATCTACCCACTTAAGTTTCTTCGTAGTCTTGTCTTGAGCCACATTTTTTTCCTAGTTGCCATCAGAATACCTCTCTAATTTCAGGTCTTTTTCACTTACGCCATTTCCTTAGGTTACAGTCCCAGAAGTTATTCCTATTCTTTTTAGAGACTAGAGATAATCCCCAAGTTGGCCTCATAACAAAATTGGCTCCCTCAGAGGCCCCCACAAAGAAGTTTTATTCCTGCTCCTCATCTTCTACCAGTCCTACACCCAGCAGTAGAGCCAGAACTGGTCTTATCAGTAGCTTTCTCTTTGCCTCGTTCTTGTTTATTATCTCTGATCCTGTGTTTTGGTACCATAAGCCCAGACTTCCATTGCCAAGGCAGAGTGGAAGACTAAGTGATACCCATATAATACCCAAGTATAAAAGAGAGAACTGAAGGACTTTTTTCTTTTGGAGGAAAGGAAAGTGTTTTAAGTTAACAAATATTAATTGTTTCAGTATTATACAAGTAGAGCAAAAAGATGCTTAGGGACAAATCTTGCCCTTTGGTGATCTTAGTGAGAGGCTGAATGTAGAACAGTCACTAGCTAGTGTCAAGTCCCACTCATGGGACGAGTGACTCAGTTTGATAGAGATCCTGGATTGCTAGTTAAGAGGAAAGAGTTGCATGAGGCAGTCATGCTGGGAACCAGGGTGGAGAAATGGAAGCCAGCTAGCTGCCTCTTCACTGGAATGAATGGCATCTGTAGAGTTTGCCTGAGGAAGGGATTGTTTTGTACTTTTTTTGCTCTGAGACTGTCAAAGCCCTTTCAAAGGAAGAGCAGAAGGTAGATATTTGAGGAGGTGGGTATGAGGAAGAGACAGCTCTGCTCCACTTACTCTCTCTGGAAACTCCTTATCTCTGAGCACTGCTGCCCTTAAATTAATCCATTCAGATGCTGCGACTGCTTTCCAAAAGTTGAGACACTACTGCGGTTTCTTACACCAAATCTAAATTCCATAGAATGTGTTTCAAGTTCTTCCCCAGTTTCTATCTGTCCAAGTATGCCCCACCTCTGACCTGTATCCTGCCTCCCATACTCACTTGCTTCATTCTTCCAATATTTTCATATGTATTTTATGTTTGCCTAGACTGCCTCTTCTCTTGCCAATTTTCTTTCCTTGAAATTTTTAAAAATCAAATCTCACCCTCTGTCCAGGAGTCTTTTATTAAATAGCAGATCCTAATTCAGTAATTTACACTAGGGACCAGAGATTCTGCATTTTTAACAAGCTTCCAGGTGATTTCCACACTGCTGGTCCATAGACCATACTCAGAGTAATGGTATTCTGTGGTAGATTTTGACAAACTTGTTCTGTAAAGGGCCAGATAGTAAATACTTTAGTCTCTGTCACAACCATTCAGTTCTGTCCTTATAGTGCCAAAGCAGCTACAGATAATACACAGATGAATAGGCATGGCTGTGTTCCAGTAAAACTGTATTGACAGAAACAAGTGGTGGGCCATAATTTTCTGACTCTTGGAGCACAGACCACAGAGTCAGACTGACAGTTTCAACTTTAGCTCTACCACTTGCCAGCTCTGAGAATAGAAATAATAATACTACCTCAGGGTTGTTGTGAAAATTTAGATGCGAACAGGAGCTTCATGAAGGCAGAAGTTTTGTTCTCTTCCTCAAACAGTACCTGGCATATAGTAGGTGCTAAATTAATATAAAACATTAGTTGTTAGCTTTCAAATGGAAGCAATGGAGAGAGGAATGTAGCCAAAAACATTTTAGAGATATTCCCTAAGATAACCTAGCTCACCTGCTTTCATTTTCCTAGTCCTATTTTTACTTCTAGCACCATGCAATCACTGATCTTAAGGCACTCTCAGTCTAATGAGAGAGACAAGTAATAGAGTGTCAGTTCATATTGTTGTGATATAGCTAAATACAGGCTATTAAAGTAGAGCGCAGGGTGCTCTAGTACATGGTAGTGGTTTGGGAAGATACTTGAGCTGAATCCCAAAGAGTAGGAGTTTTCCAGGCAAAAAAGATAGGCAGTCTAGCCAAGAATTGTGACATGTTTGGGCTCTGGATATGAGAGCAGGTATTTTGTCCTGAGTAGATCCTAGGTTTCCATATCCTTTGTCCCATAGCTCCTTAATTGGTATTATTCTTGACAACCCGCCTGTTGGGAAATAGCTCATTTCTCTGTAGGACTCACGCACGGGAATGAAGGAAAGTTGTGGACAGAGCATGGCTCTGTCTTGCATTTATAAGTGCTTAATAAAGTTCAGATACCTAAGATACACTGTCATTCTAGTCTGCCAGGTACAATTATGTATTTACATTTTTTATAACAAAAATTAAAAGCTGTGACAGAATAATATAGTCAACATTCATGTGCCTACCTTCCAGCTTCAACAATGACCAAATCCAGGCCAGACTTGTTTCTTACGTTCCCACGTGATTACTTTGAAGCAAACCTCAGACATCATCTTTTGACATTTCTGATACATGTTTTGGTTTTCAGAGGCCAGTGCTGCTGAGGAAGCAGACGTGCATGTGGCTGTGGTGGTGAGACCCGGCAATGCGGGACTAACTGATGATGAGAAGACTTATTACAGCCTCATCACATCCTTCAGTGAACTGTACCTGCCTTCCTCTACCTAGAGGAGGATTTCTAAGAAAGCCCCAACTGTCTTCACAGAGCTGTCCCTGTAGTCTAGTTTTATTCTAATGGTAAAAGTAATTTACTTAAAAAATATACATAAACACACATGTATGTATGCAAGTATATATATGTGTGTGTTCAGATTACCTTTCACAGGCACATATGTGGGGAAAAAAATCTCAGTTCAGTGAAACGGAAACTTATTTAAAGATGCTTTATATGTAGAAATTGTTTGAAACCACAGCTCTAACCCATATTGCAGGTAAAATGTAATTGATAGAAGAAACTACAATACAGGTCAACTGTATTATGTTTTTCAAGTTGTGTACCAAAATGGAAAGGTAGGTTCAAGATGTTATTCAGAAGCCTTGTTATTTTAAAAACTGGAAGTATTCCGAAGACTTACTCCCTTTTCATTGTAAGTTAGAAGATTACAACAGTTGAATTTCAAAATATTAGCTTCCCTACGTACAAAAGACAAAGCTATTTCTGCTCCAAAAGAGAGCAAAATTGGGAAAGGAGCTTATTTGTTACTTAAAAAATTTGCTAATCATTGTGGCACCCTCAACAAGCAGTTGCCTTACCAGTAAAAAAGGTGTACTGATATAACAGTAGATGTTCAGTGTGGTTCTTACCATCTTAACATTCTTAACAAAACAGTCCGAATCCTGATTCAGTTATCATTCCAGATTTTACAGTTGCCTTTCTAACTCCTTAGCACAGTTTGAAAATATATGTTCATTGCTATTTACTGTTTAAAAAAGGTTTACTGATAGCAGTTTATAAGACCCAGAAGACCCCTAATATGTACTATTTTCCTCTGAAATGGATGTGAGAAATGTAAATTTTATTTATCCTGGGTAAATTCTAATGGAATGTTATGTTAATTTCATGTTACAGTTAATAAAAACATTTTCTTCACTCATTTTGTGTGGTTCCCTCAGCTATACCACATAACTGCCGTAATCAAAAGAAAAACTGTAGAAATTGAAAAAGTAAGAATTTTATTTTAATTTTTGCTTTAATCATTTGTGTATGTTTTAATGGAATGCCATTGGAAAAGCATTGACTATTATTTGAGTCCTGAATACATTGCTTATTGGTTATTTCATCCGGATAGTAAACATTCAGGATATGAGTGGGCTTTTTTAGATTTTTGGACTCTTACACTTCAGGAAAGCAATTCTTCTAATTAAGAAAAGCTAATGAATCCTGGGGGAATAATTTTGAGAATGCTTTGAACAAGGAAATGAAGTAGCCTTGCAAATATGAGAGGACAGGGAATATAAAAGATTTTTTGTTGATAATTATCTTCTAGTAGCTAATTAAGAAATCTAAGGACTATGAAAATACAGAAGAGTAGTAAGAAGGAAATTAAGTAAATCTTAGAAAGGGAAGTAATTTATAAATGATGGTGAAGCCACAGATTGTAATAAAAGGTTGAACTCCATATAATTTCTGAAAAGATCATGAGAAGATAACAGAAAAGGATGTCTCTTAATGATAGTAAAGGGATAATTGGAAAAGTAAGAAAGAAATGAGAGAAAAATTATGCACCAAGGTCTAGATTGGGAAGGAAAAGGAGGGTGCTCATTGTCCAGCCAGCAGAGAATTGAGGTGGAGAGTGTCTTAGTCCACTCAGGCTGCCATAACCAAATATCAGAGATCACGTAGATTGTAAACAAAATTTTATTTCTTACAGTTCTGAAGGCTGAGAAGTCCAAGGTCATGGTACTGGCAAATTCAGTGGGCACTAATCCTATTCATGAGGGTTCTGCCAAGCCTTCCCGCTTTCAAATACATTACTTTGAGGGTTAGATTTCAATATGTGCATTTGTGGGGGACACAAGCATTCAGTCTATACAACAGGACATATTTACTGTCCATGATAAAAAGGGTACTGGAAAACCTAGTTAATTATTTTGAGTAGTTGAGGACAAATAGATTATAGGAAAGAGGAAGTTGTAGTGTCATTCAGTTAGTCAAAGAGGTGTGCAAAAATGAGGGAAAAGGTGAGTAAAATATTTCTTAGAGTCTAAGAAATTCATTCACAGTGTGATAGACAAGGATCTTAGGAACAACTTGTAGTGTAAAGTAGACTGGTCATGAAGGAGAAAAATGCCTAGAAAGTGGGTAGTGAGCTAGGTAGTAAATCCAATTAATTCATGGTCCTTAGGAAAGGAGGAGAAATCTGAGCTCTGAAATTTCTAAAGAGAACAAAGACACTAAGGTTTTTTCAGCATCCTGTTAGAGAATACAGGGAACAAATGTCTCTTGAAGTTGTGGCCCTTTTAATTCCTGTTCGTTAATCCAGAACTACCTCAGCTGTGCTCTCCCACAATGGCACTGATTTTCAATCTTGGGTCAAAATCCAAGTTGGTTTCTTAGAAGAGAAGCCTCAGACACTTTTAATCTTATTAGCAATTCTGGAATTGCAGGGCTTCCTGTTTGGCTTTCTGGAAGGCTGGCGTTAGTTGCTAAGCCTACTGGTCTCGAGAGTTGCAGAAGGAAAGGTTGAGAGTCACTGGTCCCTATTGCCAATACAGGCGCACAGCCCCCTTTGCCCAGCAGATGGTGCTGTTTCTCCAGAGACCTCATCAAGTGAGGCCACCAGATACAGCAGATAGAGCTAAGAGGTAGCATTAAGAGAAAAATGAATTTATTCATTTATCTTTTTAAAGGGCAATAGCATATTGCAAGGATCAGAGTAGTTTGGGAGAAAATGGTCTTACTCCTGAGTGAAATCTGCCTCCTGATATTTCTCTTCCCCCTTGGCCCCTGAGTCACATTTTAAAAAGTAGGTGAATTTTGGATAGCCAGATTTTTTTTAGCTGCAGTGTTAATAAAAAGGATTTGTTTTCAGGTTTTAAAAATTCTAATCACACAAAATTGAATTAATATGTGCCCAAACAATTTATTACCCATGCCCAGATGGTAAAATGCTATTATTTTTAACCTAATTTAAGAATAATTTGTAGTTTCTGCTAACACAATGGAGTAATTCTAACAGAAGTAGAATTTACCTTCCTTTCAGATTTAAACCAGACCGTTCATTCAAATATTGACTAAGCATCTATAATGTGCCCTGGATCTGCTGTAAGAGACACAGTCCCTCCCCTCTTTTATGGTACACACATTCTTAGAGGAGGCAGCCAATAAATAGTGACAACAAAAAATTAGCAGTAAGTGCTATACAGAGGAAATAGTATGGCTTTTTACAGTGAGGTACTAAGAAAACATCTAAACAACATGAAAATGTAAGAAGCTAGAAGGAAGAGAATTTTATGAAGATGGAACAGCATATTGTAAAGATTTAGGTCAAAGCTTGAACTATTCTAGGAATAGAGAGAAGGCCAAAGGCTGGATTCCATCAGAGAAGACACCAGAGTGTTAGAGCATGGTACCACAGTAGAGTTTGAGTTGTATTCTAAATATGGTGGGAAGCCACTGGAGAATTTTGAACAGAAGATGACATAATGTAATTTACGTTAAGAGAATTCTCTCTGGAGAATGGGTTATAGGCAGGTAAGAGCAGATCCAGGGAAACCAGTTAGGTATATCAGGGTTGAGTGCCAAGTCAGAAACCAGTTGAGGTATTTTATTCAGAAAGGGGTTTAAAAACAAGGAATGAGGCATTTACAAAGCTAATGGCAAGCACTGGAGTGGTATTTGCGGGGACTGCTGCTGGACCGTGGAGTTGAAGGGCACCCATAGTAGTTGAAATCCAGAGTTCAGGAAGCCTGCCACCCCTGACACTACTACTCAATCCAGGAAGCTAGCCAGACACCGGAATGTGGAGTCCAACCATTACAACTTCCTCTAAACACTTGCACTCTCTGACCTTGCTTCTCAACACCAATATCAGTGGGAAGATTGCCTCCCTTGCTTCTCTTTATAAACGTTATACTGGTGCATTTAATTGGCAGTATCTAATTCCAACCCAGATCTCTACATGGGAGGGTCTCTGGGACAAGTTTTTAGGTTTCCAACTTCTTCAATTAGCAGATAAAATGGTTCTTGAGGGAGCCAATCTGCTAAATCTAAGAAGGCTATTGCAGTTTGAAAGTAAAGAATGGTGGTGGCTTGCCTTAGGATGGCAGTATTGGAAACATGGAACTGGACACATTCAAAATATGTTTTAGAGGTGACAATAGTAGCACTTGTTTATTGATTGGATTCGGAAGGGTTAACTCCTAGATTTTTTGCTTGAGCAACTGGATACGTGGTGCCACTGGGAAAACAGTGATACCACTGACATAGCGTGTAAAGAGTGAAATTGCCAGTGTACATGCCAGCATAGACATGACTAAAATGCAGTTGTATTTAAATCTAGAGTTCAGGGCCTAGATTTGGGAGTTCATTGGTCTAGCAATGCTATTAAAAGCTGTGGGATGTTTTCACGTAAGAAGAGTCTGTTGATAGCCTCAAGAGAGCCCCCGGTCCAACATTAGAGATCAAACTAAGGAGAGAAGCCAGCAAAGGAGATGGAGAAGGATTGGGCATCAAGGAAGGAAAACTGGAAGGGTGGCAGGAGATCCAAATGAAGAGAGTGCTCAAATGTGTCAAGTGCTGATAAGAATTTTATATATATATCTGTGTCTACAGCTCCTGGTATTTCTAGGTGGTCTCGCATTCAAGTACTAATGAGGCCTGACCCTGCTTAGCTTCCGGGATCAGACGAGATCGGGCATGTTCAGGGTGGCATGGCTGTAGACTCACTGATAAGAATTTAAGTTGAGAATAGCAGTGCCCTTGGATTAAACAAGTGCAATCTCAGTGGAGTGGTGGGAACAAAAGTTAAGGTTACTTTGAATCTGAGGTCTAGCTAAAGGTTTATCGATTTCGTTGATCTTTTCAAAAAACCAACTTTTGGTTTTTTTGATTCTCTATTCTTTATCTTCACATTATTTCCTTCCTTTTGCTTACTTTGGGTTTAGTTTCCTCTTTTTTATAGTTCCTTAAGGTGAAAGCTTATCGCTTTGAGATCTTTTTGAATGTAGTCATCTATAGCTCCAAGTTCCCTCTGAGCACTGCTTTCACTGCGTCCCATAGACTTGGTATCTTGTGCTTTTCATTCATCTCAAAGTATTTTCTGATTTCCCTTGTGATTTCTTCTTTGATCCATTGGTTATTTAAGAGTGTATTGTTTTGTTTCCACATATTTGTGAATTTTCTAAATTTCCTTATGTTATTAATTTCTAAGTTCATTTTGTTGTACTTGGAGAATATATTTTGTATGACTTTTATCTTTTAAAATTGCTGAAACTTGTTTTGTGTCCTAACATATGTCTATTTTGGAGAACGTCTTTGTGTACTGGAAAATGTGTATTCTGCTGTTGTTGGGTGGCATGTCCTATAGATGTTTGCTAGGTCTAGTTGATTTGTAGTGTTGAGTATTCTGTTTCCTTGTTGATCTTCTAGTTGTTTTATCCGTTATTGAATGTGGAATATGATTTCTCCATTGATTATTGTTGAACTATTTCTCTCTTCACTTCTGTCTGTTTTCACTTCATTTATTTTGATGCTCTGTTTTAGGTGTATACATTTTTATAATTCTTATGTCTTTTTGATGGATCAGCCCTTTAACGTTATAATGAATGTCGTCTTTGTGTCTTTTAACAGTTTTTTGTCTTAAAGTGTATTTTATCTAATATTAGTAGAGCCACTCCAGTCCTATTGGTTATTATTTACATGGCATATTTATTTTCATCCTTTTACTTTCAACCTAATTTTTATCTTTGAATCTAAAATCTTGTATAGACAGTGCGTAGTGGATTACGTTTTTAAATCCATTCTGCCAGTCTCTGTCTTTTAACTGAAGAGTTGACTCCATTGCATTTAATGTATTTACTGATAAGGACTTCCTTCTGTCATTTTGCTACTGGGTACACACTTGCAACTAGCAAGTGAATACATTCTGGAGATCTGATGCACAAGCATAGTGAATATAGTCAACGATATTGTTTTATATACTTCAAAACTGATTTTTATATCTTTTTTTATCAGTCCTCTGTTACTGCTTTCTTTTGTGTTAAATGTATATTTTCTACTATACCATTTTAATTCTTTTGTTGCTTACTTTAGTATATATTCGAGTTATTTTCCTAGTGGTTACTCTGGGAATTATAAGTTAATATCTTAATTTATAATGATCTAGCTCTCAATACTACCTTAGTTTTAATAGGATATAAAACTTTGATCTCCCTACTTACATTGTCATAAATTACATTTTTATACATTGTGTGCCAATTGACATAGATTTATAATTATTGCTTTATGTAGTTGTCTTTTAATCAGATTGGAGGGGAAAAAAGGAGTTATAAACAATACATATATTTATATTTTCTTTTACTATTTACCTAGTATATTAGTTTCCTAGGTTTGCGGAGTACTACCGATGGGGGGGGGTGTGTTAAAGCAACAGAAATTTATTCTCTCACAGTTCTGAATGCCAGGTCTGAAATCAAGGTGTTAGCAGAGTCGGTTCCTTCTAGAGGCATTGAAGGAGAATCTATTGCAAGCCTCTTAGCTTCTGGTGACAGCTGACAATCCTTAGTGTTATTTGGCTTGTAAAGGCATTACTTCAATCTCTACCTCCATCTTCACATGGCGATATCCTTGTAGATCTGTGTCTTCACATGGCTATCTTCTGAGAGGCATACGAGTAGTATTAGGTTTTGGGCCTAGCCTACTCTAGCACCACCTCATCTTAACTAATTCCGTCTACATAATTCTATTTCCAAATAAAGTCTCATTCTGAGATTCTGGGTGGGAGCTTATGACAGCTCCAACCAAAGAAGGGCAGCAGAGGTGATGCTTTGTGACTTTCAGGCTGCGTTACAAAAAGGATACGGCTTCTACATCCTCTTTTGGGATCTGGGCATTGGACACTTGCTCTGGGAAAGCCATCTACCATGCTGTGAGGGCCCATGTTAGCCCAGGTGGAGAGGAACGGAGGCCCCAAACTGAAGGCTAGCCTCAATCTCCAGACATATGAATAAAGTAGCCTTCAGATGTCTCCAGCCTCCAGCTCTTAAGTCTTGAAGCTAAGACCTCAGATGCAGAATAGAAATAAGCTTTCTCTGCCATGCCCTGTCTGAATTCTTGACCCATAGAATCTGTGAGCAAAATAGTTTTATGCCACTATATTTTGTGGTAATCTGTTAGGTAGCCACAGTAACTGGAACAGTCACCAAGCAAATTAAATGGTACCAAGCAGTGGATAGACTTTTCACCCCTCTTAGCACAGCTAGGCTTTTTTGAGGCCTGTGCTGGACTTTACAGATAAGAGCATCAAGATTGTCTCATTATTCTCTCCATCCCTCCAGTCTCCCTAGATTTTGCAAGTGTCCCGTTTCCCATTGACCCAGGCTTCCTCAGAATATCTGATTTCCCCTCCTTATATAGCCAACAAGTGACACTCATTGTCTTTTTCATAGTGCCTCACTAACTCATTCTTCCCATTCCTAACAGCCCGTGCTTGAACTTGAGTTCATTATTATTTACAGAGTAAAATGCAATGGAGTAGAAAAAGTCTACCAATAATAGGACAGTGCTTTCAGGTTTCATAGTAGAAAAGGGTAGTACTTAAAGCTTTCCAAGGGCAAGTAATGATAATGTTTATAGATATGATGTGGACGTCCACTGTATTTTGAGAAAGATATCTCCCTCCTACTAAAGCAATGCAAACAGCAAGTTGCTGACTAGTCAGTCTCAGGATTATGCCTAGTCCCTGAATTGACTTTGCTCTGTTTAGTCAAAGCCCTTTCTTTCCTTCTCTTAACTATACCCCTGGCTGCAAATCTAAATTTGGTTTACAAAAATTCAGAAGTATTAGATGTTATTCTAATATTGAGCGTTGAATAAATCCCTTAGTTCTGCTTTCTACAGAAATATTCATTCAACAGCCTACATCCTTTTCGTTATCCTGACCAAAACAGCATTTGTAGGGAGCGTTTATGATGAATTAAATTTAAGAATCTGAGTATAACCTATAGGGTCGGCTCAGCATCTTGTCTTAAGCACATGAAATATATGCAATTTTCCTCGGGTAAGGACACAGTTATCTCCATAATTTATTTTTGGAGCTACATTAGAGGAAATCAGGTACTGACATAGTTCGCATAAGGATTATTTCAGGTCCTATTCAGAACTCGGGTGCATAATGTGTGCTAGTTGCTGCAGATACCATTAAGAAATAACCGTTTGCTATGGGAGCAAGAGGACAATTGTATCCTGTGAAATCCGACATTACCATTGTTTCTTAAATGACTTTTTTGAGCAGCTCATATTTAAGGGACTAAATCTTTAAAAAAAAAAAGAGAGAGAGAAAGAAGAAAGAAAAAGAGGGGGCCAGTCACCTGTCATTCATTTATTTAAAAAATATTTATTAAGCACTTAACTATGTGTCAGGCACTGTTCTCGGTGCCAAGTACAAGGCAGACAAAAATCCCTATCCTCAGGGAATGTGCATTTTAGAGGTGGAGAGAATAAGATAATGAAATCAGTAAAGTAAAATGTGTTAGACTGTTATGCATGTTAGAATTTTAATCCCAGGACCATGTTTAGAAAATGCCGTAAAGTGAAATAAAGCTGGAAAGAGTAATAGTGCTGGGGTGGGCCTGAGGGGGTTAAATTTTAGAGATTGAGGAGGTCTCAGAAGGTAACATTTGAGTAGATAAGGAAGGTGAGGGATTTAAATTTTGGGGGGAAGATGGATCAGGCCAGTAGTTTCAAAAAGTACAAAGGTCCTGAGATGCAGAGTATACCTTGCTGTTGGAACAGTGCAGGGAGGCAGAGAGACAAACAGAGGGTCTAGTTGGGCCTTGTAGGGCATTTCTGTGATTGGGGTTTTTAGTTTAAGTACAATAGAAGCCAGAGTTTTGAGCAGAGGAGTGATGATGGTCTAATAACAGGGTCATTTTGACTGCTGTGTTGAGGACAGTTTGAAGGGAGCAAATAATGGAAGCAAAGAGACCAGTTATGTAGGAGAGATGAAAGTGACTTGACCAAGTGGTAGCAGTGGATAAATTCTAGTATAATTTGAAGATAGAGCAAACAGGGTTTGCTGACAAATACGGGGTGGGAGTGAAAGAAGAGATAAGGATTACTTCAAGGTTTCAGTTTGAGCAACTGAAAGATGAGTTGTACTTAGATGGGAAGACTCCTCAGGATGTGTTAAATTTGAGATGCTCTTCAAGTGGAGATGTCACAAAGTAGTTGAATATACAGGTCTGGCATTTAGGATAGAGGTCTGAGCTGGAGAAGCTGGGAGAGATCAGCACATGGCAATATTTAGAACTAGAAGACTGGATGAGGTCACCGAGAGGGAGAGTATAGATAGGAGGGGAGAGTTCTAAGGAACTGAATCATCCGGCACTCCAATATTAGGATGTCAGGGAGAAGGTGGCCCTGGCAAAGGAGACTGAGGAGTGGACAGTGAAGCAGGAGGCAAATTGAGAAGGCACAATGTTCTAAAAGCCAAGTGAAGGTGTTTTAAGCGGGGAGGTGGAGAGGGGGATGATGTTGTGGTGTTGCTTATGGGTCTAGGTAAGATATTAAAAGAACCACTTGTATTTAACATTACAAGGTCTTTAGAGAACTTGAGTAAAACAGTTCCAGTGGAGTGATAGGAGCAAGTGATTGGAGTCATTTCAGGAGAAAATTAGGAGAGAGGGATTGGAGACAGCAAATATGGACTTTTTGTTTTAAAGATAGAAGAAAGTAGATTTTATGTTAACAGAAAGATCTTTGCTTTCCAGTGACGGACCTAGCCTTCTCACCCACATTCCCTTCTTTGGATTTCAAATTTGGATATTTGCTATTTCTTGGGACCCTCACTTCGAGAGTGTTAATAGGAAATCCGAACTGATATGAAGCTGAGGATTATGAAAATCAACTTATTTTATGTGTGGAATTCTTCTTTTCCCCTAAACTGCTGGTTCCCACTCCTCTGGGGTAATATAACATATTTTAGATGTGGCCAAGTCCTTAGGCTTAGAGGAATTGCATTGTTCTTGCTATTATTTAGATTGTTCTTCATACTTGTAATTTGGTGCTCTATCCCAGTCCTATTGACAAACCTTTTCCTCTACTTCTGTATGATGATGGATCCTTTACTGATTCTTTGAAACTCCCATTTCAAAGGAATGACAATGGCCAAAGAAGTCTGAAAAACTTAATATGAAGCCTTTGGTGGTGACCAGGCTGTTCAGAAATGTTTCTCCTATTCTGGGCCCGTTAGGAATACCACTCTCAGAAATGTCCATGTGACTTGCCCTAGCCAGTGAAATGTAACCTAAGTGGTGTCTGTCACTTCCCAGCAGAAGCTTTAATGACCGGTGCACAGTCTGTCACATTTTCTTGGCTGTCAGCAATTGTGGAAGCATATGTTGAGATGCCTCTGTCAGCCAGGGTCTGAAGCATAGTAATGAGCAGAGAGATCCCTTGCTAATCCTGGAGAGACATCTAGTGCGAGAAACGAACTTTAATGTTATTAGCTTTATCTTGGGATGGCAAAACCCAATCTATCTTGACTGACACAATACCTAAAGACAAAAATAAACGGTGGTGTTCCAGCTCCATTATAACCAACGGATTACAAATTTTAGGATACAAAGGTTTTACTTTCCCATGCCAGGGGCAGGCAAAAAAAAAAACAAACTAACAAACTCAATTGATAACACAGGTAATGAAACTTTACCTCACTGTCAGTTCTCCATTAAATACAAAACTATAAAACCTTTAAAATGTTAACATCAAAATGTTTCTCTTAACCAGAACTTTTCTTTGACAGCTGGACTACCAAAAACATAGGTTAGTGTATTTCAAACTTTGTTCTCTAGGTCAGCTGCATTAGGTCCTCCAGGGCTGGTCATTATAAATGCAGAGTCCCTAGTCTTGGCCTCTTACAAGAAGGCTGTGGTTCTTAACTCCTAGGAGGTTCTGTAGTCTTTATATTATATATGTGTGGTATAATATAACAATATATTTGGCCTTTGTCCTTACTTCTTGCTATAGAGCTGCTAAAACTCTTGGAATTTCCTGAGTGATAGAAGTGTATTTTGCTCTTCATAATGAGCCCCTGAGTTTATGCTAATGAGGTCACTTAGGATGGGGTTCCTAGATAGCCTTAGGATGGAGCTGGTCAACAGAAAGACCAAGTGATTAGACTTCCTGACCAGCCTCCAGGAAATGGAAGGGGAAAGGTGCTAGAAATTGAGCTCTATAAACTCCTGAACGATTTAGAGAGCTTCTGGGTTGATAAACACATCGAAATGCTGGGCAGATGTCATGGCTCTGCAAACATCCCTCCCCTTCCCTGCCTGAAGTAGCTCTTCCATTTGGTCATTCTTGAGTTATATCCTTTATAATAAACAGGCAAATGGAAGTATGGGTTTTCTTGAGTTCTGTGAGCCACTCTAGCAAATTGTTGACCTTAAAAGGGAAGGGAGTAGTGTGAACTCCCAATTTTATAGCCACGTTGGATAGAAGTGTGGGTGACGCAGCTGGCACTGAAGTGAGGGCAGTCTTGTGGGACTCCCTTAAACCTGCGGAGTCTGATAATAACTCTGGGTAGTTAGTATCGGAATTGGATAGAACTGTAGGCCATCTAGTTGGTGTTCAGAGACTCAGAGAATTGGTTGTTGGTATTGGAAAACACCCCAGAAATATGTTACCAACACAACACTGAAGTTCATTTTCAACATAGTATCTCATTGAGTTTACCTGTGCTTCAATATGAGAGAAGAGATGTGAGTGTACAAGACAAATCACAATTCTGCATAAAAGAATTTTATTTAGTGGTCAGATCCCAATGAATAATGCCAGTCACTGCTAGATTCTGCGGTAATGTGCTATTAGATATGCTCTTAAGAAAGTGTATAGTGCATCACCAAAAGCTGTTTAATTTGGATTGTGTAGAGTAAAAGAAAATTTCATAAATCTGTCTGTCCTCTGATAAAAATTTTAAAATATAAAAATGAAAAAAAATCCAAAAGCAGTATTCCAAAATAATAAATGTCACCTTAGACTATTTACAATTAAGATGCCTTTTAATAGAATATGCTCTGCTTGATTTTTTCCCCCACATTTTACTTAACATTTATAAGTATTCTCACTCCTCTATCTGACCCTTATTCATGATTTCTTCCATTCTTGTCTTCCTTGAAATAGTCATCTTCTATTCTCTCATTCACCTTTGAGTCTTTCTCTGATACTCCTTTTTCCTACTCTTAAATCACCAATAATTCTGTTCAATGGCGTTTGTTGAGCACCTATGATGCGCCAGGCACTGTGCTAGGAGGTGGAGATGAATACGGAGATAAAAAGTCATTGACACCTGCCCCCAAAGAAGCTGAGTTTAGGCTGAATTTAAAAACAATGTTTTTTCACATTATGTTCCATGAAATCCCGGTCCCCTGTAAAGTAAATTTGGGGATTTCTTGAAACACATGTACCCATGGAGAGTCTGTCAACTGACCTACTCCAACACATGTTGAATTGAGGATTCTGTTCTTTTCTGTGAAGCACAGCCTCAGAAGCCCAGGCCTACAGTTTGAGTTCTAAACTCTTAGCAGGTGGGAACTATGTGTTAGGCAGTAGGGGACATCTATGCCAATTCATTTTGGGGGGAGGGTAATCTTTTGATTGGCTTCTAAAAATTCCAAATATGAAAAGCCCTTAACCTCCCCCCAAATACTAAATTTGAGCTACAGACATATATTAAGAAACTCTCCCCTGATTTGGACTTGTAACAAGATGCTCTAAAACTCCTATATTTTATAAATGTCAAGCAGGAGCTCTTTTTATTACATCCACATGTTTCTTTGTGCTTTTTCTGTGAACATTTAGCTTCAGACATAAAAGCAGCAAATTAAGCCTGCAGGTCACCTTTTCTTCTCTTTTATCATGGTTGAACTCAAAACAAGCTCATCTCTCGCATGTGGCCTACATCTTCTTTGTCCATGAAGCCTCAAGAGACCCTTGGTAGTTACTTCAAAAACGGCAAGCCATGAAACATAAAATGAAAGCTATAGATAGCATACTATAAAAGCAAAAACGAAATGACACCCTCGCTGCCCCATCTGTTCCATGCCTGGTAGGCCAGGTCCTTACAAATACTCACATTTGGAAATATTTCAGTCACAGTAAAGTCCAAACCATGGTGGTGGGCTCCACTCTCACAGTTTGTAGCATATTCTTTTCACTGAATCCACACAGCCAACCACTGAACAATGATGGAGTTTTTGTGGAAAAATCCTATCCTTCGTCCCCTACCTTTCTACAGGTTACACAGGGTCACATTATACAGTTTATATCCAATTAGATGATTCTCTACAGTCAAGAGTATTAGTGCCAGATTCAGAACTTCCTTATGAGCTGCTTCCAAGCCCTTTGGATCTGAAGGCACCTTTGGGAGTTGGCATTATTCTCATGTGACATTTAGCCTGCCCTACCCTATGGCAGGATGATCACGATGTTTGAAATATGTGAAGAGCATGAGAAGAGCAGGGAGTATTGTGGAAGGGAGGGAAAACAGGTGATCATGCACAAGCTTTTTGCTCTGTCGTGCATATATTTTCAGTGTAACAGGGTGTATTTCAACATATTAGGGCTTGTGCTTTTTTGTTAAAAGAAATAACTCGCCCTGAAAAGCTCATTTGGCAAATGTGGCCATGAACGTGTGTGTGTGTGTGTGTGTGTGTGTGTGTAAAATGTGTCATGAGGTTATATGTCAAGTCCTATGAGTGTGTCCTCCTGGCCCCTCCCTCACTGTCACACCCGCCTCCCCAGTGAGGAAAAACTGGTTGGTTACACCTGGTCAGTTTGATATTCAGAAGCTTCAGACAGGCTTTCTGAGAAGCTTAGAAAATTCTCCTGGTACTCAGAACAAACAATCTCGTAACGGTAATGCCGGAACTCCACAGCAAACGTGCCAAAGTATGACAGGAAGCACATGACCAGGCCCCACTGGACCCTGGCTGCATACATGTGGATGCCTTGGGCCATGAGGATGAAGTCTGGGGAGGAGCAGTCAAGGAAAGAACTGGGCTCTCCTCTGGGCAGACAGGTTATAGGAAAAGTCTGGCTCTCCCTCACTGATAACATTATCTAACTCTTACATTGCTCCAGACATGCTTCTAGGTGCTTTCACAGAAAATATAACTTAATCTTCATGACAGTCCTATTACCATTATCGGTTCATTTAAAAATAGGGAAACTGAGGCCAAATAGATAACTGTCTGCAGTCACACAGGTGTTACCTGATGGAACTGGGATTCAAACACAGGCATTCTGTCCTAAGCCATACACTCAACCGCTCTACAGCCACCTAATAAACTGTGAGATTAGCAAGAGAATTACAATTCCAAAGTAAGTAGTTGGACAGAAAAATAAAGTTATCTGTTTAAAAACCACTGCAAATGACTATGGAGTCATATCATCACTGTATCCTCAGAAACAATTTTGAACATATCAATTCTAACGACCTCCATATACGCTGCATTTGTCCCTGTAGTGCTACCAATAATGTCTTAAGTGGTCCCTCTTCCACTTCGGTCTAGTTTTCAATACTGTCTTTCAGACAATACTTCACAGGCTAGTTTCATTCCTAGTGTCACATTTAAAATTGTGCCCAAATGAAAAAAATGCATTAAAAAAAAAGCAAATAAGACTCCTATGCCTAATTATATGTGTAGTGTGTGTGTTGAGAAAGGTTCATGGCATGCTTTAGTGACAAGATCAAGAGGCCAAGGACTAACTAAATACACTTATTCAGAAAAATCAGAAATGCCCCCTTAGAATGTTCTTTCTTCAGAACATAGATTTAAAATCTTGGGAAATTTTCAGAGAGTATGTGAAACTACTTCAGCCAAACTTTGCTCTCTGGACTAGGCCTGGACCCATTCACCTGGAAACCAAGAAATGGTTCCAAGTGTTCAGAAATAAAATGGCAGAATCGTTTGGTATAAGCTCAAAGCTCAGAACAATTTAAAGCCTGTACGTAGTCTTCTGACTGAGGGTTCGAAATACTGCCAAAGCAATATTATCACTTAAGATAATGGGGAAGAGATGAATCTTTAAATCTCATACTGGCAGAATTTTGACCTTCTCACTCATAAAGTATTTTATCAGGTTGCTAGCAACGAGAAATTTTTTTTGGCTTGATTTTCAATTCCTAAAGTGTGACTGCAGAACTTGAAAAAAATAAAAAAATAAAATGATTGCATGGCAGTTGTGAGGGAAGAAGAAATAACAGACTCCAAATACTTTACTAACTAGAGACTATCTCTGAGCGCCAAATCTTTTCATATTTTTAAGCCACGTTCTCTACAGAAAGACCATGTACTGGTTAAAAGTGCAAGAACAGTCTGAGTTTAAATCAAGATCACATACTGTGTGTGATATGGGGTAAATTAACCTCTGTGCTTCTCTGTTCTTACCTAAGGAAGGTGATACAACTAAAGTGCTTAGGATAATGCCGTGCACATGTAAGTGCCTCATAAACACTGGCTATTACATGACTGAAGATGTGTCAGTGTGTTAGCTACGCGGTCTACCATCTAGGGTCTACCTCTGGTTTCCTGAGGAGAACCTATGAGAGTGACCATTTATGATCGCTCTGCCCAATGGAACGAATGAGCAATCTGACTGGTGTGGCTGGAATCGGCTGGCTTCCGTGGCCATGCCACCAGCAGGTGGAGACCCTGCACTCCATCCTAGGCCACCCTCTGCGATATCGGAAGGGTAAAGCTGAGCGAAGTGCTCTCCTCTTCCTTTCCCTGGTTTCTCTACTTGTTACTGAGTGGTAAGTTTAATTCCAGGGTGTGAGATAGGATGCCTGTGGCATTTTCCTTTCCAAATTTAGCAGGAATAAAGGCTGATTTCTTTATCCTCATGTGGTTCCTTGTTCTCCATTGGTTTAAACTCGAGGGAGGAAGGGAAATAAGAGCGCTTCCAAACCTCAAAAATATTTGTTTAGGACAATTATATATGCAGCAATACCTAATTGTTGAATTTGTTTTCCAGAAAAGCTTATTTTCCTGAATGTTATAATTGTATTTGTCCCTTGAAATTCATTTTAGAGTTAATAAGTTAAATGAAATAATAGGATGATTAATAAAGTCACAATGGATATTTTTTTAAGATGGAGGGAAAATCATAATTCTCTTGGTTATGCATTGCACATGTGCTTCATAAAGGGGAACTTTTACATTATTAGTGATAAGGAGAATGCATGACATCATTTCTACAACTGAAACAATCTTGAGAAGGCAGAGCTTGTTTTATTTTTAGTTCTCTATCTTCTCTTTGGCATGAAAAATAAGTCTGAGAGTTTTTGTTTTTATATCGATTTACTTTTCTGTTTTGTCTAAGATCAGGAGATGGTCTGAACTATCCTAACTAATTGAGAAATGGCAATTTTCCCATCTTCTATATAGATAAGTTATCTGTGTTTTAATTTCACTGGTGAAGAACCCATTCACATTCAAAGGATACAGAGGACTACACAGAGAGTGACAGATGCCGAGAGAATAACTCGTGGAATTCCAACTTTCCGTCCTTCATTCTTGATGTTGACTTTGAGTGTCAATGCAGCCTGGATCCAGCAGGTCAAGGTGCCAAATCCAAATGTCAAGGAGGTTCCAACGTTATGGATTTCTTCATCATTCGTGAGCTAAGGGATGAACAGATAATGAAGCGTGGAAGCTCATTTAGAAAAGACATAAAAGCCAATGGAGTATGTGAGGGAGAAAAAATAGGTCAAAAACCAGATATCCCAATAATGGGATGATAGATTTTAGAAAGATTAGCCCTTCATCTCCACTGGCTTCTTGTGTCAGTTTTCAGTTGGTTTGAACTCTGAGGGGAAGAAGGGAAATAAAGAGTACCCCTAAACCTCAAAAACAGTTGTTTAGAAAAGCCATACAGGCAGTAGTAATCTGTTCCTTGAATTTATTTTCCAAAAAAGCTTTGTGGAAAAGTAAAAGAAAAACAAACAAATGACTAGGAAAGTTACACACAAAAATGTCAAAGATTTTACAAACATACACTGCAAATATTTCTTTTCAGACTAAGATGAGACCTGGGATCTGGCTGTGCATTTACTGATTGAGAAGGACCAGTTCTATGCAGGTTAAGATTTTATTGGCATAGACAACTAATAAAACTGTTCTTTACTCCTACAAAACTGGCTCATCCCTGTACTATGACCAATTCATTGTTAATGGGATTTTGTTTTGTTTTCCTATTATAATAAAACTGCCACCTACGAGCTTTTGCCATATCTGTAGACCCATTAGAAGTGTTTGAAGATTTCTGGTCACAGTGTTTAGAGAGTGAATGGGTCAAGGAGACCCATCTGGGTTATTTTAATTGGGGGTTAGAAATGTAAACACCTCCAAATCATTATCTACCGATTTAAAAAAAATTTGTCACTTAAAACACCTTCAGTAATTACACATATTTGAAAATACCAATATAGGAAAATAAAATCTATTTTGAGGAGATGGCTTTTAAAACATGGTGAAAATATATTTTTTGAATTGCCATTGCCTTCAGATGTTTTATTGTTTGACATTGTTGTGAATAATGGTCTATGAAATCAATATTACTTTCCTTTTACATTTGCTCTGTTTTTTTTTTTTACTGTGGGATTCCCACGTCTTCTTTGGAAAGAAGAGTGCCAGACACAGTACCACTAATCCTCACATTTTTCTCTCATAGTTCAAAAGACACATTTTCAAAGCTTATTTTAAATAATGATTCTTCAAATCAAATTTTACTTCTAGGAAACTGGTTTTCTAAACCTTATTCATTTATTATTTTTAACCTAGTTAAAAACATAGATAATAAGTTACATGGTTCAAACTTATAAAAATTATAAAAGGAGTATACAGATTGGAAAGTCTGTCTGCCATGCCAGATACTAGCCACCTGGTTTCTCCACAGGCAACTAATTTGTTATTTGTTTCTGGTATACTCTCTGTAGATATTCCAGAAAATGTCCGTCAGATGTCATCGTTCACGGCTTCGACTATTTGTGGTTCACCAAAGTGACCCCATCTCTGGGTTTCTCCTGGGACTTTAGTAAGGAGCACAGTGCCTACTTAGTGACTTCCATCCAAGTCTGAGTAGAGAGAAATGATAGTTATTGAGTACTTTACAACATGCCAGCACCTGCAGCACAGATAGGTGAGGGAAAGACTCCCACCAAAATCTCAATAAAAATGCTCACTGCCCTAACATTTTGGAGTTTAATAGGATAAACTCTCAAATATTCTGATAATCACTGTCCTAGCCAATATGATCTATGGAATGCAGCTTCCTTGTTGTCTATATGGGGTGAGACCTAGAATAGTTAGAGGAATTGGTGGGATTGCCTCTGTCAAACAACTGATCAAGTCAAAAACGCTTACTTAATTGCTACTCTGTACCAGGGAAAGTGTTGGAGAATGAGTTAGCCTGGTTTTAAGAATTATCAGGACTGAGGGTTAGGACAAGAAACAGTCTTAGAAAATCTACTATCATATTTTATCATATTTTCTTGAATGTCTTTGCTATTTGGATTTCACTCAACAGAAGGAAGAGAGGTGTGAGGATCCGTGTCTGATTTTAAAAAGGAAGTTTCTAGCAGCAGTGTATAGCATAGTTTAGAGGATGCTGGGGAAGGGAGGGAGGCAGGGACATCAGACAAATACTGTAACAGTGCAGGGGTCTCCTTGTCTATTTTACAAATGAAGTCATTCAGGTCTAGAGTTGGGTGATGGTATTGGCAAGAGAAATTATTCTTAAATGTTGTGACCTTAGGCTTCTAAATCTCTGGGAAGAAGAGTCAGTACTAGCGTATCTTTGCACAAGTCACGGTGTTCCAGAGAAGTTCTGGGTTTTAATACTTAACTCCCATGTGAGCTTGCTACTCTGAAATGCAAGCTTTCATCCAGAAAAAAAATTATAGTAAGGCCATAATGATCCTATTAGTATTCTAGAAAGGTACATTAGGATACAATTTATTAGGAAAAAAGTATAAAGCACTTTGAAATCCTTTGCAGAAAATATACAGCTGTTTTGGTAGCTACTTTTCCTTATAACCATGCTGTAATTCTAATGCCTAGTGAACACCCTCATGTGTGTAACGCAAACTTAGGTAGACCAGGCTGAGAGACTATAAGGGCTGAAGCCTGGAGAACCTGTACATGTTAGGAACCACTTTAGCAGTTGCTTTTAAGATTTATGCAGAATTATATGGGTCATACAGTGACGATCTCTCAGTAGCTATGATAATATATAGGTAAAGTGTGAGATGAAGGTGAAAAAGGCCAAATGAAGTACCTGAAAATTACCAAGTAAGGTCATTCCAAAGGAAGCCAGACACAGTGCAACCAATCCACTAATATTCAGCCAAGGATTTAAAACCTTTGGTTTCAGTTGTATGAAGCGCAGAACAGCTACCACAAGAGCTGGGGATAAAACAAAATGTTACAGTAAAAAAATTTAAATCATATATCCAGACTATAAGACAGAGTTCTAAAGCCACAATATACAAAATCAAACTTTTCACCACAGTGCATTTTTAAATCTCTGAAATGACAATTTTAAAAAGAAAATTTCCATGCAATGCTTATGATTATTTAGATGTTTTATTACATCTAACCTGGGGGGAAGCAGAGCAGAGTTGAAGCAGCAGTGCTGTATGTTATTTGGGGTGATGCAAAGATGATAGAACAGTTAATAGAGTTGTTCTCAAAGAGTTTTCAAAAACCAGGTCAGCACAGGGCAGACTAGCTTAGGAGAACACGGCAGAGGCTTGACACATGACAAATAAAATAGGGATAAAGACAGTCCATGGTATGGAAATTCACCAGTTCAATCATCCTTTAGCTTAGAACAGTGTTAGAACAGAGAGGGCAGGAAAACACGGGGGAGAAGACAAGGTTCCACATCTAGACAAACCTGCTGGTCCCTGTGCCAGAAATCATTCCTGGGGGTAGGAAGGAAGATAAAGGCAAGTGTACAAATCCCTTTATTACTGGTTCGCGCCCACTTCCCTCTGATTCCACCTGGAGGTGTGTTCTTATCAAAGGACAATGATAGTTATTTCAAATTAGAGTACTTACAGTGACCAAATTATGAAATCTGGATTTTTAAAGCAGATGTTGGAGTCTGGTATATGTTAAAAATCAAGCTGATTATATTAAGGAAGCTCAAATCTTCCAAATGATGTTAATTACTTATTTTAAAAGAACCACTCTATCTTTTGAAGCAAATCATCATCAGAGAACGTGATGAGAGAGTGAAGTTACCTAGATTTCAAACCTGACTTCTAACGGTAACTTTGAGGACAGTCCATATGCAAGCCACTAACCTAAGAATCCCCTTTTATTAACTGCCTAGTCCAGGGATAGTTTCATATTTATAACAAAAACTGAGGAAGTTGGGTTACAAATGACAAAAAAAGGCACTTGCAATTAATATAAACTATATCTACATAAAAGGAAATGCACTTATACTACTTCCTAAGACAATTTGACATTCAAGTTTAGCAGAGAAGACAATTAGAAATTCAAAAATTACCCTATTTATACAGCAATTAAAAGCAGGTAATTATTTGCTAAAGGTTTTACCTTGATCACAGGCCATTATTACTAACCATTAATAAAGAAAACCCAACCATAAATTTGCATTTCCCAAGTATGCTGAATTTCACAGTTTCAAGCTATGAAAATAACAAGCTCAGTGAGTTGACATCCAGTTCCAAGTACCTCTGTTCAAAGAGTGATATACAACTTGGTTAATATTTAAATTTTGGAAATGAAAGAGAAATAAATCATAACTTACAAAATTGCAAATTGTTCAGTTCAAATTTAGCTTTTGGTATATTTAGGGTTCAGCTAATGCCCACTACTGATTATTAAATTAATAAATTATACTTGAGTCGACAAGAGTTTCCCAACCTATAGTATATCAGAAGTCCATTAATAATGACAATAACTACCTTAAAGGATGAAAAATTCTGCACAACTTAATAGTTTTTAGGATGGGAATAGGAGAGGAAGTGAGGAGAGAAGAAATTCAATATAAGCATTCTATACAAAGAGACCATCAGATAAAGAAGCCAGTAGATTAAAACCAGAAACCTCAACACAGGGCACCATGGGAGACATGTGCTAACTAACAGTGTATGGACATTAGTCAGGGCATAATAACAAAACACCAGGATAGCATATTTCATTTCTCCTAAAAATGACTAGTGAAAAGTATTACTCTGGGAGCTCTCTGGTTGTCACGTAGTACGGAGGGATAGGATCCTGCTGAACCTCTGCCTAAGCACTGAGCTGCTGCTGTTCCATTTGCCCAGGAGGAGAGAGTCAGCTGAGGGTCACTCTCTGCATTACCTGTTTCTCTCCAATAAAAATGGGACATGCATCATTCTCTTTGTCCTAGTATTGCTAGCCTTCCCATTTGTAATAGCGGTGATAAAAATCATTTTATCATGAGCAGATGATGAAATTGAGCAGGTAGCAAACCTACTTGATGAAAGAAATTCAACCAAACACTCTGAACTTCCAGAACTACATTTGAAACACTACACTTTGCCCTTTAACCTGTTAACTCCATTATCAGCTCAGACTAGGCATACTTTCCTTTTAAAATAGATTCTAGTTGAATTTTTAGGGTGGTGGAAATAGTAAAGATTTTGGTCCTTTAACAGTTTTGTTAGAAGTAGGTTTAAATAGAGGCAGATTCAGACTATCTGTTATAAAGTCCATTTTAACCAAGCAGTGGTTTAATTTTATGTCCTTGAAAAAGACTTCCAGGCAGTAGGGCAAATTCAAAGGCATCTTTATATATGTTAACCAATTTTTACCACAATAATATTCTGATCGATAGATATAACTTTTAGTTTCACTAAAAATTTTAGATTTTATTAACAGTTTTAGAAAACATTTTTAAAAACCACTTTTGTTTTTGGTATTTAGAATAGTTCTTTTGCTCTATAGGTATCCCTTTTTAATTTATCTATTTTAAGAGAACGCAAAATATTAAAACAATTGCTTATTGCTTTATTACATTCTTTACTTTGAGGCTGACTTGGTTTTTAGAGTTCAAACTCAAAAAAAAAAAAACAAACAACAACACAGGTCTTAATTGCAGTTCTAAACTGGTGCCTGGCCAAATTCCTTTTGTTTAGTTTAGTTTTATCGTTTCTGCATCAATAATTCCTATTTATGACTGCAGTAGAACACGACAATCAATATGTTTTGGCTGAAGGAGGGAGAATGGCTGCTATTAGGTGACTGAAATCATTCAGCTATTAGCTTTTATCCTTGCCATCGCCCAGGGCAAAAAATAATATTCCCTTCAAAAAAATCTGTCTTAGGTCTTCACCCCTATCCTCCTAGGAGAAATAAAGTGTTGACTCTGAACAAAGAGCATAACTAATTCTGTAAAGAGAATAATTGAGCATTCAATTTTTGATTAGTCCATCAGAAAGATAAAAGGTCTTTGGTAACTAATATTAATAAATGCTACACAAACTCATTTATAGATTATAAATTATAATCTATACATAGGCTGTCAAAAAGCAGTGACTTATAGGCAGTGCAGGTTGCTTCTGAAAGTCAGTTATGTCATCTAAAGTAAGAGTCTGGGGGAAAAAAATAAAAATAAAGTAAGAGTCTGAGGCTGGACAGGACAGGCTGGGAGATAAAAACATCCACCGTTCAGGGCTAGAATCATTAGTAAACTAACTTTCCTTGCAGAGTAGACAAATAATTACTGGTTTACTCCCATTGAACCCTAATCTTAATCAGTTTTGTGTCCACCAGATGGCACCAAAAATGATAAAAGATGATAAAGAATCAACGCTGGATGCTGCAATGTTTTAGAGCAGGAAAGCTAATAAAAACTTAATTGCTTCTTGGTGGAGCAGGGAAGGACTGGAGTGTAAAACGATGACAAGCGTCGTCTGGAAGAGGGGAACTTGTTTTTATTTGTTTCGGGAAATGTTTTTATAATTAATTAATCATAAGCTCTATAACTGGATAAATTTGTGAGCTGTGCAAACTGGTATTTTTTAGATTATACACTAAAGACTACTTGGAAATACTGATTTTTCTTAAGGATATGAAGGAAACAATATGCAGCTTCCAACATGTTAATTGGTTTCTTTAAAGCCCAATGAGGGCAGATAGCTCGTGACAGCTTTTTTATAAAAAGGGCAATCTCCTCTGTATTGTGATGAGATGGGCTAGCGTTTGCAAAGCACTTAGCATTGTGCCTGGAATATAAATGACTGTCATTAATTATTGTTATTATTGCTCCTGCGGGGATGATCTTGTGAGTAGGTATCAACCCGCAGGCCTACGTGGTGTGATTGCAGAGGGGCCGGGGATGGTCTCTGACCCTGCAATTTTAGATTCACTCTCGGGACTTTGTGCTCTATTAAATGCAAATATCTCCTTAGCAGTCATTTATGCCTTGGTATGAATACGTTTATTAGATCTTTTCAGAAAAGTGGTGTCGGGAGTAGAAAAAAAGCTTAAGAATAAAGCTCCTGGCAGCTCTGAGGGTGAAGGCCGTGAAGACAAAACCTGAGTGACTAGGACTGGCCCTGCTGCCCACATGTGCACCAGCTGCCGAAAGTACTGCCTTTCTCAGAATTTGGGAATATCTGGGACATGAAAATACTGCCTGCCAGGGGCATGAAGAGAAGAGCTTCATTAAAGAGTCAGCAACCCCAGCATCGAACCTGCTCTTTAGTGCTAGTGTAGGGGTCCATTCCTTCCAGAAACTTCCTGCTTAGGTGAATTGGAATATGCTTTGGAGAAGCTTGGGTAAGGAAAAGTTAGCTCCAGGGAGCAATCTTACTAACTATAGAGAGGTCCCCAGTGCGCTTCTCTTAGAGGCCTCTTGGGCCTCACAGGGAGCGTTCTCTATTTCTCACTTTTTGAGCTTTCTGAACCAACTAAGACTCTGCCCATATTGCATGCTGGACCAACCATCTCCCTTGATTTTCCAGTGAGTTTACAGGACTTCCCTTTTCTTATAGGAAACATTTAAAAATAAGAGTGAATAGAAACTTTGTGAGTGTGTGTGTGTGCGTGTGTGTGTGGGGGGAATTATGCATAGATGAAATAACAGGTCTCCTCTTGGGGGATAGATGCTATGAAAACCATTTACTCCCTCAGTAATAACATCGTCTTTATCTCTTACTTTATCTCTCACTTCCAGAAAACCACTGCTGAAACAATTAGCTGGCACTGGTCAGTTCCCCACAGCATGGCAACAATGATGGTTGGTTGACCCTCTGAAAGTCAATGGGGAGGCCTGGCCATGAGGAGATGGTACAGAAGGCTGACTGGAAAAGGATAGGGAGCTTGGCTGGTTCCCGTGATCCGTGGAGGACCACCAGGTCATGGAGGCACTCACAGAATAAAGGGTACAGGATATTAAATGAGGGCCTTGGGCCCTGAAGAAAAAAGTGGGGAATTTAGGGCCAAACATGAGGATGAAAGTTGTTTAATGTTTGTTTTTTTTTTTAAACCTATATCTCTACTTGCCAGCTTGATATATGCGTTGGCACAGGGGAGAGTGTCACCCTAATGCTAATGCTGACCTTTAGATTTAAAAATGATGTCCACACACATCAACAGTTATCACAGAACCCATGCATTTTTTTCATCTTTTCCACTGAAGGAATAAATAAAACTTTCTTTTTAAAGCAAACATATTGTACAATTTATATTCTCAAGCTGGGTTTTATGGTATGAGATATATATTATTTTGTGCGGCAAAAGAAATAAAGTCAAGAATACACTGAAATGATAAAGATGGTAAAGGGAAGACAAATTGTAAGATAACTTTCCAGAGAGTGTGGTCTCCTCTCAGAGGCAGAGAGTGAGAGGGACCCCACCATGCTTTTGATATGGGTTTGGAGAACTGAAAATATATAGAAAAATACCAAAGCACATAAAAAATTCGTTATTATTGTCTTACCTAGGAATGCTGCCATGTTCATAACTTGACTAAACACACAGCTTGCAGGAGGTTCATCACCTGCAATACTTGAAAAATATGAAATGTTTTATCATTACTGTATTAAAATCTATAACCCTCCATAGTGGAATGAATGTTTGTGCCCCCTCAAAATTCATATTTTGAAACCTTAACCTCCAACATGATAGTATTAGGAAGTGAGACCTTTGGGAGGAGATTAGGTCATGAGGGTGGAGCTCTAATGAATGGCGTTAGTGACCTTATAAAAGGGGCCTCTCTCCATCCCCTTTCCACCAGGTAAGGAGGATACAGTAAGAAGTCGGCAAACCAGAAGAGGGCTCTCAACAGAACCCAACCATGCTGGCACCCTTCAGCCTCCAGACTGTGAGAAATAAATTTCTTTTGTTTATAAGCCACCCTGTCTATGGTACGTTTATTTAGCAGCCCACATTGACTGAAACAGAAATTGATACTGAGAAATGGAAGGTACTGCTGTAACAAATACATAAATATGTGGAAGTGGCTTTGGAACTGGGTAAAAGGTAGAGGCTGGAAGAGTTTTGAGGGACGTGCTAGAAAAGCCTATATTGCCATGAACGGACTTTTAAAGGCAATTCTGGTGAGAACTCAGAAAGAAGAGCACTGTAGAGAAAGATTCTGTCTTTTTAGAGAATATCTAAGTAATCCTAAACAGAACTTGGTAGAAAAATGGGCAGTAAAGGCCATTCTGGTGAGGTCTCAGACGGAAATGAAGAGCACGCTACTGGAAACTAGAGCAAAGGCAGTGCTTGGACAAAGCGGCGAAGCACTTGGCTGAATTGCGTCCCTGTTCTCATGTTTTGTGGGAGGTAGAACTTGGGAGTGAGGACATTAGATATTTAGCCGACGAGATTTCTAAGCAAAGTGTTGAAGGAGCGGCTTGGTTCCTCTGGACTTGCAGTAAAATGTGGGAAGAGAAAAATGATCTGAACATGGGATTGTGAAGCAAAAAGGAACCAGATCTTAAAGATTTTGAAAATTCTCAGTCTACTCATATTGCAAAAACGTGAGAAAATCAGAGTGGCTCCATAGTGTAGTGGTTAGCACGTCTGCTTTCCATGCAGAAGGTCCTGGGTTCACACCCCAGGTGGAGCCATGGTCCATAACCCGGGTGGTGCCAGGTCCCGGGTGCACACCACCAGTGTGTAGGAGATGCTCCCCCTTCAGAGATCCAGTTCAAAGCATGTTTGGGAGAGAACAACACTGAAGGTGTGGCCAAGCAACTCTCTGATAAGGAGATTAACGTGTTTGTAAAACAAGGATTAACCAACCATTTTAAGAAAGCTAGGAATAGAGGTGGGATTGCCCATCTAGGCAGTGCTAGCTAGGACTGAAGGAAACAAAAAATGGGGCAAAATGAAGGAAGACTGTTGGATTTCTTAGACCTCACAGGACAGGACCATCACCATTCTGGCTGTGATCACACACTATTCTTTAAGACAAGCAAGGAAGGACCCCCAAAGGTGATTCAGCGATGGCCAGGGCTGCCACTCCCACCTCAGGCCCAGAGGCCCAGACCTTGGGAGAAGGGCTGCCTCCACCTCCATTTCAAAGGGTGAGATCAATGCCTGACAGAGACCCGGTGCCCCAGAGAGCTTCTGTCTCTCTCTGCCTTGTGAGGATACAATGAGAAGATGGCGGTCTCACCAGACCTCCGCCTGCCGGCACCCTGATCTTGGACTTCCAGCTTCCAGAGATGCGTGAAATAAAGTTCTATTATTCATAAGCCGCCCAGTCTATGCTACTGTGTTATATAGTAGCCCTAACTAAGACACCCTCCCCGCTTTTCCTAAGATCTAACAGATTGGAAGAAAATTATCAAATTACCTTATATATGGTGCATGCTTCACACCAGGTTTCCTGGATAAAAGAAGACATAGAAGCTCAGGTTAAAGCACAGTCATTTGTGCACAGTTTAACCTCACCAGTGACAAAGTTTTTGTTAGGCCTATCGATGAACAATTAATTACCCAGAGATAAACTTTACCTTTCAGCTGAATTTAATGGGAAAATTTTGTCATCTTCCACGGCTATAAAGTATCTATGAAGAAACAACAATAAAAGTTTATAAAACAAAGAAATTTTTTAAAAAAGAATTATTTGTTTCCCAGTTTTATTAGACTAATCACATTAAATCATATTCATTTTCTTCCTAAAAAGGAAAATGCTCTTTTACTGCAGTGCTTTATCTATAGATAATCCAGCTTTTTGAAGCTCAAATGTCATTATTAATAATATTTCTTCAATTTTCAAACATCCCTTAAATTAATGACAATCTTTATAATCTAAAAACTAGAAAACAAAGAAATAAGACCTTAGAACTTTGGGCAAATTGAAATCTGAATTAAAAATCTCTAATTTCTCAAGAACATGTGCCCACCTTTCTTAATGAACTGCAAGGAACTAAAATAATTTTCTACAAGTAAATAGTACTTGAAATAAGCAAATAATGAGAATGTTTTGTGATAAGTCAAGACTTCCAGTGTAATGGTATCCATTTTATAAACATAGCAGACCCAGTCTCACACACAAGAGAAAAAACCTGGACTATGAATGGAATCCTTAGCATGTTGGTGTCAAATTAGCAAATCTTGCAAATAATGAACCCATACCACCAGTTTATAGAACACAGGAACAGAAAATAAATCTAGTATTCTTCACTATCTGCTTTGCATAATTTATTACTCACTCTTGTTATTTACTTTGGGTAATAGAAGAAGAGGAGAAATGGGGACTTTAGCAAGGCTGAATTCATAAACATTATTTTAAAGGACTTATAAATACAGACATGCCAGGTACTATCAAAACTTTACATTTTAATCTACATTGAACCTTCGCCCTTAAATAAATACATAAACAAACAAACAAACAAATAAATAAATAAATAAGTGCGGACTCACACTATCCACAATCCGGCTGAAGTAAACAGAGTAAATACAAGAGGTAAAAACATCCATACGCTGCATTTCTTCCCATCCATGCCTGTACCCCTGAAATAAAATGAACAGATATTGGTAACAAAGGCAATAATTTACCTCACTCTTTCAAGACAGAAAGGAGTTTAGCTGAGAAAGAGTGCATTTCATGAAACCATGTTTCAAATCAGTATCATTACTGCCACCTGCACATGTGGGAAATCCTTGGGCAGGTAACATGGATGACTGCCATCCAGCATTAGCTCAAATATTCCAGAATCCTAATTAAGAACTGATGGAAACTTTCTCATAATGACATTTAGTCTAATACAAGCATCGACGTATTTAAGAAAGGACAAAAGGGTTTGGGTTAGAATTTTGAGAAGAGCTAGATTACAGAGGCAAATGCCAAACTACTTTTAGTGCTTTTATAAATATTTATAGATTTATGGATCTATGGATCCAGCATATACCTATGTCTACAGCTTGGCAGACAAGAATGTTAGAAACAAATGGTTACTAACGCAGGAGGAAATGACAAATGCTTGGCAGATCTGAACTTTTCTCATGACATGTTATTGAGCAACTATCTCAGAAGACTCTAAAATGAATGCCCTGGAAAACAATGTGTCATGTATACCTTTAAATTAGCTCCAACAAAAGCACAATGAAAAAAAAAAAAAACAGATGTCAGGCATTTTGGATGTTATATGTGAAAGCAAAAATACATAGGTAAAATTTTTTACCAAAATAAAGTGAAAAGCAGAAACCTCAGAAGTGAAAAATTATTGGTACAGAAAGAAATAACTATCACTTTACTTCTTTGTCCCAAACCATCATACGAAATCTTTTTGAGACACCGGATGCCAACAATCCTTAAGGTAAAAAAATACCTGTTCCATGAAAATAAAGTGCTGTGGTGACCTCCACAGGTGACCTGACAAGTAGAAGAATATGGGATTAAATGGCACCTCGAGGGAAATTGCTACTCGTTTTTGAGTTTTATAATTAACTGCAAAAAAGTTGTTTATTGCGTTTGAACCAGCGCTGGCCCATTTCTGAGCACCTCCGTGATATCTGCTTTCATATTGCTGACATTCCTTGGACCTTCCAAGAATTGCGAACAGGGAGAATAGGCCCTTCCTTTAGCACGGTAGCCTGCAAGGTTATCAGGAAGATCTCAGTTCCCTGATTAGGTAGATCTTTCAGGCCTGGGGACAGACACTTTGACCTAATAATGTGTCTTAGAAAAGTCGTGCTATAGTCTAAACACCTATCTGGGTAGGGGTATTAAATAAATGACAGACTCTGGAAGTTGAAAGATATGAGAGGCACTTTAACTAAATTTAATCCAATCTAACCCAATCGAATCCAATCCAATTCGAAAGTATTGACACCCACTTGTGCCAGGTACTATACCAGGTGGTGGAAATACTGAGGTGAGGTCTAATCGATATAACTATCTTTCGTAACAGCTCATACAAAATACAAAAGCTATTGTATGAACCCGTGGTACATGCTCATTCAGCTTATATAGTATGAGAATGATGAGTATTTCAAGCATACAGAATTTGTTTAGTCAGCGTCCATTTATTTACGTCCAGAAAACTTTGAGCTCATAATAAAGCTATCAATTACTCTAACAAAAATAATTCCATTAGTAGCTAAGTTGTAGAAGGAGTACAGAAAATAAAATAGACACGTTGAGCATGTAAATCAAATTATTCTAGCTCTGCCCCTGAAACAGGCTGCAGGATGAGTATAACCGAAATGGTTTCACTGGAATAAGAGTCAGGAGACCTAGTTCTCAACCTTAGCTTTGCCAATAACTGACTCCATAGGCTTGGGCCAGTTACTTAAAGCTATCACACCATTCTCCTATCTTGCTATGTGAAGATGCTGAATTCGAAGAGAAGGAGAAGGACATCAAAGACTGAGGCCCTACAGGGTGGTAGTACCTCGGAGGTTAAACCAGCTCGGAATTACCAGTCCCAGAAGCACTCAGGACGATTAGCCATTTTAAAAATAGACTGGTGAATAAGTCATAATGCCAACTTATTCATGTACACAGAGAAACACAACTGCCAAATGAATAAATAGTCACATTGACCCCCTTTTAGGAATGTCTACATGGGAAATCAAAATTTGGAAGCAAGAAAATAAGAGTGAAAAGAGTTACAGGATAATTCTAAGACCATGCCTCAAGCTACAATAACTTTATGTGCTAATATCCTTTAAAGTAAGGTAGTTAATGGAAACAGTATGGCAAATAGTAATGGAAATAGTATGGCAATGCATAGGACTGAAACCCAGTTCTGCCATTCACCAAGCTGTCTGATGTCTGGCAAGTTATTTCATATCTTAAGCCTTAGTGTAATAATGGAGGTAACTTCTATTCTGTAGGGTTGTGTTAAGGATTAATGATGATGCAGGTAAAGCACATCGCACATAATACATGTTCTGTAAGTGGCAGCTGTGCCAACTCTAACTGCCAATGAGATCAATGCTTGTGCTAGAACAATGTACTCTCCCTCCAAAGCAGGGCTCAGGACAGTTAACTCTTTCTTCTCAGGGCTCCTGTGTTTCTAGAAGGATGCAGATGCCCTTCCTGATAGGAATAGTTTATTTCTTCAGATGGCTCTCCAAAAACAATAATTAATACCTTAACCATGCACACTATTGAAGGCCTACGTTCCTGAGATTCTAGTCTTTGGTTATCTTTCACTATGTATTGCTCTTCTTATTTTGTTGTGGAAGCATCTAAGGTGGCTAACAGCTATTCTCCTAAATTATTTTATTTTTACTAGTTTAATTCTCATAGGGCAATCCAAATTCTGGGAAAATCATACTATATTCCTTGACTAATGATAGATGAAATTTTCTTAACTCAAAGGGATGCCTTGGGAGTGAAAAGAATAAGTCTGTAGATAGTTGTATTATTAGCTTCCAGTGGAACTACTTTGGTGCTTCTTCAGGGTTTTTACATTGGTTTTGGGGGGACATAATCGGAAATTCACATGCTGTTGCAGGAAATAATACAGATATCCTTCGGTCCATCTCCCCACAGGTAACATCCTGTATAACTGTAGTATAATGTCAATGGGACACTGACATTGATACAATCCTTTGACTTCATTCTGATTCCATCAGTTTTATATGCACTCCTTTCTGTGTGTGCATTTAGTTTTATGCAGTTTTACCACATGTGTAGATTTGTGTGATCACTATCATAGTCAAGGCATAGAACACACAGACGTTCCCAAAAGAGGAACCCATGGGAGGTGAGTTCCACCACCACAAAGGTCTCCTGTGTTGCCCTTTCAAAACCACACCTACTTCCCACTCCTGAACCCTCATTTCTAATCTCTGGCGACCACTAATCCTTTCTTCAGTTCTATAACTGTGTCATCTCGAGAATGTTACACAAATGGAATCATAGAGTATGTAACCTTTGGGGTTGACATTTTTATGAAGCATTCATCTAAGAACTCCTTGGAGATTCATCACAGGTTCGTGTTCATCAGTAGTATGATACCTTTTATTTTGGGGTGGTATTCCATGGTATGGATGTACCCAGTTTGTTTATTTACTGATTACAGGATATCTAAATTGTTCCAAGTTGTTGGCTATTGCAAATAAAGAAGCTATGAATATTAGTGTATAGATGTTTGTGTGGACATAGTTTTTATTTCTCTGGAATAAATTCCCAAGATTGCAATCACTGGGTCATATGGTAATTGCATGTTTAGTTATGAAAGAACCAGACAAGCTGTTTTTTCTGAGTAGCTGTACCATTTTACATTCCTACCAGTAAAGTAGGATTGATTCAGTTTCTTCACATCTATTATCACTATTGGTGATATCGCTATTTGGTGATATCGCTAAGTAATTGGTGTTAATTGGTGATAATTGGTGTTATCATAATTTGTTATGTTAGCCATTCTGATAGGTATGTAGTGATACAACATCTGATATAATTTAATTTGCATTGCCCTGATGGCTAGTGATATTGAATATCTTTTCATGTGCTTATTTGCCATCTGTATATCCTCTTCAGTAAAGTGTCTGTATATGTCTTTTACTCATTTTCATTTCAATTTTGTTTTCATGGTTGAGAACAAAGAGCAGTTTGAGAGTGTTTCATATGTTCTAGATAGTAGTTCTTTTTCAGATGTGTGGTTTGCAAATATTTCCCCAAGTCTGTAGGTTTATCCACTTAAAAGGGTCCTTTTAAACAAAATTATTTTAATTTATTTTCATGTGAGGTATTATATACATAACATAAAATTTTTACCATTTTAACCATTTCAAGTGTACAGGTCACTAGTATTAAGTACATTCATATCATTGTATGACCATCACAAGTATCCGTCTCCAGAACTTTTCATCATTCCAAACTGTGCTCATTAAACAGTAACTCTTCATTCCCTTAGCCCCTGGCAACCGCCGTTCTACTTTCTATATATATGAATTTGACTACTCTCGGTACCTTAAATAAGTGAAGTCATACAGTATTTGTCTTTTTGTGTCTGGCTTATTTCACTAAGCATAATGTCTTCAAGTTTCATCCATGATATACTGTATGTCAGAATTTCATTTCTTTTTAAGGCTGAATAATATTCCATTGTATGTATACACCACATTTTGTTTATCCATTCATTGGTTGATGGATGATGATTTGTGTTGTTTTTACTTTTTGGCTATTGTGCATAATGCTGCTATGAACACAGGTGTGCAAGTATCTGTTCAAGCACCTGCTTTCAATTCTTTTGAGTATATTCCTAGGAGTGCAATTGCTAGTATTTGGTGGTCATATGGTAATTTTACGTTTACTCTTTTGAAGAACCATTATGGCAGCTGCACCATTTTACGTTCCCACAGCAGCCCACAAGAGTTCCAGCTGCTCCATATCCTCACAAACACTTGCTTTAAAATTTTATTTATTTAGTTTTTTATTTTATTTTTTATAGTAGCCATCCTAATGGGTATAAAGTGGTATCTCATTTTGAGTTTGATTTACGTTTCCCTAATGACTAGTGATGTTGCATATCTTTTTATGTGTTTATTAGCCATTTTTATATCGTCTTTGGAGAAATGTCTTTTGCACAATTTAAAATTGGGTTGTTTGTTTTTTATTACTGTTGAGTTGTAGGAGTTATTTACATATTCTGGATATAAATCTCTTATCAGGTATATGATTTACAAAATTTTCTCCCACCAGGTGAACTGCCTTTTCAGTCTACTGATGTACAAAAGTTTTAAGTTTTGATGAAGTCCAATGTATCTATTTTCTTTTGTTGCTCGTGTTTTTGGTGTTCTATCCAAATAATTATTGCCAAATCCAATGCCACGTGGCTTTAATCCTATGTTTTATCCTATACATCTTGTATACTTTTAGCTCCTCCCATTTAGGTCTTTGATCCATTTTGAGTTAAATTTTATATATGGTGCTAGGTAACTCTGCTTGCATGTTCATAACCAGAACCATTCATTTAAAAGACTGTCTTCCCCACTGAATAGTCTTGGTACTTAACACAGTTTTTTGTAGAGCAAAAGTTTTAAATTTTGATAAGATCCAGCTTACCAGGTTTTCCTTTTATAAACTGTGTTTTTTGATGCCTAAGAACTCTTTGCCTAGCCCTTGATCTTTAAGATTTTCTCTGAAAAGAATTTTTTTAAAAGAGTTATAATTTTACTTTTGACATTTACATTTGTCATCTGGTTATGCCTTTTTAAACTACAGGTCTCTATTGTCTTATTGAATTGGTTTAGACCATAGATAGTTTATAAATTATTTTGACAAGGATCAGGAAATTTATGATGCTCCAAAGTCAGTCTTCTGAAGTGGTAAAAGAAGAGTCTTATAATGAAGAACATATCTTTCTCCATAATATACCCTCCCATGCCAGGTTCTTTTGGAATCTGACAAGTATGAGCCTAAGAAAGAACAATGAAGGATGTGTGTGTGTGTGTGTGTGTGTGTGTGTGTGTGTGCATGTGTGTAGATGGGGAAAGCTTCCTTACCTTTACCTACTTCACATTCCTACCCACATTTGAGTTATCATGGAAAATAGAAGATTACAGCGAAAAGTTCCTTCAGGACTAGTTTCTGGTTTATTAACCTCCCAACGCACCAACTGATATATCTTGGTCTTTTTACTTTGTTCTCCCTCCATGGTAGGACCGAGTTAACCAAAGAGGGGACTCTGTTACATACACTTTTCTTGTCCAAAATAACCTATTTGTCCATCTTTTACACATGCTCAGTTTGTAATGTGACCACAGAAGGTGCACCAGAGAAATGACTTTGGTGTGCTTCCACTCTTTGTGCTGGAGGAGGATTCCTGGAGGTGCCAGGAGATGAACGTGTGGTTTAGGTTTGGTTTCATAAGACTCTCTAAGCTTTCTGACTTGACAAATTCAGATATTTGTCTCTGCAAAGAATAAATGAATAATCTATTATATTAACTCTCTTGAGTACCTCAGAGTTATCTGAGAATTAAAAATTAAAAGTGAGAAATAGTTCTCTCTCTTCCATCCTTTTAGATACCACTAAAATAAAGTGGTCCATAGCTTCCTGTCACATTAGAAAGTGTCACCCAAACTTTACTTACATTTCCTAGCAAGGACAAGTTCCACTTTTCCCTTATCAGCATGGTACCTACCAGCTAGGAGACTACATTTACCTTTTCAAGGAAAAGGGGAGAAGGAAGGAATATTCTATACTCCCAAAACAGTTTTACCTTTGCATTCTGAGTTATACTTCTTTTTAATTCTGTGTAATATTTACTCCATTGTTGTTAATCCTTCAATAATATTTAACAATAAAACTTAAGATAATTGTTCCCCTGTCCCAAATGGTAAACTATATCTAAAACAATGTTACCTAGTGAGTTTCTGACAAAGAAGGAAAAGAGCCAGAATTGCATAAACCTTCTTGAAAGGATTAAGGCATTTAGATGTTGTTTGGAAGACTCTCATCCAAATGTTATCATTTATCCAAACGATTTGCAAAGCTGTTATCCAGATGCTTAAATCCTCCTAGACAGCCAATACTGCTAACTCTCTGTAGATTTCTATCTTGTGTTCTTCACTTTCAATAAATATCAAAATTTGAGCAATTTTCACTCTCTTTCACCCAATATGTGGTAGGAGTGAGACCGCATAGTGAGGACTCCTCAACACTGAGTCAGAGACTGAAAATCCCAGTCTTCGCCTTGCTCCATTTGTGACCTACATCTCTGAGGCTCTTATTCCTCCTCTGAGAGAAAATGAACTGTATCAAAGGTTTGCAGTGCCTCCCACTGTTGACATTTGTTCCTCTGGGAATGCCCAAGAGAATACCTGGATGCTTGAAAATTTACAATCTCATAGAAGCAAATGAAGTGTTACAATAAGCCCACATTAGCTTGAAGTCATATAATTATTTATAATTTCATCATCAAGTTTCAAACAGATGGTTCTTATAGTAGAAGTTAATGAAGCTACTGAAGTCAAGGAATATAGCATATTGTTATCAACGATAATCCTTAAAGACAAATTTTCTATTCTATTAGGTAATGGTAAAACTCCTTCAATTTATAAATAGAAAGGCAAAGACTATTTGATCATCTTCATATACAGTTTCAAAAACTTTATTAGTGAGAAATTACTTATAATAATGACTGTGAAAGGTCACAAAGATTAAGATAATATTTTCTGGGGCTGGAAAGGCTTTGCTTGTTAGGAATTAGTAGGAGTTTGTACTCCCTAGGGTAACAGTGAGAGGCAGCTAGAATTCCTAAACTCCAGAGCCAGATTACCAGGGTCTGGAACCCCAGCTCTGCCACTTGCTAGCTGTGTGATCTTGGTTACATCCTCTTTGTGCCTCAGTTTCTTTATCAGTAAAATGGGAATAATAATGGCAACCACCTCAGAGGATTTTTATGAAGGTTGAAATACATTTAAACTGCTGATAGTGCCTAGCATTTGATGGCTCTTCAATAAATGTTAACTATATTCCACTGCAAGTGACGTTTGGGGTCTTTGGTTATGTTTTTTCATTTTGCAATTTGTTAGGAAATGAGCTGCCTGCCACAGCAATTTTTCATTCTGCTCTCAGGGCCAGCTGGAATGGAGTCACTCACTAATGTTCATGATTGTCACAGTGTCTGTGAACCAACAGCATTCTTGATTTTTTTTTAACCTTCTGGGAATCTTAAGTTATTTTCCATGTGTGTCATGGGCAAATACGAATGGCTTATATTATTCTGTAATTCATTTACAATTATAAGTAGTAATGACGAGAACTATTTGTTTTGTTTTGTTCCTAAAATGTTTACAGGCTCTCAGATATAAACCATCATGGAGACATCTGCAATACAACAAACACATTATGCTGATAGTTAAAATTTTGCTTTCATTGAATGCTCAGATTGGGAAAGCATGATGATTTGAGTGACCTGATATCACCCTAAGACTATATGACTTCCTCTAATCAAACAGGTATAAACAATATTATTTAATCCACAAGGCCAATTTTGCCCCACAATAATTTTCATGAGCACTATCAAGATACAATATATTAATTAATAAAGGATTTCTGTAAAATATTACCATCTCTAAAAAAATATGATGATGATATCTCAGTAGAACCAATAGTGACTGGTTTTTTTCCTAATACTTTCCTGATTTCTAAAATCAATCACCTTCATTCAATTGACAGATGACTTAGAGGGATACTTTCAAGCTAGTGGCCCAAAGGATTACTTTTCTCAGAAATAGATGGAACACACTGTCCTCACATCATTCATGGAGTAATCCCAGAGGGAAGTCCCTTCTACCAGGACTTCAAAATTTGCTATCTTCTTAGAGTTTCTATGCCAAGGTCCTCCTAAATAATATTAAAAAATGTTCCCCACATGTGGCAGATATAATTGCCAACCCAATAGTCATTTTTCCTTTGCTTCTTAGCTAACAGAGTCTAGTTTTATTCAAGGCAGCAATGTGTTAAGCCTAAGGGCACACATGTCATGACTAGTCTAACCCAACCATGGCCATCTCATTTTCCTTTGTTGAGCATCTTTCCAGACTCTTTTGCATCTGGCCAATGAGACACAAGGGGAAGTCTACTAAGTAGCAAGGGGAAGGGTTTACATCTCTAATAACAGAAAACCTCTTTTCTGCCCACTCTCCTCCTTTTCACTTGGAATACTGTTGTGAAAATCTGATACCCAGTGTTATGGCAGCTATTATATAACCACAAGACAGCATGCATGAGGACCCAAAGCCAACATACTGAGGATGGAGGAGCAGAAGGTAGAAAGAATGGACTCCTTAATAACATCATTGAGAAACTATACCAAATTCCTGATACTGCCAGTCCCAAACTTCTTGTAATGTGAATCAATTAAATATTTATTGCTTTAATACTGTAGGTTGGTACAGCATCAAAATCCATTCTCCTTTCATCCATTATAACTAGGCAAGTGATTACTTAACCATACTATATTTAGCAGTCTCCCTTTCAAGTATGTGTGGTCTCGTGCATAAGTTCTCTTCACTGGAATGTGACTGAAGGCTCATATGATAATAGTATTGTATATTATGTAGGAAAAGGTCTGTATTTTCTAGAGATGCATACTGAAGTGTTTAGAGATTAACTGTCATAATGTCTAACTTCCTTTTAAAAACTTCATCAATAGGGTAATGAAAACGTTTTAGAAATAGAGTGGTGATAGTTACATAACACTGTGAATATAATTGTACACTGAATTGTACACTTAAAAATGATTAAAATGGCAAATTTTGTGTTATGTATATATTTTCCCATAGTGAAAAAGTAAATTAAAAAACTCGTCAAAAAAAGATAAAGTATCACATCACACACATTAGGATTTCTATTATCAAAACAAAACAAAATAAACGAAAAATAACAAGTGCTTGTGATGATGTCGAGAAATGGGAACTCTTGTGCACTGTTGCTGGGAATGTAAAATGGTACAGTTGCTGTGGAAAACAGGATGGCGGTACCTCAAAAAATTAAACATAGAATTACCACATGATCCAGTAATTCCATTTCTGGATATACACCCAGAAGGACTGAAAACGGAGACTCAGAGAGATATCTGCAGACCCATATTCATAGCAGCAGTGACCAAAGGTGGAAGCAGCCCAAATGCCCATTGACGAATGAATGGATAAATAAAACATGTAGTATCTACATACATGGAATATTATTCAGCCTTAAAGAGGAAAGACATTCTGACACATGACATGACATGGATGACCTCTGAGGACATTATGAGAAATGAAGCAAGCCAGTCACAAAAGGACAAAGACAGGATGATTCCACTTATGTGAGATACCTAGAGTAGTCAAATTCATAGCAACAGAAAGTAGAATGGTGGTTGCTAGGGGCTGGAGGAGGAAGAATGTGGAGTTATTTTTTAATGGGTACAGAGTTTCAGTTTTGCAAGATGAAAAGAGTTCTGAAGTATGGTGGTTGAGAACAATGTGAATATATTTAATGCCACTGAATTACACTTTAAATCACTAAAATTATAAATTTTAAGTTATGTTATTTTACCACAATTAAAAAAAAGAATAAACACACGGAAAATGTATTATGAAAATCTGGCCTGTGCTAAGAAAGACTCCTGATTCTTTAAAAAAGACATAAAGAAAGAAAGGAAGAAAGAGAGAGAGAGAGAGAGAGAGAGAGAGAGAGAGAGAAAAGAAAGAAAGAAAGAGAGGGCAAGAGAGAGAAAAAAAGAAAAGAAAAGAAAGAGGAAGAAAGAGAAAAGGAAAACCGTCACCTGATATATCTGACTTCGAAGGTGGACCGCATTTCTACTGAGCCTCTAATTTTAGGAGAAATGATCAAAAGAGGCTGTATGTTAATATGAATTGGCTGTATTTGCTGTTTTTATCACGGTGTTATAAGAAAGAGACTAGCCCAGGTCTAAATAGACTGATCTGCAAAGAGAGGTGCAAAAAAGAAGAGTTTAGAAATTTGGGGCCTTGGAGGTTTGGAAAAGCTAATGGCTTATATACCTCAAACAGCACAAGATCAGAGGCCTCAACACAGCCAACATCACATGGAGAGAGAGAAGCACTGCAGGCAAGGAAGCAAAGAAACAAAGCAGGCTCAAGACGCATGTCTTGGAAAGGACTTTGGGAGAGACTGCTAGCGTGTGAACTGTCTGCAAGCTAATAGATCAGAAGCCAGCTGAGTTTCTGAGGGAATTGCATTAGTAAAACCAAGCCAATAAAACCTTGTGACTGTTATGGGCTTAGGCATATTCCCAAGGTCCCCTTCAGATTTGCCTAAAGAGGAAATAGAACAGGAAGACCCCACCCCCACCTCCTGCCCACAAGGGCACGGCTAAGGGACACACAGAGGCATGGACAAGGGGGCACTCCTGAAGAGCAGAACCTGGATCCAATCAGGAACTGTTCTCCTCTGCCAGGCCTTCTCACTCTCCCAGGATTCCCGCATCGCTATGGGCCATGAGCTGCTGTGTGCATTTCCTTCTCCTCTTTTTCGAATGGGAGTTTCAATTGTGACTTTCTATTCCCTGTTCCACCACTGTACATCAGATGTGAGTACAAGTGTAGAAGGAGAGAGAATTTGCCTTTTAGTTCACAGATTGCTATACCATTAGGAACCACATCCAAACCGATAGAAAAGACTGTGTGCACCCAGAAGTCATGGACTTACAGGTGGTACATTTGCTGGATGGGCTTTTGTCTATGTTCCCTTTTTCTACTATGTTATAAGAATGGCTAGGTATCTGGTTGCCCAGCCTCCTCTGCACTGTGAAGTAGCCATAAACTCCTGCCAATGGAATGTGAGCAGAAGAGCTGTGTGCCACTTCCTGGCCTGGCACACACATCTCTAAAACATTCATTTCCTATGGGCTGAGGTGGTGATGATCAGAAGAAAGAAGCTGTGTTAAGCATGCCTGGCTGTCATGAACCCCTCCTCTCCCACTGATATGGGACACCCACCCTGGACTATCACCTGAAAAAAAAAATTAGTTTTTAAGCCACATTATTGTTGGGTTTCTTGTTATAGAAGCTGAACCTTTTACTCTAGTTAATAGATTCAGATACTCTGTCAGTTGCAGCCAAAACATCTCTGATACCTCACATTATTCCCTAAAAAAAGGACAAAGTTGCTCTGTCCATGAGCTACTTGAGAGGTACTTGGATGCTTAGGTGACAGTAATTTACAGAATCCTGTCCTGGTTCATCAGATAATACCTAAGAATACCAAGTGACAAGGTGTTTTCTCTACGTGTGTGGAAGAATTATGGCCAGGAAATGGCTTCCTCACTTAGCAGTGACCAATCTTTTATATATAATTTTTGCAAAGGTTTTATAAACATACACACATAACTTTTCCCTAAAGAGTTAGCCGTATTTTACTTCATAACATCCTGGGAAGTATCAAAAAACTGGGTAATGTGACTAATTTTATTTTATAAATGAGAATGGTTATTCTCAACATGCCCGATTCATTAGCTCTAAAGAATCTTTTCTAGATCCTTTGCCATATGCAATTTTTTTATGTGCCTTCCTATTCCTAAGGCCAAAACAAACACACATAAAACCTTTTAAAGCAGCCTGACCGGGAGCTCATTGAAAATGAAATCCTTGTACGTGGAAGTCCCTGGTCTAGAGCTTTGACATTGCATCACACAACCTTTTTTTGGCTGACAATCCCAGCAATAAGTGCCAAAACAAATGTGACTCCTCATAATGCTGGCTCTCTCTTGCTAGATCCTGACACCAACATCTCAGGCCTGGTTCCATGAGGGGAAACAACCAAACATGAAAACAACCAGAGCAAACAAGAAATTCCCAAGGGACAGATAAGTCCAGTAAGTTCAAGAGATGGGGATCTGAGAAGGGAATTCAGGTAGGATCTTATGTGACAAGTAAGTGCTAGAATGCTAAAGCTGAGAAAAGTTAGGCTACAGTACATGATCCAAACCCTGAACCTGGATCTCCTCATCCCACAAACTGGCGGTTGCTCAGCGAGCGGATGTGTTATACCAGAGACGATGGCCAAAATAGGAATTTTTCCATTCTCCATTATAATGGGAACACAGAATGGAGCTGGGACCATGAGCACATGTCTTAGGTCCAGAGCCTGTTTCAAACCCAGGCACTGCCATTTAGTTGCTGGAGGACACTGTGTAAACTGCTTACCCTCTCGAAGCCTCAATTTTCGCATCTACAGAATGGAGACCACAGTATCTAGTCCCTAGGGCTTCCATGAGGATTAAGGAAATTAATACATAAGGCTTTCCAATAAGCATAATGGCAAGTGCTCAAAAACTAGAAGTCCCTCATTATAAATGACTGTCTTAATATCACTGATCCCCACTCATTTGAGGTCCTCAAAAAGAAAGCAGAAATGCAGATTTATTCCAGGTTATTGGTGACTGCTTAGGAATTAAGTGAGGAACCTGAAAGAGAATGCAGACTAGACTTTTAATGTTCTCTCGGTGAAGCAGGATATGACCTTGTACAGAAATCCTTCAGTTTCTTAGAAATTATGCTGATGACTTCTTCGGAAAGACAAAAAAAATCATGAAGTATATCAGACCAGAGGTTTTTTGTGGAGTCCAGACTAGCACTGAAGAAGGTCATACATCAGCCTGCATCCTTCCTATGGCCGGAAGAACTAATCCACAACTCAGAACCCAAACCCCCTGAACACCCAGAAAATACTACATCACAAGAATGAAAACCACAGAAACTGGGGACTTGTAAATGTAGTTAACTGCCTTCTGTACACCTGGTGAAAGGTGACCTAATGCAGTTTTCTCATTTCATACAGCATCCTGTGCAAAAACCATACGGAACAGACCTCATAGATTATCGATTTTCTCTACCTTCCTCGACCCCTCGTTCCCACAGATGACATCACTCGATGGTAATTTTAAGCACTTAGAAGGCTGTAGGGTATTAATAAGAGTGTGTCTGCAGAATGAGAAGCAACCTTAGGAAAATTACCAATGAAGGTGGCTCTAAGTTAACCAATAAAATTAAGCATGCAGAGCTGTAATGCATCTGAACAACTTACAAGTATGCTGCTAAGAGGACTGGCATGTTTCCCAAGTCTCAGAAAGTTGTGACTGGCGGGAACTCTAAACTGCTCAGTGTGCTGTCCCCGGGCCGTCGTGCCCCTCGGTGGCTCTCCAAAGGCTCCAGTGTCTTTCACCAGACCAAGGATGCTTTGGCTTTGGTCCTGGGTTACCTCTTCGGGGCACTGTTCTCCCAACTCTCCCTTTCACAGCTCAGATGCCAGCTCCCTTCTGTGGCCCATCTCTACTTCCCTGTGAAGATGGATCAGATGTTGACACCCAATTCCCGAGGGTGGAAGGGAGGGGCAGGATGGAGGTGGGGGAAATCATTCCTTATGACACACACGTCATCTCTCCCAAGTGCCTCCTTCTCATTCCCATTACCACACCTAGACCAGCAGTCCCTTCCCCACCGGAAACTGGCTGCCCGGTTTCTCAACACTGAGCACTGTTCTGCCTTTCAGGACTTACCACCTGCCGATGCTCCTTCTCCCTTCCAACTATGGTACCTATAATTCTCCTTCACAGCTCTTGGTCCCTTACAAAGAACAGACGGAGAAAATAGTTTTCTTTTAGAAAGAGCTCATCTGCAGATAATGAGTTTACAGCATATTATCTGAAGTCTCAAATCAGTTGCACTCCTCCTAATATCTTGAATTGTTCCTTGCCTGGTGTGAATTAAAAGCAGATTCATTGACTGAGGAAGTCGAACCATTAGAACTCTTAATGTGTCTGCACAGTGCTGGGCAGGGTAAAAGTTGCTTTGATTCTGGGATGAGTGTTAGTTTTCTGGAAAGAAACAACCCAACAGTAAAGAACAGCCATTCATCAAACTAGTCTTGCTTGACAGAAATATCCTCACTTGTAGTCTTCTAAATCTATATTGGCCAGGTCACTTTTGGCCTATAATATGGATTTCTGAATGAAGTTACTTACAAGAAAGGATTTCCCTAAGCAGATAATTAATGTTATTTTAACTCCATTGTGAATACATTTCTATTTTATTTTAGAAATGTCTTATGAAGTTGTTATTATTCTTCTTTGGGGTTTCAGCACCTTCTGGTGAATGGTGAAAGAAATCTGCAACGCTGAGAGCTTAGACACTGCATCTGGATAGACTCACTGGGTGTGAGCGCCTTCCCCAACCAGCTATGCTCTTTGCCTTCTTATACACATTGAAGGCGAGGCCAAGTCTTATGCATTTTCATTCCCCTCATGTCCCTTGGACTTATGAATTGTATACACATGGAACTAAAAATTGGAAAGTGGAAGGTGAAAGTCCCAGTAATGCTACACCCTAAACAGTTAACTGTTAGCAGTTAAATGCATATCTTCCCAGACTCCCTCCACATATGTACAAGTGTGAAATTTTTACTTAATATTTGTGGGTACCTTAAACGTCAGTGGACAGATACCTCCTGATCTTGTTCCCTCAAACCTGCATCTCTACTTCTCCATTAACAGCAGCTCCATCCTTCCTGTTTCTTAGGCCAAAAGACCACCTTAGACACCTCAATTTCTTGCATATCCTACATTCAACGTGCTAGGAAATCCTGATCCAAAAATGATCTTAAACCTAGCCCTTTCTCAGCACAGAGGCCAAGGACAACCTTTTAAAGCACAGATCAATCAGATCATGGCATTCTTTAGCTCATCTCCCTGCTAGGGTGACCACCCAGGCCCCCACTGCAGAGCACTTGACTCCGTCCACAACTCCTCCCTGATTCTAGGCACTCTGGACCTTGATACACCTGGCACCTCCCTTTGCTCTCCCCTAGAATGCACATGACTGCTCCTTTATCCCCACGAATCTGCCTTCCCCGAAAAATCCCCTTTTATTTTTATTATTTTTACTTTTTTTTTAGGTGAGGCAACCCTTGGTTGACTTCACAGATTGCAAGGACCTTGTCAGCTTACAATCCCTTATTTTTAAATTTTTATGCCTACAGCATGAAAACTCATTTTAAATCACCTTCACCTCTCATCTCCAGAATTCCCTGCACCATCCTAGTACTATATTTTACTGTTTATTAGTAGACTTTCTTTTTTCATGAAATGATGGTAGGGATTTTTATCTTTTGTTTCCTGTTTTTATCCAGTGTCTAGAACAAGGCTGGGCTAAGCAGGATGCTCAATGAATATATGGTGAAGGATGAATGAAAGGCACTGTGCTGGGAAATGGGAGATATAAGAAGTAAAAAAGCAAGACCAAAGCAGGAACCTTGGCTCAAGGGAACATAAATGTGGACACATATAACTACAGTACAAGAAATAACCCTGATAATTGCTACACATAAATTGAAAACAAAGCTCTATGTCTATACTATAGTGAGAGTGATTAATTCTGACCCTAGGAAGTAATTAGGACAGGGTCCATGGAGAGGGTGGTATTTAAGGGTGGTATTAAGGGGTCTTAGATGATGAACAGAATTGCAAGATGCTGAGAGGAAAGGAAGGCTATCAAGCAAGAGAACCTGCCTAAAAAGGAAATAAAAGATATCTGTGGAGAACCGTCCCTGAGGCAGCGGGGCTGATGCACGGGGCATTTATTTGATTGCAGAAATGTGAGGTGGGAGGTGACACTGGGGAGGTGTCTGCAGCCAGGCTGTGTGGGGTCTGGACTGCACACTCAGAAAGGGGACTGTAGGGGACTACACTCTCGGGTAATAGGGAAACAGTTTATTAGTGATAACGTATAGATCATACTTCAGGAGGATTAAATTTGCTATTTGTTTATAGTATTCTCCAGAAACGTAAGACACAGAAGGACATGAAACAGGCTAGGTGGCCACAGGAGGGACCGCCATCCTCACATTCTTATCATACTCCCCTTTATGAGTTCTCTCATCGGGAATGGTGAGCCAGCCTGGGGAGCCCTGCCCTTGTGATCTCACTAAAATCCACAACTGACCAAGGCCAAACAATGGGGAGAGACCACAATGTTGAATGTTCTTGAAATGGCTGACATGATGGGAGTAAGCTTCAATAAAACACCACAGGACATATTCTGGGAATCAGTCATGGGTCAGTAGCACTTAGGATTTTATTTCCTGATGAGTTAAACGATAGATTTACAAAGCCAAAGAGGCACTTCTAGGTTTATTTGGGGTACAAAGAAAATTTGGCATCTTAATGCATGAAAACAAAATGTGTCCTGTCCTGAGAGGCATCAGATAGCCAATTGAGTGGCCCTGAAGCAGTCTACCCAATGTTAAAAGAATGACAGGAAAGAGTGTATCGGATCAAAATGACCTACCTTATTAAAATACAACTAAAAACATGACTATAATTCACAATTAGGTTGCAGAAGCTAAGGTTATCTCAGAAGTACCACTTTATTCTTTGCTACACACACACACATATCAAAGATGATGTATGTATGGTGTGGGTGTGAGTGTGTGTGTGTGTGTGTGTGTGTGTGTGTGTGTATCAAAGAAAAAAATTTTTCTTTGACATGCATTGTACATTCAGGTAGATACAATACACTTCAAAAATGAGAGAAGTGTATCTTGGGAGGCCTGCATTTCATCCTCTAGCTGTGAATAAACAGCCCATTTCTTTTAAATTGCACACAAGTTTCTTGCAGCCTTCTCTAGTTTCTTCAGAAAAATCTCCAAGTAATTGTCTTCTTTATTATGTCTTTCCTTCTTATTTATATACCTACCTTTAAAAAGAATATTGTATTTACATTCACTCAACAAGTATTTACAAAGTGTGTTTCCTAGTCAGCTATTAGAGTGTGTGGTGGGGAAGGTACAACTGTGAAGAAGGCAAGGATTCTGCCCTCAAGTTGTCTAGAGGAGGAGACAGACACAATGAAATAATTACAAACGCCTATGTAATAACTTTCATATAAAAACAAGCTCTACCCAGGCCAAAGTAAGGGGTGAATAATCCCACATGAGGAAACTGGGAAGAGATTAATAGAGGAGGTGACATTAAGATGGTCTTGAAGGAATCCACCAGGCAGACAAAGCTAAAGACCATGCCAGGTGGAGGGACAGCGGGAACAAAGTTATGGAATTACGATCGATGATGAACTTAGTTTACCAGTGAAGAGGATTTCAGTGTGGTGGTGGTACTGGGGGGAGTGGGAAGCTATTGCAATGTTCCTGGAAAGACACACTGGTATCCTGAGCCAAAATGGTAACAGCTGGGACATCATGAACAGATGAACTCAAGAAATATATTGAGGGTGGGAGGTAGAAGCAGAAAGAATGCTTGATACATCTCATTCTTGAAAACCAAGGTAGAGTCTGCAGTTTGCATCTTTCAACAAATAGAAACCCTTTAAGCTATTCCAATGAGGGAATTTTTGTATTTGAGTAGTCAGTTTGAGCTTGGTAAAGGAGAAAAGAATTATCGCATTGATAGGATCCATAGATTTTGTTTTAAAACAGGGGTATGTCAATGAAAGTACATCTGGGGATTTAATCAATACTGAAATTGAGTAATAAAACCAGAAGGGACCATATTATTTCCAAATTCTACTTCGGTGATTTTTCTCCAGTTAAAGTGGCCACAAACCAGAAAACCTAATTAAAGATGGAGAGAGAGAGAGAGAGAATGAAACTGAAGATTTATAGGAGATAAAGATTTATGAAAACTCAATGATAATCAGGATAAAGAAAGAGGTTAGATTGCCTCATTAATGAAAGGATAACATTCTGGTCTTTTTTTAATTATTATTATTGTTTAACAAATATAAAGAAATATCCAGTCCTTTTTCTCAGGCAGTAAAATGCTCAACGGCTTTGGATTATGGGTATAAAATGGCTCACACGGCGGTGGGTGGACACCGGTCTGTTTTGTCATGGCTCCACAAAAGAAGTCCCTAAACTCTGCCATGGGAAAGCCATGCGTTCACTTTCACCTCAGCCCATTCCTTCCTGCTAGGACCTGAGAGTGGGCTAAGCGACCACCTCATGAACAGGTACAGTGTCTGGGGCTCCAGCCATTGCACCCTGAGCTCTAAAACCACCTTTGCTCCAGGCCTGGTAGAGCAGATAGTAGAAAAAAGCTGCAGAGCCCGTTTCTTAGACAAATGAAAGAGAACTTCTACAGGAAAAGTGCAGGCACGTATTTGTGGTTGGGCTGAGGAGACGAGGGATTAAAAATAAGTAGAGCAAAGTTCTTATGACAATCACTGCTAGATCCTAGCTGCTAAACTGGCCTGCTGCTTAGAGTGGTCAAAGGTAGTATTGAGCCTTTGGAATCAACTTGCCAGGAAAGTATTTCCTAGGAAAATAATAATAATAATAATAATAATAATAATAATAATAATAATAATAATATAGTAACAACAATAATAACCATGATGCGATATTGGCAGCAGTTAACTACTATTGCTTAGTATTCTGGTGAATACTCTACATGAATTCCCTGATAAAGTCTTACAACAACTCTATGCAATAAAGACTATTATTGCCAATCTACAAATGAGAACACAAAGGTTTACAGAGATTTAATATCTTGCTCAAGGTCACACAGCTCATAAGTGGTTGAGCCCAAGCTCTTGCCTACCACATTCCACTAAACTCCATTATCTTATATTACAGTCGCTACATACAAAACTCCTCAACAATAACGATGATGCTCTAATTAATTATATTTAGATGGCTTTGCCTTTTAATTGTTGCAAATAATTTTTCTAAAATCTATCTTACCTCAGTAAAGACAATATACTCAGCATAATTATGCCTCTCCCTGGTGATTGAGGGTCTTCTGTTGAGAATCATGATTTTGCTTCCCCTAGGATGTCCTAGTGTCCCCCATATAATTCTTATCCATCTTTCTGGAACCAATTCCATTGCTAGCCAAGCTATAAAGGGTTTTCCCTCAACATCTAGCCCACAGTGGGTTTTGTTTTGTTTTTTTTGTCCATATCTCAGATTTTTGAGTTCAGAGAATAAATCTTAGGTATTTCAGAATTAGACACGTGGATACTGTGGTGGCTAAATAATGTGTCAACATGGCTAGCCTAAACTAAGTTCCTCAGAATTTCTTTCTCTGTGTGTTTCTGGTGAGATGAGCCATAAGAGACATTTTCACATGAGATTTGGAGGTGAAAGTGAAGCAGCAGCCACTTAAAAAGAAAAAACAAAAAACGTCTGTTTTGAAATAATTTTAGATGCTCGGAGCTGTTTTGTTTTACACTCAGAAGGCTGGGGCAGGCGCTTCTGCAGCTCCCACACATGGTCGTTTATCTGCTGGCTCCTCCGTCAGTGTGGGGCAGCGCTGGGTCTGCAGCTGCTCCCACTTCCCCAGATCTTCCTTCAGCTCCTCCCACTGCTGGGTCAGGAGGGTTTTAGCTCCATGATGGAGACACCTGCTTCTCTGGTGGGACTTCTACTTCATCAAGGTTGGTGACAGAACTGACTTGGTTTCAGTCTGTCCTCGTGGGTTCCAGTTCATGCTCATGAGTTCCACTGTGTGCTTGTGGGATCTAGTTTCCCTTTACTAACCCCTCACGTCCCCTTTTCATCTATCTTTCCCTTTCCAAATGTCTTCCCACTGGGCTTCAAGTCCTAGCATAGCAGTGAAGACAACAGCTTTGCACAGATGGTTTAACCAGGTTTACAACTACGTAAGTTTAAATCCCCATAATCAGTATCAGTATGTATGTATGTATGTATGTATGTATGTATGTATGTATGTATATATATATATAATCCTCTTCTCTCTTTTAACCCTGAGTGATAGATATGAAGAGGCTGAAAGCTTGAATCCAATGAAAACATTGCTTTTGATGGTAAGATCTCATTCTGATGATTTATTCATACCCAGAAGCCAGGTTCAAGGGAGAAAAAGAAAGGGTATGTAGGGGGTGAAAAGGGGTCATGGGATCAGAAAAAATAAAAGTAATTTGTGATAATGTAACATGTCTACTTCATGCCAGGCACTGGAAACTCAAAGATCAATAATAACCCTAGACCTTATAATCTGTGGGGGAGGAAGGACTCTTGAAGAGCTAGCTATAATAGAATAAGTGCTATATAATTGGCATGAATAAAGCACTATGGAAAAACAGACGAGGAAGTCATTAATTTTGTCTGAGGAAATTGGGGGGGGGCTCTGCAGATGAGGTAACATTGGCGTTGGGCCGTGAAGAATGAACAGGAAACTCACTAGTGCAGGGATTCTCAAACTTTAGCAGGCATCAGACTCACCTGGAGGGCTTATTAAACCACAGATCGTTGGGCCTCACCTCCTAGTTTTTGCTTCAGTAGGCCTGGGGTGGGGCCTGAGAATCTGTATGTCACACAAGCCCTCAAGTGATGCTGATGCTATTGACCTGGGGAACCACAATCTGAGAACCACAGCTCTAGTGCAGAAAAGTGGGGATGGAGGTGACAAGTGTCCTAGACACAGCTGGGGCAAAGTGAGAGAGGCATAAACATTCAGTAACAATTGTTTTTTCCCTTCCCAAGACCCGCCTCCCCTCGCTTGTTCTCCTTTCTCTTTTTCTATTTCTACTTCTTTTGCCCTCTTTGCCCACCTTGGACGAATCAAGTTTTAAGGAGCCTCAGAGGCACAAAAGTGGGGACGCTTAGAAGGCAGGAAACAATCCAGGACTGGAGTTCAGGAAAACAGTCAGTTTGAGCATATTGATTGGGGAGCATATTGAGTGGTGATAGAGGGAGCCATGAAAGTGCAGGGGAGACATCACTTAAGGAGAGTGTGCAAAGAGAGGAGATGAGCAAGCAGGAGAGAAGGTGAACAGAGCAGAGCAGAGGTCAGCAGGGCCAAAGACAGAGGACTGAGGAACACAGGAGTGGGGGAACAAAGGAAATGCCACAAAGGAGACTGAGTAGGAATAATCATCCAGACAGAAGAAGAACAAGACAGTTTTATTATAGAAGCCAGGGAAGGGTTTTGAGAAAAAGGGAATCTCAAAGATTGCAGGGAGGTCTAGTTGAGGGCTGAAGAGAAGTCACAGAATTAGACAATTAGTAGATCTGTGGTGGCCTTTATCAGAGCAGTTTAGTGAAATTGTGGAGGTAGAGACGCCACTGTGATGATGTAGACTGGACGGGTGGTGAAGAAGTAGAAAAAGTGAATGTGGACTACTTTCAAGAGAAGCGTGGCTACAGCAGAAAGGAAAAATAGGAAGTCATAGGGAGAGGGAGAGCTAGATAAAGGTCAAGAGGGAAGTATGTTTTTCAAAAAATGGAGAGTCAAGTCAATGGGAAAGAAGTGAGAGGTTGAAAACACGGTGAGAGGGAGGAAGTACACAACGGCTCCAGATGATGCAGGAGGCAGGGGGAACTGGCTCAAGAGTGTGGTGAGCATTATCCACCACAGAAGGGAGGAGGCGAAGACAGGAGAGTGAAAATCTCAGTTCATGCTTAATAACCTCTTCTTCTGTGAAAGGAAAAACAAGAGCAAAGAGAGAAACAGAGAGAGAGAGAGAGAGACAGAGACAGAGACAGAGACAGAGACAGAGAGACAGAGAGAGAGAGAGAAAGAGAGAGAGAGGGAGAAAGAAGGGGGATATAAGGGGCCTGAAGAGAGTATCACTTTGAGGTTTGGGGAGAGTAAGCAGACTTATCCAAAACCATCCTGCTCCATGCTAACAGCCTAAATTAGGCTGGAGATCCTAAATTTGTTTCCAAAGAGTTGTCTCTAGCAGTGATCAACAGCCAATATACAAGAGCATAAAAGAATGATGGCTGATGGATCCAAGGCAGGGCAGATGCAGTGGAACTTGAGGGAGCAGAGATAAAGACTTAGTAACAAGTAGGGCTTTATTGAGATAGGAATAGCAAAAGGAAAATCAAGATACTCAAGGAAACGAACAAGTTTGATAGTCTGGACATGCTGCATTTGAGATATCTTTGGGACATTTTGAAGAGAAGTACACAGTTAGAAATGTAACAGGTAGCTCTGAAGAGAGGGTGAAGTTAAACAGAGGTTTGGGAGTCAGATGCATAGTGGTTTAAGCCAAGATTCAACATTCAACATTCAACATTCAAGCCAACGTAGCCATTGCAATACCCCAGATCAACTGTGTAGGATGTGAAGAAAAGATGGAGCCAAGAAAACAGTCGTGTTTAGGGGTCAATGGAGGGAGGAAGGTTGAAAAAGTGGAAAAGGAGGAAAAAATACTGTCATGCAAGCCAGGGAAAGAGTTTTAAGACAAAAGGGACGGTGAACAATATCAAATTCTTTGAGGGTTCAACAAAGACCAGAAATGAGATAAGATCATTGGATCTGGCAACTTGGAGGTCATCAGTGACAGTGGTATAAACAGTTTTTGTAGAGTACTGGGTCAGAAGCCAGAGTTCAACTGGGTTGAGAAAGGGATGGGAGGTACTTATGTAAGAGCTTTGGCTGTAAACAGAGAGATGGAGCAATAGTTTGGAGAAGAGTCGGGACCCAAGAAAGATCTTCTTGTGTGGGAATGATGGCAAAATTGAATGCAGTGGTATGTACAGGCTGATGAAAAGAAGCCAGTGGAGAACCTATAAAGAGTGTGAATAAAACAATAACATGTTTGCTTATCAATTCAGCAAAAAATTTACTAAAAATGACAATACTCAGTGCAGGTAATAATGTATATTGGTATAATCTTTCTGGATTTGTCAAATACGTAGGAAGATGCAGCCCAACCTATATTCAAGTATAAATTTGTGGTCTTAAAATTTTTCATTATAGTAAAGGAAGGAAAGAAGGAAAGGAAATAAAGCATCTTTTCACGAATTTAGAAAAAAGGACAACTATAAGAAAACTAAGAAGGAAGAACTAATAAAGTTAAAAGTAACAATGAATTTTTAAAAAGAGCAGATTAACACAAAGAAATTCAAAAGCTGGGTTTTAAGCCACTCCACCACAGAAAATTTGACTAATCAAATGTCTTAAAAATAAAAATATACAAAAAATACCATTAGAAATTGGAATTATAGGAATGCAAAAATAGTTTAAAAGAATGTTCTAGAAAACACATTTTTTTAAAATTGTAAAAGAACATTATAAGCAATTGAATATTATAAGCTAATACATTTGAAAATCTCAATGAAATAGACTATATTCTGAGAAAATGTGAATATCCAAAATTGATGTTAAATGTAGGCAGTCAAAATGGATCAAATTAAGAAGAAATTGAAACTTACTTAGCACTGAATAGAAATCCAAATTTTTATTTGCGTGAGTGAATGATTTCTTTAGCTTTACTAATGTATCATTTCTGTAGGAAAATAGTTGCATTCAATTAAAACTATGCATCACCTAGAGACAGTCTTCCAAGTTATTTGATTCTGAGGGAGCTATTTTACAACTGTAAGATATAGGTAACTGAGAGCAATGCAAAAGAATTCTTGTCTATAGACGTGGCAAATTCTGTTCCATCTGGAATAAGTTCTATTGATTCCCTCCCTTCCCTGTGAAAAGACCATTTTGCTTCCATTTGCACATTTATTTATTCATTTCAATATTGCTTTTATATAATTCAATATCTATAAATGTGTCCATTTTTAAAAATTCTCTTTGAACTGGTTATAACATCTGCCTGTTTCCCTCACTGATCAATGAATACAATAAAGTCTAAAACATATGTCTATTTTTATATCTGTTTGAGAATCATCAATTTACCTTTTTCTGAATATTTTCCTTTAACAGTTTCAAACTTTTAAGGAAAAATTAATTTCAAAGATACATATATTAGACCATGAAAAAATATGGGAAGCTTCTAAACTTTTTTGAAAATAGAATATTTCTGATACCAAAAACTGATACGCCTATTTCCAAAAAATGAAAACTGCAGACCAATTTTATTTCTGAATAAAAGATGCCAACTCTCATAGTTTTGCACTGATGAAGTTTTATAATTCCTTACCAAAAATTACATATTTTTTATTTCCTTTATATATCCACAGTTTATACCCTTAAACAAAAACAAGAGAACAAGTATTGCTGTTCTTAGATCTTGAGGGTAGGTCCACTGAGTGGTTCAGAAAGGTCTCTTTTGGCTCCATCTTCTCAATATGGAGTAATCATCAGGCAGTCTCCCAAAACATGCTAGCAAATATTTTGATGACTTTCTTAAATGACCATAGTTTAAGGGGTATTTGGTCAAAATGTAAAAACAAACAAGGGATGTTTTGAATCCCAAGGGAGGTTTCAAGACCAAAGCACATTCAGTCTCTCAATGAATTATAAAACCACAGAAATGTTTTCTGGTCAATTAAAGAATGTGAATCAGGGAAATAGTTTCCTATCACAGGTTTTAATATCGACAAATCTGATTTGTTTTGGAAGAGGTTAGGACCACCTAGAACTGTCCCTTTACTAAATTTAGTTACATGTTCCAAACTGACATCGTTGCATTACCCCAATCTCCTTTAAAAAACTTGGTTTTGACAACTGGAGTTTTTCCAGACAAGCTACTTTTTAGAACTAAATCTCTCATGGTTGGTGATAGATTGTTATTATAGGGAATAAAGTTCACAATATGTGAAAAGAATAAGCCATAATTAAGTACATATGAGTTATTTCAGGAGGGCAAGGCTGGGTTAGGAATTTTATTAATATACATATTTTATTTTAAAAAAGGAAAATACTGTCACTTAAATAGACATTGAAAAGGCACTGAGCAAAATTTGCAGGAAATAAGGATATGCCACCCTAAAATATGTTTCTTTGATATGAAAGTTATTTTGAGGTGAAGGCCTCAGAATTCCTGAAACTCCTTATCTGGCTAAGAGAAGAGCCTCCCAAAAGATCTCAATTGTCATAAATACTCTCCCCAGGGGCAATTCTAGTCTACTCAGAGAAGAAAAGTCAGCACCATGCCTATATAGACATTGTTACACAATAACATACCTTCCTTCCTGTCCGTTCTCCTAAGGGCCTATTCAGTTTTTCAAAAAGTCATTTGCTGGGGTATAGCTCAGTGGTAGAGCATTTGACTGCAAAAAGTCATTTGCTTTTCCATAAATGCTCTTTCTCCCCTTTGTCTAGAAAGTTAGATATATAGATCTCAAATTCTTTCTCTTTTCAAATGAGGTATAGTTGAAATATGACAATATATTAGACCCCAAATTCTAACTACCCTTTTGAGTTACTCATCTCTGGATGCTCCCAGGTGAAAGTGAGATGCACTTACTAATAAACTTGTTTTCCCTTGTTCATCTATTTTTGCCAGCCCAATTTACAGGGTCCCAGCAGAGAACCTAGGAGGGTAGAAGCGAAAAGAACATTTTTTCTCTACAGATTCCACACCCATTCCTTTTTTTAAAGCAGCTTTAAGGAGACTATGAATAGAAAACTATTTTCTTAACATATTTTTAAAAAGGTCTACCTAAAATCAATAGCCAGAACCAGTTAACCATGAAACCATAATAAAGGCATTCCCTTTAAAATCTGGAACAAATTATGGATGGAGCCTATGAGTGTTTACTTAGCAACATTCTGGAAGCTTTGGGCAATGCATTGACATATAAACTAGACATAAAATGTATAACGTTGTAAAAGAGGAGGCAAAAATCAAGGGTTCCCATTGCTAGGCTGGTTTACCAATCTCCTTCTTACCTCATCCATGCAGAAGGTTTAACTGAAAAAACTATTAAATTTAAAATAGAACTCAGTAAAGTGTCTGGAACAAAACAAACATCTAAAAATCAATACTGTCTTGTGTACTAGCAATAACAATTACAAGATAGAATAGAAAAAATCCCACGATGTACAAGATGTAACATATGGAGGGAAAACTTTCCTAAAGGATAAAAATGAGAGCTAAATAAATGGAGACACAGTAAAAAGTTGTCAATTTTGGGCAAATTATTCACAGCAGTGTATCTCTAAATGGGGTCCAGGGATTACTGCCTTAAAATCCTTTGGGTGCTTGTTAAAATACAGGTTACTGGGCTGAGCCCAAACTTAACGGAATCATAAGAGGGGAAGGGTAGGTTTGCAAGAAAATCATCCTCTTACCAAGCTTCTCAAGTTAATTCTAATAAATACACATTAAAATTTAGCAACCACAGCTTTATATAGATTTCATAAAACTTCAACAAGATTCCAACTTCATCTCGAATGAGAGCCAAGAAGGAGGTGGCCCTCACATATTTTTAAGTAGATCATAAAGTACATACATAAGGTCTATCATAAACGTCAGTAGTAAAAATAATGTGGTCTTTTGCAAAAACTAATAAATTATCCCAACAGAATAGTACTAAGACAAATCACCACATTAAGTTGCAGAAGTAAAATTCTCTCTGTGTGTCCATTACTGCATCTCCAGAAAACTGCTGCATCTCTTTCTTACGTGATTTGGAGGGTTTATTTGGAAAGATCTGATGCTACATGCAGTCGAAGCAGTTTGGTTGGGGAGGCCACAGGTATATATTGCAAGGAATAATTAGGTTACTTAAAATTTTTTTTTTGATCGGTCTGCTGTGGACCCAGCATAATACCATGGACAGGTATATGAAAGTGAGAGAGACTGATTACACTCCCAGGTCCCAGAAGAGGGGGCATGGCATACCACTCAGAGGGCCACAGGAGGTGGGCTCAACCAAGCAAGTGTGGAGGGAGGAGGGAGAGAGAGAGAGAGAGAGAGAGACAAAGACAGAGACAGAGACAGAGACAGAGAGACAGAGACAGACAGACAGGCAGGCAGACAGACATGCCCTGCCCTGGGCTAGGGCACAAGAAAAAAGTGCAAGGAGACTGCATTAGTACGTTTGAATGTCACTGGGTCACAGCCAGGGAGGGCAAGAAAACTTGTGTTGTAAACCAGCCTTATCACACTAACCTGGTCACCTGGGCAGGGAGCTCACGGCCTGTTTGTGGGGATGTTGAGGCAGCAGGAAAATATGAAGTTTTTAAACTCTGTCATGTGATCGACCCTGCAAAGCCTCAACATCAGTAACAATGCTAATTGGGACCTTGCCACCTAGATTGTGGAGATGTTAAAGGTGAGTGGGACACTTTGACTTAGCCACTGGACAGTAAACTTTGATAAAGGTGACAGCTAGGAAGCATCCTAGTAGGCCTATGACAGGCATATGTACAACCAGGCACCCCACTTTGTGGGCAATAGCTAAGAGAGCAGGCCAGGATTTCTGATTTTAAGGGACTCTGTTGGAAGATGTTATGTTGTAAGGCATCTTTACCTCTTGGCCCATTCTTTATAGTTTGGCCTGTACTTGTCCAGAGTTAACAGCAGAAGGGACCCTGAATGGACAAATCTCTCCCTCTCTGGCTTGTAAGTAGTCAAGAGCCAGTCTGCTGTCCATTACAATCTGGGCTAGAGACTCGTGGGTTTGTTGCATAAAGAACAATGTTTTGTGCAGCCTCTGAATGATCTCAAAGAGCCATGGAAAGGTGCTGGTTAGCAACTATGACTTGATTTTGTTTCAGAAAGACCACTATCTTGGTGCCAACACTGGCTGCTCTTGTGGTTATGGCAAGTCCTAATATGATAGGAATATTTTCTGTTTTGCCTGGCATCCTTGGCTCAATGGAAACAGGGAAGTACCTGGTGGATAAAGAACTACGGAAATCCCCAGTGTAACCACTGCACACTGGAGTATGGTTTCACTAGGGAAAAATGTGGGAGTCAACAAGAAATATATGAGGTGCTATGCCTATGAATGTGGGCCACAATAGTACTTGAAGGTGCCACTATTTCAAACATAATGAATCTGTGAGAATGTGGTGTTGTGTTTAGCCAAGAGGGAAGAGTGGTTACATGGTCATGGTCATGGACACAAGGCAAAAGATGGTGGTGGAGAGCTGGGGAAGGGGGTCTAGGAAAAACCATCAGGGAATGGGTGGTCCTCTCCCCAAGAGGGCAAAGGGTTGACCAACATGAGAAGGTGCCTCTTGAGGGAAGCAATAATCTCCATTCATTTTAGTAACCACTACCAGATTTCCCTTCAGGCATGGGAGTGTAGGGTGTAAGTTTTAGCAGAGAGCAAGGAGTATACTGAAATCACGGGCTAAGCAAACAACAACTCAGGAATAAAAGCAAAAAAAGTCCTGTGTGCACTTTGTGCCACAGGAGATGTGGTCTATGGCTTTCCTAGGAGTGGAGATGTTAACGTAAAAGGTGAAGTTATGTCCAACGGCGAGGTCTTGGGTTGAAATGATGCTTCTGAGTCAAAGTCATCTCCAGCCATAAGATTTTGGGCCAGGGCAAGGTTGTCTGAGATGTGGAATTGGAGTATCCTTTCCCAGAGGATTCTCACTTAGCTGCTGTGAGCCTCCAGGTTAAAAACCAGTAAAAGCTCCTAGACCAGTAGTAATAAGGCCACGCCAACAAGTCAACAGAATGGTGTGTGGCTGCACCTGACTGGATTTTTGTTTTAGATTGTGGTGGAAGTCTAGGTTCAAATGGGTCCCACATCAGATGAGCAGCTACGGGCCTGTGGGACAGCCTAAGGTTAATGAGTCCTGAGAAAGTAGGTGCCCTTAATCTGGCCTCCAGCTCTACGGCATGGGGGTGGGGCAGGTAAGATCAAAAATGTATAAAAATAAGGCTTGGGGCAAGATAGAGAACTTTAGTTTGTAATACCATAATTTGAAAATGAGTTGTTTAAAATGACCACACCTCTCAAATGAATTAGTCATCTGGGACCTATCAGGGACATGAAAGTTCTACTTACTGTGTACCTCTTCCAAGAGCCCAGCATTGTGCATTGTGTAAAAGTCTTAACTAAGACACTGGCAAGGGTTCCTCCCTAATTAGTCCAAGCTCAGAAACTGTACTCAACATGACAGCCAAGCTGCCCAGTGGCATTGTGTCCAGGGAAGCCACAAGATGACTTTCCTTCTGTCCAGGCTCATGCTGGAAAACAGGGTCCTGGGACGTTCTATTAGGGTAGGGCAGGATGTGCTCGTTAGGATGGGGAGCCCGGGCGGTGCTCCCAGCGGCAAGGCAAGCAGCGCACGTTAACCAGACATTGCTTTCCAAACGTTGGAGCCACAGCCAGCTCGTCAGCCATGCGCAGTCCAAGGGCATTTCTGTGGGGTTTTCTGTCTGTAACTTGGATCATCCCATCATCCTCTCCAACTACGTTGCAAAGAATAATTATATTACTGGAATTAGGTCTGTCTTCTTCTTTCTTTCTTCTTCTCTTTCTCTCTCCTTTCTTCTTTCTTCCTTTCTTCCTTTCTTCCTTTCTTCCTTTCTTTCTTTCTTTCTTTCTCTGGATGATCAGTCTGGTGTGGACACAGAGTATCACCAGGAAGAGACGTGAAAGTGAAAGAGATTGATTATATGCTCAGATCCTAAAAGAGGGAGATGCTCAGGACACACAAAGACCACACCGGGAGGAGCGCCCAGCGAGCGGCCCAACCAAGCACGTCGGGAGCAGAGAGAGTGAGGACCCAGGCAAGGGCCTCACTGGAGTGAAGCGGGTGGGGCGCAAGCAAAAGGTGAGAGGAGATTTCAGTGCTGCGTTTGAATATCACCAGGTCACAGTCAGGGGAGTGCGAGAGGGGAACTTGTGGCAGGGAACAGCCTTATCTCACTAGGCTGGTTGACCCGGCAGCGGTGCTCACAGACTGTTCGTGGGATGTTGAGGAAGCAGGAAAATAATGGCCATTAAAAAACTTACAAGACAGTATACCTCAGAAGTACCATGAAAACCAGAAAAAGGTCAGGCCATGCGATTCCCAGTCAGGAGATGCGTTCCAGATGTAAAAGGATGTAAACATCAAAAAGGGCCCCCACCTTGTGAGGCAGGGGAGAAAGGCCAAGGCAATATAGGCACCGACCTGGGACTGAGCCATTGCTCACATGGACAAGCTCTACGTAGCAGGTTCTGGAGTGAGGAGCAGCAGCAGCTTATGTATGTCACTGCATCTAATATGGGGAAGGTCTGCCCGTCTAAGATAAACTTTCAAACAGTGTTTCTCAAAAAATCAAGTAAGTAAGTAAATAATAAATAAAAAAATAAAATAAAATAAAATAAATAAAATAAATAAAATAAAATAGGTTTCTCCACAGCGGCAGCATTGATATTTTGAGCTGAATAACTGTTGTTGGGGGACTGACCTATTCATTGGTAAGATGTTTAGCATCATCCTTGCCTCTACACATTAGCTACCCATTATATGCCCATGGCTCTCCCATCCCTGTTATGACAACCAAAAGGTCTACCAACATTGTCAAATGTCTCTACTGCCAAAAATCACCTCCAGTTGAGAACCATTGCTTTAAAGGAATCAATGAGGAATACAGAAATTATTTAATAAATGTGCTGGGAAAATCAATTTTAAAATGTAGGGGAACCATCTAGTAAGATCCTTATATCATACACATAAATAAATTCCTAGTTAATAAAGAATAAAATGTCAAATTTGAAACTAAAACATGACTAGGAAATTTAGGTAAATATTTAGCTAATGTTGGATAGGGAAGCATTTCCTAAAGTTTACAAACAAAGGAAGAAATCACAAAGGAACTACTGATAGCTTTGACCACATAAGGCTAAACTTGTGTAAAATTAAAAAATATGAGACAAACTGGGAAAATATTTATGAACAATATGACAAAGAGCTAATGTTCTTCGTGTATAATGTATCAATAAGAAAATGACTAATGCATTAAAAGAAAAATGGGCAAAAGATGCAAAGATTTTACAACAGAATAACTGCAGATGTTCATACTAAATACACAATAATTTGTCAACTTCGCCAACAATTAATGAAATGAAATTTTTTAAATAATGAGTTTTCATTCTTGCCCTATCCAAAAGACAAAGGTTTATTTTAAATAGTAATACTTAATGCAGGTGAAGATGTAGATAATGGGTACTCTCTACACCACTACCGATAGATGGGCCCTCTTACACGTTCTGGAAAACAATTAGTAGTAACTAACAAGAGCCTTAAGAAGGATCCTATCTTTTGACTTTGTATTTCTACTCACAGAACTTATAGACTTACAGTGGGCTGAATTGTGTCCCCCTTCAAAAAAGATGTGTACAAGTCCTAACCCTGGTTACCTGCGGACATGACCTCATTTGGAAATAGGGCCCTTGCAGATATAATGAGGAAGGTATCTTAAGAAGAAATCATCATGGATTTAGGGTGGGTCCTAAATCCGATGGCTGATGCCCTTAGAAGAAAAGGAGAGGACACGGAAAGACACACATGGAGGAGGCCATGTGACGACATAGACACAGGTCGGAGTTATGCTGCTACAAGCCAAGGAATGCCAGGAGCCACCAGGATCTGGAAGAGGCGAGGAAAGATTCTCCTCCTAGAGCCTCCAAAAGGGACACGGTCCTGCCAACACCTTGGTTTAGAATTTCTGGCCTTCGAATTGTGAGAGAATAAATTCCTGACGTTTTAAACCATGACGTTGTGGTAATTTGTAGTGATTAAAGTTGTGGCGGCCCTTGGAAACTAATATGTTATGGAAACAATCAGTGTATGAACAAAGGGTTATATATAAAGATGTTCATCTTGGCATTATTTGTGACAGCAATAAATTAGGGAAAATTTAAAGTAATGAAAAAGAAGAAGGGTTAAGTTATAATGTATACAAATACTGTGCAGCTATTAAAAATATGTTTTGAAGATAATACCACAGGAAAATGCTTATGATATAGAAAGTAGAAAATTCAGGATACGGAAAGTGTATTTACAATGTAATCCCAAATGCAACTATATATAATACACATACTTATTGCCCTGATGAATAACATGAGTAAAAATGTCCCATACAGAAAATAGTGCATAAAGCCAACAGTGTACTAAAAGAAAAATAAGCCATGACCTAGGAGAATTTATCCCAGGAAACATATAATATGTATAATAATACATTAATAAGTCAATTAAACAAGAAACCCTAAGAGCATGCTGAAAAGACATTTGATAAAATTCAGTACTCATCCCTTACAAAATATCTAAGAAAACTAGAAACAAATTCTACAATGAGTGTCTCCTGCAAACCACCAGCCAATATTATTTTGTGGTGTGAAAAAACAGCTTTCCTATTAAACAAAACCAGGATGAATGAATACTAATACCATGATTTTAACACTGTTCTGACAGTTTTTACCAATTCAATAAGACAAGAAACAGAAACAAGGGGTTAGTTATAAGAAATAAATTTATCATCTACAACATTAAGACCAGAGGATTAAAATATTATTGAAACTAATGAGTGTTCATATAAAGGGTTGAATAAAAGATAAAAAATGCAGAAAAAATGGAACATAAGAGCCTTACAATAGCAAGAAAATCCATAAAATATCTAGGATTATCTGTAATATGAAATGTACATTACAAAAAAACCCATAAAACTCTGACAGAAACTTGAATAAATATTCCTAGAGGGTTAATTAAAATACTGTGAAGAAGAAAGCCACTCTTGCCAAATTAACTTAGAGATAGAAAAGAATTAAAAAAGAAAAAAACCTCAAAGGGATTAATTTGGGATTTGACAGTGTTTCTAATATTCATTTGGAATAACTGTTGAAACATACAACTACATACAAATATTTGTGTCTCAGTCGGCTCTTTACAACCTACTTAATTCTGAAGAAAGTTAGTTTTATTTGGAGATTCACAAAGTAAGTCATTCAATGTCTCTATCTGTTCTTTTAGCAGTTAAATTCATAAAAAAATTAGCATTCATTACTTGGGAGGCTTCAAAACTGAAGAATATTTTCTTAAAAAGTTTTTTTTTCCCCTGCATATTATTTCTTTTGTACTTTATTACTTTTTATCCTGGATAACTTCCTCTAGAGAAATGTGAATCCCTGCAAAGCTCTGTGGTTTTTAAAAGTACCCACTGAAACCTTTCATTTACATATGAAACTAATTTTTGTACTGGCAAAAAGATAGATTGGTATAATAAAAGAGTGGTAAAGATTTGAATCCCAGTTCTGCCTCTTTCAGTGTTCTAATTTTTTTTTGAAAAGTAGATTAATATGCCTACCTCAAACATTTGTTGTGAGGATAGTCACATAATTATTACCTAGCACAGAGTTTGGCACATACTAGAAACTTAATAGGTATGATTTCTTGTAAATTATATTATGTCCCAAGCTTCTCTTTCTTTCTTTTTATTTTCCCCATTTATTCGTATAACCATTCACCTTTTTAACATTCATTCTTTATTATGGTTAGAACATAGTTGTTCATATGTGAGTCTCCTGTGCTAGGCTGTGGTTTCTGAGAAGGAGATGTTCCACTCACCCACAAGTATGCACAGCAACTAGTCCGATGCTCTCCGCGTTTTGATGCCCATTGATGTGAAAGAAAAGAAAAAGGAGGAGGAGAGGGAGGCAGAAAGGAAAGGAAGATGATGCTGATTCTCATGATACATGTAATATATCTGTACTCCAGAAACAAATTTTATTTCATTATATCTTAAGTTTACTAAAATCTTAGTAAAGAGAGGTCCATTGACATGTATAAATCAGACTAAATCAGTGAGGAGCCAAATATGAGCCACAAACTAATCTGTCCACAACATTTATTGAATTCCCACTATGTACTTAAATAATTTCAGGTTTCTGGCTCTTAATTCTGTAGTCCATTCACAGTTTAATAGTGAAGAAATGTTGATATACTGGAGCAGCTGAAGTCTCATGTACTATAACAGTCAAAAATAGACTTATGAGTCCCATAATAGCAATAGCAGCTTTGCCTTGCTCTACAATATTATTTTGTTTTACCGCATATGGTCTGGACTCCAGGGCTTTATTTATGTGCAGTGTGGTGGAATTACAGCTGCCAAGAGGACAATGTTATTATTATTATTTTTCTCATACATATTAAACAAGTACAATTTTCTTGAATACCTAACTGGTTACTTATAATAATTTTAATATTATCAATTTAACAATCTGAGTCTTCAATGAGAAGATATTAATTTTTTAAATGGTACTTGATAAAACTCTAAATTAAATATAACAAATGCAAAAATATAGGAAGAAGCCAGTCAGGAAGAGGTAGGATTTATGAAAAAGGTGGACCTTACAGCTATGGGCAAATGTAAAGAAATAGAAAGGGCCAGGGAGGGCATTTCACTGTGGGAACCATGAAAATGAAAGTAAGAAGACAAGACTGGATCCAGATGAGTGGGCATTAAACATCTACATCAGAGAGGAATTGGAAGAAAAATGTGGATAGATAAAATGGGTTCAGATTATTCATGGCCTTGAATGCCAAGACCAGTAGCTTGGATTTGGTCCTGCAGATAAGATAGAATCTCAGGAGTGTTCCCGGGTCAGGGAGGCCTTACGAAAGTGAAATGCTGGGGAGATGCGCAGACAGCACCATGCACCCAAGTGGCCAAGAGGCAGGAGGAGGCAGGGAAACCAGGATGGAAACGACTTCAGTGTTTTGCACTTGAAATCACTGTTATTTAAAATAATCTTAAAATGTGTCCTGTCTGAGAATTGACCAGCCTCATTTCCACACAGCAAACGATGGAGAACGAGAGTAGGCAGCAGTTCCAGGCGGAGGCAGCCCCAACTGGGCTTTGGTGAACTTACACTTCGCACCAAGGTGATCATGGGTGTCAGTAAAAGGGTCCTGGTAAAAGACACCCTAACGAGGCTTTGGAAAATATGAAACAGAATGGAATCACCACTAGACGAGACAGGGAAATACACAGTTCTGAAGGTATTTCACAGTGTGTCCAATACTTGGCAAAACCTTATCGAATAAATATTACCTTTTCGTGAACAGCAGTGCAAAGCCCTTTCACATGTCATATCCATAACTGGTATGTAACCTGCACTTACTATGTGCCAGGCACATCTAATACTCACGATACTCACAACGAGATAGGGACAGTCATTCACTGTGACAGGTGCACAAAGGATAGTAACCAAAGGATAGTAACCTGCCCAATGTCATGTTGCTGGGACTATTTAGAGCTGAGATTGGGACCCAAGGGGCTGGCACCAGAGCCTGTGCTCTGAACACTACACTTGACTGCTTCTCATTCGACCTGCTCTTCAAGACAACTGCTGAACCAGTAAGATGAATCTGATTTGTTTGGCAAATCTTTACCTTACCTGCTGGGCCCCATCCTATGTATTAAATTTCCAATGATAAACTCCTATTCTGAAGAAGCTTATAGTCCAGTGAGCAAGACAGACAAATCAATCCACATTTTACTGATGAACAACAGAAACTCTAAGCTTTCATAAATTAAATAACTTTATCCAACCACACAGCCAGAGGGTGGTTAGGCCAGGACTTAAATGCTGACATTACATCTTCAAGTCTAATGCTTATTCCAAGTGATGTTGTTACTTCCTTTTTGGCCTATTGGGCAAAACCAAAAGAAATCAAAACAACAATATCATAACCAGGTCTATCTAGTCTAGTCAAACTTCTACAAATAGAACCTGATCTTGGTAAGAAGAAAACATTAAATTAAGCCATTGTGATTCTAAAGCAAACAGCACAGTTAATCTAAACCGATATACCGCATGTTGGTTCAAAAGTTGAAAAATGTACCATTTCAAACATTAACTGTCCTGCCATCAATTTTCGCTAAAATTATTTCTGATGCTTTGAGTGAATCACTCACGCTGGGACATTTTTCTCAAGGAAAACCAAGATAAATCCTTGTATGCTGAGAAGCTAAAGGGCCTCAACCAATTAAGTTCATAGTAATCAAAAACTATTTTTTCCTTTTCTTTCTGGCCCCTGAATGCCCCCTAACAGAGACCTAGAATCCTCCTCTAATATGTGAGAGAATTGTCCCAAACTACCTAACTGTACCAGCCTGCGAAATTTGTTTTATCAAATTTGTACGGCCCATTACAGCTCTTCAGTGCGAACTACGATTCCTCACAAGACGATGTTAAGCCCCTCTCCGTCCAAGGTGTAGCTGGCTACATCAAGGGCACCAAGGACTCCTAAGCTGTCTTTACCTACCAGCACTCAAAGCCATGCCAGCGGTACATCTCTTTACTTCTTTTGCATTTCTCAAAAAGTCCTAACTGGGATCAATCATATGTAGTGCAGGCAGCTAGCTAGTCGCTATCATGTGATGTGGAGGGTGATAATGAAGGCCTCTAGTGCCCTTATAAATCTGGTCCCAGCCTGTCAAAGTAGCTGAATTTAAGGAAGAGAAGTTTGATCATACACAGTGATACCAGGGTTGTTAAGCAGGTTAACAAGTATTTACCGAACATACGTTATGAGCCCAGGCATGCCCCACGTGACCAAGGATGGGGCGAGAGTTCGCCAGTATCATTAAGATAGAAATATAATGTTTCTTGATTAATTTAATATCTACTACATTTTTAGTAAAATGTCAAATATTTTTTTAATTTTTACACAGCATATTGCAAGGGGCAGCAGGATGTGGTGGAATGAAGGTCTCAGGGTAAGTCTGCCATCTACTTTTCCCGCTTCATTTCTGAGCGTCCAGTGATCCAGCCTCTCTGAACAACCAGTGGCTCCCCAAGCTGCCCAGGCTCTCTGCTAAGTGCTGTGAACACAAAGTCGAATGCACAGTTCTGGTCCCCAAGCAGCTCACAGATAATGAGGAGACAAGTGCAGCAACAGAGGTTGGAAGAGGACATGAGGGAGCTCCAAAAAGATGAAATCGAGCTAGCACTGAGGGCAGGTGGAGGGCACGCAAGGAGGAAAGGACCCTGGGCTGTCTTCAGGGATGTGGAGGCTTCCCAGGAAGGTGGGATGGGGCATGGGCAAGGACTCCATGGCATCCAACCATCTTTTATGGTGCTCAGAGCATAATGGGTAAGGCAGGGTGTGGAAAAGGGTGAGGAGGGCAGGGGCCCAATCACGAGGGTGACTAGACTGTAGCAGATGAGGAGCCACTGGAGGTTTGTCTCCTCAGATTTTTACGACAGGGAAGTGTGCTCATTGTAAGTACATCAGGAGATCAAGAAAAAGAAGATGACAAGTATTTAAATCCCACAATTTAGAGATAATCACTGTTAATACTGTGATGTATAGTCTTTTTATGTGCACATTTATATATTTTATATATATCTACATATATTATTTACATATACTAACATATTTTTCTTCAAAAATGAAATCATTTAAAATGTGGTACTATTTACATACAAAGGGATATTATTTAGCCTTAAAGGGGAAGGAAATTCTGAAACACACCGCAACTTGGATAAACCTTCAGGACACCATGCTAAGTGAAAAAAGCCAGTCAGAAAAAGACAAATACTGAATGATTCCATTTATGTGAGGTACCCAAAGTAGTCAAATTCATAGAGAAAGTAGAATGGTGGTTGCCAGGGGCCAAGGGGGTGGGAGGGGAAAAGGAGTATAGAGTTTCAGTTTTGCAAAACAGTAATTTTTGGAGTTGATGCACAACAAGGCGAATACACTTAAATCGCTGAACTGTATACCTGAAAATGATTACGATGTTAAGTTTCATATTATATGTCTTTTGGCAATTAAAATTTAAAAATATAAATAAAAATTGGAAAAGAAAATCACTTGATAAAGGTGTTTTAATACTTTTTTCACTTATTTTTGTGATCGTCTTTCCATGTGAGACATATATACCTCCATCAATATTTCAGATAACTGCATAGTCTTCTATTGTAGAGCTCTACCTAAATTTATCTAACCTAGGAGAATTTTTTCTAGAATGGAAGAAACTTGCAAATGCTTAGCTGATGGGAAGGAGCCAGTAAAGTGGAGAGAGAGATTCCAAGACCACCAAAGAGAGAGGAACAATAAATGAGGCATAAGAAAGGAGGCATAAGGAGACAGCATTCAGGGTTCAAGTAACGCGCCAGCCTTAAATGGGAAAATGGATCCCACGTTCTCTGAGGGAAGGAGATGAAGATGTATATGAATATATTTGCATGTGTAAAGGGAGAGTTTGGGCAGTTGCAGGAGGTGAAGAGCTTGGACATCTCAGTAAAGGTAAAGAGGTAGGGGAAGTAGGGTATGAAAGACTCGGAAGGGTAAACAGCTGTGTTTAGAGGATGGGGCACTGGGGTTAAGATTTCTGAGGTGAAGGTGTACCAGCTGGTCAAGAATTCGGGTGGAGGATGGGGAGTGAGGAGCTGCGGTTTGGTGGAGGTGAACTCATTAATTAAGAGGGTCCAATGAATTCTGATAATCTAGCATTGTGCTGTTGCCCAGGAAATAAATGGAAGTGACTGGAACTGGAGGGAGAGTGGTGCTGAAAAGGGCAACAGGCAGTTTACCACAGTTAGCCTTGAAGTTGAGGGTGACAAGCTTTTTATGCAGTGCCCCATAGAGGAGGGTGAGACAGCAATCACAAAAGGCTGAGAACTTTATTAACCGTGGATTCCCTACGATGAAGAAGAAAAGAATGGGGGAAATCAACAGAAGACTAGAAGTAAAAAAGTTCAGAGAGTGTGAAAATACAAGATACGATACATGGGGGTAGGAAGGTGGGTATGAGAGGTTCCGTTGGCACAAAGTCCTGTAGGAGGAAAAGGACATGGGGTTATGGCATAGGTGGATGGCTAGGCTTGAATAAAGGAAAGAAAATGACCACTGGACCCAGGTCTAATCTCAGAAAAGTAGTAAGAACTGCTAGTAAGTTTGCAAAGAGACAGCAGTAAAACTTCTAGTTCTCAGAGCACATTCCCTAGTACCTCCAAATTCTTTTATCATGATTTATTTTTCTCCACAGCCCATTAGCCATATACTATATACTATTTCCTTGTTTATTTCTGGTCAGTCTTCCCCACTAGGATATAAAGCTCCCCGAGGACAGAAACACTGTTTTGTCCACTGCTCTATCACCAGCACCTAGATCATGTCTGCATATAGTAAATTAATAAATCAATAAATTACACCTGTTGAATGAATGAATGCGTGAATGAATAAATGACAAAGGCCAGCTAGGATAAGGATATGTTGGCCAGGGCCTCCTCCCAGGTAGTACCTTTTTTTTCTCTCCATTTCCTCTTCTTCATGGGACTTCTCCTTGGGACTTCTGCTATGAAACTCAGCTTGGGTGTCACCATTGCTGGGAAGTCCCCCTGATGTCTCTCCCTCTATCTAGGACAGCTGCCTCCTCTTGGGTGCTCTCATGGCACCCTAGGATTCTCCCCTCTATTATTATGCTGACTTGGCTTTGTGATAACTGTTTGTATGTCAGTCTCCTCCACTAGACTGAGCAAGAACAGCATATCTCAAACACACAGTAGGAACTCCATAAATGTTTGCTGAAGATACAAATGGAAATTGGATATGTGAGTTGGTCAATAAGAGCCAATACTTTTACTTCGTTGAAGCTTAAACCTACCACACAGAAATTCACATTTGGCCCCGCTGAGCAAGGGGGACTCTGTTGCTAAGGCAAACAGGTAGGAAAACAGCTCGGCTCCTGACCACATAAGATAAATTGGAGACTTTCTGTTTAAGATACAGTAGGGGTTCACTGTCTTTCACATGCCCACTCCCCTGCCCATCTGCCTGCAGGCATGCCTGTGATGCCATGATGGAGCATCGGAGGACACGGGAGGCCTTGTCCACCTGTGATGCTGCGCAGCCACCAGAGTGTGGCAGAACACCTGGGGAGCTTTTTAAAAGTGTCTGATTATTTTGGTCTGGGCTGCAGCTTACACTTTTATAGCTCTTCAGATGATTCTATTGCACAGCCAGGGTTGTGAACCTCTGTCCCTTGGCCCTTTGCCATTTTCTCCTGGCTTGTGGCACTGTCCAAGGTAGCAACTCGTCAAGCACTTCTTTACCCCAATGTCTGCTGCCTAAGCGGGCCATGGGCAAGGGTCAACGGTTGTTTGAACCACCCAGGGGAAGGATGCTTCACCTTAGGGTATTACCAGAAGCCAAACTATGCAGTTAATTGTACTGGAGGAAATCGCACCTTTGTGTTCAATGTAAATCTGCACTGCCCAATAGCCAAATATGGCTATTTTAATTAAAATTAATCCAAATTAAAAATTTTTTAAATTAAAAATTCAGTTCCTAAATTGTGCATTCAAATGCTCAATAGCTAGTGGCCACTGGATTGGATAGTGCAGAAATAGAACATTTCCATTACCACAGAAAGTTCTATTGAATAGTGCTTATTTAAAAAAAAAAATCCTTTCTTCAGAAAATAATCTGGAGTGGTTATATTCGTTTTCTGCTAATCATGGGCAAAATGAGCTACATGGTATGCAGAGAGTGAACAAACTGATTCTCTGGTCATTTTTTCTTAGCAGTCACACCTAGATGAGTGAGGATGGCCCATTATACCCCTCTGCATGAAGGAGAATAAGAAAGGAATTCTGTACTCTCACGCCCAATTTTTTCTGAATAGTATACAGATGTACATGCATATAACTGACACTAAAAGTTTTACAAATCAAAATTTAAGCTTACTATATATTTTGTACTTGGATATTTTCTTTATTATTCTATTATTTTGTTTCATTAAAAAAAAATAAACCTACTTAATTGCCTTCATAGTCCTGGTGACTTGAACAGTTTGAAAAATCAGTTGTCCACACAAAACTGGGACTTAACTTCACACTGCAGAGTTAATAACCAGCTAGATAATAATTAATAGTCAGCACTTATTGGGTACGTACTATATGCCAGGCACTGTGTTAAATACTTTATATTTATTACCTTATCCAAGTCTCATAATAAGCCTATAGGATAGGTATCCTCGAACCGTGAAAGGTCTGAGATTTTATGCTATTTGCACAAGTTAGCTCACCATAGTTTCCTGAATGCTGGCAGAAGGAACAAGACTCCTGGGTCGGCGACAAAAGATTTTATTACTCGCAGCAATAGCAATAGCATATTCATATCAGCAATGTTCTTGCACCGATCCCCCAGCTCCAACTCCCACAAGGTATCACAAAGAGGACTACGCAACAACTGCACACGCAGTTGAGTGGCCGAAGTGAACAGGAGCTCCGACCTGGGGAAACGCAAATCTATTATGCTGGATAGAAGCACGCCTGCCCTTCACTTCTGAGGGCAATACCGTCTCTATCATTCAAGACTGTTCACTACAAACATCCTTGAAAAGACAATCCAGAGCAAAAGGGCAACGAGTGCCTCTCTTTGTAAGGCCTGTCGAAACGCATGGAACGCATGGAGAACTGTCTCTTAATTAGTAGGCATCGTACTTACCCTCATTTTGTATACGAGGGAGCAATACCTTAAAAAGCATGAACTACCATATTCAAGGTTACACAGTTAGTGACCCAGATCTATATGACACCTAGGCCTATACTGATGACACTTTCTTTCCCAACCAACGGACAGTGCAACAGGAAGAAGACATTTATCATTCATTTAGTCATTCAGATGTGAAATCTGTCCCTATAGAAAGCAATTAGCTAGACATTATTTGTAACAGGCCATTTTGTTTTTCACATTTTTTTCAAGGACCTTAAAAGAAGAGTATCATAGGAACAGAGATCAACAAACTTTTCCTATCAAGGGACAGATAGCAGAGATTTTCAGCCTTATCAGCCAGATGGGCTCTGTTTCAACTACTCAACTTTGTGGTGGTAACGCAGAAGTACTCGCAGGGAATAGGTACCAAGGGCTTAGCTGTGCTCCAATAAAACTTCATTTACAAAATAGTTTGCCAACCCCTGTCCTCAGATAATCCGGCGAAATACAAAAAAACATTGCATAATATAATTTCTACACACAAAGAAGCAATGATTTAATTGGAGAGACAAGGTAAATATACTGCAAAGCAAGCAAACCAGGAGATATACGAAAATGAGGTGAACCTAGGTTCAACTTCAGAGTCTTATTAAATCAGTCTAGATAAACGAAATGTCAAGAACTAATGTAAAATATTCATAGGCTAAAAGTAGAATGTGGTCTACATGACATCTCTCTGTGATGACTGTGGTCATGCCAAGGCTCTAAGAAATACATGATGTGACTTCCAAAGGCTTTTTCTAGCCCTTAGATGTTCAAGAGCGGAGCCGTTATCCAGAACAATCCTCTTTAACGTCCCGTGATAAAATGAGTTAAATCTTATGTGATGAATAAGGAAAAAGTAACAGTGAAAAAAAAAAAGTTACTCTGGCCAGGGACTATGCTAGGGGTTTCACAAATATTGTCCAATGGCTAATATAAACACAATTTCTGAATTGTCAAACTTATGGTAAGTGAACAGTCGCTGGGTTCCATGGCTTGATCTTTAAAAAGCACAATGTGCCACTATTTGATTACAACAGTAGCCTTTTACCAAATCGGTTAATGGAACATTTTTGTCTTTACTTTTATACCCATACATATAAAAAAATAAAAATAAAAACTTTCATATACAAATGGTAACCCATTCCTTCTCATATAAATCAATTTTTATTCCACATGCAAGCTCAAATTAAAATGGAAAAACACCAATCAAAACGTCATGGGAAAGGCAATCAGCTTTCTCAAGAAAAATTCTATTAGCTGCCAAAATTACAAGGAGATAATATGGCTCTTGTGAACACTGGGCTGTCATTGAAAAGACTGGAAAAATTTCAAAATGACATATTTTTGAAGTCTATGCTGTGTGGGAACAAAACACTGCATGGAAGAAAATGTGTCGCCCATAAGTTAGTGTTCCTGCTACTGCATGTAGGCACATTTTAGTTACTAGTGTTTCTATGTAAATATGCTTTAAGTTTTAGTGAAAAGAAGAATTTAGACATTTCAGTACAATTACTTTTAAAAATTCTAGGTCAAATTTAAACACTCCAAGTTCAGTAAAAATTATATTTTTATTTGGAATGCTTTTCAATGGTATTAACATTTCTTAATTGATACCATTTCCCTTATGAATCAACAGGATAAAAAATAATTGGAAAGGCTATGTTATTAAGCGGCCCAGTTAAAAAATATAACACCATTTTAGCTATGTATGGTTTTTATTTATGCTTTAAAACCCAATTATTACCATTTCAAATATTTTTCTGGCAGCTAAGTCATCATAGGTGTTTAAAAATACCAGGAAGAAGTCTACTTTGTTAATAAATAAAATGTCTGCTGTATACTAAGGCTATGCTATTTTTGGAGACATTTATGTTTATATTTAGTTGAGAACCATTATTATTCATTATAATTGCTTCAGAGTTAAATTATACCATTTAAACTATAGGCTAGTTTCCCCTACTGCCATAGTTAATCACAATTACTTTTTAAGCTTTGTCTACATTTGCCTAAAAATATTACATGACTTTCAATGTTTTTTCAAAGACATTTCACGTCACTCCTTTGTAGTCTACAGATAGTCTATATCACTGTCCTCTGAGATGACAATTCTGCAGCCTAGAACAAAATGTGAATATCTTAAGGATTTTTAGTATGTTAGACACAGCCTCTGTACTTTTTAAAGAAGAAAGGTAAACAAGATGACAAGCTGTTGCCTCTTCTATTCTACCTCACAAAAACTATGGGCAAGTGATGGTTTATATTTAGTTTGACCTTTAAGGAAAACTGAAATCTACTTCCACTTCCAAAATGAAATTAGTTTTACTTTCTAGATTGCACTGAAGGAAAAAAAAAAAAAGGATTTCCAGCCTGAATTCAAAGACATTTCATTTATATCAATTCTTAAAAACAACAGTGCTTTCCATTTATTAAAAATTAAATCAAAAGGTATAAACTTCCCATTATAAAGTAAAAGTCTTAGGGATATAATGTATGCATGGTGACTATAGTTAGTAATACTGTATTGTATTACTAAAGTTGTTAAGAGAATGAATCCTAAAAGTTCTCATCTCAAGAAAAAAACTGTGTGGTGATGGATGTTAACTGGACTTATTGTGGTGATCACTTTACAACATATACAAATATTGAATAATTATGTTGCACATCTGCAACTAATATAATTATATTGTCAAATATATATATGTGTGTGTGTGTATATATATATGTATTTCATTATATATACATACATACATATATATAATCTCATGAAGCACTTAGAGGCAAGCAGTAATTTTGGGAAAGAAATTTAGAATGTAGTAAAAAAAAAAGTGGAGGATTTAGAGGATGGACATCTGTTTAGACCATTTGTCACTATTTGCTACAAACCAGAATGCAGACGTTAGGAGTGGTTAGGAGGGAGAGACTGAGCTCTAGAGACACAATTTGTTGATAGTCTGGGATGTTAGGGTTTCTTTGGGCACCAGGCTGCCTGTCTAAGGGCATTAACCTTCAGAGGCCACAGGCTGGCAGCAGTGAGGTCTCTTCCAGTTTAAATGTGCAAGACATCCCTCTCATCCATAAAGCCTCATCTCACACAGAAAACCACCATCGTCACCTCATTTCTGTACTTGTGCCATGCTGTGCAATGTTTGAGTCTTACAGGTCTGCAGATGTCCATCTATGTATTGCTATCACATTGCAATATGGGAGGGGAGATAGTTGAACTCACAGGCTCTGTCAGCAGACTGCGGGAGTCCAGATTCCGCTCTATGACTTACTGGGATGTAGGTGCTATGGGATCATGGCAGTGCCTACCCCTACATCAAAGGACTGCTGTGAAAAACAAACAAATAATACATGTAAAGCATTCAGCACGGGGTCCTCAGTAAGTACGCAATAATGCTACATGTTGTTATTAACTGTTACATGTCTCGGATCAGTGTTTGCCATGTTGAGTCCCAAGCCTAGTTCAGGGCAATCTTTTACATCATGATCCAGTAAACAACATACATTTTATAAGAATAATACAAAAAATGACCATGCTTATACAGGGCTCACTATATACAGACTCAGCAGTGTTGAGTCAGGATTTGAACACAGGGATCCTATTTCTGTAGCGCTCTTAACTACCATTCTCCACTACCTTGTGGCTTTGTACTTGCTACACATGGGAGAACTAAGAGTTGCATCAAATACTAGCAACCTTTACCAAGAGGGATGCACAGTGATAATCCCTATTCTACTATATATCCCATTTCATTAAAAAAAAATGTTGATCCTAACCTGTTAAATTGATTTCATATCCAAGACATGTAGTTTGAAAAATACTATGTTATATGAAAACATTTTAGAAAAATTAATAAAAAAGTAAAAGAAGTATATGTATCTCATTCTACCATGTATTGCACATTGTAAATCTCCACATACACATACAAAAGAATTATGTGGGCATTTCCTAAATTTATTCAAGCATCCCCATCCCCTTGTGGGACGGATACTAATTTGGGAAATGTCATCCTAGGGTGTTAACACCTTTAGTGCAGAGACAATTTGGAGGTGAATTTAATTTATATTTTAGTATGCACAAATGCATTGGACAGATTTCTAAATAACTGATTGAGGGACAGTCCCTCCCAGAGAAGGAAGGGACTCCTACCCCGAGACCTGAGCTCTAGCCTAAGGAGAGGTATCCGACATACCCAGGCTGACTGAGGGACAGTCACAGGAAATATGAGAGGCAGTATCTTGTGAAAAAGCCTCACTAGAACTGTGTCCCTCTCAATGGTCAAAATAATGGATTTAATCAAAACGAATTAGTTTAAAAACTGAAACAATACGGTAAAGGCTAAAGAAAACCCCCTTTTAATGATTAATGGCAGCTTATTTTTTTTAAGTGGATTTGCTCATCCACAGGGGCTGGGCTGAGTGAGAGGATCTGGGTTTGAAGCCCAAGGGAAAGAAACCAGACAAGGAGGGCCCAGAGGAGGCAGAGGTTCTAGCCACTCCTTGAAGCAGGGGCACGCAGTGGCAGAGGCGAGGAGGGAGGAAATGGCTGTGCATTACAATGATTTCTGCTTCTCTCTCTCTCTCCCTCCCTTCATAAAATTAAAAAGTGCAGAAACTGACTCTAAGAATACATGATGCTATCATGTGCAAGAGAGCGAATTCGAGCAAGTTCGAGAACAGAGGCACACGGGGCCACGCAGCTAAACAACTCTAGGGGATGCTTGTTTTTGTGGCTAGCAGATACATGGAATTCAAAAAAGGGAAACTTTATTTTAGAGTTGAACTTCAGCATAAAGCACCTTCTTCAGAGTAAATGGAGTTTTTTGTTGGTTGGTTTGTTTGTTTTTATAAGAACAGGATTAGAGTCAGATCTTCATCCCTGGTTCTATCACTACCAATTTCTACCTTCTTATAACTAAAGGAATATTGCCATCAAGCGTTACCTCTGCAGGAAATGGGTGGAGAAAATTTAGAACTGCACTGTCCAGTATGGTAGTCACTAGCCCCATGTGGCTATTTAAATTAATTAAAATGAAATAAAAATGAGAATTCAGTTCCTCACTTGCACTAGGTACTTTTCAAGTTCTCAATAGCCCCATGTGGTTCTTGGCTACCACACAGGGGAGCTTCTAGAACATTTCCATCACTGCAGAAGGTTTTATTGGATAGCACTGACCTAGAGAAAGGCCATTTACAAGTGCTAAAGTAAAAACTGTTCATTTCTCAGTTGGTAAAAGAGTTCTAAATCCAACTCAGTAGTGCTGGCTTGACTTAGAATACTGTGGGGTTGAATTTATAGGCTAGTGCCAAAGATTCCATTATTATCTCAAAATATCCTTCCATCTGGCCTGTCTAAAATCTCTTTGCATTGACTTTCTACTGCGACAAGCTGTCTTTCAAAATCCAAATATACCAAGAAATGATATCTGGTAATCACAATAACTTGTTAAAGTTGCACTAACTTATGAGCTAGTTTGAAAGTGATTAGAGCACTTTATCAAAAAACATAAAGATACATGGTACCATCAGCTCCAGGAATAAAAGTTTATGATTAAAGTAGGGACCCAATTTTGTTGTCATCATTAGGATAAGGAAAATATTTATTATACGCCTGGGTCTGTCCCTAGCCTTTTCATGAACTTAGATTCAGTAACACCTGGTCTTTGTATCACATTTTGAGAACTTCAGCACATATCTCATTTGAGTGTCACAGAACCTAATCACCACTGTAGTGTGAATCCTGAGCATTATAGATCTTTCTGAAGGGGAAGTCTAAGAGGGAATACATTATCTTGTCTCTGTCTGTCTTGCTTAATTGGTTACTGAACTAATCCCTTGTGGCCAGATTATAGTGAAACCAAGTGACTAAGATTGTCAAAGCCAGCTAGCTTTCTCTCTGTCATGATTCCAGGTGCCCAGCTAATCTGGCCACTGTTCTCTAGTGGTGTGTCTAGGTCACAAGGGAAACATAGTGGCAGGACAGATAAGAGTGTAAAACAAAGTGATCACAAAGCAGGTAAAGTGAGCACAACAAACAAACAAACAAAAAACCCTGCAAGGTAGTTGTAACCATGATTGTGGTAGTTCTTTAACAAAGCCTAAACAAAAGGCATTATTGTGTTCATGCAAAAAAAAAAAATTATTACACAGAGCAAATCTCTGCAAGGAAACCTGTAAAAGGTAATTGATGTGAAATACATGAATTAAGCTATTGTCATAAAGACACTTTAATGTTCATTTAAATAATCCAAACAGATTGCATTTTCTAAGTACTTTGTTTGCTCAATGTCAAAACATCTGCCATCTAGTTAGTATTGTTAGCAAAACTTCTTCATCCTTTGTCCAGTTTCTGAGCTTCCAAATGGGGGAGCTTGCAAAACATTTATTGAATAATGCATAAATAAAGGATATGCTATTAAAATTCCTAAGCTTATGCCTTGAAGATTAAACTCACATTTCTAGTTCATTAAACTATGACAGCTATAGTCAATCTTGGAAACATGGTATCTCTAGGAAATATAGAAGAAAAAGTTTGGGATTTAATGCATGCGAGCTGAGACTGTTAGATTCTTTGATCTGTAAACATCACATATACAAGCCTAACAATTTTTCTTTTGAAAACTTTAAGTAGGTCAAATTATTAACTGCTACCATGGAGTTTATACATCCACATTCGCCTATCATTTTGATGAACTGCAGCCCAGAATGGCATTACAGCCCAGCATTATTAAAAATCTGTCTTTGATTCAAGCAGAGAAATGAAGAAGCAGAAACTAACACTATCGTTTAGGCTTTGTTATTGTAATACATCCAAGAGCTGTGTGTGTTTTTTCAATATACATCATTAGTCTATTTGGTTTTCTAACAGGACCTCTAATGTAGGAAGTGGGATTGTGTCCATTCAAGGAGAGGGGTTTCCATCCTAACTAGGCTGTGTTCTTACATTCGTAGTCACAATCCTGGCTCAACTGTGAAAGACGGAATAAACCTGACAAAGGAAGGAGGAAGGAAGGAAGGAAGGAAGGAAGGAAGGAAGGAAGGAAGGAAGGAAGGAAGGAAGGAAGGAAGGAAGGAAAAAGCAAAACAGTGAAGTGTTTGGAATATAAAAAAGTGCAGTGGAGGTAGAGGTGGACGGAGGTGAGGGATGAGTAGAGAGAAAAGGAATATGAATTTGAAACGGGAAAACCCTCTCATTCTCGATTTATTTAAGGAGGAGAAAATCACTAAACAGGAGCTCTTTCCATAACCCAAGCTAATCACTTTTTCATTGTAACGGATGACCAAAAACAGCCTCGGTAACCCACCACCGCCACCTCCCCAAAGAAAAAGAAAATCCCATTTCCTCCCCAGTGTGCGCTCAGGAAAGGAAAGCAAGACTGTGCATTTAGAGTGGAGGGCAGCGCAGACGGCAAGGCAAGTTGGTGCCTCCTTCCCCATCCCCAGCTCCCCCGGCCAACCTGACTCGGCTAACGGAAAAGTGAACGGCGAATGGCAGTGACGCTAGGAGGCCAAACTTGGGGTCGCGTCCGACCAAAATCCACCCGACAACAAAAGGCCCGGGGTGTCCGGCTGGGGAGGCGGGTGGGGACACCTGTCAAAGGACCGGCCCGGCCCCGCAGCCGGCGGGCGGCGCAGGGCTCGGCGGCCAGCACTGCGGCGGCGGCGGCGGCGGGGACTGGGGCGGCCGCCTCGGCGCTCCGGGAGCCGCGGGGCGCGGGCAGGAACTCGGGACGCTGCCCCGCACCCGCGCCACGCTCGGGGCGGGCAGCCCAGCGCCCGGAGCGCTCAGTGGGAAGCAGCCGGAGCCGAGCAGGGGCCGGAGCCGAGCAGGGCCCCGCGGCCGGGAAGCCCCCGCCGAGCCCCGCCGCGCGCGCGCGCCGCCTCGCTCCCCGCCGCCGGGCGGGGCGCGGAGCCCGGCCCGACGCCCCCTGGCTGCGCGGCGGGCCCGGGCGGAGGCGGGGGCGCTGCCGGCGCTGCGCCTACCTGCTCCGGTGCGGCGGGGCCGCGGTCGCCTTGCGGGGCGGTGACCTGCGGCGAAGGCGGCAGCCGTCTCCGCGAAGAGGGCGCTTCTTTCAGGAAGGGGTGGGATCTGCCTGCCCGCCGCGCCGCGGCCCGCCCCCGACTTATTCTGGGGTCCCTGCTGCGAGGCCGCCCAGCGAGCGCGGCTCCCCCCGGGCCTCGGCTTCGACCACCCCTCGGGGCCCCGCATAGTCACCTGGGGCTGCAGCCGAGTGTGGACGGTCGGACCGCTTCTTTTCCAAAGCCTTTGTGGATGCGATTGCCCGGCGCTCCTCGCCCCGCAGAAGGAAGGACGGAATCGGATCCTCCGCCTGGTGGTTATTTATTCCCGACCTGCTGTAACCTTCTGGCTGGCTCCCTTCTGTCCATACACCTAGGATTTTTGCACATAACAGCTAAAATTCATTTTCATGCCCATTGGCTGAATGTAGTTCTCCGCCACTCGGCGGTCTCCCGCGGTTTTCTTTCACCGTGAAGAACAAACACAAGGCCAACTTCTGACCCTGGCAATAAATAGCGGACTCCAAGGCCGCCCTCCCAGCGCCAGCTTGTTTTCTTCCACCCCAAATCTCCTAAGGGTCTGTTACAAAACTGTGTTCATCAGTATCTTAATGGCTTCCCTCACCCCGGACCCCAGCCTACCAGTGGCGCCCTGTCAATGACCTCTAGCAGCGACTGGATAGGGGCCATTTTTGTCACACGCTCGCCACTAACTTCTATTCCAAACATAGCCTTAGGGGGTCCTCCTTTATCGACCTGTCTTAGGCTGCCCTTCATTCTGGGGGGGTGGGGAGGGGCGGTCCGAGGGCCTCCGACCTGTCTCTATTAATCTGTTGCCTCTCAAAGCACACGTTTCAATTTCTCCAGTTTAACGTTTCCGGAACTCTCCCTCCCCTGATAACTCTTGTGATTATTGTCACTTATGTATAATATTAATTTGTTGTTACTGGTGTTTTCCTGGTTTACTAGACTGTGAGCTTCTTGAGGCTAGGGATCTGACCTCTTCTGTTTTCCTTACCTTAACAAAGGGACAGTTATCTATCCAGTTAAAAAAGTAAAAATGAAAACTTAAATCTAATCTAGAATCCCCTAAATTTTGTGAGGGTGAGCCTATGTGTATTTTTCTGAGAAGAGTAACTATAGCTGCCATCAGACTCAAAGTGATCTGTGAGTTTCTCTAAATTAAGAAATGCTGAAGGCCTGTCCATGAATGAACACAGCTCTGACGTGACACCCTCCCGCCCACACCACTCCTCATCTCCTCTATGCCATTAATTTCTCTATGCACTGACTGAAGAAGCTCTCCAGCTGGGCCTTCCTCCAATCTGTTCTTTTAAAACTTCTGGATCCATCCAAACAATTAGTGGTTCCTCTCAACTGTCTGTACATCAGAATCACCAGTGAGGGCTTTAAAACAATACAAGTGCCTGGTTCTACCCCAAACCCCTGAGTCAGAACCTAGAGTGGGGAGTGAGGGGAGAGGTGGGGCCAGTACCTGGGTATTTTTTACCAAGAGCTACAGGTGATTCTGACATGCCCATGACTAAGACACAGCCTCTGTGGGGAAAAGATTCCCTAATCTGTAAAATGCCCTTACTTCTCCTTTTCTTTATGGAAGGGCTGAGAATCCTTGCAGGATGTTTAATTTATTTGAACATTTTCATTTTCACTTAGAGCTAGGCTCACTTCGGCTTAAGAATCCAAGCTGAATTTGTGAGGATAGCAAGCTCAGTGCCATTTGTCAGCAGCACTAAATCGCTGCCACCCTTCACCTCCAAAATGTCTATCCAAATAAACCCAAAGAGTGAACTAAATCACATTCCTGACAGTGATATTGACAGCTAAAATATTATATTAAAATGAAGGACAGTTGGTTGCTATAAAGAGATTCTGTTAATGTCATGAGAGTTCTGGAGAAGTTTCAAGAGAACTTAAGACAAACAAAACATAAATTCAACTGTGCTTTAGTTTTTCTTTTATAGGTCTTAGTATTTCACCCATTAAAATTTGTTCACCATGTATTCAATATGACCTTAGCTAGTTTAAATCATGTTTGGGTGTAAGATTGAAATACTATCCCAGCTTTGGTTGTCTTTTTAAAAAGTGTATATAAAGAGTCATCCTGTATTCTTAGATGATCTGTTGATAGTGTTTCAAAATGCTTCAGCCTTTGAGGAAAGGGCCAACTATTGAACAAACAGGCTTTAAGGCCTGGAGATAGATGCTAGGCATAAATTTTCTGGGGTAGGATGGAAACCAGTACACTATATAGGGATATAATCATTCCACAGGAGCCCAATGAGGCACTAGGATTTTGACAACCGTGTTGCTCTACCAACTGTGCTGACCTAACTCTGGTGAATAGCACAGACGTCCATCCATCTGAGTAGGGATAATAGGTTTTCTGGTATGTGAACTTGTTACCTAACCAAAACAACTACAGACCATTTAGAATTACAAAGAAGTTCTATATTCGTGCTCATTTTCTTTCTCCTAGACAGCCAATTTGTTGTTGTTTAGGATTCAAATCACTTTATTCAGTTGGAAAAACAGACTTGAGAAGCACCACTCAAATAACCCTTTTAGGATTCTGGGAGTCCCTGCCGCTGGTCAAATTGTGATGAATCTCATTACAATAAAAATCTCTGTATGAGAAGTAGTCGCCAACCCTTCTCCACCCACCAGTAATTCAAGTCTTCTCTGATAAACAACAAAACCAAAGTTTTGTGAAATGACATTTGATTTTTACTTATTAAAGCAAACCTTATAGAAGTAATTGGAAAGAGAACAAAAATACATTGAGCAACAGGATATTAAATGTGAGCTATTATTTTATTTCCATTTCATCAGAGGCTCTATTTAATAGTTGTCCAGCATGCTTACATTCCAAGCAAGGTGCAGGGCCACCATAAAGGACTTAACAAAAGAGTGTTCTCTAAACTTTTCGCTTACCTTGAAGGTATAGGAGGGTTGAAGAGGAGGCTGAGGAGACTGCTGTGGATTAGAGAATGGTTTCTGTAGAGGACTTGCAGGTGTTCTAAGAGGTCCCTCCTCTGCACCTTTCCCCCGCCCCCAAGAGGGGAGGGAATGGCAAAGAGGGCTTCTCTCTCACCTTAAGTCTTGATGAGGACTTCAGGCAGACTTCTCAGAGAGCTCAGGATGTCCCCTGCAGTTTGGGAACACCATGGACTGGTGTCTGCCTCACGCCTGAGAAATCTAAAGGGCCAGGGTTGGCAAAAGTGGCCTGAATACAGGGTAGAAATTATAGTGGGGAAGTAGTTTACTCCCACGGAAGAGGAGTCTCAGAGCGTGAGACAGTGTGGGTTTGATTTCGACCCTACCCAGGAGGACGGCTTAGAAAGGCAAAGAGACCTCAGCAGGAAGAAGCCTTCAGATACCCAAGGCCCCCAGTGGGGAGAAGCTAAGGCAACCAGTCAGAGGCAAATGAACTTGTCTGTGCCAAGGAAATGGGTGGTGAGAGATTCCCTAGCAGGGTGCTGGTGGGGAGGGCTGTTCTGACAAACCCATAAAAGTACACATGAGAAGAAGTGTCAGCTGGAAATGTCCTCCATGGCCAGAGGAAGCATGCAGCTAGAGCTTCCCAGAGCCTGTCTGCCTCTCTCTCTTTCCCACTTTAATCCTAGAGGACTAGGGCAACCCAGTGAGTGTGGAAGAAGGAGAAAAAAACCAACCGGGGAGAAATACAGAGGAAGCCCACCATTCCTCCCCTTTGCACTGAAGTATGGAGTACTTAATTATTGCATTATTCCAAACATATTAATTCCTGATGTAAAACTGTATTATTACTGATACAAGACTACATTTTTGAGGCCTTTTATTATTTGAGAGTGACCCAGAAAGTCATAGGGCCTATGCATTAATTCATCTGAGCAGTAGAAAACAGCTCCACAGAGCAGGTTTGAACAGACATGAGATAAGAGAACAAAGCTGTTTTCTGATTATACCATGAGTCCTACTTGGTCAATGTATCAGCTATATATTCAAATATAATGCATTCCATTTTATACTTTATAACCTCTGAAGATGTCTCATTCTAGCACCTTATTTGATTTACAAATAAGTGATATGTATCAAGAACCCTCTTTCATATGTATATAAATTATAACTTAAGCTTTCCAATAATAAAGTCAGAAGCAAGGATACTGGATTAAAAAACCCAAATGGATCTAACCGTTGGCTTAAACTTCTATTAAATACCTGGTTGCCATGGTTTCCTCATCTCTAAAGGGCTGAGATTAGCTAAAAGTTCTCATTCAGTCAAAAAATTCTGTTTTGCAAAAGCTACAGCCACATGGAACATGTTCTAGGTCGATGACCTCTTAATCTTTCAGAGTCTGCTCCGCTGGGCCAGTACCCATCAAACCGGCATATCTGGTGCCAGAGTACTGCGGTGATGAGCCTTGGGAGTGATGAGGGAGAAATATTTCCAGCATGTGAACTGACAAGTACAGGGATGCCTTCCTTTGCAGGCAAACATGTGGCCGAGGTTGATGTGATCACCTTGGTGACAGTTTCCATATCATGCGCTTGGCAATTGTGATCTGGGAATCCCCAAGCACTTTCCTGTATTCTCTTGAGTGCTAGGCATGATGAGCTCACTCTCCTCCTCTAGCGGGGAGAGCAGAGTTGCAAAGAGGTCCGTGACGTGACGTGCTCAGAGGGAGAACCTCAAATAAACACCAGATTCCGTGCTCTGAACTTCACTGGAACCCCATTTTTCCTATTTGAACTACAAGAATGTTGTTTGCTGCAAGACAGTAAGATGAAGGAGTGTGAACAGTTTTGATTTTAGTCCCCCCCTTTGGACCTTTGCCAACATGCATTAGGTTTATGGAAGTATTATTTATTTAATTTAAAAAATACCTTTTAAAAAGGAGAGCTAAAGATGAATATAGTATAATTTTCTTTTTGTCACAAATGACTGTTTTTGAGGAATTCAGATTATTCTTATTCAGTCTTTTAAAGTTCTAGCGAAGAGACATTGCTTCAGCCCTATGGTTTTGTTGCCACACTCTGCTGTCTGCCCTTCAGCTGCCCCTGCCTTCACCTGGTCCCCGCTTTGACTGGTTGTTAAGTATTTTCAATATCACTCCTGGATGGAGGCTTAAATTCTCTCCACCAAAAATATCTAAATATCTTTTATCTTCTGTAATTCATTCTCTCTCTCTCTCTCTCTCTCTCTCTCTCTCTCTCTCTCTCTCTCTCTCTCTCTTTCCCCCTCTCTCTCTTTCTCTCTCTCTCTCTTTTCCAATGTCACTCTTAGAGGCTGAGGATCCTCACTTTATTTTTAAGCCTCTTAACTCTACCAGTTATTATTCTTCATTCTTCTGTCCTCTCCCAAGACTCTTTCTTAGAATATCTAATCCTTCCCTCTCAAGTGGCTCTTCCCCTTAGCCTATTAACATGGGCATAAATTCCTTCATCCTGAAAACACCTTTTATAGATCTTGCTTTCTCAGTCAAGCTTCTGTTTCATTACTTCCCTTCCTTTTGTTGAGAAATTTCTCAAAAACATATTTTTCACTTGCTACCTCTTCTTTATTCTGGTCTTTGGTTTACCTTCAGCCCCTGGCAATCAGATTCCATACCTACTCTGTCAAAAATATTCCCTTGCAGATCCACAAGGAATCACCTTCCAGGCACTGAGTTCCACTGACTGCATTATGGACTTTTACTCCACTTTCCTGTTCTCCTCAAAACTTTCTGGTCCTTCTCTTCCTGGGAGGTCATCACAATCTCCTGAATTTCCTTTTTCCTCTCTGACTGCTTCCTCCTATATTCCTTCACAAGGATGTGGTCCTCAATATCCTGCCCCTGGTCTCTCCCTCTGTGTAATGTTATCTCTTTCCAGACCACTCATCCATCAGCAGTCTTTATCTGATGAGCTAGCGGTATGCCCAATTCAAAGCCAAATTCTAGGAATATCTTATTTGTAGATGAGCCTGAAATCTTGGATTAGCAACAGCTTTTTTTCTCTTCAAGTGATCTCATCTTCACTCAGTAATTAAGTTTTATGTCTTGCTCCTACTTTTACTGTGTCTTAGAAGTCTGTCTCCTTTTCATTTCTACTGCTTTAGAGCAAGCCCTGATCTTCTCCAGCAAACCTGATTGTCTCATTTCCTTTTCTCTGCCTTCAGTCTCTTTCCTACTCAATCCCTTTATCGTTGTCCCCAGTCTCTTTTTAAATAATTTTCTCTTCTTTTTAAAATTATTATTATTATTATTATTATTATTATTATTATTAAGATACATGGTCCTATACGCACAATTAAAAAGTAAAAAAAAAAAATCAAACTATGTATAAAGAAAAAGTTAGTAGTTTCTCACTGGCTCTAACCCCTTCCTTCCTACCTCCCAATGTTAACAGTCTGGTATATATCTTTTGGAAAAATTTTCATGCTCACACAAACATATATTCACATTTTTAACATCAAAATGGAGTCATAGTACATATATTACTTTAAAATCTCTATTCTCACTTAAAAATATATCATAGACATCTCTCCAAGTTAATAGATATAAAGCTAACTCACTTTTTAAAACAAATCATAGCTCTATTTCACACTTTATTGAAATATAATTCACATGCCATATAATGCATCCATTTACAGTATTCAATGATTTTTAGTATAGCCACAATTATGCGAATATCACCATAATCAATTGTAGAACATTTTCATCACATCACTAAAAAATGTCATACCCAAGTAACAGTCATTCCTGCGCTCCCCAAGACCCCTCCCAGGCCTTTGCAAACACTGACCTGCTTTCTGTCTCCATTGGTTTGTCCATTTTGGATATTTCATAGAAATGGAATTATACAATATATGGTCTTTTGTGCCTGGATTCTTTCACTTAGCATGTTTTCCATGTCATGGCATGTATCAGTACTTAATTCCTTTTTTTTTTTTTTTGCCTAAATAGTATTCCATTGAATGAATATATCACATTTTATTTATCCATTCATCTGTTGATAGACATTCAGATCATTACCACCTTTCTGCTATTATAAAAAATAGCTACTATAAGTATTTGTGTACAAGTTTTTGTGTGAATATATATATTTTATTTCTCTAGGATATATACCTAGGATTTATTTTTTTTTTTATTATGGTAACTCTATACTTAATCTTTTGAGGTGTTTCCAGACTGTTTCCAAAGTGACTGTACCATTTTACATTACCACCAGTAATATGTGAGGGCTCTAACTTTTCTACGTTCTCGTCAACATTTGTTATTTTCTAGTTTTTTTTTTAATTACTTTTAAATTATAGCTTCTTAGTGAGTGAAGTATTATCTCATGGTTTTGATTTGCATTTCTCTGATGGCTAATGATGTTAAACAACTTTTCATGTGCTTATTAGCTCTTTGAATATCTTCTTAGGAGAAATATCTATTCATCTCCTTTGCATGTTTTTATTAAACTGATAAGAACAGATACTTGATTTTAGCCAAAAGGCTGAGAAGCGAAATCTTTGCCTGTTTTTAAACTGGGCTCTTTATCTTTTAACTATTGAGTCTTAAAGGTTCTTTATATGTTCTAGATCAGCCATCCCCAATCTTTTTGGCACCAGGGCTACTGCTCCTATGAGAATCTATGCCTGATGATCTGAGGTGGAGCTGAGGAGGTGATGCTAGCTAGTACTGGGGAGTGGCTGCAAATATAGATGAAGCTTAGTTGCTCACCAGCTACTCAACTCCTGTGTGTAACTTGGTTCCTAACAGGCCATGGACTGGTACTGGTCAGTGGCCCGGGGTTGGAGACCCCTGTCCTAGATAAGGTCCTTTAGCAGATATATAATTTGCAAATATTTTTCCCCATTCCATTGGTTATCTTTTCACTTTTTTTTTTCATGAAGGTATCCTCTGAAGCACAAAAGTTGTAAATTTTAATAAAGTCCAAATTATCTATTTTTTTCTTTTGTTGCTTGTGCTTTTAGTGTTACATAAAAGACTGCCAAACTAAGCCCACAAGATTTGCTCCTATATTTTTTTCCAAGAGTTTATAGTTTCAGCTCTTATATGTAGGTCTTTAATCCATTTTGAGTTACTTTTTATGTATGGTGTGAAAAAAGGTCCAACTTCATTCTTTTGCATGTAGGTATCTAGGCATCCCAAATCATTTATTGAAAAGACTATTCTTTCCCCCATTGAATTGTCTTGGCATCCTTGGTGAAAATTGATTGACTGTAAATGTGAGGATTTATTTCTGGACTTTCAGTTCCATCCCATTAATCTATATGTCTACCTTTATGCCAGTACAACACTTTCTTGATTACTGTAGTAAATTTTGAAATCAGGATGTGAACCCTCTAACTTTGTTCTTTTTCAGATGGTTTTGGATATTCTGAGTCCCTTCTATTTCTATAGAAATTTTGGATCAGCTTGTCAATTTCTGTAAAGAAGCCAGCTGCTATAATAATAGACATTGCATTGAATCTATAGAACAATCTAGGGAAGGATTGCCATATTAATAATATTTGGTCTTCCAGCCCATGACCATCGATGTTTTCCCACTTATATTTTCATTTATCTAAGTCTTCTTTAATTTCTTTCCTTTGCATTTCTTTTCTTTATTCCTAAATATTATATTCTTTTGATGCTATTTTAAATGAATTGTTTTCTTAATTTTATTTTCTCTTGCCCTTTCATCCTTTCTGTTTCCAAACTGCGTGATTCTGTGAGCCAGGGCCAGTCTAGCAAATTCCACCAAAATGTAAAGGAAAAACACAATCGTCTGTGTGTGTCCTCTGCTTTCAATACCCTGCTATAACATTACCTTGCTTGACACCAGATGTGTGGGTTTTGCACAATCAGAAAATTCTCTGACACCAGCTGGGTATCCTACAATTTAACTCAATTCTGACAGGTTGATATGCCTGAAGCTGGCATCAGATCCCACAGGTTAAGGGTTTAATCTTGTAAAACTGCCCCAGACCCTCACTTTCACTCACAAGCCCAAGTTGTTACCTGTGCTTTTGCTGTAGCTTGGAGGTTCCAACAATTCTCATCTCAGATTTAATTTGCTAGAGCAGCTCTCGGAACTCAGGAAAAGAATTTACTTACTAGATTATCAGTTTATTATTAAAGGTTATTACTCAGGAACGGCCAATGGAAGAGATGTGCAGAGCGAGGTATGTGGGGAAGGGCGTGGAGCCTCCATGCCCTCTCTGGGCACCCTACTCTACCAGCACCTCCATCTGGTCACCAGCCTGGAAGCTCTCCAAACTCTATGCTTTCGGGAGGTTCCTTCACAGGCATGATTGATTATATCATTGCCATGGGTGATTGATTCAACCTCCAGCCCCTTTTTCCTCTCCAGAGGTCAAGGAGGTAGGACTGAAAGTTCCAACCCTAAAGTCACTTGGTTGGTTCCCCTGGTGGTCAGCCCCCATCCTTAACGGCTTTCCAAAAGTCATCTCATTAACAAAACTAAGGTGTGGTTGAAAGGGACTTGTAACAAATACAACTTTATCACTCTTAAAACTTGGGAAAGTCCAATGATTTTAGAATCTGTGTGCCAGGAATAGTGGTTGAAGACCAAATATATATATTTCCTATTATAAATCACAATATCACTGCTAATGTATAGAAACACAATTGATTTGTATATTGATCTTGTTACCTACAACCTTGCTAAATTTATATATTAGTGCTAACATTTGGAGATTTTTTGTTTTTGTTTTTGTGGATCCTGAGTATTTTCTACATATAAGATTATGTCATCTGCAAATTGAGATATTTTCATATCTTCTTTTCCAATACGAATGATTATATTTCTTTTTCTTGCCTAAATAGCCTGGCTGGAACCTACAGTACAGTGTTGAATAGAAGTGGCAAGAGCAGACACCCTTATCTTGCTCTTGATGTTAAGGGGAAAGAATTCAGTCTGTCATCATTGAATATGATATTAGCTGTTGGATTTTTATAGATGGCTTTATCAGATTGAGGTTTTCTTCTGTTCCTAGTTTGTTCGATGCTTTTGTCATGGAGGGGTGTTGAATTTTGTCAAATCTTTCTTCTCTATTGAAATAATCACATCAGTTTTGTCTTTTATTTTTATTAATATGATATGCTAATTGATTGGGGGTGCCAAATTAACCTTGCATTCCTGGAATAAATCTCACATAGTCATGGTGTATAATCTTTTGACTATGTTGCCGGATTCAGTTCGCTAGTATGCTGTTGAACATTTTTAGATGTATTCACAAGAAAGATTGGTCTGCAGCTTTCTTGTGATGTCTGTCTGGTATTGGTATCAGAGTAATACTGGACTCAAAAAAATGAGTTAAGACATTTTTAACAGCTTATAAAATATTATTAAAATTATTAAATATTTCATAATTTGGATTGTCAACTTAAGAAGTATCATATCAATATTTGATCTTCCAATCCATGGAATAGAATTTTTATGAGTTTATTTGAGCCAAATTGATGACAATTGCTGGGAAGCAAAACCTCTACGGACTGAGAAAATGCTCCAGAGAATGGCAGTTTCACAGCTTATTTTATACATTAGAATACAATGAGATATGGGGAGGATTACATTAAATCCTTTGATGGTAGATTAAAGGGAGAAAGCAAAGTGGCGAAATCTCTGAGATTGCACAGAAAGTAAAATGGAGAGATACATACTTCTTTTTACATTGGTGGATACAGGGTAGTTAATAATTAATATTTACAGCACATAGAGATGGTATGTGGGTACAAGATAACAATGAAAGGTCGTGTGATCTCATGCTCTGGTGGGTGGTTGTGCCCTGATGGGTATGGAAAAGATTACTCTGACATTTTGAAGGTAGTTATCTTAGATGCAAAAATATAATAGACGGGTTCACCTAAGGTAAAGATTTACCTATGTCAAGGAAGCTACAGGCCTGCTTTTAGTTAGGAATTTTTATGTTCAGACCATCCTATGTAGTTACTTTTGGTCTCTAAGTTTGTAAGGACTGCCATGCTGGCCTTCCTTGAGCTTGTCGATTTAGTATATCCTTTTTCGTTCACGGGACATATCACAATTTATTTATTTATTTATTTATATTTTTAATTTATTTTTAAAAATAGTTTTTATTTTTCAATTAGTGTTGACATACAACATTACACTAGTTTCAGGTGTACAATACAGTGATGAGACATTTATATGATTTACGAAGTGATAACCCTGATAAATCTAGTACTCATATGACATTATATATAGTTATTACAATCCCGCTACATCCCCATGCTGTAGTCTACATCCCATGACTATTCTGTAACTACCTTTACCTCTTAATCCTCTCCCTTTCACCAATCTCCTTAACTTCCCCTCAATCCAGTAACCACCAAAATGCTCTCTGTATCCATGAGCCTGTCTCTGCCCTGTCTGTTTATCCATCCTGTTCTCTAGATTCCACATATAAGTGAAATCATATGCCATTTGTCTCTCTCTGTCTGACTTATTCAACTCAGCAGCATCCATGGATGGATTTACTTCAGGTCTACCCATGTTGTTGCAAATCGTAAAATTTCATTCTTTCTTGTGGCTGAGTAATATTCTCTTGTATACACGTGGCGCCTCTTCTTTATGTATTCATGTATTGATTGACACCCAAGTTGCCTCCATATCTTCGCTCTTGTAAATAACGCTGCCACAAACATACGAATGCACATATTCCTTTGAAGTAGTGTTTTGGGTTTCTTCAGATAAATACCCAGATTTCTCCAAAGTCCTTCTTTGTCTTTTGTTATAGCTCAAACGTGCGTTGGATGCCCACCCCCATGGAATGGCCTGTGCAAAGTGGTGGGGTACAAACATGAGAGGGAGATGAATGCTACCTTAAAGGAACTACTGTGCAGAGCAGAAGTGAGACTCGCAAAAAGGTCATTTCGATTTGATGAATGCTCCCATAGAGACCTGTAGAAAGTCTTGTTTATATAAATGATGAATAATAAGCGCTTATTAAACAAAATGAGATTTAAAGTCACATTACCACAAACATGGATTCTAGATCCTTAAAGTTATATATATGCGAAATAAACCTCTGTGAGAAGAGAAGAAGTAAACATGCGAATTTAATAAGGCTTTTTAACAAAGTCTAGTCATTTACAGATCTATTGTGGTATCTTTGGTTTTGGTATCAGGGCAATACTGGCCTCAAGAAAAGGAGACTTGTGCTAATTTATGTGTAACAGTTTTGTAGCATTCCATAATTTATCAGCCCAACCTCCCATGTACCCACATACACTGGGGACTATGGCAGGCCCCAGGCTACTGAAGATTGAAGGAGAGGATGAATAGAACCAGTTGGTACTGAGAGCAAGCTTCAGACACACATACCCAGAGGGGAGTGAGGTGAAAGGGGGGCCTCTGCCTTACCTTAGTGACCCCAGTCACCTTAGATACATCAGTACTTTAGCATCGTTCCTGGCACACAAGACTGGCATTCAATTTTTGCTTACGGAGTTGCAAAAGCAATCGCCACTTTCCCGCTCAAGAGACTAGGGCGGCCTCCTTGCTAACAGAGCCCAATCTTATCTCCTGGCTATTTGTTTCATTTTCCAACACCTTTTCCTGTCCTTTCCTTAGCCTCCACCTTTTTTTGAACCACAGTGACCTATGAAAGAAGGTAAGCTGGTCAGCGTAGGATCTGGTCCATCTTGGATTCTAAACTCACCTGGAGCCCACCTCCTAGGACAAAATTACGAACAGACTCTGAGTTGTTCATTTCTAAAGAACAGGTTCCTGAGAGCCAGGCCCTGCAGTCTCAGACCACAGCTGCTACTGTGTGAATCTATCAAATTTTTATATGCAGCTCAGCACCGCATATGCACACTTAATTATCTACCTCACTTTTTGTTTCTTCAAATGCACTAATTGAAAGGTAAGCATCCAACACCACCGTCTGGCCGTCTTGGCCCCTGGCCTCTGCAGATCCTCTGCCCACAGTGCCAGCCCTCCAAGCTCCTCTCAAGCAGCGCTTTCAAACCCACAGAGCTCTGAGTCCTGAGGAGGCAGGCTGGCTCCACTTTCTCTGAGGATGCTGGCTGAACCTCTCCTTAACTGTTCTTTGTTAATAATTTTTGTCATTATAGGAACAGTATTTGAAAATGATAGAACAATCTTTGTTTTAAAGCCTTCTGTAATGCTTTTACTGGCTCGGTCTGCTCTCCCCACAATTGTGAGTTAATGAGACTAAATTTAAGCTCAGGACTTCACTAGCACAACTTCATAAGAGGCCATTTTGTATTACAAATAGGCATGACAGGCCCCCAAGTACTGGGTGAGGAGAAAGTCTCTGTAGGAGTCAAGTCAAACCAATTCAATTAAACTCCACCCAACAATCACCTGTCAGGGAACTAAGTTAGTCCAAGATGGTTCTTGGGCCATCAACTGGTAATGTCACCTTGAGCCAGCCAAATTCTCTGAGCTTCAGCTGTGAAATTCAAGTCTCTGACCTTAGATGACCTTCCAGCTCTCATAACCTAGGAGGCAGAGTCACCTGTGCAGGGCAAATCGCCATGAGATCCATAGTCCTTCCCCATTAATAGTTTTACAAAGATGAAACCTGATTAGAAATAACATTAAGAGCAGTTTGGTTGATGAATTAAAGCTTCTAACACTAAAAGAGGAGGGAGCAACATGGTTGCTAGACAACCAGTCATGGTTTTTTTTGGACAGAGGGGTGGGGCTGGTTTGGATCATTTTAGAGCTGCAATTGGTGGGAATGTCCTATGACCTTCCCAACCATTTAATACCGTGAAGCTCCACACAAACCATCCTCATGGGAGATTAGGAAGAATCCTTCCCCCTCCCCATTCCCAAAGTTTGCAGACTAGGACAACAAAACCATTTTCTTCTATAAGAGCAGCACTACCCAGATTCCTATTGTACAACATGCATGTATCTGATTAATATTTGAAAAAATTAATGCAACCTCCCCCATCTTAAGGAATTTTCTCTCATTTGCCTCCAAGGACCTGGCACTACCCTAGACAGAGACAAGAGCACCCACTTCAGTTATTAAGTCCTCTGTAAAACAGAGACATTCAGGTGAATATTTGTAGAGCAAGTTTTTTCTCGCTACAGTGAGGCTGGAGAGGAGGAGAGGAAAAGGACAATGAGGACAGAAGATTTTTAGTCTGAGGCATGTCAAGTTTCTTCCAGAGGAAACGTCATTTCTCATCAGCACCAGTGGGACTTCAAGTCGGTGCCCAGTCACTGAGGTCCACTAACATAATGATCAGTACGTGCCTGTTCATCCTTCAGCCTATGACACTTGCTCTCTCCTGACCTCCTCATATGGACACCAGCCCCAGACCCTTTCTCACCACTCAGAAGAACGACCTAGAGCTGAAGTTGATACCTCAAGGAATGCTGGTGGAACGGAATGGCAGCCTGTGCCCCTCACAAAGTGAGAAGACATAAAACAGTTTGCAATTTCTCATCGCTCTAGCGTGATGGTGGAACACATGGTCCTTATTAAGCATACACACATATATGCACACACACACAGATTGTTTCTCAGCCTCCTCTTCATTTCCTTTGTATTACTCTCATTAACTTATTATTGTTTACAATTGGCCTCTGAACATCTACTCTTGTCTCCTTCTATCCACACAGCAGCCAGAATGGTTAAAATAAACACATTATACAGACCACTTCTCTCTTCAGGGGCTTCTCATTAAAAATAAAACCCAAGCACCTTCCCACTGCCTACAAGATGCTATAAAATCTTGGGTTTGGACACCTGCTCGGGCTTACCCAGGCTCCATCCCCCTTGCTTACCTTGTTCCAGCGACACAGACCTTCTCTACCAGTCTAGAACAGGCCAAACTCTTTCTTCTCCCAGAGTCTTTGTTTTAACTAGTCTCACTCCTTGGAAAGTTCTTCCCTTGGCTATTCATGGGACTACTCTTTTTCACTGGTCAGGTCTCAGCTTAATTATTCCCTGACTGCCCTATCTAAGACAGTTGCTTGCTCTTTCTATTCTTTATCTCAGCACCCTGTTAATTTCTTCACAGCACTTACCATAATCTGTAGTTATTTTGTTTATATATTTGTTGACATATTTATTATTGGTTTCTCCCAACAGAATACAAGGTCAGGAGGCAGTCTATCTTGTTTATAGTTTTATCCAAGTGTCCAGCTTACTGCCTGGTGCATAGTAAATATTCGATAAATATTTATTGACTAAAAGAATGACAATGAATAAAGGAGGTACCAAGATGACCCACTTACATATAACCACACATGTATATATATAACGTCACTCACACAGTACTTATTATTTGCCAGGCATTGTTCTAAGTACTTTACATGTGTTAATTCATTTAGTTCTCCCATAATTCTAAGAAGTAGGTGTTATTATTATCGGCAGTTTATAGTGAAGGAGACAGAGGGACAAAGTGGTTAATGAACTCCTCTGTGATCACATAGTGACCTGGATGGGCCTGGGAGTGAAACCCAGCAGTCTCTCTCCAGATTCTGTGTGCTCTTAACCATCATGCTATAAAATCTCTGAACAAATGATAACACATTTAGCACATTTTAAGTTTCCTGGTGTGGGAGACACTTTTAGCTGCCCAGTCAATTATTCATCTCACCCCCTCACCCCTTTTACTTGCCAAAAGAACCTCACTTTGGTTCAGGGAGGCAATGTAATCGGCCCCAGCACTAAGCTAGTCTTGATAAGTCCACTCCATTTGCTATTTGCTCACATTCTCAGCCTTTTTTGCATATTAGGGTGGCATATGACCTGGTTCTGCCCAAGGAGAGACCAGGAAAAGTCAACTGAAGGACTTCCTCTAATAAAGGAGATGGGCGGGAGCTAAGAAATCACTGACACCATTTTCCATTTTGCTGTGTGTATGGACTTGATCCTGAAGCTGCACCAGCCATCTTGGGACCGTGGGAGCACGAGCATGAGAACAGGCCCACATGCTCGAGATGAAAACACAGCAAGGACATGAGCCTGATGACCCTGTGGAACTGCTGAAACGAGCTGGGAATCACCTACCTCAAACATCTGTTGTAAGAGATAATGAAATATCTTAATGCAACTGTGTTTTAAAACAGCTTTATTGAGGTATAATTTAATCTAGGCACCATAAAAAGCACCCACGTTGAGTGTATAATTTTAGGACATCTACAGAGTTGTGCAATGACTACTACAATCTGGCTTTAGAACATTTTCATCACCCTAGAAAGATTCCTTGTGCCAGTTTGCAGGCAATCTCCATTCTGAGTTACTTTCTGTCTCTATAGATGTGTGTTTTTTTGGACATTTCATAAAATGCTCTTTTTTTGGTAGCTGAAAGTGTTCCTAACTGCTTTTCATGGCTTATGGATATTCAGCTGGTAGTGGAACCTGCACTGGGGTGACAGCAAAACGAAGGGGAGAGGATGGCCAGTAATATAATGCAGTGAAAAGAGCTGTTAAGGCCAGGAGACCCGGTTCTGGTCTCAGCTTTTCTCCTAACCAGCTGTGTGCCTTTGATAAGTTTTTAAACTTTTCTGAGTTGATTTTTCTCATCCATGAAATGAGAGGATCCGAGTGAATAGCTTCATTTGGGAGTGCTTCCTTAATAAATCACTTGCTCGTGAACCTCTGTCTCAAGAGCTGTTTCTTGGGATCCCAATCAAAGGCAACTTTTTTCTTATTGGATGCAAGTCTGTTGCTAATAATTCCTTACCTAGGAAACATAATGAGAATGTTTATGTGTTTCTATATAGGTTCATATATACTTATATATTTATTTATGCAATCACTGCAGTGACTGGGACTAGAAATGTTAAAGAAGGAGGCACAGGTAGTACCTTCTATGAAGATCACCTTGACCTAAGATAAAAAGCTAAAGAGTGTGCTCTTCCCTGCCACAGCATGCACGCAAGTACTCTAATAGCAGAATATATCAGAATGGGCTCCAAAAGATCATCCAAATATTCTCTGCTCAACCAATATGACTTTGAACCATAAGGTCGGCAAGAGAGTTGAAAGAGGGCCTGGAAGTGTGGGTTGAGGAAAGAGAGACTACTTTGAATAGACTTAAAAACTTGGTTCTCAGAGCTTCAAGAACAACTCGGGCTTTCCAGTTAGCCCCTTGCTGGAAAGCAGGCATTGCATTTACAGAGACTAGAACCTAACTGTGCATCATCCCTGGTGAGAAAGGGATTTCAGTTCGAAAAGGATTCTCCCAGCCATGGTGTTGTGTGATCCACAGGAGAGTATATGATCCAGAGTGCGATTCAGTATCTAAACTGGGTAAATTCACAGCCAGGCTCCATGAGTTTCTAGTTGAGAGAAAGTAATTAGCTGGCAAGTTGCTTCACATTTTTAAGCCTCTATTTCCTATTTTGTAAAATGGGACAATAATAATAACTACTTCATATTGTTGTCAAGGGAATTATATTCAATCTATACATTGTATTGAATACCTAAACCACTGGTACATAATAAGAATTCAATAAATGATCATTATTACTATTAGGGGAGTGCAAATTTCCTTCTCTAAATGTCTTTCGTAATGATGCTAGGGCTAGAGAGATTGCAAGGCACACATACCCTGCGGGGTCAGAGAACACATGCATCCTTCAGAAGAAAGACAACAAGTCAAGGGACCCCCTGCTCTAGATAAAGTCGCTCCAGGCTTCCGCAGCCATTTGTTCTTATCTATGCTGTAGTGTTTTACTGTGGTGAATTCTAATTCTTCTGTTACTATGTCTCTCTTGATCACCAGGGAGAAGACCCTTTGAGGGCCAGGACATCATTTTCATCATTCTGTCTTCAGCATCTAGCAGCTGAAGCAGTAGATGCTCAGTAAATGTTTGTTGTTGAATGAAAGCAGAGCCTTATACCAGTAACTCGGCTTTGGGCTGAATTATCCTAAAAGTATCAAGCTAAAATGAGAAAAGGATTTACGCTAAGATGTCCAATGCAACTGTATTTATACTAACAAAAGGAATGGAAGGAAGGAAGGAAGGAAGGAAGGAAGGAAGGAAGGAAGGAAGGAAGGAAGGAAGGAAGGAAGGAAGGAAAGAAAGAAAGAAGGGAGGGAGGAAGGAAGGAAAAGGGAGAAGAAAGAAAAAAAGAGAATGAAAGAAAGAAAAAGAAAATATGGATGGCCATAGTAGGAGAATTTAAATAATTTAACAAATATCTAATCAATTAAGATATTATGGAGTTATTAAAACTTAGGAAGTCTCTGTAGCAACACAGAGAAATAATTATGATGAATTGTTATGTGAAAAAGAGAACATTTTTTATCAGATGATGAATATAATCCTGTAAAAGTTATATAATGCATACAAACAAGGACTAGCAGGAGATATGAACATATCAAAACAGGTTATTTTATTGTAATAATGACATTATAGATGATTTTTTAAAATTTAGCTTTCCATCAGTATTACTACAATATTTGTGTGTGTGAAGTTAAATAATGTTTTTAAATAAAAGAGAGTGGCCAATCGTTCACTGCAGAACTATCTCAGGTTTTCATAGAATAATATTCTATAAAAGATTCCCTCCAGCCCAGGAACCTAGTATTTTCCAGCTCCTGGTACCACATTCTGAGACTCCCAGAACAGCCCAGAAGATGTCCCTTGTGTGTAACATCTGTGTTCTCAAAACCTAGTGAAAAAATTGAGTTACAATAAAGGCAGAATCAATACAATTTGTGAAAGGGTTGACTCCTAACAAAGTATTTTTTAAAAATTTACTGTATATCTGCTATATGCCAGTCACTCCCCTAAGTGCTGGGGATACGAAGGATGAATAGGACAAAGTCCTTGCTCTCAAAGGATTTAAAAGCCCAGGAAAGGGTAACAGCAAATAAACAGCTGCAGTATAATATGGTAAGTGCTAAGGCAGAGCATGGGGCAAGGAATTGGAATGATGTCAAACCGGCTGAAATCAAGGAGGGCACATTATAAGGATGCGGAGAAATGTCATGGAACCCAAGGAGGAAGTGCGCCCTGGTCCCTCCAGATCCAGGAACCGTAGTTCCTGGATCTGAAATACATCTGGAACCAGGGTAGCTATTAGCCTTGCCACCTCTCTCCCTCTCCCTCTTCACTTCCCTCTCACCCTTTTCCCTTCCCCATCCCCTTCTTTCCCCCCTCTCTTCCTCTCATTCCTTCTGAGGTAATGGGGACTTTCATTTCCATTTCCTTGGGTACATTTATTCCTCTCTCTTCCCAGACCAATTTCATTGCTCTGTTTCATGTGGTTCACTGTGGCATCCTTCAAAAGGTGCCAAGCTCAAGAGTCTATACAATCTTCAGATCCAACACTTATAACTAATTGGAGTCATTGGGTCTCAATTCCAGATTCCTGAAAAAGAGAATACGATAGGTGAGTCTTGATTCAGGTCCAAATATGGTTGAGGACAGGGTCACACAGCTTGATTTCTGTCCACTCAGAGAGGAAGGGCCATGGGGATATGCTTGCTGGAAGCGAGGCATCATGAAGGCAGACAAATCGACCAATGTCTTCCCTCCGTGGGAAACCAAGAAATCTAATTCTGACCAAGGACACTGTGGTCAGGAGTGGTTTTGAGTTGAGTTTTGGGGTGACAGTGAGGGGTTAGACTAGAATAGCATACAAATTTCAAATATAATTAGGAAATAGAATCAATAGACTTGATTGGATGATAAAAGGAGGGTTGTAAATTGAATCTGTCAACCACATAATCGTCTCAGCTCGTCCTACTTGTTAAGGAACATTTTAATTTCACTGTACTTGGAAAAGTCAAAGTCTTTTCCAGACAAACCCAGCGAACTCCCACCTACTTGGGCAACAGTCAGTTGTATTCACCACCAACTCCAGCTGCAGTAGCAGCAGAGTTAGGGGGAACAGTTTGACTCCTCAGAGGAATTTGAGAACTTCATCTATAGCCTACGCTTTTTGCTGCATGCTGCGTTCCATGTCCACAAGCTCACACATATGCATTCACACACACACTCCAAGCACTTTCATAGACTGATGCAGAGCATTTTTGCCTGCCTCGATTTATTTGATTTGCTTTGCATCTATACCGTGTGGAATAAATTCACCACTTTATCAATTAGAGAGAATTACAGCCAGCATTGTGTGTTGTGCTCTGTACGTATATAAACACAGCCCATTTATAAACACGGTGATTGTGTGCATATGCACGTTTAAAAATCATTTTTAACAGAGGAGGTGTCAGTTTACAAATCCTTATTTATGTTCCGCACATTGTTCCTTTCCGTTCCCACTGGCATCAGCGTAATTTGGGACATTATCAACTCATCTTAAGTTATTGCAGGAGCCTCCTAACTAACCATTCTGTCCATAGCCACTAGATTTAGCATCTTAGAGCATCACATGCATGATGAAACTCCCTGTTCATAAACTGGTGTTTCCCTATTACCTATCCAAATAAAGTCCCAAGTCTATCTCCTAGTATGAAACACCAGTAGAATTTAGCACCCACCAACCTTCCAAACTCCTTTGCTACTCCTTCATGCTTCAGCTACTTTGAACTACTTTACTTTTAGATTCCTAAATACACATGGATCTTTTCAATCAGTATACACTTTTCTTTCTGCCTGAAATACCCTTTTCCTTCCTCTTCTCTAATGGTTAAACTGATTCCATTTCTTCCACTTCATCTTTGCTAACCCAGCAGTAAGTGCTTATGTCTTCCTCTGCACCTCAAAATATTTATCATGTACTTTCCCCTCCTACCGCATATATATCCGAGTATATCTTGTCTCTTTTTCTAGATGGCACCGCAGGCTTGTACTACAGGCACTCTTTCAGGACTCTCTGTCTTTGCATGTGCTATGATTCTGTCACTTACACCACTCCCCTGCCCAGACAACTCCTCTCAGTCTGTCATTCCAAACAACAGAACCCAAGCTTGGCTCTCCTTAAGGAATTTGTTGGAAGGGTTTAGGGGACTCACAGAATAATAGGAGACTAGAGAACCAGGATTAGAATACAGACAGGAACAGAGAACCAAGACAAAGAAATACAGCCGTTTCTAACAGGACACTTTCCCCACTGTTGTTGGGCACTGTGTCTTTAGCTATCACCACACTGCACCCCTCCAGTTTTGCTGTAGATGAATTTTACCCATCCTGTCTTTGCTCTTCTAGCACCAGATTCAATACCCTGGTCAGGGAGACTGATAGACTGAACTTAGGTCTTGCACTAATTCCCTGGATTTCAGGAAGGAAAGAAATGCTGTCTCTTATCTCTCTGACTTCCTTTGAGGGGACAGAGCTCTCCAGATCCAACAGGACCACACACAATAAAGAATTTCCCCTAGATAAGAGGGTTCAGTAAGGCTATACCACCTCCACCAAAAGACAAATATCAACCGCAACTTCTATTCATCCTTCAAATCACGATTGATGTCACCTCTTCTAAGAAGCTGATGTGAACTTCTCTATTCTCCTTCCAGAAGGAGCTCGAGACCCCCTTTCAGCTCTCAGAACAATGTGCACATTTCTCTACTAAAACGCTATATTGCGCTTAAAAATAATATATATTATTTTTTCTATCTTAAAAGTAATTCATTTTTGAAAATATCAAAGTATAAAAGAAAAAAAGTGCACCCATAATCCCATCATTAACATTTTAGATTACATATTTCCAATGTTTTCTCCTATTATACACATGTATAATTTACCATTTACAGAGCTTGGGTCATTGATATCACATAACATTGTAATATTTATGTCCATATGTCTCTCCCTTATTAGATGATGAACTCCATGAAGGCAGAGGCAGTGGTGTTTTCTGTCTCGGCGGCCACCAGCTGGAAGCATGTAGCACAGTGTTTGGCACATGTTTGCCTAATGCTAAGTCAACTGAAAAGCTTCTTGAGGACAGAAGCCATGTTTTGTAAAACTTTATAAGTAATATAAGACCTGTAATATTGTCTGATACATAGTAAATAGTTGAACTTGATATTTTTGAATTAAATAATTTGTCACATGTCATTCTTAAATTATGGAGCTTTCAGCTATAGATATCTATTTTTTGTTCTCCCGGCTGCCCAAATTTAGGAGTAAGATTAGGAGCATGAATTATAGTAGCAATGATAACGAAAATAGCCTTTATACTTTCTTCCTCCCAGCAAAGCACTAGGAATATTTAACTTCCCAACTTTCTTTTTCTTTCCTTCTTGTAGGACCAGAATACTTCCCCGTTGATAACCTAGAAGTTCTACTTTCATAGCCATTTGTTCTGACATTTTATGGCTAACATTTGCCATGATCCAGGGAGTATATTAAAGATGGCAGCAAATTCTTTTTCACTTTAGCCACCAAGAGGTGGGATCTATTTCTCCACCTCTCTTCATGTGCACTGGGCCTACAAATTCACTGAGCAATAGAATATCTAGAGAGTCCCAGTTCTGAGCCTTGCCTTGATATGAGACTGTCAGCTTCTTCTTTGTGCCTCTTGAACCCAGGTTCCATGCTGTGCGGGAACCTGCGCAGCTACTTGGAGAAGTCCATGTGGAAGAGAATCAAGGCCCTGGCTGCCAGCCAGCCCTAACTCGACAGCTGTGGGTGGAGGATGCCTTGAAGGTAGGTCCTCAGTCCCACTGAAGCTGTCCCAGCAGATGCTACATGGAGCCAAGATGAACCATGTCAGCCTAATCCTGACCTGATATCAAAATGACAAGCAAATCAATGATTCTTGTTTAAACCACTAAGTTCTGAGATAGTTTGTTATACAGCAATGTGTAACCGAAACAATTCCCAAAGTAGACCCTGCTTCTCTCCTAGAGGGAGAGGAGAGATCTCTGGCCTCTGGGGTAAAAGCAAGAAACTTGCTCTTCCAATTTCGAATTCCTTCTTCAGTTGTGCAGAAAACTCAGGCTTTTAAGTGGAAACTTCAAGTCTCTCTAAACATCTAAGGCATTGCACGAGAAAGCCAGGGTAGTGTGAATGACCCCTTCCTCAAGGGCAGCCTGAACGATTCCTTCCTGTTTAGAAGTCTTCCTTACAGCTTCCTGGAGCCCAACTAGCAGTGCTCCAAATCTTCTTTATTTTCCCCCCAAAAGAGTCATCAGAACTCTGTGAAATTAGGACTCTACTTGGTTGCCCTGGTTGGCCTTGGCTAGGCTGCTTTCATACCCACATTTTAGCTCTTTGCATGATATTCAGAGTGCCTTGCTAATCCCAAGCAAGCTTCCATAACCTTCATTAACTCATAGTAAAGCGACTCAATCTTTCCCTTGGTTTTTGTTTTCCCTGCCTTTCAATTTCATCTGCTTGATGCTTTAGCTATCTGATTCGAATGTCACTTCAGACTCTTACATAAAGGCTCTCTTATCCTTTGGCAGCCCCTATGGTGTAATTTCCTCTTCTTATTCCAGAGGGCTGAAACAAGATGTGCATTATCAGGAAGCCTGGGGTTGGGGAAATCCTTGGGGAATCACTTAGATCGTGTCCACAGGTGACCATCACTATTTAAAATGTTCCTCAAACACTTTCACACACAGCTCAGACACAGGGTCCTCCAGAGGGGACATAAGAATGTGGTATAATGCAAATACGAAATAAAAGCTGAATGGGAAATTGTTGGAGTACTATTTATGACATGTAGGGTGAGAAGGGAGGAAGGGAACAATGTATACAGTATTGTTATGGCCAGAAGAGGAAGAAATACTTAAATTGGGGGAAGTTAAAGCCAGAAGGAGACCCAGAGAGTATATGTCAAAAGATGCACTGGCAGGAGAAGTTTGGGAAGTAGGTCCCTATTGCTTAATATCTCTCAGGCTTACAAAGGGTTTACCGCACATGGTGTTACATGATGGCGTTTTCTCTGATTCCTAGAAGCTGATCTGTCAAAACACAGATGCTGCATTAGGCTGCTTTGCCATTTAGAGGGCAGCTTGGCACCTTATGCTAAATACTTCAATTACTTGGGAAGTCTTTGCAGAAGGGAAGATGGGAAACTGAGATGTGCACGAAGCTGCGATTTTTTTTTTCTGTTGAATCATTTTGGAAATGATTAACTTAGTTCTTTGAAAATGTGTGTATTGCTTCTTTCCCTCCCCACTCCATCCCTTTTTAAAAACTTTGCTCCAGTCTGAGTTGTTTCTTCATGTTCTTGGTGTAGGAGTAATGATATGTTAGAGAATTTTGAAATCCAGACGATGAAACAAAAATATTTTGTGGTTATACCACAGTGCCAATGGGATAGTGTCATTGAGGGTACCGCCAACCAAACAGCTACACATACCAGTATTTGCTTTCTGAGTATACCTTGTTCTGCTATCTCGACATTTCCAATTTACAGTGGGAATAATAAACCTGGACAAACAATTCAGTGGTGAGATCCAGAGTTAAGCAACTGATACATTCTTGGCAAACATGTACAAATAAACAGGGTCACTCTTGGGTAAAATTACAAAGAGGACAATATCCCCTTTGGAGCCATCCGGTTCTCTTGCGTATGTCTCTGTTCTCTGCTTCCTTTCTCTTCTGTTGATGAGATAATAAGAGTGTCCACTTCTAGCATCCCGGAGTTCTCTCTTCCTCCCACTCCTCTTTGCCCCACTGCCTGTTCCAAAATTATCACACACGTTCGATCCCCCTTCCTCAACCCTCAGGACGTTCTAGTTCAGCATGGTGGATCCACACTGGGTGTTAGTACGGGGTAATTAGTAAATCAACTTACTTTAAGGCAAGATGACTAAAGATATTTACCATTTAAATGAGATGATTTTAACCCAAATGAATCTGTAATTGGTAGAATTTTAGGCAGTGACTAATTGAAGTAGAAGTGAAGACTTTCAGGCAGCGAAAGAGAGCTGTAGAGTTCTAGAGATGTCTTCGATATTACGTACCTAAGCCACAACACACTCAGCCTACTTCACCTCAGCTCTGGAATCACCTCCCATCTGGGAGAGGAGTGGAAAAGGAAAGCTCGGAGAAGGCATTCTTCCAAAGTCACGAGGTACCTCCCTTTCTGCCCTGGATTTTGCCTGCTACTCCCTCTTTTTATGTCGGCAGTCATGGATGTCTCTGAGTCCTTAGTCGACTCGGAGCAACTCTTCTAAGATACCTAACTTTGGACCAATCTGTTTACAATGTTCTAGTCGCTTAGGCAGTTTTAAAACAAGCAAACCCAGACAAAACTGATAAAAAGTGACAATGGTAATTATATAACCGTGGGCTCTAATTTTTAAATCCCTGGGGATTCCCTGATGAGAAGACTCCAAAAGAAAGGATAAATTTTTTACGTGAAGCCTGATGAACTTCCTGAAATAAATGTCAAAAGTGAGTAAGGAATGACAGCGCTGAACAGAACAGGGAACTAAGAAGTTCTGCTACTGACTGTTCCTCTCACAACATATACACAAAAATAAAGCTTTGTGCTTGATTGTCTGTAAGAGCAAAAAACTGGGGAGGGGGAATCTATTATTTTCTTTCTTTTTTGTTTTTTAAACACCTATAGCACCCAGTCTTCTTAGGTGGTCTCCCATCCAAGTACAAACCAGGCCTGACCCTGCCTAGCTTCCAAGATCAGACCAGATCTGGCATGTTTAGGATGGCATGGCCATAGATAAGAGGGAGAATCTCATATCCATCAATAGGGAACTTGTTAGATAAATGGTAGTACATCTACAAAATCAAATACTAGGTATCTATTTGCAGGCAGAGAAATACCTTCCACAGAGATAGAACTGCCACTTTTCATGTAATAAGAGGGAACAGAGAAATGTACATATTCACAATTGCTGTATTTGCATAAATAAGTAATAATTAGATGGTTACTTGTACAGAAAAAGTGAGTAGGGACATGAGATAGATGGAAACAAGAGTGTGAGCCAGCCTCTTCACCACTTCATATTGTTTGGATTTTTGAGCCATGAAAATATATTACCTGTTTAAAGGCTCTCATGATTAGAATTTGCAATATTTTCAGAGTTGTTTGTTGAGCCTTTAATATACTGTTCCCCAGTGAACAAGGCTGAATTTGGATAATAGTGATGGAAGAAGAAATGGGAGCCTCGAGGTAATTTGAATAAGATCCTACCTCTGCCATTCTTTGATCCTGGGCAAGTTGCTTAACTTTTCTAATCCTATGTGTAAAATGGGAATAATAATAGAATTGAAATGATGAATGCGGAGTGGTAAGTGAGGACTCAGTAAAAGTTAGCTGTGATCATTTTTATTATCATGTAGCTGATCAGTGGCTGAGGTACGAGAACCCAGGTTCCTGGACTCCGAGTCCAGTTAGTGTTTCCCCAGAAGCTACATAGGAAAGTGGCTGTTCAAATACTTAAAGTTTCTTGGAAGGAAGGCATCTTCTAAGAGGTAAGAGCAGCTTGGTATTAATAAAAGAAAATCCCCTGAAATGAACAGATATTTTCCTCTAAAAATTGCTCTGTCCTCTGTTCATCATAGCACTTTAAAACTTATCATTAATGGAAGAATTAAGATGAGGTTTGATTTAAAATTATATAGGGCTAGAGGAAATGGGTAGGGAGTAGAGATGAAACAAATTGGTCATGAATTGAAAACTGTTAAAGCTGGATGATAGGTTTATATAGTATTTTCTCTACTTTAATATACATCTAATGTTTTCCATAATATAAGTTAAAATATATATACTGTAGTAGATCAAAAATCAAATTCTCTGGCATCCCTCCTATTTGGGGGGGGGGCATCTATGTCACCTCCCCTTAATCTGGTGGTCTCTGTGACCGTTCTGATCAATAGAGTACAGTGGTGGTGCCCTGTGCTAGTTTGCTGGCTTTGTCCTTATGAGACTGGCAGTTTCTAGCCTCGGTCCCTTGGGACATATCCCTGGAGTCCTGAGATACCATGTAAGAAGTATGACTGTCCTGCTGAAGAGCCATGAGGAAGGGCCTTGAGACTATATGGAGAGGGAAGGGGACATAGCTTCCTAGTCATCCCACCAAGGAGCCAAGCCTGTGAGGCTATCTTGGATACCACTTAGTGACGTATTTATTGTTCCAAAAAGCACAAGAACTGCCCAGCCAAATCTTGCCTAAATTCTTGACCCACAGGGAGTAAGTATAGTAAAATGATTGCAGTTTTAAGCCACCAAATTTTGGAGTTGTTTGTTACACAGCCTAAACTGATAACCAGAACACACACACACACACACACACACACACACACACACACACACACACTTTAAAACTCACGTTCAGGACATCTGGCTTCTAAAATGTTGCAGCATGAGGTATGAGATAGTGATGACTTGGTTTTCAGAGTGACAAAAAAATAATTAGGTATTTGAAATTTAGGACAATATTTTAAAGGCAACTCACTCTTTTTAGTAAGTAAATTGTGATGAGAGGGTGTGAAGAAGTCTGAGTAATTTGCCAATTTTCATTTGGTACCAATTTTGTTGACAAAACATTGAGGGGCAAAAACTTGTCAGATCTCTGAAGACAAAAATACACATTACAAATAGATTCAGTGATTTGAATCTGAAAGTGATTTGGTGGCTACTTTTTATAGTTTTTGATGTTGCTCTTTCAGTTTAGTAATACATATTTCATGGAGTAGATATAACATTAATCGTAATTTTTTGAGCAGCCATTGATTTTTTAATCTAGTTTATTCATCATCTGCTTCTGCAAATTGCAATTATGTTTATTTAAGTGATAATGTCACTTCGTGGAGAGATCTTCATTTTATTTATATTCATATGTGATATAATTAGTGAACAAACAATAAAGACAAAAAAGAAAAAACTTATGTGAGTGCTGTATGCTTTATAAAGAACCTCTCCAGTTTACCATGTTGGGCAGGTTTGTAACAAACCTCTGCTTTTCAGTAAGGCCCCTCCCACTCGTTGCTCTAGAATGGGAACCTCTGTTACTCTATCGCCTTGCTCTGCTTTCTTTTTTTCATTGTAATTATGAAGGTATTATATTTTTACATTTGCTTGTTTGCTGTCCTCCTCCATCTCTAAAATGTAAGCTCTTTGAGAACAAGATCTTTAGACCTGTTGAGCCTAGAACGTTGACTAATACCTACTGGATACATAATGAATATTTGTTAAGTAAATGGGGGTTTTAAATCCCACTTAATTCATGATGGGAAACACCTAAATGTATTAAAATATGGAAACAATTAAACAAGTATAATCTAGCCCTGTGACAGGATAGTATGCAAATCTTGATAATGCTAAGTTTCGAAAGAAGCCCCCACTGGGGGAACCGTAAAAGGATGCCTGAGACCCCCAGGTCTGTAGCAGGAGACCTAGCCTCCTGACACACACTTTTCTTCTTAAGGCAAGCATTACTTAATAGCCATTAACTGGTTCTGCACCATATGCAGGTAGTTAAGCATCTGTTGCCTGAGGGAAGGACAGTGTATTTTCTGTGCTTGAGCCAAGGTGTCCTCCCTGTGCTTCCTAGTGCCAGTTGTCCCAGGGAGGATGAGCTCGCATTTGCATAAGGAGCCTAGGGGCCTTCTGAGGGAAAAGTGACCCAAACTCTAATAATTTATTCCTGAAGCTCAAAGTTAAACAGCTCTTTAGGGGAGATTGGGAAGGCCCGGACTACGGCTCATGGTCAGGATAAGGCAAATGGTCTTTCGAAATAAAATTACTTTGAGGGTGGAAAGAGATAGGACTGGTAGTCTGTGTATCTTGAGGCAATAAGTGTCAGTGATAGTCTAGGCCCATGGCCATGAAAACATGAGTTTATGCTAGGGCAGCACCTTGGAGACAGGTTTGTGCTCTGGGACGTGGCTGTGTAAATGCTGACTTTACAAAGTGGTCAATCCAATGGCTAACTCCCTTCATCCTGGATGATGTCTAAAGTACTCCACCCATACCCCAGTAAGTAAGCAGATATTCTACGGGGCAAGTATGGAAGGAAGCTAGATTGAACGACCTGTGAATCTTGATTCAAATATTCCACTTTGGAACACCATGGGTTGGAGAGATAGTATTGTATCTTACACTGTAAAGTCAGATATTTTCATTACATGCTGTATTGGGTTGAATGGTGTCAAATATTCATGTTCACCTGGAATCTCAGAATGTGACTTTATTGGGAAATAGGATATTGGCAGATGTAATTAGTTTAGATAAGGTCATACTGGACTAGGTTAGGCTGTAACTTGAGTGACTGGTATTATAAGAAAGCTATGTGAACATACAGAGACAGAAACACATAGGGAAACTTTGGCCACATGAAGAAGACAAGCAGAGATCGGAGTGATGCTGCCATAAGCCGAGGAAACGCCAGGATTGCTGGCAACGACCAGAAGTTAGAAGGGCCAAGGAACGACCCTCCTCTAGAGTCTTCAGAGGGAGTATGGCCCTGCCAAGATCTCGAGTTCAGACTTCTAGCCTCCAGAACGGTGTGAGAATAAAGTTCTGCTGTTTTAAAACACCCAGTTACTGGTACTTTGTTATGGCAGCCATGAGAAACTAATACACATGCATTTGTAGAATGATCTTAATTTTGAAAAGATAGATAAATAGGTAGACATATAAATGTGTGCACACAGGAGAAAACATACAAAAAAAAGTGGCATATTGCATATAAGAGCATGTAGCAAAATGTTAGCGGTGGTTATTTTTAGTGGTATGAGTATGAATAACTTTCATTTACTTTGTTTTTCACCTTCAGTTTTTTATAACCAGCAGTTATTACTTTAATAATCAGAACTAAATTAAGTTCTCATCTAATTGATGTTCTGACGGATGAACACCCAAAGCTGTAGGTCAGATAGTTTTAAACCCTACGTTACAAAGTATTTATATTGTTGCATTTGCCCTGCATTGCCCACCAAAAGAATTTGTCTCTCTAAGCATAGTTATGGTTTGACTTTATTTAGTTTTTTATTTCTTTGTTTAAATTTTTGTCAAAAGATAATTCTCTTCAAGTTAAAATACTTTTGAGTCTGCCACAGTACAATGGGGTTTTGAATCTTTTTCTATTCTCCCTTTCAACCACTTTTGCATTTAAAATCAGTTGGTGGTTCTAGTCTTCTTAGGAACAAATGAAAGCATCCTTAATATTAATAACCAGCCTTCCTGTTGCCAGTCACTATTCTAAGTACTTTATACACATTGACTTAGGCTAATACTCCCTTTGTCTCTAAAATGTCCATTTGAATTAATTATGTGGTCACCCTGTCTATGAGATCCTATTATTATCCCCTATTTTATAAATGAGGAAACCGAGGTGCAGAGAAATTAGGTTACCTGCCCAAGTCCACGTATGAAAGTGGCAGTGCTGGGATTTGAACCCAAGCTCCAGAATCCATGCTTTTCTAAATACTACACAATTCTGCTTACATGACCCTACTAGGAGAATATGGGAGAGTATAGATAGCTACATGTGACATATAACCTTTTTTCCCTAAGTAATTACTGATTAGTTTCTTGAGGTGCTATTTAAAATCTATTTTAAATCTATTACAAATAAGCATGAACGAGAATTAAACAGATTTAATGAGTTCCTTAAAAGTCCTGGAAAATGAATCTGGAATGGTTCTTACATAACAGCATAGCAATTAATTAGTCAAGGACATGGTCAGAAAATCAAAAGCCTGCAGAAATTGTCTGACCACAGAGCACAGATCAAACTGACCCCTGACTTAAACCCTTCACTGCCTTCCTTTGCCCTTAGGATCAAATCTAACAGTCTCCACACCCCAACTGACTCTGAGACAGTATCTACCTTTCCAGTCTTATGAGTTTTCTTTCTGCTTCTGGAACATTTTATCCTTCATGACACTTCGGCTCTTTCTCTGCACACGGTGTTCCCTCTGCCTAAAGAGTCCTCCTTCTCCACTGCCTTTGCCAAGAAAACTCAGAGTGTAGCCCCACTTCTCAGAGAGCTTGCCTGACCCCAGGGACCCTCCGCAAGGTTAGGTCCTCCAGTCACATGCCATGGGCTCGCTCCGCTTGCTTTCACAACATTCGGGGCTCCTGTCCAACCTCTGTCTTCTCCATCATGCTGGAGGCCCTTATTCAGCTTGCCCAATGGTGTGTCCTCAGCATCAACACGCAGGGAGCCATCTGGAAATGATTCTGGACTGAATTCCTGACTGCCACACAGATTAAGGGAAATAGAAGATTCGCTCCCCTCCACACACACATAAGCTTTGCCTTGAGAAGTTTATAATTAATGAAAGCGATAAACAAGACTACATAAATCATAATACTGTAAAATTAATGGAATGGGATTACTGCTGTGGCTGAAGCTGTACTGGTTAGTTATCCAGGAAATAGTTTAATTCATTAAATAGGATTTTGAGAAGATGCCTTGCCTGTCTTAAATTAATTAATTATAGTATGTTTTAATTTGCACATAAGAATTACATTTCCTACATCGCACCTTGTACAGAAAGACCCAGTGTGCATCTGTCACTGAGTTATGATCCCCATCAGTAAGACATAGAAGACCTTGAACTAACTAATGATTATCTTTCATAGTGGCTAATTGTTTCTCCCTTCTGGAGATATTAGTCATGACATAGATAAATATCATTCTAACTATTTATGGAGAGAGTGGTAACTAGAAAGCAAGAGAATTGATTTAGTAATGACATGTATGAATTCTTTTATTAGTTTATATAATTCAGAGATCAACTGCCTGGGTACGCCCCAGGTATTCCAGAGTTAAGGGGATTTTTCTTTTACATGATATTTAAATAAAAATCATCGGCTAGTATATAGGATGTAAGATAGTGATAGGTCTAGAAATGCTATGGAGAAAAGTTCCACTGGAAAGAGGAATAGGAAGTGAGGGAACATTGCAATGTTAAATAGAATAGACAAAGAAAACCTCACCGAGAAGACGGCTTTAGAGAAAAGACTTGGCGTTGGTGAAAGAAGGGCGGAAGTAGGACAGAGCAGTATAACCCTTTCCAGGTGAAGAGAACAGCAAGGACAAAGGCCCAGAGGCGGGAGCATGCCTGGCGAGTTCAGGAACAGCCCGGAGGCTGATCTGGCTGGAGTGGAGCCGGCAAAGAGGAGAGGAGTTGGAGAGGAAGTCTGACAGCAATGGGGCAGGAACGGGAGGAGGGGGCCCTGAAAGGCTGTTTGTAAAGCTTTTGTCCTGACAAATGGGAAGTCATTGGAGGGTGTGACAAATGGTGCGATATGATCCAACTGCTTGTTGAGTATAGGCTGACGGGTCAGGGTGGAAGCATACTGGTCAATCTGGAGGCTTTTACAGAAAAAAGGTGATGGTGGCCTGGACCAGAGAGGTGACAGTGACAGTGGGTGATGGGAAATGGCAGATCATAGATATGTTTTGTCTGGTTACTTCCTTTTAAATGGTGATACACATAACCAGATTTTCTCCAGAAAGCTTGTATCAATTCACACTCCCCACTGATGATGAGGCAGCAACCATTTCTCCATACCTCCACCAACAATGAATTAATTTGCTGCTTAAAAATATTTAAGCAAAAAGTAATTCAAATTATTTTTCTTTGGAGGCAGTCAATCATTTCCTGAAATGGCCAAACTGCAAGAAATGCCTTAAGAGTGGAGAGTTCTCTTTCTTAGAAGGCAAAGGTTGTGAGCCGTACCGTTACTATATACTCGTATTCAGACAGGGAGTGAGTGCTTCTGGCTGAGATGTGATGGCAGGATGGCCAAACAGCCTGGCGGACAGAGGTTATTGTATGCAGACCCATCTCCGGCCTCTCAAACCACGTGAGAGAGGCATCAAATCACACAACTCAAGAGGCTCACTACTAGGACGTTTACACTTGGCGTCCTGCAGTGAAAAGACTGTAACTTCCTGTGGATTTGCTGTTATTGAGGAAAAGTTGTCTTCTTTAACATAAAATAATTCAAAGTGCTTTTCTTAGGCTCAGCGTTTGAAGGACCTGTTGAACTCTCTGCATTATAGGCCACACAGGTGACTGGCAAAGCGGGGGCCTACCTCTGGTCTTTCAGCTCTTGATTTCTGCATCTGCTCTCATCCATTGCCAAATGTGTGCACCGCAATTTCATATTTTACTTCTTTCTGCTGAGATGATTGCACATTTGGGGAAAGACATCTAAAATATCAGCAAGAAAACAAGAAAAAAGAAAGGCAATTTCTTAGGGTATTTCTGTTCATTTAAATCTTTATTTTGGTTTGCTTTCCCTCTGGCTTCTTATTTTATATATTTACTCCTAAAGGTTGGAGTAATTGCATTTCTGGTATCTCTTATTTGGGTGACCAGAATTGGCTTAGTAATGCTATTATGTCACTCACTCAAGGGTTTCTTTTGCTCCAAAGCGTCGAGGTTCTCCGTGTGTTTCTCCTCACAATCATTCGTGACATCTCTGTCTCCACCCCTTTCCAAAGTCTCTGCTTACTGTTTGGACACGGGTTTTTCTCTGCACTCGGAATTGCTTGCTGAGATGCTCTGTTCTGCTAGCCAATGAGAAAGAGGCCGATAGGAGAACGGTCACCTTCTCTCCCTCAGAGTATGCTCGTGTTTCTGTGACAGTTTGTGCTCTGGACTAATTTCCTAGTGCTTTGGCAGTACACCGGGATTGCTGAGGTGTCCATCACACCCATACGCACAAGGAGGGTTTTAGGAGTATTGGTGAAATCCTCAAAACCACCTCCCATTCGCCACTCCCTTGTGCCCGGCTTACCTGCTGCCCCTGGGTGGGACTGTCGATTTCGAATGAAAGTAATGATTTCCTAGGTTAGACTTTCCCAAGATGACAATTGAACTGTGGTTGTTATCCTTTTTGTAAAGGAGTTTCTGATTTTGGAACTGAGAAAGACCGGGAACGCCACGAAAAAATAACAGCGAAAGCAGAGAAGTGAGATTTACAACACGTGTCCACCTCCATGTCCATTTAAATTCAGGAATAGTTCACACAGTATCATCAAACCGCAATGCTGTCTTAGCGATGGGAGCCCGATCACCGATTGGTTTTCTTCGGTGCTTTGCTGGAACCTATCTTGGCCCTGGTTCTTTGGAAGCGGTTGTCAAGGAAACCTGGACTGCAAGGCTCTTCCCCAAGTTCATTCTGCCGCCACCTCTCTGAGAGCACGAGGCCACGGGGGGGGGGGGACTTTTGTCGGCAGCTTATTATAGTTTTATCTCCATTAATCTGAATCATCACTTGGTGACTCGGGGAAATTCCTTACATCTTGTGATGAGGCCTTGAAAAAAACGAGACTGTCATTTTGTTCACCAGCCGAGCTTTAACTGACGTGCCTCATAACAAGTCACTAGTACTATGTTCGATTTCCCACCCCCAAATGCTTTTACATGTGGATTTAAAATGGTGTCGTAATAAAAATATGAGTCATGAAAACTACCCAGATTTTCAATTCTGCAGAAATGAAAATTGTGGTCTAAATATTATTCGTGGTCTTCATTTCCCCACTGATATCAATAGAAGACTCATGGGTTAAGAGAATCTTCACCCTCTTGGTATGAACCTTGAAATGTTTCTTTTAGCACAGCTTTTAAATTTTCCTTTGCTTAAGTCATTGTCTTCTAATGTAAGGGGTTTTAAACAGATAATTTCTCTTTGTTTTGTTAAGGGAAAATCCATAATACTCTATAATTTGGCTCTCTTCTGAATTTAGCTATTCCCCAAAGTCATCTTTTAAATGAAATGAGGAACTTAGAAAAAGGCTTTTGTTTCTAATACAGTAAGAAATTAGTAGATCATATTTCCTAGCTGTCTTAGTCCATTTGGGCTGCTATTACAAAATACCACAGACTGGGTAGCTTATAAACAACAGAAATTTATTTCCCACAGTTCTGAAGGCTGGAAGTCCAAGATCAAGGGACCGCATGGTTGGGTAATGGGCCCTCTTCCTGGCTCATAGTCCCAAGACTTTCTGTCTCCTCAGATGGTGGAAGGGATCCCATTTCTGAGGGCTCCACCCTGACTAAGTACCTCCCAATGGCCCCACCTCCGAATACCATCATCTTTGGTTGGGGGTGGGAGAGTGTCAGGATTTTAAATACAAATTTGGGGGGAACACAAAATTCAGACCATAGCACTAGCTCTTTAAATTTGTACTAATACCTGTGCGCCATTAAGTTCAAAGTCAAAATTAGATAGCTAATATTTATTCACTCACTCTTCATTCATTGATGCATCTATCCATTCAACACTGACTTTGAGGAAGCCTCTGTGACATAATGAAAGACTATGTGTTATAGCAGGTTAATGACCCAGTGTTGTGAAGAAGTTACATTTCTCTGGATACCTGTGCTTGTGTACATGCGCTCATGCACACACACCTTTGTTAGTGGATATTCATTTAGCTATCCACACAGCTGGCCTCATGGTGACAGCTTGAAAGAACCTTTATCAAGACAGCAGGATGTCATAGGAAAGGCTGGCTGAGTACCTGTCCACCAAGAGGCCTCTGTGGTTAGCATTTTTATATTGCCACTCTTAGGTCTTGCTCTCTGGTCTAGGCTCAGAAAGGTGACTCTGTCAGTAATCCTTTAGGCAATACTCACTATAGCTTCATTCACAAAAAACTGAGGAGCAAATCAAAAGACTGGGGTATTAATGGCAATGAGAAAGGCAATTGACAGATGGACTATAATACTCAATGCGTTTTCATCCTATAGGAGAAATCAAACCATAATTAGAAGAGTGCGTACTGAGCATGAATCAGAGCGAATTAGAGATCATATGGCATCAGTTCTGACAGTCTGATCACTCTTGTCTATTGTAGAAATATACGGGCCCCTGGGACTGCATGGGTTAACGATGGACCAGGGTACCCACAATCAGGGCAGACAATACAGGACCCTCATGGCAGACACTCTGATTTATGTTGTTCACCATCTTTTGATAAACACCCCTCTTTGTTTCTCTTTAGATACACAAACACCTTGCAGAGTGTCCGTATCAACTTTACACACGAATACAACCTGATTTCACCCAAGGTGATACCGTGACATTTTGACAGAAAGAAACTTTCAGTTCCACCCTTACAAGATGCATTTCTATAGTTATATTCTTAAAAGTGTTCTTTATTTCTAAGTTCAAGGGAGGACTCCTGACTATGGCCCCTGTTTACTGCTCACCCCTGAAGCCTTGATTGTTTTCTAGATAATGCGTTGTGCTTCCGCCTGCAGCAAAGATCTAAGTCTTGTTCATAGTTTGGATCTCTACCAGTTCCTGCAGCTTCTTTCCATAGGTGCCCAGAGCCCTGGACTCTGAAAATCAACAATTGAAGAAGGAGAGAGACACTATGATCTGATAGCATGCATCTCTGTAATATCCTGTTGGTTATAATTAGTCCTGAGAGCAGCACAATGTATTCATAAGATAGATAACATTGTTGGATCTGTCAGAGGTAGGGAAGTAGTTTAGGTTGATAAATCATCACTTTCCCCTTTGCATTTCCCTTTGTCCAGTGCTGTTAATATGCATGTGATACCCAGAGAGCTGAAAGGTTCATTTCCAATTAATTAAACAGACATTTATCAAACACTTATTGTGTGACAGGTTCCTTACTAGGCATTAAGTGAAATGAAAAACTTGGAAAAATAATTTTGTTTCCAATACAGTAAGAAGTTAGTAGATCACATTCCTAGCTCAGTAACTTTGAAGAACTACCTGCAAGTTATTAGGGAGAATACAGAGATAGACGTGGCAGAATAGACAAAATAGGTATTTATTTACACAATAAATAATTATTGAGCATTTATTATGTGTACCAGGAATTATTCTAAGTCCTGGAGATGCATTAGAGAAACAAAATATTCATGACCCCTGCCTTTGTTGGAGGAGTAATTATAATACAAGGCAAAATGAGCAGAAGTATAAAAAGACTTCAGAAAGAGAATCTGAAATGGCAGGTTTTAAGAAAGATCGGGAGTGCGCTAGGATTGTAAGGAAGATAGGGACGCCGTAGATAGAGAGCTGAGCATATGAGAAGAATGAAGCTGTGAAAGGGCATGGTGTGCTTGGGGAGCAACACAGGTTTTCTGTCACTAGAGCACAGCATTGCAGGCAAGAGGGGTGGGCTAGGATCTCCAGGGGCGTTCTGCAGCAAGGTGTGGGAGGGCTTATGTAATAACAGAGTGTGGTCTTTTTTCTTATCGCAAAAGAAAGCCATTGAAAGATTGTAACCAGAAGAATGGCATACAGGCATACCTTGTTTTATTGCTCTCATTTTGATTATGCTTTGCAAATGTGTTTTCATCTACATCAAGGCAAGACCTCCACCAGCAAAAGGACTATGATTCGCTGAAGGCTCAGAGGATGGTTCTCATTTTTTAGTATATTTTTAAATTAAGTTATATACATTGTGGGTTTTTTTTTCATAATGCTATTGCACACTCAATAGACTATAGTATAGTGTAAAAATAACTTTATATGTACTGAGGAACCAAAATAATTTGTGCAATTCACTTTACTGTGGTATTTGCTTTATTGCAGTGGTCTGGAACCAAAACCACAATATCTTCCAACTATGCCTGTAAGTCATTCGTAGCAATGTGGAGGATGAATTGGAGGTGGAAGAGCAGAGACAGGGAGACCACGGAGCAGTGTACCACAGTGGTCCAGCCAAGCCAGATCTAGGGACAGAACAATCTGGGCGGGGAGAGGAATAGGCTTTAGAGATGTTTATCAGGTAGAATTGATTGATTACCCCAGGGGCACAAGGTGGGGTGGAGTTGACTTTGACACCCAAGCACTAGAGAATATTGGAGGAGATAAAATTGTCCATTTGGGAGGCGCTGGATGTGAGCTGCCTGAGGGGAAGCGAAGAAAAATTCTGCAAAAGCTGAGCCCGAATTTCAGGACATCTAAATCACATCCTAGTGTCAACTTCCCCTTTTCACTTTTGTTTGCAGGTCTCTTCTTCACAATCTTTATTCTCACTTTCCCAGGCCTACTGTGCTCATCTGTTAATGGGTCTTCTCCAGGCCGTGGCCCAGTTTCTGCTCTATGAAATTCTCTCTTATTGCTGCCCCCAGCCAGCCTGCTCCAACTGAAATGCTAATCTGTCATTTCCTGATGAATTCCTTTCAGTGGTGCACACCTCCCTGTCAGTGATAACGGTCTAGCTAGTTGGCAGAGCCCACAAGCCCTCTTGCCTACAGCGTGAAGCATTCCCTACCTCACACATTTTGCTCCAGCCTTAACAAACTCCTTGCAGTTTCCACCCCTCACGGTGCTGTTTTACAATACTGCTGTTACTTCTTACTGGTAGGGTAAAGAAGCAGGAGCAAATGGACTAAATAATGAGGCAAGGACCTGGAGGAAATAGAAAGCAAATAATGAAGGATACAGGAAGGAAGGCAGAGAGTTTCTGCAGGGATTCTAGGAGAGGCATATGCATTGTAGGGCAGAAGATAAATGTGTGGGTGGTCAAAAAGGGAAGGAAGTTGAGCCTAGAGGGACACTGGATCTGGGCTGTTTCTCCCAACACAGGATTCCTCTCATGGGCAATGCTGGCTCAGGGACTTTCCAATGACCTGACTGAGATTTTCTCAAAACTGTGCTGCAGTCAGAGGCTCTGCCTTTTCAAGCCACTTCCCTCTCTCCTTGTACAGGTGTCAGACCTATATCATGGTTCAAAGACTCCCCCTGCTTATTCCTGCTCCCTCCTCCTTTTATCTCCACAGACATTTCCCTCAGCAAGCTTCCTGTACATCTAATTTCATCTTGGTGTCTGGCTCTTGGAAAACCTAAACTGATATAACATTTTATCAGTGGCGAAGAGGAAAACAGAAAGATCAAGGGACTTGATTTGATGTCTCCATGGGATAAAACAACAGACGTTGCAAGGTAGGTGTGAAAGTCAGAGAGGAGGATGTCAGAACTTAAGAGATCAGAAAATGAAGGGTTTCAGGGTAACAAAGTTCATAGAATAGCCAAGGGAATAACTTGCTGAAGTCGAGTAGAAATGAAGGTCAATGATATTGGACGGGAGTCACAGGGCAAGAATGTTAGCTGCCATCCAACACTAATATTACCTTGATTTTACTCAGAAGAGCAATGAGACCAGTTGAAAGACTAAAATTCTCAGCTTTCTTTACAATTATGGTGGCCAAGATTTTATGTTAGTAGATGTCATTGAGTAGGGGTAGGATCTAGGGAAAATCTTGAAGCAAGCAATCACCTGGAGGATACATCTATTTGCCATTTCTTTTCCTCTCTTTTTCTTTCAGCCAGTTTGGACCATGCGACCGTTTTAAGGATGAAAACCAAGGCCAGGATGGTGGAGCAGAAAAAACAGAAGATGCCTCCAGCAACACAGACTCACCATTCCTGCCTGAATTGCCTAGTTTCTAGGCTTATTTTACGTGAGAGGACTCTGTGTCATTTAAGCCACTTATCTGGGTATTGTATGTACAGCCAAACCAAGTCTAACTAATACACTATACATGAGTTTTCCACATGGACATAACAATAACTTCTCCTGGGCGTTGGTATAGAGAGAAAGTACATAAGCAAGATGGAAAAGTCCTTCCTGTGTAAGAGGGAAAACTTGAAGACTAGAAGAAGGAACGAGAGGGAGGTGGTGGTTATGGGGATGTCTGCACGTTACAGGAGGGGAGCGAAAGAGTAGACGGTTTTCGAATGAGACTGGAGAAGTAATGGATTGGAAGTATCAGTGGGAGGTAGTCAGTAGAAGAATATCCACCTCCCCTGCCAAGCCCCAGTAATTGTGGGGTGCTGGAGAAGAGCAGCTTCCACGCTAGAAGGCCGAAATGGAAGAGTCTGTTTCCAAAGGGAGTTTTGGAAACTAATTGAAGTAGATAGGGGAACTCTACCAAGTGAAGGGGGAAGTCAGAGGAAATAAGTCACAAGAGAAATTGAGGGAGAGGAGAGGATGCGGGGAAGAGTAGAGGGTTGCCTTTGAGGAGGTGTCTAAGGATTACAGAAATAGAAGCACGGAGAGAATGACTTGCACCAGCGTGTCAACCCCTGAGAGAGTCTCCTGTGGGGTCGGACCCAGGTCTCATGGGAGGGGAGGGGGGGGAGGCAGCAGGGCCATTCAGGCTTGACCTGGAGCCTGAAGAATCTTACATTTTTGCCACTGAAATTCAGGACAAATTTGTGCAAGGCAGCAAGAATGAGTCCTGATCACAAATCTTGATCCTGACTCAAGTATAGTACATGTGACAGCTCAGTCCAAAGGTGAAAGCAAGCTCCCAGGTGAAGGGATTCAGAATCGGAAAGCTGCCTGAGGCTTAAATGCTTGGGAATTAGGGTACCCAACTTGCTGTTTAGTGATTGGCAATTTTTCTTCCTTACTTGGCATTTCCCTAGGCCTCATTCCCCCCCAAATCACAAATCCAAGGAAATAATCACAACTCCAAGGATTTGGAGGAAGGGACACTAGTGGAGAGCAGTTTGGCTTCATTTCTTATGTGAAAGAATCAATTTATTACATGAAAGAACCAATCCTTACATGAATGACAGGAATGAATCTTACCATTTTGAAGTTCATAATATTACAGCCATACGTCCCCTTTCTCCCTCTCTTTTCCTCGCTTGAAAATGCTGCATGAGCAATAGGACTAAAATTTCTGAAGCTCAGGGAAGATATACAGTCTGATCATAAATGTGTTTTTGTTAACTGGCCAGAATCCTTAAAATTAGAAGTGTCCCAGAACATGTAGGCTGTACATTCAGACTCTCTACGACATATTCACTGTTTATAGCTAAGCTAATTTTGTGGTACTCATCCCATCTCGAGAAAATTAAAAAATATGCAGAATGTTGCAAAAATAGGAGTAGGAATTACTAACCTAGATATTTCCCACAAAGTGCATTGGCATCCCACAACCTAACCTAAGCATTCAGAGTCATCCTGCCCACAAAGAACCCCTATTTCTTAATCTCTTCTTTTAGCACAGATCAGGCCCAGAAAGGCCAACTAGCCCATTCCCAGTTAGTAACCAGTTTGTGTTCCAGGGCTAATGAATGGGCTATAGACCTTGCCGATATTATTTTTGCCTCGCTACTTCAATGACTTTGGATGTTCTGCCAATTGGTTAGGATTAAACGCATGTTTCTAAGGTTCTGTTGAGGAAAGTCAGAGACCTGCACGTCTTAGTACTGTCTCTGCTCATTTCCCACAGTCCAGCAGGTTCTCCCCTTGTCTCTAGCCTTCCTGTTCTAGCTTAGGCTCCCACGCACAGGTCTGGATGTGTCAGGGCAGGAGCGCGAATGTGGATGATGAAGAAGCACTGGTGGGAGGCTGGGAAGTGAGCAGAGAGCAGGGTGGAGGGGCAAACAAAATGTGCGGAGCACACAAGGGCCACCACAAAGGAGAAACAAAGTCCCTAGGAGAGAGATAATCCAGCCTCGGAGAAGGCATGAGTCAGGGAGAAACATGGCCTCCTGTGCTTCTCCCCGGCTGCTCACATCCCAGAGTCACTGCCCAGCCTCTAGACAGCTGGTCTTCAAGCCTCAGCAGCTCTCCTTGTCAAAACAAGAGCCTTAGGAAGAAGTGACAGAGCTATTTCTTGGAGGTGGAGGAAGGGAGAGGAGAGACCGAGAGTACTCACTCGCTCACACATACCTCTCATGTGCACACACCCTGTTCTACTTCCCTAGATCTTACATCTGAGTGTGAGAGGGGACCAGAATCTGCAGTCAGTGACACTCCTAGACTATGCGTAAACCTGCCTGTGCAGTCCACATTCCCCAGATCTGACCATCTTTTGAAGGTCTTGGTGTCTTGCAGAGTGGCCTGTGACCGACCATCTGTACACTTGGCCACTTAGGTCTTTATCACTTCCTACAGAGGGCTCCTCTCCGTTATCAGCTCACTGTCTCCAGCTGCCTGTAAGCATTTATCTTGTGATGTTATTTCATAGACATTCACAGTTGCAGGAAACATTAGTTCTGCTTCCGAGGAGCAGACAATGCTAAGCAAATTACTTTTGGCAGTGAGCAGTTAAGGTAATTTTTTAATGATACAAACAGGCTTCAGCCAATGGTGTTCAAAACAGGCCTGGTGGAGCTGGACTGGGAGCTGACAGATGGTTTCTCCCCTAACTTAGTTTGATTGAGTGAGACATTTGATTTGAGCTTCTATGAAAGGGAACCAATGTTTTTAATTGTTTGATGATGCTTAGCCTATTTTAAGTGAAAGAATGTAATTTTTTTCTATAACATAGACCACTTCCCTCCCCCCCTCCCCGCCACCCCTTAATATGTCCTGGACAATGGGATGGCAGATGGGGAAGGTTCAATTCCTCCCCTTCCAGGTGAATTTACATCCTTTTCTAGAGTCAGAAACAACGCCCACCTTCCTCTCCGCTAAGCTCAGTACTGTGTCTTACCCACAGTGGGAACAAAGTAAATTCCTGTTGGCTGTTAAAAAAAGGGGAAACGTTTTCTAGTGCTCTTTTCTGTTGGGAAGTGGATGTGATTTTGGCTCTGTAAGGCAGCCCTGTCTATGCGATCACTGCTGCACACCCTGGGGAGAGGGAAGACCGTGCGAAACGCAGAGAAAGACCCAGCTGAAATGCTTCCCTTGATCACCTATTCAAAGACTCAGTCTTCAAATAGGCACATTCAGAGGTGCTGGGGGTTGAGACTTCCATGAATTTACAGGGACAAAGTTCAGCCCGTAAAACAGTCTTTGCCTGTTCTCCTTCCCAGCACAATCTTATTCTTATGGCTTAGTGGGTGACCTTAAAGAGGAGAAGTGCAGCTTTCTGTCACAAAGTGACCCTGTATAGGACAGGCCTCATAAGTTGAGGTGTGTCTTGCATCCCCCCCACCACATGTGTTTCTTAAAAGGTGGCAAAGACTTTATAAGTTGAGGTTTGTTTTCAAGGTCTGCTTATGAAAGCAAACCTGTAATAAACACTTCTGTAAAATTAAGAATTATCTTCTAATTTATTTACTTTTGTTACGTTTGGATTTCTGGGTCAACTGTTCCTGAAAGTAGGCTTTAGTTGTATTCATGAACAGCGGCAGCTCAACAAAAATTTTAAGGCCCTGCTACATGGTAAGCTCACTGCTGGGAGCTTAAGAGGCAACTGCACAAGACAGACATGGGCCTGCCTGCTTGGGGTTTCAATGTAACAGGGCAAACAAAGAAAAGAGCAACAAAGATGAGACACGTGATGCTTACTAGAGTTTCTTTCTGCATTGTAGTACATTGCATCCATCCATCCATCCATCCATCCAGTCGGTCCAGTGACATTTATCAAGCACCTCTCCTCTCTGAGGCCCTGTTCTGTGGGGCTGGGAAACAATGGTGACTGAGACAGCATGGTCTGCTTGGCTCTCAAATGGGAGTAGTGAATTATTTGCCTATCATTTTACAGATGCGGCTGTAACAGATTCAGAAAATTGAGCCAAATGTGGTCAAAACTATGTGGAGTCTGGGAAAACAACGCTCTAGTGAGGATTTCTTTCTTTATTTATTTTCTTTTTCGAGTCATTCTTCTTTCTGGAGGTGGTGTGCTGAACAAAATTTCAGGGATCCGAGGGGTCATTTTTAGACTGGTTTTCTAAGTTTTTGTGGCACCGCCAGTGGTCTTTTAAGCCTAATGTGTTTTCATTTGATTTCTCTTTTGATGTAAAAGAAAAAAATTTTTAGTGCACTACAATCAGTGGCCTAGAAATTGTAAAAGGATGTTTTTATCAATTAGAAGTAACCCATAAGTGCTGTATATCCGCAAGCAAGGAGCATTCGTCTCGTTAGAGCTGGAAAGAAAAGTGAAATGGGGGTAGCTAAACACAAAAAGATAAATATGCATACTTTGGAAAGAGTAATCCTATTTTTACACCTATTCAAGTTTTTCTATTTTCTCTTGCTCATGTGTCAGTGCTAACTTTAAAGTAAATGGAAAAACAACAGAATGTTATCGTAAAAGACATTGTATCAATCAGATTAGGAAGAAGAGTGTGTTGGGGAGGTTTAAGTCACCTCTCTGAGCTCAGTGCACACTCGGCCTGGCCCTGACGTGGTGTGTGGGACTTTGGCAGCCAAATCATATGACATTTGGTGATTAGTGACTTTATTTTGAAACATGTTATTGCTGCCAAGTATTATAATTCTGCGATTTCCTGGACACAGCAATACTCACTTTAAGGACATCTCTTAGCTGCAAACATGAAAAAATCAAACAACACCAAGCATAACAAAAACGAAAATATGAGATTGTTTAGAACTATCTAGCCTTTGTAATGATGGTCTGTGCATATCAAACAGTCTTATGAGTCTTTCTCCACTGACAGCTGTTTACATGAATGTCAACAGAGGGTCAGTTTTCTGGCCTTGAGCCTCTTCCCATTTTTTTTTTTTTTTTTTTTGTAGAGGGATACATGACTAGAATGGCTACCAACCACATTTTTTGCTTGGGTAAAGCAGAACCTAGTATTTTCTAAGCTTGCTTGTTTTTCATTCCTGTAGTTTTTGATCTAAGAGGGCACCTAAGCAATTATTTGTTCTAGTCTTACATATTATAGGTGAAGAAGCAGAGGTTTTGCATATTTTTCCTTAAGCTGTTTGTCTTTACTAACACTCTAACCATCCCTGGGTTGTGTAGATGTGGGCCAAGGAGCAAGGAATGTTTAAACAAAATCACATCAAAATGGCTTCCATTTTAGTGTCTTAAAACTGACCTATGCCCTGGCTTCAAACTGACTAAAAAGGTGGTTGCAAGGGTCCAACACATCATTGCTTAAAAATTTCCACATAGAGACAAAATCAAGGTCTTCACTTTTAAAATAGTGTTTTGCAACCATCTAGGCCTAAGTGTCCACATGGAGATCATTTTTCAGTTTTTGTGTCCTGGTTGCCTATATTGCAACAGTGTACATATTCTAACAAGCTCACTCTAGGCATTTGGGTTTAGTGTGTTACAAATGGTTCAGTCCTGCAGGAGCTGTAGAAAGCAGTGCTCATTGGTTGGCTCATCCGGAACAAACACTTTATGATGCCATGCACTTAAGTGCCTTTTCGTTCAGAGAAGGGTGTGAAGGAAGCCCACTCAGCTCTAACAGAGCCTTTCTTATATCCATGGGCAGGAATTTCAGGGCCAGGAAGGAACTGAAATGGGTCTTCCCTATTCAACTACCACAGGTGCGAGAAGCCTGTTTGCTGTCATCACCTACACTGATCACTTACTCTGCTTGCTTTGAGACACTGGATATCCCAGTTGGCAACACAGTTCATCCACTTCCACCAATGATCGCAGGGATCACAACGTGTACCCAGTAGGGGGCCCCCGCCTCCCACCCTGACCCTCACACAGGGTTGTCATACAGCCCAGAATAAAGAGCAGCTCTCTACATGCAGCTCCTATGTTTGCAATCCATACACTGTGAGCTCAGGCTTATGTGAAATCTGATTATGAAAATACAAGCATACTACGCTCAGTGGGTCCCAGTTACTTTGTCCACAAAAACATGGGGAATAGTGTGGCACTGCACACAGTTCGCATCTTTCAGAAAAGCAACTTTGGAGATTTCTCTCAATGACATGAAAAGTAGCCTTGTAGAGGATTGGGACATCGATTTAGTAAATCCTCAGTTGCAAGATTTGGACAGGTGGTTGAAAGGCAAAGTTACCTTCTTTTCCATAATAACCATAGATCAAGAAGGGTACTTTTTCAGTAAGAACTGCAGGGAAGGGTACCTCCTCAGGGCAAAGCCCTTACAGCCCTAGCCAGCTCAATGCTGTCAGCGGGTCTTTTCCTTTGGGATCTCGTGGGAAGTTGCAGCAGGATGCGGCTGACTGGTCTTCCAGATTTGGAGGCAGAGGTGCCACGGGCGGGTGAAAGGCAGTGGAAGGGTGAAAGGCTGCCACAGAGTCCACAGTAGCTGCTCGGACGCAGGCTTGTTGCATTGCAGGTGCATTGCAGCCAGTACTTTACTTCCTTTTGCTTCTGATGGTGCAAATTTAGAATTCAGGAACATTCCTTGGGTGGGGCGGGTGGTTATGAACCTTACAGCCCACAGGGAAAACAAGGAGAGGCGTTTCCGGGTCATTTATAGTACTTCCTTGACGTGGAGGAAAGGGAAGGAGGGTATTTAGACTCATACCCTGAACTAAAAATGTGGAAATCAAAAAAGGTTTAAAAGGTTAAGGTAGGGTATTCCTTTTGTTCCTTGTTTTTCACATGAGCAGCCTCTGAGAACACAACTGGCTTTCAGCATCTTCTGTTACTGTGGACAGGATTGAAATGGATAAATGAACCTCACAGATAATCCCCTCAGTTTATTCTTACCCATTAGCTTCAACCTCTTCCCTCCACGAATCTATCCCAGCTCCGGATGAGGAAAACAAATGAGCTGAGTGAAGCGTGAACGACCTTGCGGGCAGACTCGCCCTCTGATGGAGGTGCGGAGGCACAGGAAGGAGCCGGAGGTTCAGAGCACTGGATGGAGCTGCAGGGCTGCAAACGCTCTGCCAGGATGCGGGGGCTTCTCACGGCGGAAAGACTTCTAAACTGCCAGGGCTGGACAGGATAACCCCATCCGGCAGGTTCCTGTACAGAAGGGGATACCGAAGCTGTGAGAGGCTAGGGCCATCGCAGGGAAGGCGAGACTTTCCCTAAACCATTTTATGGTCTTTGGCTGCGCCTGAAAATTAAGTTGACCTAAGACAGATAAACAGAAAAGCATACAAATCTTATTACATGTATCACACACAAAACATGAAGACCTTAAAAAGCATCTGGGCCTAAATGCTTATATACTAGAATGAACAAAAAGTAATAATTGTGAAAAAGTAACGAAAATATCGGGAAGGCCTAAAGGCAGATAAGGTTCTTTAATGAGGCTGATTTGTATTGATTTCTCTCCGCCTCCTGCCCATCTCCAGTGATAAGAATGGTTTTTTCCTCCTCTTACAGAGAAGGTATCTTTCCATTCATGTGGGAGTTTCTTCTGCCTTTAGGAGGAAAAGGGAAGTCAGAGTTCCTTCTTGCATGTAGTGTTTTTCAAATGCCTTTAACAAAATAATCCTTATGTCAAAGTGGTGTATTTGGGGCATATTCTGCTACCCTTCACCATCCAGTTAGTAGCAAATGAGAACGAGAAACTGGTCCTTCTCGCTCATGTCCGCGGTTATTTAACTGCCATTTTCCGTCTTGTGTCTGGGGCACACTGACGTCTCCTGTGGATCTGTGCACCAGGCCCTGTGTCGAGGTCTCCCGATTTATGTGCATCACACAGGCATTGCTGTTCCTATTTTGTGGGTGAGGACACTGAGGTTCAGAGAGGCTCAGCAGGTTAGTAAATGGCCCTTCCACATGGGGTAGCCTGAACACATGTCCTAAGTAACACAGCAATTTAGATCAAGAGTCTGGTTTCATTCATCCTTTGCAGATGAAAAAACTGGCTCCAGAATGACGGCTTTTCTCAAGGCCGCACAGCTGGACGGGGGGCACAGCTGGGGACTGGAAGCACCCCCTGCGTTGGCACCGCCAGCCCAGGCTTGCTCCGCGTAGCTGCCATGACACACGGGGGTAAGCACTACGGGAATGGCTCCCCTTTGGCTTCACTCACCTAGAGCAGGGTTGGTGCTCCTGAAATCAGCCTTGTAGGTCACAGGAGACTCCAGAGAGGACGTTCCCTTATTGTAAACTGAATCGTTCAAAAAGTGTGCCACCTTTCCAGGGCTACCTTGGGAGATGCCTCCCAGGGCTGATTCTTCCCTGAGGTGCTGCTGAGACCTTCAGGGAACAGTAATATGGAAAACTCTAGAGAGATCTAGCCTTCACCCACTGCTTCATCAAAACCCCCAGTCCTTACGTCACTCATGGTGCTGCTGTGGGTAAAGACGTGGTACCCGGGTTCGGAGGAGTGAGGTTTTACATTGTTTTGGACGAGCTGGGAAATACCCTCCGTTCGTGAGAAGATTCTAAATAGCTGTTCCAAATGTAATTTTTCTATTATTGGACAAAAAAGTCAGTTAAATACTTTTAGGGGTCAAACATTCTCAATCAGGGCCACTTTAGGTCATGCTGATACAAACTCATGTCCGAATACAACTACACTCTACCAACACCCCATACAAGGTCTTAGCAATATGTGACTGGGATATGAAGCCACTACGGTCGTATCCAGAGGGTCCTTGCTAGATTAGATCTGGTCGGGCACCCATAGTGGAATCCTACTCAGCTGTGGGCAGGTTCAGAAGCCTTTTTCTACCAATAGGGTCACAGATGCTTCTGGGCAAAAATGGACGGAAGCTGAGGTAGCACAAGGTCAAAGCTGAGAGACTGAGTTCACTGAGTTCATCTCCCCCAGCTCTGGTCACCACCGGGGGGCTGGCGGGGCTCGGGGAAGAAAATGTCCTTCACGCTCTTTTGAGTGACATGTAGGAGTAGAGTTCCTAGTTATCGGCTCAAAGTAGTATAAAGTGACAGTGTTAGTGAGTGAGACGTGGGGAATGGCACCAGTGGGGGGTCTGCATTCAAATGAAACTTGCTGACCTTCCCTCTGGTTATGCTATGGCAGGTGGGACCTGAGAGGCCTGTATTAGGGGCTGCTGTTAGCTCAGAGCCAAATCAAATGTGAAACATATGGTCATCAAGAAGCATCAGGCACCTCTGAGAGGACAGCCTCTAAACAACACTTAAGTATTTGGTCAAGAACACCAATGAATTCATCATCATTTATTGTAAATCACTCATAGTTTACACATTATTAATGACAAAATAACACTGTTAAACACCTGCTGGATGAAGAACTTCATTATGACAATTTCCTATTGTCTTCACTTCTTTTTCAAAAATTAAAAGTTTAATTTTTAAATCTTACGTCTTTTCTAAAAAGATCTATCTTTGAAGGGCTCCACTGCCACCACCACAAGCCTTTCTCTTGCTCTAACATCTAACACTAAGGGTTCACTGTCCCATTAATTCAACATGCTCTTTACAAAGCAACTTAATACACACAATTTTTTTAATCCAGAAGCTACATAATGATCACTTTATATTTTGCTGCAAAATCAATGAAGGCCTCATGCAGGTGAAACATTAGTAGAAACTGAGTTCTAGGTAACTGTTAGTTATTAAGATCTGATGGACTGGTGGGGAAAATTAATATGCTTATTTAGCAAAAGCGCTGAAGTACATGCATCACTGGCTGGGTCAATTAGAATATAAATTAGTATATAAATATTGAAATGAGAGCTTAATTTGAGCTTAATTTGATGTCTGCTTTTGTCTAAGTTAATTACACCTTTTAAAAAGACAAAAGCAAAGAGAACAAAATCAAACACCTAAACAGGCACTGATTTATAGGTTAACTGGGAGTATAGCTCAAGACACACAAGTAGCTGGGCAGTGAACAGATCTCTTTTACGGCAAACACCATGTAGCATTAACAAGCTGCAAACAGGGGGGAAAAAAACCAACAAAAAACCCACAAGAGAACCATTTTCTATATTCTCATTCTAAAAAATGTTCAGTTTTCTAACTTAAAAACAACAAAAACACACAATAACTACGAAACAGAAACATTCTTCAGTTACTACTTAGACCACTGCTTCTGTCTACCTGACTCTCTGCTCCTTCAGATAGTGTGTTTAAAAATAATGCTGGGTTAGTTGGTAGAAAAAAAAAAAAAAAGAAATGCTCTTCTGAGTCACACTGAAAGAATATTAAATTCCTTCATCCTGTCAGGGTTAACATTATGTACAAGCATATGAGGATGTACGTTTGACATATTGTAGCTACAGCGATTAAGTCACATGTCCACATTCTAATGTTAAACTATAGTTACATTGACTTAAAAATTTTTTTTTTCCTTGATAGTTGTATCTTGGCTTTGAGAGAAACAAAAAAGTCCCCAACCCACAGACTCTATTCCCTTCACCCTCTACCCCTTCCCACCATCCAATGGATAAGAGAATTCTAATAACAGAAGGCATGGACCAAGGTGCCGAGGGCAGACACGTGGGATGGCGGTTCCAGGTTCAAGCACTGCCATCTCCAGTCCTGGCTTTCCGGGCCTCGATCATTGGCTTGGTTGCCCGTTTGCGGTCAGTGGCCAGCCCCAGCCAGCACATGATGTCAATGAACCACGTGGTTGGGTTGAAATTTAAGCCAAATTCACTTGCAGAATAGTCAAAGGGAAAGGTGTGATGGTAATTGTGGAAGCCTTCTCCTGGAATACAAAATGAACATTGAAATATATCACGCACCATCTCTCTGCATAGATGTTTAAATTACTCTTTTATTGAGGGTCTACCACGTGCCAAACACTGTATCAGGCTCTTTGGAGAGCAAAAGACTTGTTTCTTGCCTTAAGGAAGTGTTTTCTTAGTTGGCTAGTAAAACAATATGTGAACAGAAAACAACAAAAAGGTTATCAGCAAAGTCACAAGATAATTTTCCTGTATGAATTGGAGACTTGGTACCATAACTTCAGCACTGTACTTCCTGAGCTAAATGCTAAATGGCTGGACAGATCATCATTTTGACATATGTTCACAAAAGAAAATAGTCTCTGCGGACTGGAGTGATTAGAGCAAGACTTCCTGGGAGAGCTTGAAAGAAATGAGAATTATTCAGATAGGTGAGTAAGTTAAGGAGTTAGATAGTGAAATATCCAAAGTCTGCCTATATTTTACTCTGTCCCTTCCAGTGAACAGCTTCTCCTTTTTTGTAAAAGGTGTTTTCAGGAAGGAGAGGGTGGTATCTCAAGACTTCTTTCATTTGGTTTTTAAAAACAGCTTTATGGAGATATAACCCACCATACAATTTACCCATTTAAGTGTACAATTTAATGGCTTTTAGAATATCCAGAGTTGTGCATCCATCACCTCAATGAATTATAATATTTTCATTCTCTGAAAGGAAACCTCACACTGCTTAGAATTCACCCTCACCCCATCCCCTATCTCTTCCAGCCATACTTGCTATCTCTGTGATGATTAATCCTATGTCAATCTGACTGGGAGGAAGTGTCCATTAAATATTATTCTGGGTGTGCCCATGAGGGTCTTGCTAGATGAGAGTGACATTTAAATCAGCCTGTCTCGATTGTCCTCCCCAATGTGGGTGGGTTTCATCCAGTCTACTAAGGGCCTGCATAGAACAAATGGTGGAAGAAGGAGACACTTTTTCCTGACTCACTGATTGCACTGGGACAACTCTCGTCTCCTGCCCTCGGACCAGGACTTACACCACCGGCTCCCCTGGTGCTCCAGCCTTTGGACTTAATGACACCACTGACTGCCCCAGGTCTCTGGCTCACAGTCAACAGATCATGGGACCTCCCTAATGGTATGAGCCAATTCCTCACAACAAATCAGCCTCTCTATTTATCTATAGAAACAAGAGAATATATCTATGTTGGTACAGATATCCAACTATTTCTATAAATGTGGAAATTTATTATGAGGAATATATGTAAGATATGTAACAGTATACATACTGAGACACACACACAGTTTCTGTTTCTCTGGAGAACCCTAGTATTATCTCTATTTGCCTATTATGAACATTTCATGTCAATAAAATCATGAAATATGTAATCTTATGTAACTGGTTTCTTTCACTTAGCATGTTTTCAAGGTATAGCAGGCATCAGTATTTCATTTCTTTTTACTGCTGAATGGTATTCTATTATATAGATATACCATCACTTACCACGCCATTGTACTTTTACAATTGTGTTTATCCATTCATCGGTTGATGCACATTTGGTTTATTTCCATTTGTTAGCTATTATGAAAAATGTTGCTTTGAGCATTCGTACACAAGTTTTTTGTGTGGACATACATTTTCAGGAGTAGAACTGCTGGATCATATAGTAACTATTTTTTACCATTTGAAGAACTAACTGCCAGATTCTTCCTTTATTTCTTAAGTGGAAACAGGTCATGATATAGTTCTTTTATTGACCACATTTGAAGGATTCTGCTCTACAATGAGTACATCAGATGGATTGATCTGTGGTCTGCAACTTTCTTAATTTAAGTCTTCTACTCTGCCCCTCCACCCTCATCATTTTTAGTGTTTTTCTTAAACTAAGGTACAGTATAAAGAAGTTCCCCCACCCCCATTTTCAGAACGAGGACGTTCGAAGAACTCTATCTGTATCCACCATCTACTTACTGCACAGTTGGTTGAAACAGAGCCCTCCAAGGACCTTCATGAAGAAGCTGACTGGGAGTCCAGTGCTGACCTGAATAGACTTAAAACCAACACCCCACTCTTCAGGGCCTGTGCATGGTCACACTCTTTGGGTTTCCTGGATCTCCATCCAGGATGGTAACAGTCCGTCCTCTCCCTACCCAGTCTGCTCTAGAGTCAACACTAAATGTGGTTCCCCTCACTAGAGTTCTTCTAGAAGATGAAGGGTGAGAGGAGGAGAAAGCAATCGGTGGGTCAGGAAGCTCTTTCTTCTGTTTTCCAAGGCATCTTTCTCTCTGCTTATCGCATTATCCCGAAGTTAAACTTAGTGTTTATTCCACCTTATACTGCTCTTGTCAACAAAAGATCCCTGGGGTCTCAATAAATGGGAAACCCTAATGAAGTGGTGGCAGAAACTCATTGTTGAGTGACACAGAGACCATTTCTACTTAAAGTAGAAACTTCTCTTCCTGGGTTTGATCTCTGTGCTCAAGGCTCAGCTTACCAAGAAGCCTGAATTGCTTTATATACAGCAATAGTTACTATTTATTAATCTCTTACTATGTGCCGGCCACAGTGCTAAGTGCTTTAATGAGAATGAACTCCTATAATCCTCACACTTCTGAGCTATGATTATCCCCATTTAAAAATGAGAATGTAAATTCACAGAAGGGACAAGTAACTCACCAAAGACCATAAGGCTAGTAATAAAAACATCACTGAAGCTTATTTTGTGCTAATTACTGCTGCAGACACTACGTATTAACTCATCTACCTCTCCAACATCAGGATGAGGTAAAGTGTCATTATTATCTCCACCTTACAGATGAGGGCACAAGGTATGGAGAAGCCAGAGAACTTGCCCAGAGAGTAATTAAAGGTACCAGGGCTCTACCAAACTTGTCGGACTCCAGAGGCCTCGCTCTTAGCCATTTTGTGGTACCATGAGATGCCACCATCTTTTTCTTCCCATCTCTTTGTTTGAAATTATTGGACAGCTGAGGCTAGAGTGGTCAGGACAGCTGGAGAGACAAATCAACTGCTACTCTCCTTTAGAAAAATTTCCATGGCAAAACTAAATAGCTACAAATTATTTATCACTTACTATGTGGCAGGTACTATACCAAGCGATCTATATATACTAGTATTTTACTTAATCCTCACAACATCCCTATGAAACAGGCAGTGCCATTCCCATTTTACAGATAAGACTATAAATCAGAAATTAAGTGACTTGCGAGAGCCGAGATTCTAACACCAAAGGCCAAGTTCACTCTGTTCCACTCCACTGCCTCTTTTTATAGATTCCACAAAACCACAAGAAGCCAAGAAAATCGAGCTGCCATTCTCTCCACTGACTCTCATACCCCTACTCACCAATGGCACCCAGAGTGACCAGTGGGTTCTGCCGAGGGCTGATGTGCTTGTCATAGGGTCGGTTTCCATACATGTGGGCAGCACTGTTGACCAGCCAGGTGACATTGAGAGAGATGGTATAGCGGAGGATGGAGGCCAAGAAGTAGGAATTCCACAGACTCTCTCCCCAGATACACCAGGGCACCAGCGTGGGGACCACGAAGCACATGAGCACCACGGTGATCTTATAGTACCTGGAAGGAAGGATAATATGCTATCATTTGGCACCTGATGATGGTGGTGGGGCTAGGCTGAGCAAGCTATAGGAAAAGTCAGGAATTGTGCTGGTCAGCAACTCTTTCTGTATAAGGAAAACCCTATTGCATGTCACTCTCTGCAGGGGTCACAAACGCATCTACCCACAAGGGCTAGGCAGGTAACACAAATTTGAAAATTAAGACAGATAGCATGTAATAGAAAGTAGTAAGGTCTGCAGCATATTTCAGAGGAATTTTAATATCAAATGATTAATATCGTGCTGGCGAAACCCATGTGTCTTAGAGCTACATTTGTCCTACAAGCTACCAGTTTGACAGGTCTTAGCTTTCTTTCATCAGTCAACCAACCTGCTAATCAGGTTTTCTTGAATAATTTCAAGAAGTATTCAGTATTTCTGGAATAATTTTCAGGCACACAATTCTGTGCTTACTTAGCTTAGTAAAAAAGGAAACGACCCACTTTCAAAAATGTTATTTGTTCATTAAAGTTTACATTCTAAACCAGCATAAAAAATAAACACCAAGTACAGGAACAAGCATGGCCACATAAAAATAATTGTTAAAAAAAAGAAACCATTACTGTTTGATTTCTGGACCTGTGTATCCAGCAAACATTTACACAGCACCTACTATATGCCAGGCCCTGAGTTGCTGGTGATACTAAGACAAATTTGACCCACTCCCTCCCCCAAGGCTTCAGTAAAGGAACCACCGTTCACCGCCCTCTGCTGTATAGGATTAGCTTTATGCAGAGACAGGAGAGGAGCTGTGACATGAAAGTGTCCAAAGCCACCTGTTCATAGTAATTTTGTCCCTGGCTTCCCATTGGCTAATCAAGCTTCCAGGCCTCTGTTAAAGTGCGTAGGTATCAACCGGGAAGTGGCACACTGTAAGGCATGAGAGTCCCAGGTGGGAGGCTTTGATTTGAGTCCAGACCTGATTCTGGATGTTGAACGGGGCTTTTTAAATTCTTTCACATGCACAGTTAGATCATTCCCCCAAAAGCAGAGCATGAGGCAAGAGCTGGTGTATGGGTGTTATATTTTGGGAAGTGAGCTCATACTACAAGAGCGGGAAACGGAGAAGAATGAAACAGGGCAGGAGAGAAAGCCAAGCCAGGGGTGCCTGCTGCTGTGGGCAACTGAAGTTGGGCCTGGAGGGGGCAGGTTCTACCTCAGAATTCTTCTCTCGAGAGATCAAAGAAGGGACTATAGGGATGCCACACGAGGTATTACCTCCTCACACCGCCACGTTTGCTTGGGTCTGCAAGGCTGAGTGCATTCTATAGGCCTCTTCGGCAGAAGTGGCAAAGACGCCAGGGCAGGAAGTAAGAAACAAGCAGTAGGGCTGAGGAAAGTGCTGTTGGGTTACACTCATGTCAGCAGGCGGCTGTAGCAACAGCTGGAATGAAAAAGAGGGCCGAGAGTGTGAGGCGGGACATGAGAGGTGTCCAACTCAAGCCATGATTATACCCCACGGGGTTCTTGTGAAGATCAAACATTAATAAAACATACTATGTATTTACTGTGTGTCACGACTGTTCTGAGACCTTTATGATACTGATTCATTTCATTCTAACAAAAAACTCTAGGCTGAAGGGACCATTACTAGCCCCATTTTACAGATGGGGAAGATGAGCAACAGAGAGGTTATATAGTTGGCCCAAGGTCACAAGACTAATAAGTAGTAGGACCAAGATTCAAATCCAGGCAGAATCACTTCAGAGACCATTGTGCTATTCTGCTTCACAAATGAAATCAGGTATGCAAGCGTGCTTTGTAGATTGCTAGGGGCACACAAGTATCAGTTCCTATAATAACTTTTTTTTTTTTTATTAATAGACAGCATATTAACACACAGCAGCATTTGTTTTCCAGTCATTGGGCAACCAGATGGCTGTATTTTAGTGGAAAGAGGGTTCCTGGGAGATCAGATGAGTGGCTGTGGTTGGAGAGACAAAGACAACAGACAACTGATGGTCTTCGAGTGGGCTCCCCAGAGTCACAAGCAGAAGGCTCTGGGGATGCTCTTGAGAGATACTTTTGGAAAAGGGAGGAAGGCAGGATTGGGCCGGGGGAGAAGCTCACCCACAATGAGTTTCAGCAGATCCAGTCAGGAGCTCTGAGGCTGGATGACCCTGAACCGTGTCCCAAACAAAAAGGTATCTAGCATCGTGCAGCCACAGGCCTCAGGGTGCCCCATGGGAAGTGTGAACCCTTGGGCAAAGCAGTTCTGTGTGGGCGTGGGCAGTTCCCAATAAGGACAGGAGCTGGAGGGTAGAAGCAGCAGCTGAAGAGGGGATCTGGGCGAAGCACACAGGCCCTCGCTGAGGACCCTGGGACCGCTGCTGAGCATGTCAAGCGGCAGGATGCTCGAAAGGGAAAACATGCCCAGAGCCCAAGATTGCTACTGCTGCTGCTCCCGGTTTGCACCTCTGAGGGGGACAGCAAGCGGCTGAGCACTGCCAGCAGAAGGCATTTTACAACTTAAGTGGCTCTGTTCCTTCCTCCACTTTCTAGGGAGGAACCACCCCCTCATTTCACTCCTAAAAAAAAAAAAAAAAGAAAACACATATTGAGAACTTGCTCTGTGCTAGGCACCAGGCTAGGCATGTCAGAGGCCTTCTCTCACTTCTCCTCACAGCGGGCTCAGGATGGACACATTCTGCCAGTGAGGACCCCTTGCTCCGCCTGGCCCTATGGAATCTGCCTTCTCAGTTTGACCAGCCCACAGGACTCAGCGTCCCCTCACATCCTGCCCCTGTCTCCTCCCTCTGAACCTTTTAGGAAAGCCACCTGCCTACCTGGGCTCTGGTTCCAGAAACTCCACTCCCGTGGGGGGTAAGTTCCTGTGGAGGGACGGCACCAACAATGTGGCTTCCCAAGTGGGAAGGAAAAAAGCCTGGGCTTCACCTCCTGGCACACCACTGTCCAGCCAAATTTCCTCTTCCTCAAAAAAAAGACGCTCCTTAAAAACCACTGGCCTCATACTAACAAAGTGTTAGCAGATCTAATCATAGGGTTGTTATCTGATTGCTCTTCCTACATTTTGCTAGGATTCCTCTTTGTGTGTTCAGTGCAATGGATGAAAGAGGAATTTTAGGAGGCATGGTGAGTCGGGATGGGATTGCTAGCGAAAACAGGTCTTGATGCTGATAACTAAAAATTCTCCCCAACCGTTTCCAATAGACTCAGCATATACTCCCATGTAGCTGAGCACCCCTTCCTTCCTCCCACCACTAACCTTGAACAGCTGGTCTGCATATAATTACAGTCACTGGCCTTCTCGCCTCAAAACAAGTGCTGAGATGGCTTCCCTTCCTCCATGCTTAGAAACACTAAAATCTGAATGTCCTATTCAAGGGTCCACAGAGCGCCATGAAAAAGCCTCCAGGACCTAATCCCTACTCATTTAAAAGATTTCTTTTCTTCACCTAGTGGTAGAGAGGAAGGCTGGAGAGGAGCCACTGATATTGTACTTTTTGATATTTGCTAAATGGGTTTTTTATGTTGTAAAGCATCATAGAATATCTAATTACCCAACTCTACCACTTCTTTCTAGCTGTGTGATGTTGAGTAAGTTATGTAATTGCACTGAGCCTCAGGTTTCTCTTCTGTAAACTGCTAATAAATTTACTGAATGCCAACTAAGTGCCAGGTACTGTCCTAGCACTGGAGATATAAAATGAACAAAACAGACAAAAAAATCCCTGTTCTTGGGGTGGAGGGGTATTCTCATAGGGAGGTTGTATTTATATATTTTTTTCTGGTAGGGAAGACAGCTAACAAACAATATATGTGAGCAATATATGGAGCATCTTGGTGGTAAATGCTAAGAAAAAAATGCAGAGAATGAGAATGAGAATATGAAGTAAGGGTAGGGGATCTAGGGAAGGCCTTAATGACACAATAGCTTTTGAGTAAAGACTTGAAGGAAGTGAGAAGTTAGTCATAAGGCTAAATGCGGCAGCGGATTCCAGCCAAAGGAAACCATAGGCACAAAGACCCCGAGGCAAGAGTCTCCCGAGTCTGTAACTGTCTTCACCAGCCTGGCTGACCTGACTTTTCCAAATATCAGTCTAAACATCATTTCTTGGAGGATTTCCTTTGTCCTCTTGGACCAGGCAAGGTGCTCCAGCACAGTGGTCCTGTAGCATTTTGTACTTCTCCACTCTCAGTAGCCACATCTGCTAGATCAGTGGTCTCAACCCTGACAGCACATTAGCATCAACTGGGCAAACATTTAAAAATGACTGATGTTGGGAACCCACTGCAGACTAAGTGAATCCAATAGAATGAGCATTTCTGGTCTGGGCACTGACATTTTTAAATCTTCTCCATTGCAAACATCAGTGGTAGCCTCCCTAAACCCACCCCATCCTTTCTTTCTTGCTGGAGTGCCCTGATTTTGCTCAGATATCTATCTGTCCTCCTTGCATCCATGTTTTTCAGGGAAATGCACCCTACCCAGGACATGGGTCCTGACTGGTCTGAGGCAATCATGGTGATCCCATTCACTTTGCCAATAATTAATGTACAATTTGGCCAATAGTGGCCAACAGATATGAGGGGGAAAAATGGCTATAATTTTTCAAAAAGGGAAAAAAATGTTGGTGAAGATATAGAGAATTGCTGATGGGAATGTAAAACGGTGCAGCTGCTGCAGAAAACAGTTTGGTAGCTTTTCAAAAGGTTAAACATTAAATTACCATATGACCTAGCAATTCTACTCTTAGGTATATATTCAAAAAAAAGAAAGAAAGAAAGAAATAAAAAAGAAAGAAAGAAAGAAAGAAAGAAAGAAAGAAAGAAAGAAAGAAAGAAAGAAAGAAAGGAAGGAAGGAAGAAAGAAAGAAAGAAAGAAAAGCAGAGACTTGGAAAGATATTTGTACACAAATGTTCATAGAAATATTATTCACAATAGCCAAAAGGTAGAAGCAATCCAAGTGCCCATCAATAGAGGAATGGATAAAAAAGTGTTGTATATGCATACAATGGAATATTATTCAGCCATAAAAAGGGATAAAATTTTGATACATGCTACAACATAGATGTGCCTTGGAAATGTGCTTAGTGAAATAAACTAGACACAGAAAGATAAATATTTTTATGATTTCACTTATATGCAGTACCTAAAGTAGGCAAATTAATAGAGACAGAGTAGAATAGAGATTGCTAGGAGCTAGAGGGAAGGGGAAGGAGAAAAGGAAGCTATTGTTTAATGGACACAGAGTTTTTATTGAGAATGATGAAAAAGCTTTGTGCGTAGATAGTGGTGATGGTGTACAACATTGTGGATGTACTTAATGCTATAGAAATGTACACTTATGGATGGCAAAATGATAAATATTATGTTGTATATACTCTACCTTAAGAGAGAGAGAGAGAGATGAGAGAATATTTTCCTCAACAACAGAAGGGCACACAGAGATGGCTTCTCCTCTTTCACAGTGACATTCAGACCTGCTACAGTCATTTTGTAACTGTGACAGGAAGAAGGCTGAGAAACAAAGCCAATCCCTGAGGCCGGCAGAGCAGAAAGATGGAAAGGTCCTTGATTATGCTGTTGAGCTGTTGAATTAACCAACCCTAGATTTGTTTATCCATGATGCCTTACTCTGGGACAAGCTAGTTGAGTCGAGACCTTCTGTGGAGCAGCTGAAAGCATTCCAATATACCCAATGGACACTACGATGTGCCATCTGGATTTCCTCTCAGTACCGGAGGACTTAATCTCCCAGTTGCTGTCAGTGCTGCCTCTGCTAGAGGGAGCTGCCTTGCCCTAGGGCATGCCCTCTTCTAATAACTGCATCCAGTGGCTGACCAATAAGGGGAGCTGTCCATTGCCAAGGCCTGGTCCCATTGCCCCAACTCTGAACACTCTGAAAAGTCATCCCAGCTTCAGCATCCAATGTAGGATTGGCTGAGGCCTCCACTAAGGTGGATCAAAGACCAGATTTATCCCTTGCCTAGTCCTGTTTCTGTCCCTTCTTTCACAGTGTCAACCCCAAGGAGTCCCCAGTAGATGTCCTACAATGTAATGTCCATCTCAGAACCAGCTTCTGGGGTGACCTGACCTGGGACATGGATATACTGCTGGGCCAGCTGAGTCCAGCAGAAAGCCAGACTCTCCAGCATCTAGCAGAGACTTTGCACCTAGCAGGCATTCCTATGTGTGGAATTATTAAATGAGTGATATTTTGGTTAAAAAATTATGAGTTCTCAGCTTCTCAGGAAAATAAAGTGACTTTAGTGAGAGAAAAAAATGCCAAGGCTTTCAAAAAACACAAACCACACAATAAGTGTGCAGCCTACTTTTGGGTTCTTCATTAGATGTTTATTGCTTGGATTGATGCCAAAGCAGGGTGTGGCTAGAAAGCCAAAAACTTGACTAAAGACATTTTGCTCATCAGGACCTAACCCCTGTGAGGCCTCCTACCTCTAGTTTAAATAAGCGATTTCTGAACATGAGCATCTAGGTCATTTTTTGACCTGCCAAACATAGTTAAAAATTTGGCAGTCTTTAAGATTTACAGCCACTCTAACAGGTTTGGTCTTGGTTTGGAATGTGAGGAGCTTCCTCACTAGACTCCAGGAATGGAGAACACTCTAAAATCATCAAGGGACAAAAAGAAAGGGGTAAGGCCTAGAGAAAAGTGGTGGTATGAATCCAAGGATGACCCAAGGAAGAGTAGTTCCCCTCCACACACTTGAAACCAGAGGCCCACATTAAGCCAAAAACACAAAAGCTGAAGCACTCAAGCTCACTTTAGAAGTAACAAGAGCAAAAGCACTCAAGCTTATATGAACAAGTCCAAGACCGATGCTGGAAACCTTTCCACACAGTTCTTTATCATACCAATACCACAACTGGGAAGATGCATTTCAGCATTAACTAAAGATAAAGAGTCCATACAATAAAACGCCATCATATACCATGGTGTCCCAGCCAAGTAGCTTCATCTACAGGGCACAAGTATAGATATGGCCCTAACCTTCCATCGTCTTCAACAATTTGAAGAATATCCTCATTCCTATAAACTGGATCACGATAAAGAGAACTGAAACTGAAAATAGTCTTGAGGCCAAAAATTTGTTCTACAGAGAAGAAAAGATTTGGTATTTCATACATTTTTTTAAAAAAATATGGGTGTGATAAACATCTTAAAACTCTCATTTTTCTTTGGATGAAAAAGAAATTGTTGTTCTCTGTAAGCATTTCCTTTTGCTTGACTAACCCTAAGCACAGCAGTCCAGAGCTGGTGGTGTGTGAGATGTCGAGAGTAAAATCTATTCGAGCATGAAGTAAGGGGAAATGACCTGCTGACTTTGAAGGCGGGGGCAGCCTCGGGAAATGTGAAAGAAGCAAATACCACAATGGGTGAGAGAGAAATCGCAGCTCCATAAATGTATCGTAATGACGAGCAATGAGCTGTCACTGGCATCTTGATTAAACATGTTTGATTTTATGATTTCATTTCAAGCCTAGCCACAAATTTCCTTTCCTTTCAATTTTTGCATCTTGTACGGGACCAGGCAAAATCATCTGGATGCCTACTGTAAACATTGATTTAGGGGACAGACGACACGCTTCGGCAGTTCGTAAATGCGTGGAACATTTTCTCCTCCGTCCTTTGTCCCATCTGGCATTGCCTACAAGGAGGTGGACTATGCGATTCGTTTGGATGCCGATGTGAAGATGGAAGCCCACTGATGGAATGAGCAGCTCTTTGGAGTTTTTCAGAAAATCTTCCAGACTCTTTAAACTGTTTAAGTTGAAAATGGGTTTTGCTGTCGTGCTCTTGGTTTTGCCTCTCCGGTGTTGCCGTGTCTTTATATGAAAGCAGTCATGTTTCCTGCATGAGAAGTATTTTCTGAAACTCTTAATCACTCCAGATTTGTCTTTGACCCTCAATTAGTCTTGACATCTCTTCCTGTGCTACTTCATGGTAAGCATTCCCGTAGAAGAAAATCTATTAATTGGACCATCTAGATGCATAATCCTCATCTTTTGGATGTTTCTTCTCCCCCACAAAGGAAGCAGACAGCAAAAGGCTGCTCCATGACAGCAACTCCTTCGGAAGCTTGTAATGCAGGGGGAAAAAGACATTTTCATTTTCTCTCCGATTTTGCTTTATTTGCTTTGGAGGTCTGAGTGTGGAGGTCAGTTGCATCCATCCACTTGAATTTAATTTGTCTTTGTACAAACAGCTTGCATTGGTTCAGCAAGCAGTGGTTCAAAAGATAAACACAATCATTTCAGAATTTCAGCACAAAGTACATTATTTCTACCTCATTAACCGTGAAGTGCTTAAAGAAAATACCCAGGCATGCTGATGGCTATGACTGTGTAAGGAAGTTTAAAAGTCCCTTTTCCTTTTTCAAAGCTTTGATTTCATCAGAGTAAGCGAGGGCAAGTTCTTTGAGGGCAGGATTTGTCTTGATCCAATTCACATCATTCACAGTTCCTTGAACACAAAATGCTGGTTTAGCACAGTAGGTGCCCAGTAAGCAGCAGAATTGTTGAAGTGCACTAGAAGGAATAGAGGGTGAGGATCTGTCTGCCTTTGGCAAAAGCAATTATGTCCGTTAACGCTTATAAATGATACTTAGAGCTTCTCTAGCCCTCTCAATAGAAATTAAAGTTGATTAGACCAATGCCATCCTAGGTGTCTCTCTAGGATTCTGTCTTTGTCTGTCTCTGTCCTTCTTCCCTCCCTTACTGATTAGTTATCAATTGTTCCAAATAAGTAAGGGGAACAACAGACTAACTCCTGATGGTTCGTAGAATAGCATGACAAAATGAACGATTCAAATCATTTATAAAATACTTTTTAAAACAAAGTGGCTGCATTTCCACTTTCTTGCACCCTTAAAACTGCGTTTCACTGTCACCCTTGCTATGAGAGGCAAACTGAACATCGCAGGAGAAAACATAACCATTTTTCTTAACCTGAGACCCATGAAATTGTACACAGACTTGTGTGTTCCATTTTTTCTGGGGTTCAAAGTCCACACTCTCAAAGAGCTATTCAATTCCCAAAGAAATGAAAAGGCCAATATATTTGAAAGGTAACGACATTTTTCTTTGATGATGCTGTTGTTATTTAACTCTGATTTTCTGTGTTTACTTTAGGATCTGGGCTAAGATTTAAGTCAGAAAATGTAACTCAATTTAAAGTGGTCTTTTTAAAAATAAGATTGTCTGCCCTACATTTTTTGGCAGTTAAAATTTCAAAGGAATTACCGTGACACTAGATAGCAGTGTGTATGTGTGTGCGCGCGTGCGCGCATGTGCGTGCGCATGCACATGCACACGCATACATCCATACATTCTTTTGCTAATTCTAGCTTACATACATGTGGACCTTGTGCTAAAAGGGCAATCGCCAACGACAGAGTACAACCTCCACCCTACAGGAGAATAAATTTAATTCCAAAATCAATGGTAAACTAGTCACCAGCAGCCAATCTGTGCAGGAAAGGAGCCAATGGAGTCATTTAAACTACCTTCATGATCAAAGTCAACTGCTGCAGCTGAACTGATTAGGTAGGCTGATCATTTTTCTTGTTGAGGGCAAAAACAATAAGGCTGACACAGTACAGTTTCTTCATTTCGCATGTAAAAGGCAGGCCATTGCGCATGACACGTGCTTTCTAGCCGAGGGTTTCTATTCCTAAATTCAAGGTTCACTACCTTCCAGAGCTCCTCAGGCCTCCAAAACTCAGCTCAAAATTGAATTCCTCCAGAAAGCGTACCTTGATAAATCTCTCAACTGTGGTTATTGAGTTATTCAACACCCCCTCAGTATAACTGTGCTGTAAAGACTCAAGAAGACAATCGTTTTAGATAGCTGAGTTTTCCTGCAGGCTGGGATCTATGTTCGATTACCCCAACTTTTTAAAAAATTGTCTGTGGAAATCATTACTCATTTTTCTGTCTTTTTTTTTTTCTGTCTTCTTAATGAGAGTTCATGGAAAAAACGTGACCATCTTTGATAGTGATGGGTGTCTTAGTCTGGGCTTCTCAGAAAGCAAGGCTTTAGGCAAAGCTTACATGCTACTATTTTATAAAGGGAGTTCAGTCTAGGAAAACAGAATGTGGGAGGCAGGAGAGGTATGGGGGCCAGTGGAGGGGGTGTACTGAGCTGGCCAATGCTTTATATCTCAGCCTAGTGGGATCATCTTCCAAGAGGCCATATGAATGATTGAGTTTTGGAACATTTCCACTGGAGGAGGATGGGGAAAGAATGTCTCTCTCCACTCTCCCTTCACTGCCACCCTCCCCCAACTTCTGGATTGTGATTATGAGTGTTGAGAGGCGTCTCAGGCTCTAAAGCCGACAGAGGCACCCCCAGGCAGGAGGCACACACAGTGTAGGCATGAGGAAGTGCTGTCAGAAATAAACCTACCCGAAAGCAGCTGGAGCACAGAGGGCTGCGCAGGACGAGCGGCCAAAAGTCCCAGGACACAGGAGGTCCAGAGTCTGCAGGGGTGTCTAACGGGTGTCTGATACGGTGAGAGTAAGTTTAGAAACATCAGTGGGTGCTCTGTGTTTTGCCGGGTGTCTGTTGAGGTGTGAAGAGCTCTTGGTCTAGACTGACTGAGTCACTATGACTCAGATATTGAGAACTGAGTTCCTATATTTACTTTTTTTGAGGTAAGAGTGGTACATATGATAAATTTCAGGTGTACGACATTATAATTTGATATCTGTATACACTACAAAGTGGTCACCTCTAATTACTAATTAAATCTTGCTGATCCCTCCCTTATTTTCAGGTATGCTGAGAAGCTATTACATCTATTTGTCAGTGTTCCCACATGCAGTAGCTTCTAATTTTTTTTTTTCTTAATCTTCGAAGGGACTGAAAACCAAAGAGCTGAGCTTGTTCAATTTGTGTGCAAATGAAGAACACACAGGCTCTGGGTGAGAGCTAATGAGGCTCTCCTGTGCTGAGATTCAAAATTCAAAATTATTAGCATTATGACATTTATTCAAATATCTCTGTGCTGGTAGAGAGTGGAAGGTGTACTTTGGAGTTGAGAGGATTCTGTGGAATAATGTGGATCTGGCACTGAGCATCTCTGTGATGACTCTCTTTGTTTATGTGCAGGTTCTTGGCTTTATTACAGTGAAAAGAAATTACTGAATACCTGAGTTTCAGAGAAGTGAGACAATATTCTATTTAGTTTTCACTACACTGTATTTGAACTTAATGATATTGTTAAACTTCCTGTAATTTGCTTGAATATACTGCAGTATAAACAGTGTGATGTAGGGTGTGTGTGTGTGTGTGCGTGCACGCATGGTATTCTATGGGCAGTTCATTAACATTTGAAGTACCCTAATAAAGAATCTGAACTTCACACATGCTTAGTTAGCATGTGACAAATTCCAATAGTTCATAAAACAGAGGTCTGTTACAGATTTCAACAATTTTTTATCTCCAATCAGCCCTAGAGGTTTGTAATAAGGATAAGGGAAATAATTCTTCATTAGTAAAACAAGTGGTTGAAATATGTGGATTGGCTGGACATCCTACACAGGTACTTCCCAGAAGCATATATTCCTGAGTGGCAGCACCTAAGGCTTTGCTCCATCCTGTGCCCAACCACTGGCAGAAGCCAACTCCTGGATTCTGACGAGATGATTCTCCTACATGGTGTCTTCTATGCAGGAAGCTTATTTGGGTGTCCAAAAGGGCAGGAGGCAGGGCTTCATCAAGTTGACAGATATGGTCACGGCTGTTTGTGTCTCTAGTTGCTAATCGTGGTCGAATTTGGTCTGATGTGGGAGCGTGTTGCATGAAACACCCATCACCTTCCTCCTCCTCTCACACTGGCCTGGGACAAAGCCAGTTCCCAGCAGTCGTGGCCCAATGTCTTTTCCTGCACCGTCTGTGTTTTTGTGGTCCTCTCATCGTACCCTCGAGGGTCTGAAGCACCATGAGTGCTGGAGATCGCTGTTGCTGTTAACGATACTGTGCATGACTGGGCAGCGGGCTCCTTGCCTCAGCCCAGGAGGGAGGACTCCAGGCCGCTGCAATGTACTTGGAGAGAGTAGAACCCCACTCTCTGCTGCTGGTGGTGTCTGTGTGCTGCTTACTTCAGCAACTGAGGGGGTTAAAGCATCATACACCAATCATTGCCCCGAAAGCTGGTTCTCAGGTGCAGGTTGTCTAGTGTTCTCTATAAACGGGGTAAGTTAACATACCGCTCCATTCCAAAAGTCTTTGGGGAGGTGCTAGGTGTTTCATTAATTTCAATAAATAGAAAGATGACTAGGATGTAGGGACAGCCCTCGGGGAGCTTCTGGTCTAATGAGAAAGATTTAACACAACATGATAAGCACGTAAGCCCACGATTCCCCAGACCTGCTGAGGAGAGGCACTTAGCTCACCCAGGGCAATGGATCCCACACTCTTTGGTCTCAGGACACTTTTACATTTTAAAAATATTCTGGAGAACTCCAAAGACTTCTGGTTATGTGTACGATATCCATCAGTATTTACCATAAAGGAAACTAAAACTGAGAAGTGTTTTATTCAATTCATTAATTATTAAATGCTAATAAATGTTAATATAAAACTATGTTATATAGAAAGTGTATTTGTTAATCCCATAAAATATTAAATAAATCTATTTGTTAAAATAGCAATAATAAACCTATTTCATGTTAACATAAATAACATCATTTTATGAAAAATAATTATATTTTCCAAAACAAAAAACATTTTTGTGTGAAGAATGGCATCATTTTACATAATTGCAAGTCTCTAATGTCTGGCTTAATAGGAGCAGCTGGACTGACACATCTGCTTCTGCAGTGTGTAGCATATATATTGCTTAGGTTGAAGTCTTTGAAAAAAATTTGCTTCACACAGATGTGCAGCTGGAAAAGGAGGACCTCACAGGCCCCCTAAAAGGCAAAAGCTTATGTGCTATTTATACTACACAGAAAGCTTATATGCTTGGGGACTCCACATCCAGAGGGTCTTTGAACTGCTGGCTTCAGCTTCCTGGAGGTGAGTTTTAAAGAATATGTAAGAGGTGTCTAGGTAAAACCATGACAAAAACATTCTAGGTCAGTGCTTCTCAAACAACCACTGTGCATCATGGTTTCACTTGGGTCTGGGGTGCGGCTAGAGTCCTGCATTTCTAACAAGTCCCAGGTGATACTGATGCTGCTGGTCCCGGAACCACACTTCGAGTAGCAAGGCTCTAGGGCAGAGAACTAGCGGAGGCAAAGGCACAGTGCCATGGAACAGCCTAAAGCATGAGGGGAACAGCATGACTAGAGAGTGAAGTACAAGATAGGAATTACCAGTAGAGAAAGTACTCCATGCCAGGTCATGGAGGTGACAGTTGTCACTTTTCTCCAGGAGACGTTATGAAAAAGTGTTAAATAGGAAACAGCTCTGGCTCACTGGAAAGCGAATTTCTAATTCCGAATAACTCCGAATGGCAAGAAATATAAAAGATACAAGCAAAGTAAGTGGCGATAGAATGATATGGAGGAGGAAGAAAGATAATATTCTCTATGAATATTATTACAACATAGCTTAAGAAAGAGTAGGTGCTTTGGATTAGGACAGAATTTGCTGAAATTCTAGCTCTGCCATTTATAAGATGTCACTGAGTCAACTTCTCAGAGCCTCGAATTTTATCACATGTACAGATAGATGAATTATACGCACAGAAAACAAGTGTGGTGCATAGTAGGTGCTCAAAACACTCAAATCAATATAATAAAAAATGCGATAGACATAATAAAAAATAACAACTGAAAACTATTATTGTTATCCTAAAATTAGATGTAGGCTTGAAACAAGATAACTGAGCTTATTTTCAAGATCAAAAAGATCTCAGGTGAGGGGAATCACCTCAGAGTAAGTGTTTTGCCTGTTCATGTGCTAGACAGTGTCAGCTCATAGCTGTCCACAGTAATGGAAGAGAGGGATGTGTTCGAGGCTGACAACGATTAGAAGAGAGGAACCTCAGGCCTCATGTCAACCATCCTTTCTTCCAACACAACTTGGACCCACATTTTCAATACAAAATTTGAATGGCTTAAGCCTGTTTCTCGAGCCCCCTCCTCTTTTCCTGGTAGTTAATACAGATAATAATGAGCAAAGGCACAAAGAACACAGAGGACAAAAATTATGTTTCCATATTAAATTGAGCCATCACAGGTTTTCAACCTCTCTGCGCCTGAGCATCTGCATTAGGTCTTTCCTAATTTCTATCTCTCTTCTTCTCTGGAAACACTTGAGTTTCAGGATCCAAAAATCTTCTCACCACCACCAGAGATTCTGAGACTCGCAATAGCTCCTTCCTGCCTGAAGTGTTGGTTAGTACAGTCACGCATGATGTGCTGCTTCTCAATACACTAGAACAAATATTGGCCCTGACTGTTTATAAATGAAAGTTTTTATTATCCAAAAAATCCTGGTTCTCAGTTGGGCAGAATTCGAAAGGCTATTTATTTATCTTAAAAAAAAAAAAAAAGAAGTGTGTGTGCGTGTATGTGTGTGCGTGTGTATGATTTCTCTAAATCTCTTGATAGTTAAGATGCCTAAGTAATTGCTTTTCTCTGCCTTAAAATGAAAGACAAGATAAGAGTAGGTTTATAAAAGAACACCAATGTCAGAAGAGACAGTACACTTCAGCTGAGTCAACGGGCATGTTGTGACAAATCACATTATCTCAGCACTAAGATTCTTAGTATCTGTGTGACAGATTCGTCATTGTTTTATATGAAAATAGGCAATGTGGGAAGTAAGTGTCTTGGACAGGGAGACAGTTCAAAGCCAATTTCTGACAAAGATTTCTTCAACTAGTGGGCTAACAGCGATTTCTTTGGTCTCTCTTTCACTAAGAATTCATCCCTTTAATCTTTGTGATTTCAGTATTTTAGACTGAGAATTTGAGGCTTAGAACACTCTTTGCAATCAGGTCCTTTCCCCTGGAAGGGAACATTAGCCTATGCTCTCATTCGCTCATGCATGCATTTGAAGGATTTTCTAAATCCATGAAAGCATTTCTTTAAGAAAAGCAAGGAAAGAAGAGGGTGAATTTTTAATTCCTAAAGCTGATTGAGTCAGCTATCTCCACGGTAGCTCTGGGTTGAGAGCCTTCTGCCTCCTGCCAGCACGCCTTTGGGCAACAATCTTGATGATATCATCTCCAGGTGCGGTTCCCAGTGGCATTCTGTGAACAGTCTGGGCAACTTGACAGATCTTGCTGTTCACCTGGGATATCTAGGGAGGTAAGACAAGGTGCCTGAGCAAGGTGACCTTTCTCACCGGGATGAAAAATTCAGTGATTCCTATTAACAATAATAAAAATTATAGAATGTCTAGAAATAAATTGAATTAAGAAACATGCCAGACCTACATTTAAAAAACTATAAATATTTACCAAAGGATGTAAAAGAAGTAACAGAGGAATAGACTGTTCTAGGAGAATGACAGCATGAGAAGGCCCTTGTCTTGGCACTTATCAAGAACCAGCACTTCCATGCAGACTTCAAGGACCTTGTTCTGCCCTTCTCTCCTTTACTGTGAATTCTCTCAGCTCTTAATATAATCGTCTATAGTAGTATTACTTTCATAAGTAGTGTTACTTTTATAAGTATATGTCTTTTCTTCCTTATAAGTATAATAAAAGCAAGTACTAGCTCTTTTCTTCCTGTTAGTATGCCTCTACTTACAAATTTTCCATTTAAGGAAGTTTGCAGGTATGAACAAAGTAGGATGGAAAAGGGGCATGAGCTCTGCCCACGTCCAACAGATGGTCTGAGCAGCCAGAAGCGATCATTCTGCCACACACTGTTCCAAGGCAGGGGAATGTCAGCTGGGTTTGTGCTCAGTTCTAAGATATTTTATGAATATAAGTTACACCATCCGTTTGAAAAGTATAAAAGCAGTGACTACTTTTTAAATGCTGCAAAAAGAGACTCAATTATGATGGAAATGAAAGTTGAAATAATTTTTCAAACCTGAAAGTGGTGAGAGAATGCCAAATGTTGCAGAGAGCTCACGGCACAGCAGGAAGAATTCGTAAGGCCAAAGACCAAATAATGATCAAAAAGGAAAGAGCAGGATTAGTGAAATGAAAAAGGTAACTTTTTTAGGTTATGTTAAATGTTAGCAGCAATGAACAATGGCCCTTGGCCTAAACTTTGTTAAACTTTGTGAAGGCCAGGAGTTATAAGTGAACTTAAGCCTAGCATGGTGAAGAGCTATTGATGAGTCTGCTGGAGACAGGGTGGCTCCATAGGTTCCCAGTCCCTGGGTTCAGGGCTTACCCAAATCGGCGAAACAGCAAATGGCTGGAGAGTGACAAATAAGGGTCCTTATAGACTAATAGGTTCATATTTGGGGGAAAACATTCAACAGAATATATGAAAGAGTACTCCTGGTTTTAAAGCTTTTGAAAGACCCCACCTATATTTTTATTTGTGGAGATGGCATCTGGAGACTGGTAGCTAAACTTCTTAGTCACTTTGAACTTATGAAAGAAAGGGACACTTGAACAAGCTTTTAGAACCTAAGGTCTTCATAAATGGAATGGCTTCCATATAGTGCTGTATGTGTAGTTAATTACATAAATATTTATTGCACATCTCCTCTGTGATGGACACTTTCACATAAGTTAACTAATTTTTTCACCCAATAATTTTGTAAAGTAGTATCACCACTATTACCACTTTATGGATGTGGAAATAAAATCTCAGAGAATGGCAAAAGTGGAATCTTTTGATTCCAAGACTGTATTTTACTCTCTTAGCTGCCTCATTGCATTGAATGAATGGAAAAAAAAAAAAACAAAAACATAACCCAATGCTAACAGAGACTATAATTCTGCCTCTGCTTCACAGAGTTAAAAAAAAAGTGGCTTCATTTCTGAATGCATGTCTGTTACTTTATATAATGTCATCAATGCACATAATACATATAGTAGTCCCCCCTTATCCAGGGGCTAGTTTCAAGACATGGATGCTTGAAATCTCAATAGTACTAAACCCTATATATACTATGTCTTTTCCTATATGTATATCCTATGATGAAGTTTAATTTATAAATTAGGCACAGTAAGAGATTGACAACAATATCTAATAATCAAAAAAACAACAACAAAAGGGTTACTTGAACATATGCACTGCAATGCCATGATAGTTGATCTGATGACCCAGATGGCTGCTAAATGCCTAACAGGTGGGGTGGGGATCATCTACAGCTTGGAGATGCTAGGCAAAGGGATGATTCACTTCCCAGGTGGGATGGAGCAGGACGGGCGAGAGTTCATCACACTACTTGGAACAGTGCACAATTTAAAACTTATAAATTGTTTATTTTTGGAATTTTCCATTTAACATTTCCAGACCATGGTGGATGCCGGTAACTGAAACCACAGAAAGTGAAACCTCGGATAAGAGGGAGGAATGCCGTATAATATACATAATGCCACCACTGTTGCGTGTCTCTCTTCTGAACTTCAAAATACCTCCAGGGACATAAAAAAGGGACGGGGCCTCAAGAAGCACTTTGTGGAGTGGTTTTAGTGAGTACATAACAAAGCCAAACAGCATGCTCCAGGAAGGGTACTTTTCCGTATGCATCCTTGCTGGCGATTCACACAGCATCTTGTAGTGCAGCCTCATGGTTGAGGGCCCTTCCTTGTCTCTGGACATCCTTTCTACTGATAAAGAATAGAGAGAATGGCTGAGAATTCTACCCAGGTTGGTTCAGCAAGGTTTAATTTCTCCAGCATTGCTGCGTAGATTGTGCCAATAACAAAACCTCAGATCTCGCACACTAATCATTCCAAGACATATTCAAGAGGATATAACATGGTGAGGTGGGGCCCGGGGGATTTGAATAAATCATGTCAAAGGAAGAGCTCACTGATAGTGCTGACATGACAGCCTGCACATGACTAATCTAAATATTCATTTTGGGTAATGAAACAGCTATCAACAAATCCATGACTTCAGACAATATTTTCACTTCAGAAATCAAGTGACAAAGGGTCTCCATAACACATTGCCATCAGCAGTCTGTATCAGTAAGACAGAAAATATACTTGAATTTCACAAATATGTATGAATCACAATCTTTCTATTTTAAAAAAGAGACTTAGCCTCATTCAGAATTTTCACAAAATAGTTGTCACAAGGACATTAACCTCACAAATCATTTCATGGTGAGAACTACCTGTTGGGTAGTAAGTAATGAAGCTGTTTTCAGTCAAGTGGTCTACTTCTTACTTTCCATATATGCATCTGTGGCTTCAGATGTTTAGACAACTTCTATATTACTCTCTTTCTAGCTTAGTAGTTGCTGGATAAATCTAGAGCGTCTTTGGAGTAGTAGCTGAAGAGTCTTGCACGAATCAAACCAGCACTAAAAATGACCATTATTACCTATGGAGTAATATATCCCAGCTCAGGGCACTGGGGAAGAGTAAAAAAAAGATATATGTAATATATCCTATGTCTCAATTTGCCTGTTTATATATTAGATTCATCTTTTACTGTTCTACCTTCTTATTCCATGAGTGGCTGGAGGATTCTGGGTAGGAAAGTGGGCTTTGTCATCTCACGTTTTGTCATCAACACTTTCTCTTCAACCAAAAAGGGAGAGGGAGATGAAGAGACTGTATCTTTGTCCTTATCCAATGGTAGATTTAGAGTTGTGAGGACAATAACTGTATGTCTCCTTTAGAAGGCAAATGGCCAAAAACATATGAACCCATGTTTAGCCTTGCTAGGAATCAAAGATTTGCAAATTAATTATTACAATGAATCACAAAAGCTGAGAGTTTTACATATTATTTGCCTCAGCAATTCTGACTTTAGCTGAAAGAAAGTATCATTACTATGATCAAAGATTTATGTACAGAGTTGTTCATCACAGAATTGTTATAATGATTTTTTAAAAGGGATGAAAATCCTTCCATGTTCATCAGAAATGATTATGATATACATCCTCACAATGAAATATTAACCGGGCATTAAAACTGGAAAGATTTCACAGTACTCTGTTGACTGAAAGTGGAAGATAATAAAATAAGATGCAGAGTTCTGCTCCTACTTAGGATGCAGAAAGTCATAAGAGAATGTTTTCCCCATCTGGACAATGAGAAAAAGCTGGGTAATACACAAAATAATAACCTTTCTTGAGCCTATCAGAGAGTTGAGGTCACAAGGCAACTAAGTAAATTGAATTCCAAAGAGTTGATAAGCCCATCCATGAACTTTTAGCAGAGCACAAGAGAAAGAGGTGGCCACCATAAAAGTAGATAAGAAGAAATTAAACAAATCCTTAAAGGCCAAGTGTGGGTTAGTGTGTCAGTATGGGATAGCTTAGAGCCTCAGACACAAGGAAGTTTGCATTCACCCTCCAACTCTTTTCCAGTGACCTCCACTAGGTGTTCACAAGAAAGGTTAGAGGCAAAGTAGGAGACTGGAGAGAGACTCCCCACTGCATAGACATGCAGGAGGTGACCAGCTGCTGCTGAGAGACAAGCAAAAATCCTTGTCTTCTTCCCCAGAGCCTTCTCTAGCAAAGCAAAAGTCTTAAGCTACTGGGGGAGCGCAGAAAACTTTTTGCCTCTAGGACCAGGCAAAAATCCATTTCTTCTGGGAGAGGAATAGAAGTAAAACCTACTTGTCTCTGAGGGAAGGGTAGAGAACGCTCTTGCCTCCAGACACAGGCAAAGAGCCATTGTTGCTGAGGGAAGGGCAGAAGCAAAAACCTTCTCCTCTCTGGCTTGGGCCCAGGATCCTGCACTGCTCCAAAGCAGAGGTCTCCTATTTCTGGGGGGAAGCCTTAACTCCAAGGCTCAGGGCACACAGGATTTGCCTAAGACCGATATAGGACCAGGACAACAAAGAAACCCCAAACCCCCACAACAAGCCGGAGAAACAAGGAATAGAAGCACTTCTCACCCCCACCTTGGGAGCTTAGGGAGAGATCCACTTTGTGGTGCAGGTGTGCAAAGACAGCTGAAAGCTTGGCGTAAAGCATTAACACTCAGAAATCCCCTTTGGCACCCCAGGCTCCGCTCTCAGCACACATAGTAACAGCAGCCATCACCGAAGTCTGTGGTGCCCTAAATGTAACCACAGTAACAACAAAACCCAGACCCAGCTCAACTCCTGATTTCCTGACTCATCCTCCTCTCTCTGGCACACCACCCCACACTAATGACACTAATGACAGCTACTGAAGTGTATCAAAGATGTATGAAGATGCCTTCATCACCACCAACGATGAAGCTAAGACAGCAGGTCCAGAATCCACTAACACCTGTTAATTAATGTGTCTAATATGCTGGTGAGTGAAATGTTCAGGTTCCATCCAGACAGTTGAGAAACTGTCTCTTTATCCTGCCAGGGGAATTTTGTACATAGAAAAGGATGGTCAGTGTGGGGGAAGAAAAATGACTACTAATGCAGCTGATGTATTTTATACCCACACACAGACAAAGACACACAGAAAGGCACATCTTCCCGAAGTTCTGCTAAGAAAAGTACCTCTTCGGAGACAAACAAATGACATTTTGACTTGGAAATTTTTAAAAAGTCAAAACAAACGGTTGAATTTTTATGTCACTCTGGTTTCTCCCCTGCCCAGATTTTTAACTACTAAAGTAGGGAAATTTGGGTGTTGATGATGCAACTTCAATACTGAATCATCTCTGTCCTGTACTCCAGGGTATAGCTCAGCTATTTGGCTATAGCAATCAAAGTTTCTTCAGAACTTTGAGTAAGAGTATTTAAAAGATAGTTTACCTCTTCTAGTCACTTTTAACAAAAGTGATCTAATTAAACATAGTTCACACCTCTTTAGTTGATTTGTATCATATCCTTGGAACTTAGAGTTTCACATTTTTAATTTCTAACAACTGCAGTTGGATGCAGGGAAACTATTCAAAGAAAAAAAGTATTTCATTCTCAAAATTTTTATGGAGCTAAGATAAGATGCGATAGTCTGAGAGGAAGGCAGAACGGGAGAGAAGATTCCAGGGCTCAAGCTGTTGGCCAAAGGTAGACTACCCCCTCAAAAATAAAAGAGAAGATTCAAGCAGAGAGAATATTTACATATACAAGGAACATGTGAAAAAAAGGAAATCAGAACAAGACGATGAAGTGAGGAGAGACTACAAGAAAACAAACCTCATATCCCCATCCAAAAAAAAAAAAGTCCGCCTGAGTAGTAGGCTCAATGGCTTTTGTTCTCTAATAAAGGTGGGCGAGAGGAAGAACACCATGGCACTGAGAACACGGTGTGACAGATGAGGGAAATGTCCCCGTGCATGGAAGGGCATAAAGGAAGGAACAAAGCCCTCTGGCAAGTGAACAGACAAAGACTGTGGGGACAGAAAGAGGCAAATAGACAAGAGGAAGTGAACCAAAAACAGATTCACAAGACAGGGACTGTGTAACAGGAGAGATGGAACGGGGAGCAGCAAAGGCATCTGTGGAGAGAGAGGCCCCATCAGGCAGGGGACAGATGTGTGGCAGGGGAGCTCCAGGAAGAGCGAGTACCTCCAGAATCTGGTTCTCCTGCTCACTGTCCAATCTCCTGCACCTAGAACAATGCTTGGCATATAAAAGGTGCTCAAAACACAGATGGTAAACGAAAAGTGGTACAACATACAAGAGAAAGAAGCTGAATCCCCTGAGAAATGGCATGTGCCTCGTGGCTTCCATTACTGAGGTATGAGGTCACAGAGAAGACATCAAAGAGCTGGGCTCTGCTTACAGCATGGCCAAGTGATGCTCACCTTGGGGCCAGTTTGATCTTGCTTTTACAGGACCATCAAGGACCCAAGTGAAACAGGCAGTGGTCAAAACAAGAATAATTGACGAGCAAGGGAGTGGCAGAGGGTGGTCATATGTAAAAGGCACTGCCTCCACATCTGTCCCCAAATCTCACCCACGTGTTTAGATGTCTGGATGTCTCATCATCCAGGGCCACTCTTTTGGGGATTGTTTCTCCAGAATTTTCCATAAAATACAACTAGCACACCAAGGCCTACATGGCCTCAACCGTTCAAAGTCACTGATATCTAGACTAGAATGATTCTATCAATGTAGCAACACGTAGGGTAGGGGCCCAAGTAAAATGGACTCAAGACAGAGAGACTCCCCAAGAGTCCAACATAGAAGACTGATCAAAGAGGCTGGGTCAAGGGAGATGGGGTCACACTGGTTGTGAATCCCCAGATTACTCATCCTACTCTCCAGGGGATCTCCCAAGTGGAAGATGAAGCTGGGGGTGGTGTGTAGAGAAATGAAGATGAGTCAATTGTACACATGACTGACGACAGGATGCACCCTCCAGCTTACATGCCTAAGTGCAAGGACTCATTCCTTGAGGAATCTGTCTCCTTCAGATGGCCTTACTGGCAGGACCGGTAAAGCTGGCTTCGGGAACATGAAAATACTTGAACCACTGCACCTTCTTTGTGTGTCTTGGACACTCCCTTCCTTTAGTTCAGTGATTCCAAGCTTTGCTTTGAATTAAAGATCTTTATGTTCTCTGGGCTGGATAATTACTAAAGGACTTGAGGGCTCACCCGCACTTCAGAGAACTGGTATAATCGTTTTCAACCAGCAAAATATAATCGAAAGAACATTCACCAAATAATCTGCGATGTAAGTATTTGCTACAGACTGAATGTTTGTGTCCACCCCAAATTCACATGTTGAAACCTAATCCCCAATGCAATGGTATTAGGAGGTGGGGTCATTGGGAGGTGATTAGATCTGAGAGTAGAGGCCTCATGAATAGGATTAGTACCCGTATGAAAGAGACTCCAGAGAGCTCCCTGGGCTCTCCTGCCATGTGAGGACACAGCAAGAACATGGTCTTCTGTAGCTAGGAAAAGAGCTCTCACCAGACATCAAACAATGCTGGCATTTTGATCTTGGACTTCCCAGCTTCTGAAACTGTGAGAAACAATTGTTCGTTCTGCAAACCACCCAGTCTCTGGTGTGTTCGTTACAGCAGCCCAAACAGACTGAGAAAGTCCTTCTGTCCCCAACTTTCTACCTACATTTGTATGTTAGTTTTCCCGTAGGAAAAATGGAAGGTATGGGCTAAATGATTTGTAAGGTCCCTCCTAGCTCTACAGTGCAATGGCTCTATGTAGTCCTAAGAAGTGACAGATTTTTAAATATCCTTTCCCTAATCCTCATCTAACTTCTTCTCAGTTTTCAGGTCTTGGCTGAGAAGTGAGTTCCTTCCATAGGCCTTTTTTCACCCTCCTCTGCCTGCAGCATGGGCTAGGAGACCCCTCTCTGTGTTCCCATGGTGTCCCAGACTGCTATTATAGCACTCCTTTCCCTAGGGTACAATTGTCTATAAATGACTCTGTGGGTTCCCTGTTAGCCTGTAAATTCTGGGGGAGACGGAGACCAACCTTTAATTCTTAGCAAGAGTTCAATGATGTGTATGAAATAATAACACAAGTGGAGGGATTCTGATAGTCACACCCCACTACGGTCACTGGACTGGGGATGAGAGATGTTCTCAGATAGCTATTCAGGGAACATGCTGAAATAGCCTTTGTTCTTCTGCCTGCATTTAGAAATAGTCTTTGGACATACGTACCATGAACACACACCTAATGAATCAGGTTACCACAGTTTTTTTTAAGGGAAAGAAGAAAAAAACTTCCAGTTTTATGGTCAGAGAAACCCAGACTGTTATATTCAGCTCAGTTCTCATTAATCAAATGGAAGATCCTTTGCCTTCTCATCTTAGCTCTTCAAATGAATATAAGGTCTGGTTGCCCCAAAGCATTATTAATTGTATAGTAACATCATTTATACCACGAATTGGAAATGACATACGTATCCAGTCACAGAGTGATGGCTAAATAAACGATGACACTCAACCGGTGAACTCACGCAGCACTTGACAATGTACTTACAGTATAATCTAAAGTTAAAGGTGAGACACAAATTACACACGCAGTAGGACTGCCATCATGTACAATATATTGAATACAGGCATAAAACGTAGAAAGAATTACTATAGAACATTAATAGTGGCTGTGTTTATGTGTTAGGACTGTGGAGGATTTCTTTTCTTTCTGTTTCTGAATTTTGCAGGTTTTCTTTGATGACCGTTAGTATTTTACGCTCATAGTGAAAAATCTAAATAAATCATTCAGCTGTTCATTGAAAATATCTTGTTATTTTCTGTCATAAAACTTTTGGCTGTTGATACCGGGTGTGTCCACCTGAAGAGCTGTACCGAGGCGCAGAGAGAAGACCCTGTGACGCAGCAGGTAGAAGCCGGGGATGGAAACACACGGAGTCCTCTGGAGGAGCAGCCACCTGGGTAATAACACTCATCACTGATCTAAGCCCTTGCTATGTGCCAGGCAGTTCCCATACTTTTTTTTCATTATGTCCTCATAAAAACTGTAGGCGACAGGTGCTGCTGTTACTGCCATTTTACAGCTGAAACTGAGCCTCAGAGTGGCCGATTCTTTCGCTAGTGTGTGGAGGAGCCAGAGTTTGGCTCTGGGCAGTCTGTCTCCATGGTCTGCCACTGTCTCACTATGCTCTGCTGTCCCTTCCGATGCAAAAGGAGAGGTTGAGGGGGAAACGCGCATATTTCTAAGCCATACTTCATTTCATGCAAGGATCTCTTGTGTTAGCCTCCATTTTCATTTCTAGGAGATTCTATTTAGATAAGTCCTCAAACGACTCCTGCTTGTCAGTGGAAATGGTCTCTAGTAACCACTTATTCACCATATTATCTCAAGGCTTTAACCAAAAAGTTTTGGAATAATTGTCCCTCTTTGGAATACGCTCAGCTTTGAATAGGAAACATGAATTCATTGCTTTAGGGCAACAGAGCCATTTATAAATGCTCTCATGGTGGCCAACTTTACAGAGCCAGACCAGCACAGATACAGTCCGTGCCAGCTTCCTAGTTACAAGGTGAACAATGGTCTAGTTGCTGTCCAGCACAATTAGAGGCAATCTCCTTCCATGTGCTGGTTCAAAGTAGGTTCACCCTGCGAATGATGGAATATGCCCCGCTGACGACTGTCAGTGCACACGAGCACTTTGAGGCTCTCTGTTACATGGTCACATTTTCTCTGCACAGAAACCTACTGATGTAACATCTCTAGGAGTGAAGGGAGGGGAAACGTCACTGCAAATGAATTCTAAGAGAACAGTGCAGGATACCTGGGGAGAGTCCAGTCTTGTTGGAGTCAGGTGTTTCACTAGAATAGCGCACGTCCCCGAGCTCCCCGCCACCCCAGGGAAGCATGAATGAGGGAGCGGGAACTACGGAAACAGATTCCATGAAGTCAGCCATGCAGATTGATCCAAAGGAAATGACACAGCTTGAAGGAAATCCATTTCCAAATCAAATTCAAATTCAAACCAAATGTGTGACCAGAAATCAAAAGGAAATGAATAAACAGAGAGAAATCTTAACAGTAAAACCAAACCACGAGGGTAAGTGCTGTAAGGAGAGCTACTTGGGGATGTGCCCATCATGCTCTCTGTCCCGTGGTCCTGTCCCCTGAGGGACAATTCTGTGGTGTCCATTCACTTACTTTCTCTGGAACCGGACCACAGGATCAGCCAGCAGGTCAGTGAAATCAAGCTTTCTCCCCTTCTCGATGACATCTCGATGCTTGCGAACAAATAGCCACCCGATGTGGGAGAAGAAGAAGCCTCGGCGGGCATTGTGGGGGTCAGCGTCGGTCTCCGAGTACTTGTGATGGACCCGGTGGTCCCTAGACCACTCGAAGATGTCGTTCTGTGGAGAGAATGCAGACCCTGAGTGAAGACACAAAGCACCCTGGCACCTTCTTGGAAGCTTCTCAGCCTCCCCTGCCTTCCAACCCTGAACCTCGCCACTGACTTCCACTTTGTCCCCACCCTCAACCCACAATCTCTCACCCTCAAGTTTAATCCCTGGGGTTGGTCTCAGGTGATTTACACCAAAACAAGAGGAAATCCTTACTTAGTAGGGATCTTGGCTTGTGTCTGGGATGAGCCCACTGCAAGGAGGCTCAGGCTTATTGAGTGAACTTGTGGGGAAACCTGAAAAAAAGTTCTGGTGGAGGCTCTTGAAGTCTCCTGGGAAATCATTCTTGTCAAGAAAGAAGAGATCCAGTCTCAGGACAAAGTTGATTGTCAGAATGGAGGGGCGACCTTGTGTATGAAAGCGGGTTCGTTCTTAGACTGAATCTCTCTGCCATCCTTTCCCACTCAGTGGCCTTCATGTCCAACTGATGGAGAGCAGGAAGCCAGAAAGTAAAAACCCAAAGAGCAACTTTACCAAATGTCTGCAAAATACCAAGTCACAAATAACACCGTTTGAGGACTGCTCTGTGTCACAGAAAGGGAGGGGAGGCAACTTCAGCTCCTTGGGGAATCTGGTGTACTTGGCTGTGTCCACCAGTGAAGAAGTAGCATGCCTGAAGGGCAGGCAGCACTCTCGGATACCAAGAAATACGGCTGCCCAAGGAGGGAGAAGCATCAGAGTCCAGCAGGTTCTGCCAAAGCCACAGGCAGGGTGGGGCTCAGGCGCACATGGGGAACACAGCCTGTTGACCCTCTCTCATGGCAGGAGATCTGGGAGGGCGTCAGGGGTCTGGAGGTCCTGGATGAATTATCAAGGGCAAGAATCAATGGCATTTAGGCCGTTATTATTAATGAAACCTTATCTATAGCCATGGCCAGTGAAATCTATAGACTTCCAATTTATGCTGTTTTGTTTGCATCTGATGATAATGTTTATAAAATGTTGGGAAGGTGAATTAGGTTAGAAGTAATGCTTTTGATAGGAAAACTAACCTGAAAATAAAAATAAATTTATCTAGTATATAAGACCTTTTAAAAAATGGTAATAATTTTTTTATACCATACTATCCAGTACTTAGTCATGTCTTCATTAGGAATCTGCCAATTTCACAGATACCGGCTTCATTCTGCCGATGAGAAGAGAGGGAACTGTTTTATTATAAAAGTTCTAACAGTTCTTTTAATCAAAAGGGGTTTGTCGAGTTTTTGGTTTCTCTGGCTCACCCAATGCTACTCTACCTTGTTTATTTGTTTAACCCCTGGAAAATGGGACAGAGAAGGGAGAAGTAAGAAGACCTTAAGAAATATAAGCTCAGCTTGACTATAAAGGGAAAAGCGATACTTAGCAGATCGTGTAAGGCAAAAATTATAGCCTGGCTTACTGTAATAAGAGAGAGGTCTTTAGATTTTACCAGTATATTTAAACACAGTAGTTGGAAGGAGTAAAAGCATTTATTATTTATAATCACAGAATCTGAAGTTGGGAAGGAATTTCAAATGTCAGTCAAGACCGTTGCAGGCCGGAATAATTGGTGCCTTTTGCATTAGTTTGCTGCTTTTACTGCAATGCCTATCTGACGTTGGAAGAAAGGGAAACCCTCTCTCCTCAATTCACAGATGGCAACATTCAGACTTAGAAGACATTTACTCAAGTTCATCTAAGTCAAAACAGTAATGGAACAAAGATGGGACACCTTCAGTTCTTAGTTCACACTCCTTTCAATGAGATAATTACCTTACTCTACAAACTTTTTGATGGGGAGCAGGGTATTTTACAGAGAACTCTCATTTTTCCTGTTAAAAGGTTGTACTGACTCTTTAATTTATCGCAGTACAATTTTATTAAGAAACTCTTGGAGAGCTCTAGAAACATTAGTCTCACGAAATTAAGCATAATACAACAACAAAAGAATGATGAAGACAAGCTGGAACCGAGATATTTATTTTTTTAATTCCTCTTTACCTGGCTACCTTCCCAGCAGCAGCCACTGTGACTGCAACAGTGGAATGAAGCAAGGGTTTGGCCACATTCCAAAGAATCGAGCACTCAATAGAGCCTCAAATACTTTACTTTGTATTATTTAATCTTTTGTTATTGCCGTTTTTAACCCTAAAGCTGAATTCCATGAAAAAGTGACTCAGAACAGGATGTAAGCCAGAAAAAGGGAGCAAGGTTCATATGCTCACCCAGAGTCAAGGTTCATATGCTCACCCGGGGCATTTTCTTTCTATTTATCTGCCTTTTGCTTCCATCCTGCAGTGATTGGGAGTGAGAGCCAACCTGGGCAAAGCATGTGTGCTTGATGAAAAGCCGTGTGTACCTAGGGTGTGTGGTATAGTCAGTACATGCGGAAGGGAACGCCGAGGGCTAAGAGGAGGGAGAGACGGCCAAACCAACATCTCGAGGCGGGGGAGTGAGAGAAAACAGCCTGTAGCTGCTTGTCATAGCCCCGGCAATATCCTGGTCACCGGGCTTCCTCCCCGTGTTTACATAGTGCTAATTACTCCTGTCTGGGACTATGCGCACCACTCCATCATCCTCGCTTCACAGAAAATCAAAAATATATATATGAAGCACAGAGAGATGGTGAACTTTCGTCAATGAGCTGACTTTCAAGTATGCGTATTCTATCCGTTCGTGCTCTGTGTGCACATTTTGACAGCGGCCATGGTGCTGAACTCAGCAGCAACTCCTGAAGCCTAAAGACTTACACATTCTGGCAAATCAATTAACAAATGGTTCAATTTGCAGCCTAGAGTTTTAACGTAACAGTCGATTCTGATACATCATAGTCTTAATGTGCAACCCCGTTACCTTCAACAGTGGACACTCACCACATGGTTATTGATCATTCTTGACAAAGAATTGGAGTGGTGAAAGGAACTATATTAGTTCTAAGAGCACTTGATATAACTGAGGCACGGGCAGGTGGGGGAGCGGAGGAGAAAGAGGAAGAAAGCAGATTAGGAGTGTACAGCTCAGGTGGTAGGTTTTATTACCTGAGGAGGCACACCATGTGCTGTCCAAGAGAAATATATGCCACACGTGTAATTAAAATTTTCCTAGTAATCACATTAAATAAGTGAAAAGGAACAAGTAAAATTAATTTTAATAACTATTTTACTTAATATATCCAAAATATCATTTTAACATAACATTTTATCATAAATTATACATGAGATATTTTATATTATTTTTTTGTGCCAATTCTTCAAAACTGGATGTGTAGTTTACACTTCTGGCACACCTCGATTTGGACTGGCCACATTTGAGTGCTCAGTAGCCACATATGGCCAGTGGTACCATACTGGACAGTGCAGGTCTAACTCATGACTTACACTTTTTTCATGCGTTTTATACTTTTTAAAGTTTTTAAAAATTCAATGTTGCTTACTAGTGAGAGTGTTGGGAGCCATTATGAGACACTGAAGAAGTCACGGAGCTTATAGCCATAAAGCAGTTAGTGAGACTGCTTAAACAATGGTTCAAGGAAGCAGGGATTTGAGTTAAACATTACTGACCCTGAAGGAGAGGTATGCCTCCTAAAGTAATCCTTATAAGATAGTGAATGTTTTACAAATAGCTAGGATGTTTGTACCCTGAAGGAAGGATGTATAGGAACTTATGTAAATGTCAGCATTCCTATGGTAATGTACTCTGTGCCTTGCTATTGTGTTCAAAAAAGAAATAGAGGGCGATGCTAAATAAACTCTAGGCTGCAGCATTGACTGTATGACCTCCGAAGCGCTTTCCTGTCTTCTTTTTTTCTTAGGCTTCACCACCCCTCTTTTAGGGCTGTTCGACTTTAACCGGCTGGCTCTGCCATGAGAGTGTAAAATTGGCACAAACTATGTAAAGGGCAAATGGGCTGCATATACCAAAAGCATTAAAATTGTGCATATCTAAAACCTAGCAATTTGGTTGATGGCCATGCCATCCTAACAAGCCCGATCCCATCTAATCTCTGAAGCTAAGCAGGGCTGGGTCTGGTTAGCACTTGGATGGGAGACCACCTAGGAAGACCAGGTGCAGTAGGTGTAAAAAATTAAAAAACAAAGGATTGTAAACTGACAAGGTTCTTGCAATCTGTGAGGTCAACCAAGGGTTGCCTCGTCTAAAAAAAAAATCAAAAATAATAAAATAAAATAAAATCTAGCAATTTGTTTTCTTCATCTTAAGGAAATTTATCTTAAGATAAGTTAAAATAAAAGGAATTTATCATGGTTGTGTGCAAAGATTTAACCCAAAGGATGCTCACTGCAGTGAAAACGTGGAAAAACCCGAAATTTCCACATAACAGGATGTGATTGAGTACTTTGCGATATATTAATAAATTGAATACTATCCGTGTGTGCGCGCATGCGTATATAGAAAGCTTGGAGAGAAATAAGGTTACCTCAGGACAGTGAGACTGGGAGGTAGGAGGACAGAAATACTTTAACATTTTACCTTACAATCTGAAAATTTTAACAAAAGCATTTGTTAGTTTTGTTTTTAAAAACTAATTAACTAAAAGGATAAAGTAGTATTGATATGAAGAGATGAGATGAGAATTAAGTGACAAGTAGTTTTAAAAATAATAGATACAGTATGAACTTATTTTTTAATAAAAATATGTATTTGAGCATAGGAAAAATGAAGTATATAAGTCAACCCTATACGAAGTATATAAGTCAGTTTACAGTGGTTCTCTGTAGGAAGTGAGATGGTGGCGATTTGTTTTTTCTTTTAGTTTATCTGTATTTTCTAAATGTTTACAATAAACAAGTTTTTCTTTTGGATGTAGGGGAAACAAAATTTTTTAAGTTTTTATACTCCCAAATCAAAACAGTCCAGCTTCTGCCATCAGCCCCACATCAGGAAAAACTCTACGAAACAGTAAGATTCATCTAGTTAGTTATATATATATTTATGTCACCCTTCTTCCATCTTTGTGTTTACTAGCAGTGATCAACCAATCATACCTCAACTTGGGTGACATGCCCTTGCTAAACCTACCCTGTGTCTGTTCCTTTATTACTTCATAGATAATCTCCCTAAAGAGTGTTCCTGCTGAGACTGTAGAAATTGAAATTGATCATGTGGCGATTTTTCTCCATAAGCACAGCCTTTGAGTATTATCTGGGACTTGAGCAAAACTAATCAATCTCGAAAACTCCACTGAAGCAGATTATGAAGCCACCTGTTCTGTCAGTAAATTTCCCCTGCTTCCTTTTATGTTCAAAAGAAATTCGTGAGTCTAATGGCCATAGGGAAAACTGTCTTTTAAGGCCACATAATTTCCACTAGTTAGCAAGATGAAGGCTAAATGTAAACAGCATTTAGCTTGTCCCATTCAACAGATCTGAGACCAGAATCATTGATCGGCTTTTCTCCAGCCTAGCTGCAAACAGATGCTTCTTTCTGACCAGACACCAGTGAGCTTGTTATCTCTCCTAATTCAATGGTGTGACTACTTAAGGTTCCAAAAGAGGAAATTTACCAGGTGGCCTCAAAGCCAAAGGGATTTCCACTTGAATTCATAATACATCTTTGTCTCTAGTCAATAGTGAAAAAGAAACTAGGAGCAGAAATGACATGTCAGCTTGAACAGACAGGTTTTAGGGTAAACGTGTGCATGTGTGTGTGTGTGTGTGTGTGTGTGTGTGTGTGTGTGCGCGCGCGCATGCGCGCACATGTGTGTGTGTTGTGAGTGAATCCTGTCAGGGAAAGAGCCATTCCATTAAGGGTGTCACAAGAAAAGACACTGCTGCTTCCACTCCGTAGGGACTGTAAGACTCATGTGAAATAGACCTGATCTCAGTCTCGAAGGTCTGAATATTATCTCCAATTCATAAGCCAACACTGTGCTATTTAAACAGTGAAGAACATTTGGTGCTTTCTCCACTGTCACTACTGGGTCAGCACTGATTTCCCTCCAGATAACACTGACAATCTGTAAGAAGAGCCCAGAAAGTCCCCCAAAAGGGCCTGGCAAATGTAGCTGCAGGAGAACAAGTCCCCACCTGCTGCCTAGGCTTCATGTGGCCCTTGGCCTCAGGAGGTTTCAGGTGGGTAAGGGTTGAAAAGCCAACTTTAGTTGTTTAAAAAGGATGCTGACTACACTTAATGACTGCAGAGAAGGAAAGGGGTGTTTCATATTTTCTTTCATACTCAATTGTTTAAACATCCTACAATGAAAATGTATTTGAATAAGACTTTTATAAAACATATTTTTAACACATTTTAAAAATGGCTTGGGTAGTCCTCTTGGTAGACAAGTTGGCCTTCTGTGAAGCTTCCCAGTTTGGGTTTTAAGTTTTTTGGTTAGTGATGCGATCATGGTTCTAGTCTCCTGAGCTGGTTTCCTTCAATTAATGAGTCAAAATTTGGGGAAGAAGGCCTGGAAAACAATGACGCCCAGTCATGGACCCCCACACTCCCAGACCTCGGTTTTTAAACACCATTCCCCACTAAAAGGAGTCAGAACTCTTCGGTGAAAAGGCTGAGGCCAGAACTAAGGCAGAAAAAAACACAAGAGGAACTTCGCATATTTTGTGACAGAAAGTAAAGAACTGCTCTTCAAAGGATGGCAACTTGTCAAAAAAGACATTTGTATTGCCTTCTATAGACAAACTGAGGTAATTTGATTAAAAATTGGGGGCATTAAGATGAATAATAACAGTAACAGACTAAAATCCATTTCATAAAAAGAGAATCCATGAACCCATAATAAACAAACAAACAAACAAAATGCCAACTAAACAAATGTAGAAGAAATTATGGAGTTAGAAAATCATCATTTTGTGGGTGTCATGGCAATAACTGATTCAGGCAAGAATCACCAATGTAGGCTAAAACTACTGTGTAAAAAGCTGATGAAGAAAAAATACGTAGGATTATAGTATCTCAGCATAAATTACTCTTAATTACGAAAGGAAAAAGTTGCGTTGTGGTGAGGAAACTGAGTAGATACCACCTGAACCAAGTGATCAAAGTTCATGTCACCAATAAGATGACAAAGTGATATCATGAGCCTCTTGCTTGATGCTCAGGACACAAGACCATGAATGTAAGCATTTCTGCCCCAAATGCACAACTTAGCATAGTTGTGAGAAAATATGAGCAAACCAAAAATGAGGAGCATTTGACAAAATAACTGGTCTGTATATTTCAAAAAAAAAATGTCAATGTATAAAATCAAAGAACAACTGAGAAGGAGACTAAAGAGATATTATAGTTCATGTAATGCAGGATCCTGAACTGGGTCCTGGACTATGATGCTGAATATAGTACTGTATCAACATTAGATTTTTTGATTTTGGTACATGTACTGTGTTTATGTCTTTCTTATTTGGAAATACACACTGAAGTGATCAAGAGGTATGATGTTTATCACTCTCAAATGAATCAGAAAAAAATAACAGAGGTGAATGCACATATACACACATGTGGAGAGAGAAAAAATAAAGTAAATGAGGCAATGTTAACAATTAGTGGATCTGGGTGCAAGTATACAGTTCTTCAGGTATTTTTGCAACTTTTTGTAAATTTGAAATTATTTTAAAATGGTTAAAACTAAAAAGAAAAAAGTCAAGGAAATCTTTCCTTAAAAATCTCAGATTTTCCCTTCCATCCATTTCTAACCCCATTACCCTTGTTCAGGCTTTCATCAGTTGACCTGGATTCCTAAAATAGCTTTCTAAAGCTTCCTGCGTCTAGTATTGTCCCTTCCACATTACCTTTGCTATTCTGAGCCCATACTCACACTCCCCAAATATCCATCACTCCCTTGCTTATTATCTGACAAACTTTCCATACTACTTTTCTCATCAAGTCTAAACACTTCTTGGCAATCAGAGCTTCAGCTGGCCTGATTATTCCCACTTTGTTCTTTAATTTAACAAATATTTGCTGACTGTTGGTATGTGCTAGGAGATAAAAAAAGAAACAGGATGGTCAAAGTTATATCCTCAAGAAATTTACATGTTACAGAGGAGACAAATATAAAGGACATGAAGTCAACATCCTTTCAGACCGGGATTAGTGCTATGAAGTACATAAGTATATGGAATAACAAGGGGGACACTGAGCAAGGCAAGGACTGTGTAATCAGGTCGTCGGGTTACAGGAGTCGGGCGGGAGTGTGGGAGGAAGACAGGAGTTGTCTCCGGTAGAGGGATGAACTTGCCACAGTCCAGGAGCTAAGAAAAGTCCAGCGTGTCGGGTATGTGGACTAGGGCAGGAGTATGCAAGGTGCGGTCTGAGCGGTATGACGGGACAGTAAGGGCTACATCTGGTCTTTGTCCCTGGTAGCTCCTGGCACAGAACTCAAAGAACATTGGAACTTCCTGCGTGACAAGAGTGTCTTAATTATGCTCATGAGGTCAGTTTCGGGATCAGAGCTGGTCACCAGAAAGACCAACCAGGTGAACAGAAGGTTGGCGCTTTGGGAGGGGAAGGGGAATGGAGACTGAGTCCAATCAGATGACCAGTCGTTTAATCAATCACGCCTAGGTGAAAAATCTGCAGTAAAATCTCTGCACACTGATGTGCAGGGAGGATAACCCACTCTGACTCCACAGGGAGAAGGCGAGGAAGCTCTGCTCGAGGGATCCTCACATCTTGCGCTATGTGTCCCTTCCATTTGGTTGGCCCTGATCCGTATCCTTTCCAATACAGCTGTAATAGTAAGTATAACTTCTTGGGTTCTTTGAGTTGTTCTAGCAAATTATGCACCCCGAGGGAATTGTGGGGACCCCTGGTTGATCAACAGTACAGGTGGCATGAAGACCCTATTTGTGGCTGGCATGTGAAGCAGGGGCAGTTATGTAAGGACAACAAGGACTGAGGCTCTAACTTGCAGGATCTAACTTGGGTGGTTAGTGTCAGAACTGTATCGAAGGACATCTACTTGTGAAAACAGCAAAGCCTGATCACTCAGGGCTTTCGAGGTCATAACAACAAGGCTAGATTTCATTCCAAAGGCAATGCTAAGCTGTTGAAAAATTTTCTTCTTGCTAGACAGTGGTTTAATTTTCAATAAGTTCTGTCTGGCTGCAGTCTGGAGAGTGGCAAGCGTTAAAGGAGGAAGACCAGTCAATGAGGCTTTTTCAGTGGTCTGAAAAGAAATGATCATGGCTTGGATTAGAGGATGGCGGAGATGGCAAGCATGCAGATTCAAGATATAATTTAGCATGGAAGAGCTTGGTTCAAAGACTGAATGAGGGATGATTAGAGACAGAGAAACTGTAGATGACACCCAGATTTCTGGTGGGGAACACTAGGAGAGAAATAGTTTTGGGGGAGAGGGGAGAGTCACAACTTTGGTTTGGGGCACATTGCGATCCAGTGAGAGACGTCATGCAGGTACCTGGATTTGCAACACGCTACACTCCACCAGTATCTTCTTCAGTCAGACTGATGCTCCACTATGCAGGTTCCCTACACGGCATGTCATGAGCATTCTTCTCTCTCCACCTTTGCTCAAGTGTTTCCCCCAGCCTCTCCCCTTCTTCCTTGCCCATGCAAATCCTTTCCATTTCAAGTTTCAGCTCAAAACGCTCTTACGGCAATAAGCTTCATCTTCCCTAGCCCATATTCATATTTCTGCAGCTTTAAAAGGCAGTATAAAGCTTTTGAGCAATTTAATTTCCCATTGTATCGTAAGAGTCCTTGATTGTACATAAGTCTGGTCAGCTGTTTCGGACCATAAGCCCCCCATGACAAGGGTCATTTTTATATGTCACTTGTGTTCCTCATAAGCATTAGTGGTTTATGCACCTTTACATTCAAGAGGAATTAACTAGCAGATTTATGCAAAAGCTGTAGAAGAGTCAATAGGAGAAGATGAAGATAATAAAATGTATCTGCCTTTTAAAAGAATTTTTATAAGCAGGGATAGAAATTACCTCTGGCATATGAAACTCTGTAAATTTTACCATTAATTAAAATGGTTGTTTCAATGACTCCTGGAGCTATTGTATCTTTGGAGCTTAATTAAGTATCTAAAATAGCATCCCTGAAATATTCCTGTGACAAGAGACCTCTGGTTAGCACTAGTAGGAACTAGGACAGGATGATTGAAAAGCCTGAACTTTGATAAATAAGGATCAGGAATGAAAAACAGCTCAATATCTAGCGAGGGGGCTGGGGCGGAGGAGGCAGCCAATGGAAGGCCCCACCCTATCTGTTAGATCTAGTAGTTTTATTTAGCATCTTCATTAATGACTGGGAACAAGGCGTACACCTTTCGTTAATAACAGTGTTGGTACCAAATTAAGAGGTGCTGCAGACATCTTTGAGAACAGAGAAATAACACAGATGGATCTAAAGAGATTAGAAATATGAATAGAAATTATCACAATGTGGTGTGATTTAGGAAAAATGCAAATGAAGGCAGCTGGGAGAGAATCATCCAAATGCACAATAATCGGTGGGCTGGGAAACCTAGAAAGCAGCAGCAGAAGAGTATCTGGCAGGAGAGCAATGAAGTCAAGAACGAGCAGTGACAACATGCTGTCTCAGCCCAAATAGTCGGTGGCAGGCAGAGGAAGAAATGGCTTGTCAGGACATTGCATTGAGACAGTCTCCTGCAGCACCTCTACACATTTTTGGAGACATTGTGGGAAACATAAACAAAAATAAGCACAAGCTCAGGCATTTGGGCCTCAGTTTCTTGAGTTGTGAGAAAAAGAATGAGACTTGGCTTGTAAGGTTCCCCAGCTCCAACCTTCTGCAGTTCCAGGAAAGGAAGAGATGGACAGGGGAGAGACCAAGGTGAAAGAGGCGGCCTGCCTGAGCACTTCGAAAGGCTTCTTTGTGAAAAGACGGAATGAAACATTTACCTGAAAAATATGCTGCAGAATAGCTTCCAAATTGACGGGACCGAATGTGGAATTTATCTTAACCAGCGTATCTTTCTTTCAATATAGACGCGGGCCAAATTAACATATAAAATCTAGGAGCTATGTATTTACAAAAATACCCCCTACCAAGTATTTCTTTAAATAAAAACTCTGTGTGTCTGCACAGTATGTGTTTTTGCTTAGAAAAATTTAATCGCTTTACAATGCTAAGGACACATCTGTCTTGCAGAGCATAACACCTGCATGTTTCTGCAGTGCTTGTGGAGGGTAACGTGAGAGGCAGACCACCCTCCTGGCCGCTGTGTCCATCTATAGAGTTACTCTCTTTGCCCAGGCCACCCCAGGCTATCACCTTTTCATTCCTTTGAGGTGATTTCACTCAGCTCATCTGCTTTCACTGACCTAGATCCACTACAAAGAAGGAAGTAAGGCATCTTAGGGGGGTGGGCCATTTAAATCTCCATCAGACAGGAAAATACTGTGCCTCCTGCAGCAGCCTCAGGAGCATGTCCTCTCTCTCTCTCCACCCTCATCTCTCTCTCTCTCTCTCTCTCTCTCTCTCTCTCTCTCTTCTCACACACACACACACACACACACACACACACTCCCACCTCCACACTATCACCTATCAGATACTGCCAATACTGGAGTTATAAAGAAGTATGCATATAACATCAATGCTTGAATGAATCCATAAATCACCACTGTCACAAGCAGAGAAGTTGCTCAAAGATGGCCAAGCCATTTGCCCTTTCCAGTTGACTTCCAAATGTGCCAGGAGGGTAAAATGCTGTGGGAAGAGACATTTTGAGGCATGGCATACAAGCCACCTTCCAAAACCACACCGGGAGGGCATCATGGTTGGGACCACTTCTGTTGCGGCCCGTTTACACAGGAGGAGGAAACCAGCACCATCTATCCATCCTAATAAGAGGAAGGCAAACCCGTCTCTGACATGCAGAAGGAAGTCTGTTCATCTGAAACCTAGGTTCGCGGTGAGAAAAGGTGGCAAACACTGAAACAGGATGTCTGCAGTGAGTCAGACCCTGCACAGAGGGCCACATAAGGTTAAGGATTCTCGAGCCTGCAGTAGTGTTCCAGTGTTTTGTTCTCCTTCGAACCAAATGCTACCACATGCTGCTACTAATACCCTGAGCCGTCTTCAAGAGCACCACCTCATATCCCAGTCTCCCTGCTCGACGTGCACACCCACAGGACCCCGTTTTGGGGGCTGGTCCAGGATTTGGAATCTGGCCCCAAATCTCCCAGGTCTCACAACTGTGGTCTGAGTCTTCCCTGTGCCATTGAAATGTATGAGGCCACGTCGCACCCCTGCCTAAAATCTTGCAGTGCTTTCCCATGGCTTTTAGAAGAATACCCAAACTCCTTGCTATGCCTGACAGAGTCCTGCACTGGTGTGGCCCCTGTCCCCCTCTCCGGCCTCTTCCACGACCACCTCCCACGCTCACGTGGACCAGCCACGCTGGCCATTCTCCTCTTCCTTGAACACGTACTCGCTCCCACTTTGCTCTGGCTCCCCCTTCTGTCTGGAATGTGCTTCCCCTACCTGTTCTCCCTGTCAGGTCTCAGCAATATGTTACCTCCTCGGCGATGTCTTCTCAGATCCCCTCTCTACAGAAGCTGCCTCCTGTCACCTTTCTCACATTCTTCACACTCTTTGTTCACTTATTTATTTGCTCTCTCTCTCACTGTAATATACACGTTCTGAGGACAGAGACCTTGTCCGTCTTGTTCTTCAGTGATGGGAACAATGCTTAGCAAATGTATTTGCAAAATGAAAGGATAAATATACACTTTGATCCTGGGAGAGGCATTAAGCATCAGTGAGAAGTAACCTTTGGAGTCAAGCTGCCTGCACTTGAATCCCCTTTCTGTCCCTTAAATCTGTATGTTCTTGGCCAGGTTACATAGCTTCTTTCTTTCAATTTTCTCACCTATTGAAAGAAGAAGATAACAGTATCGACTTTGTAAGGGTATTGTCAGATGGCTAATGTACTTAATGAAATGCCGTACATGGTTAGCACTCAAATATCATTGTGGTTTTTCTTGTGATATACCTGTCAAAGTTCACGGGCCATGGCCATGTGATTTACTTGACATATTTACAAATCATACTGTAACCTCCACTTTCTGGTCTGACACGTAAAGAGCTCGGAAGAAGTCATTCCTATCCTCATGACACGAACTAAAAACCGAATGAACTGAAAATCAACATCTCTTCTTAGATCTGTCAGAGGTCACAGGCTAACTCCTGCCCTGAAAACCAGAGAGACGAACAGGCAGTTACAGAGACTCCCAGCCTACTGGACACAGAGGCCCAGGAGCAGAGTCCGCAGCTGGCGCCAGGACGGAGAGGCCACTTTAAGCTGTAACTGATGAACTGCTGGAGGCTCGATTTGGACCAGCTTGAGAATTAGAAACTCCTAGAGGGCCCGGTCCTAGGGGGCTTCACATGTTCATGAATTTTACCTCTAGGAGCCCTACCAGGTTCTCGCTATGAACAGATGCGAAAACCCCCCTTGCTCTCCCAGAAGGAAAAGGAGAGAAGTAACCATTTTTGAAATGCAAGCTCTGCACAGAGCTCTCATTCTCCTTAGCAAGATCTGTCCTCAAGAGAAACCATTAGTGGTTACCAGAGGGAAGAGGGGGAAAGGGAGGTAGAGGAATAAAGGTAGTCAATTACACGGTGACAGAAGGAGGTTTGACTTTGGGCGGAGAACACACAATGCAATATACATATGATGTATTATTGAACTGCACACTTGAAATCTATATGATTTTATTAACTAATGTCACCCCAATAATTTTAATCAAAAAAAAAAAGAAAAATATTTTACCAGAGTCTAATCAACTGGATTTTACCAAAGCCTAAGTAACTTAGGCTTTGGGAACAATGCTTAAGGCATGTATTTGTAAAATGTATGAGCAAAATACTCAACTCAGACTCGCCAGAAGGCTGAGACCTAATCGCAGGACCACAGAATGCTCCCCTCTTATCTCCATGTCAGTAGGGGATTTCAACAGAAAGAATCGAAGGCCTTAATCCCCATTTAAGAAGCAGTCTCTAGGAAAACCTAAAGACAACAGCAGAGAGACATCTTTTCACACTACCTCCATCTCGCCCTGCACAGTACATACATCCTCTACAGAGGAAAGGAAAAAGGGAGTTGCAAATATTTAAGTCTCAATTTTAAGAAAATTGTTTTTGATGATCGAGATCTTATTTGCAGCATCTAGCAAAAAGCCCTTGCTGATCTTCAAATCGAGATAACTAAGCATGATTTGTTCATTTTGGCCAAAGGCATGCCCATTCTCATGGAAGAGAGCAGAAGAGAACCCTTGAAACTATCTTTAAAAATCCCGGGGACATCGGAAGGAAACTAAATCAATGACTCTGCATTAAGTCAGGGCTGTAGGTCGATACCCTGACTGGCAGATCACAGCACATTTTTTTTTCCCAGGTGGTTCTCTTCCTACGGTTAAGTGGTCTGGATTGACTGCATTCTTTCCCTCTGACACAGTTATGCGTTGTATGGAACCTGGCCCTATGCTGATCTTGTAGATAACTCTCACCTAGGTCTAAGTGATATTGTTATAAAACCTCAGACTCATGAAGCACCTGACCTTTCCAGTGGAAAACTGTGGCAATTCTACTACCCCATTAGATGAAGGCAAGGACTGAGATTGTGTTTGTTAATCATTAAACTCACTGTGCTTAGCTCAGTGCCTGCCACATAGTAGGTGCTCAATAAATATTTGTTGGATGAATTAAAAAAAAAATCCGCCACAAATGTGGGCCTGGAAGAAGTATGCATAGTTCAATTTTGAGGACTTCTAAAAATACTTTTTATAACTATTAATTCATTTAGCAATCATTGAGTGTTTTCTATATGATGGGCACTAAAATACAAAAATGAATGAGATTGTGTGCCAATTCTCATAAAGAAGAGAGGGAATGATATTCACTGAGTGCTACTATAACATGGGCACTTTGTATTCATTATTTCATCCTCAACAAACTGTGTGAAGGTAAGTTATTATTATCACCTCCCTTTGCAGATAAAGGAGCAGAAACTTGCACAAAGGCCCAAATCTAGCAAAAGGAGAGCCAAGAATTTATTGCAGGACCTGGATCTACAATGTACTTTCTCCCCAAAGTAAATTTGAAACCACAGTGTGATGTTCTGTTATGTGAGGTTTTGTTAAGGAAACTTAGGTCCTCAAAAATTGACTTACAAACAAATAGTTTCACTAGGCTCTAAATTTCAAGTTATTTATGTTAGAAAAAAATTCCAATAACAGAAGTGCTTTAAAACTACATAAATGCATAATTGGAGGCTAAAAATAATAATTTGCTTAACAAAATAAATGGAAATTACCAAGTTAAGTTCAAAACAGCATCTAAGAGCCAAGCCAATGAGTTTCTAAATTATCATTATCATAACTCATTGCTATGATAAACAACACTGAACTAACATGGCTGAAGTCGAAATAAAGCGCCACACAGTTCCTACTGCCAATGATGGCAAAACATGAAACCAAGAAGCTGCCGACTCTTCTGTGCACGAAAGCTTCTTCCCTAGGACCCTGTTACTAATCTCTGCCTGTGCTGGAATCATAACCAGTAGGTATTCAGAATATGAATTGTGCTGCCTAAAAATCTGTTGTGTTAGATCCTATTTGCTTTATTGATGCTCAAATGGTAGGAGGGAAGCCTGAAATAGGCATCCGAATTTGTACAAAAGAGCAACTTAGAGAAATGCACACGGTCAGGCTGTCTTGTAGGGATGGGAGGCCCATTGTAGAGGTGGCTGCGTGATGTCTGAGGGTCACAAAGGGGCTCCTGAGTCATGTCTCTCTCTGGACCCTAAAGCAGTTTTGGGAATCGCCATTTCTTCCCAATGGGTGAATACACAGGGCCTGGAATCATCTGCATTTATAAATGGGCAAAACTTTGAAAACAAGTCGTTTTCATTTAGCCTGCCTGGATCAGAGGAGGAATTGGGAAAGCCGAGATCCATGATTAAGCCAAAATTCTGACAGCTCAGAAAGTGCCCAGGTGGTGGGAAATGGTCTGGACTGGAACAGTCCTAAAGGATGTGGTCCAATCCTAGTGTAATAATGGTGTTATCTTACATTTTTATACCTCCTTGCAATTTTCAATGAATTCATAACAACTCTGGAGTGAAGTCACATTCACATTTTTATAGATAAAGATGTTGGAGATGAGTAAGTGATTCACAGCTTGTAACCATCAGAGTAAGATTCAAACACTGAGTCTTCTAACTCCATACTGAATAGATTTTCCACCACAAACTTATAGAGTGACCTCAGGATAATGTTTTATAGGAGCAATGACTTTGTATCAGACCTGTCTTTGCCCACTCTAAATGGTCAATTTTTAGTTATATAATTTAGGTACGTTCTGTAACTTCATTAAGCATTAATTTGCTCATCTGGGGACACATATAACACATAGCACGTAGGCGGATCAAAAGCAATATGTATGTAGCATGTTTGGCATAGAACTTGGCCCTCATTGAGCTAGAAAGATGCTGAGGGTTTCAGGGAGTATTAAGGGCATGAATTCTGGAGGGAGGAATCTCCTTTCTTCCTTTGTAGCTCAGCATGCTTTAGGCCACAAAATCCCCAGGTGACATTTTACAGTATGAAAAATTACAAGGAGATACAACTGGGACAGGCAGGGAGTGCTTGGGGTGAGCACTGAGCCTAGAATGAGTGTAGAGGAAAGACCATTCCGCAGGGAGCATGTCTGTGCCTCCTCCCACGGTGCCACCGAAGGCAGAGAGGGCCCTCCATCCCCACCTGGAAAGCCATGGAGTTGGCGGCAGCCAGAAATATCCTCAGAGGCAGCTTGGCCTTGTAGGACCTGTGGCTCCACAAGCGATGGGCACCAGCTGTCACACCCAGAGCAGTCAGGAGGAAGCAGAAGTAGGCTGCAAGACACAAGGAGAATGTCAACAGATGTCACAGAGTTTTTAAACATCTCCCATCCTTCTTTTCTCTCCTGAATAGGGACCTGTGTGAAAAGGTGTCAGGGGAAGAATCTGCAATATGAAGAATCAATAACTTGAGCAAACGCAGCCTTTTTATTGATTTATAGCTTTCCAATACCAGGCAGAAGCTGGGAGAACTTTCCTCAAGAAACTTTGACCTTCAGACATTATTTTTTTCTATATCAAACTAATCTCCTATTTGCTAATGTTTCTTGCTAGTCTTGATGCAAAGTTACAACCATATTCCTGTGCATTTATAATTCAGCCTTACACGTCCACTCACTCTCAGTGGAGCTGAGTTTGAGCTCTATGTTGCCTCTTAATTGGCAACCATGCCAGGATGAGTTATAAGAAGAGCATATTTCTAAGTGGCAGTGCCCATTAACATGGCTCCACAGACCCTGGTTTGAAAAAAATTAGGCCAGACCTAAAAGCAATGAAGTCTGGCTAGGATAAACTGACCTCAGGGACCACTGATATTTGTCTTCTGGCAATCTTCACTTTTACCATCACTATGACCCGGGCTGGCAAAGATGGCCAGATGAGGAACATTAAAGAGCTAACCAACAGTGGAGCTTATTATCTGCCACACATTTGAATATATTAATCTAAACCTCACAACATGTGTCACTGTCTCTTTTTTCAGTTGAGGAACTGGATCTCTGAAAGTTGAATCTTCCACATAAACCCAAGTCAGCCTGGTTCTAAAGTCTGCCAGAGCCTCCATGCCACCACCAGGTAGTGGCAGTAATTTGCTCTGTGTATGGAGACTGCATGGTAGAAAGGGGACACACAGGGACCAAAAATATCATGATTCCTGAGATTATTACAACTATCAGAGTGGTTTTAAAGCCATGTGCCCACATAATGCTAAATGTCTTGCTTGGAATATCTTGTTAAAGCACATCAAGCAATACCATTGGGTTTGTATTATTATTAACCCCATTTTACAAATGAGGAAACAGAGGCTTAAAGAAGTAAACTAATTTCCCAGTGTCACAAAGTTAGGAGGTGTCTTTGCTAAGAGTCTGAACCAAGAACTGAGTTCCCGCCCTCCATATGCCCCTTTGCATTTCCGAAGCATCAGGTAAGTTTAATCTTCACTTCTCTAGACCCCACTGTCATCCTTAATACTGGATCCCAACCTAAATATAAAAGTGAGCTGCTTCCTTAATTGGGGGAGAGCCCTAACCCAGGCTATAAGTAGGTAGGATTGGGGAGATTATCTGACTCAATTGCTTCTAGCACTTAGCACATGCAGGGCCACCCATTAAAAACTGCCAAAGATCAAGCGATCAGCTGTGAGTACATTCCCAAGCAATTGTGAATAGTCCCCAGACCAAGACAATTTCTTATATTTCCTGTAGAACTTCCTTGGAAGAACCTCAGTGACGATACATATATTTAAAGGGAGTGCAATATTATCTTCCAAAAACCAAGTCTGACTGATCTTGATCTCAATCCAAGATCAAGATCCAAGTCCTCTGGGTCTAAAAACAAGACTTGCCCTTGGCACTAAGATTAATGAGTCTCTGAATACATGAATTTGACAAATCATTTCCTACCTGAAAGATTCAAAACAAAAATCAATAATCTGCCCCCAAATCACAGAAAGTGGCAGTAAATAAAAAGTTCTGGCCTCTTTTTTTTATTGTAATGTAACTTTGGTCATGAGTCTGTGAAATGGACAGCTATTTTCCATGTCATCCCTGACCTTCACATCTGTACCAACAATTTTCTTCCAACTGTCAAGTAGTTAGGGGACAAAGGAAATCTATACAGGACAAATTCAGTGTGACCCCATTTTGCCAGCAGGCTGAGACACTGGACCTTGGATGCAATGAAAGGAATTCTGAGACTCCATGAAAAACACTGGCCAAGAAAGAAGCCCTCTAGTCCACAGTTCCCAGGAAGGGTCTTAACACAGACTATGGCACTCTCTTGTCCTTTTGGTGCTCAGATATTTCAGGGGTCACTTACATCGTTAGTCTGTTCATGCCGGGTGGGGGCGGGGTGGTGGGCACTGACAGCGGCCTCGAGTCAAAGCCTGTCCTGGGCAGTAATTTTTCATGGTGCTACTTCTGGCAACAAGAACATGGCCATATGGCCAAGGCCTGGCCTAGCATAGTATCCTATCTTCCTGGCATTGGGAAAGAAAACCTGACCCAACCCTTCTCCTCTTCCGGCTGGAAGAGACTAATGGTCACATACCAAGGCATGATTGCAATGATGAAGACCAAGACCAGAAAGGGAGACACAAGATGATGGAGATGTCAGCGCGAGCTTGAGAGAGGCTGCCTGCGTGGAGCCTCTGGTTGCAGGGCCCTGACGCTCTGCAGTTCTGAAGCTGTGCGCCTCCCCGCCATTGCTCTGAGTTATATGAAACGACAAATGCCTTTTTCTTGCAGAAGCTATTTGCATTGGATTTCTGATACTAAAATTCTGCAAAACCTCTAGGGCAGAAAGTAACCTTCTGGTCATAGCCCAAATGAGGAATAAACTACAAAAACCCTGGGCTAGGTATGAAAATTCATGGGCTGTTCCATTAACAGGACTCAGTCTTCCTATTTTGATAAGGCTAATCTGAGAGGTTCTTAACCTCTCTTCTATAATCGTTGTGGAGATTAATATCCAAATTAGTTTTTGCTGGATGCCGGCTAGCTAGCTCTCAGGTAGTAAAGTATTCAGACAAAGAATTGATAAGTTTGCAAAAAAAAAAAAAAAAGGAGTAATTAGCAGTGTTAATAACTCACAGAGAAAGGAGCTAAATTAATAGAAACCAGATTCACAAAATCACAGAACAGTAAGCAAGTACAGACAGTCCCTGACAGACAACGTTTTGACCTATGATATTTAGACTTCACAATGGTGCGAGAGCGGTATGCATTCAGTAGAAACTGTACTTCAGGGTTTGAAGTTTGGTCTTTTCCCAGGCTAGCGACACGCAGTAAGATGCTCTCTCCGGCCACATCTCCCAGTCAGCCGTGGAATCGCAAGGGTGAACCAGTACAATGTACTGTGTTGCCAGCAGTCTTTGGATATTGTTTTTTTGTCTGTTTCTGCATCTCGTCATGTCTACAAAATGCCCGTCTATGTCTCCTGGTCAGTAGAAGGTGAGGAAGGCAATTACTTTTGAGACGAAATTTAAGTCGCACAACTGCCGGCTAATGTAAGTGCTCTGAGCACATTTAAGGTAGGCTAGGCTGAGCTATGATACTGAGTTGGTTAGGTATAGTAAAGGCATTTTCAACTTACAATTACTTTCCGCTCACCAATTCTGGTTAGCTCAAGCCTAAAAGAAATGTTTTATGAAGATACGGAGTAGCCTGCAGAACTCATGGAAGGGTTGCCTCTAAGATGGCCCAGTACTCCCTGTCTCCTGGCATTCACAGCCTTATGTAGTGTCCTCCCCTTGAGTAACTTGCTTCTAATCAGGAGCATAGAGCAACATTGAGGAAATGTCATTTCCATGAGTAGATTACAAAAGACTGTGATTCTGTTTTGCTGGCAGATTCTCGTATTGTCTTTGATGAAGTAGGCTGCCATGCTGGGAAGGCCCATGGGGCAAGGAACCGAGGACGGCCTCCAGACAACAGCCAGCACAGAAATGAGGCCCTCAGTCCAACAGTCCTCAAGCAACAATGCAAGTGAGTTGGAAAGCAGATCTTTCCCCACTTGAGCCTCCAGGTAAGACCACAGCCCTGACCAACACACTGCTGCCTCATGAGAAGTCCTGACGCAGAGGACCCAGTTCAGCTGTACCTGGATCCTTGCTCCATGAAAACCTATGAAAACATAATGTATTTTTTTTTAAGCTGCGAAATTTGGGGGTAATTTGTTCTGCAGCAATAGGTAACGAATGCAAGCCTAAAGTAGGCACCTTTCCCCAAAGAAAGGAAGGTACAGTTTAAATCCTAGTGAAAGAACAGTTTGACAGAAAGTAGATTCATGTTGCCTGGGGCTGGGGTGGGCAAGGGCAGAGGAAGAAGGGAGTGACTGCTAATGGGTGTAGGGTTTGGGGGTAAAGGGTGATAAAAATGTTCTGTAATTGATTTTGGTCATGGTTGCACAATTCTGTGACTATACTAAAAACCTAGAATTGTATACTTTAAATAGGTGAATTGTATAGTATGAGTTATAGTTCAATAAAACAGTTATTAAAAATTAGTGAATTCCTATTAGATTTTTTTATTATGTATTTTTTTTTTTATGTAAAATAAAATACAGATGAGTCACAAAAAAAAAAGAACAAATCAAGCAAAAGTCAACCACTTGCCTAAGATGCCACCATAGACAACATCATCCCTGGACACTCGTCACACCATGGACCCTTGAGCTTGCCACAGCTGCCAAGAAAAGTCTCTATTTGAAGCCATGCCTATGCCTGAATCTCTCAAGACCCAAGATTCCAAAGCAGAAACATCTAATTGCCCATGTTTGGCTCACAAGCCGGCTGTAGCTGCCAAAAACAGAAGAGGGTTAATCCATAGCCCCTCTGGCTTCCGAGGGGGAAGGCAGAGTTTCCCATCTATTTTGAGTCCCCTGTTGGAACACTATTTGGAGAATAACTGTAGTGCCACCTCTGGACTACACAACCAGAGAACATTCCTGGAGAAACGCTAAGAACCAAAATTTAAAACTCCCTTAATTCTGGACCTGATCAGAGAGAGAGAGAGATGGACAGCTCCCTTCAAGCCCCATGTCTGAGCTCTAGACAGAGGAAGCAATTGGCAGGGCTCTTTAACCCTTGCTTATTACCTACGTCTCTGTAGCATCAGAATGACTAATGAATAATAATAATAGCTATTGTTGACTGAGAGCTTTCTATTACTTTATATGTCAGGCTGTTCTAAGCACTTTATACATAATAACATTAAATACTCACCTCAAGTCTAGGGGGTAGATAATATTATGATCTCCATTTTACAGATGAAGGAAACCAAACAGAAAGTGATACAGCGGGACATGATCTAAGGCATGGAGAGCCCATCCCCTGAATACCTCTGCTAGCCGCTGGACCACCTAGAGGCTGCCTTAATTCTAATAGGAGGAGCATGAATCCATCATGTACTTTTAGTCAGCTCTAAATGCAAGCTGAAGGTAAAAACCCTTGCTTTGTGTTTTGCCTTTCCCAGATGGCAAGTTTACTTATAATAACACCTTTCCATCATTCTACATCCAATTCAGCCTCAGCATGTCATAAACATGAGCACCAGGCAAGCCAATGCTTCATGAGACAGTTTGCTGAGCCCCCATTATGGACCAGGCACTGAACTCAGAACTAGGTTCACAAGGTGACCACACAAACATGGCTTCTTCCCCCTGGAGTTTGAAAAAAGATAATTTGCTATATAATTACAAAGTATGGCAAGAACGGTGAATGAAATGAACAGAGCAGTATAAGAGAGATTAAAGGTGGGATACTTTAGCTTGCAGGACCAGAGATGACTGCAGAGGAAGTGAGAGTTAAACTAACCTCTAAAGAATGAGGAGGAGGCAAGATTCAGATGGAAGGACCAACAGATGCAAAGCACTGCACTGGGGAAGAGAACCGGATTAAAAAAAAAAAAAGCCTGTGTCTCACCACCCTGACCACCTCACACCCACTAAGACAGCTACTATAATGAAATAAAAACAAATAGAAAATAACAAGTGTTGGTGAGGATGTGGAGAAATTGGAACCCTCGTGCACCGCTAGTGGGAAAGTAAAATGATACAGATGCCACCAAAAAGTTTGGCGGTTCCTCAAAAGTTAAACATAGAATTACCATTCAATCCATCAATTCCACTTCTAGGTGTGCAGGGGTTCAGAAGGAGTCCCAGAATGTGTCACCTGGCATGCGAATTATTTTGAGCTGAAGACAATTGAGGCCTCAAAGTCTCAAGAACAGCTTTTTTTGTCTCCCGCTTAACCGCCTAAAAGAATTTAGACAAAGAGCCTGGTCCAGGAAAAACACTACCATCAGAGATATCTACCAAGAACATGGGTTAGGTGTGGTGAGGGAACTTGGCAGGGCTTGGAGGCCAAAGTCCTTTCTGTGTCCACTGTCTTGCATCGCGTGGCAGACATTCATTTTTCCATCTCTTTGTGAGTAACCTTTCTCCCCTTTGAAGCCCCAGACCCCCGACCCTTATATCCAGAATGGCATATAAGCCCCAATTGCCTAACTGCCTGCAGGTCTTCATGTATTTACAAAATTAATTTTTTCTCCTGTTAATCTGTCTTATGTTAATTTATTAGACCAGCCAAAGAACCTAAGAGAGTAGAAGTAAAATATTTCCTCCCCAACCACCCCAAAGAATTGAAAGCAGAGACTCAAATAGACTCTCATTCACCCATGTTCACAGCAGCATTATCCATAACAGCCAAAGGGTGAAACAACCCAACTGTCCATCAACAGATGAGTAGATAAAAAATGCAGCATAAATGTACAATGGAACATTACGACCTTCAAGTGGAATGGAATTCTGACTCACAATACAGAACATGGATGAACTCTGAAACATTATGCCAAGTAAAATCAACCAGACACAAAAAGACAAATATTGTATAACACCACTTACATGTGGTACCTAGAATAGGCAAAATCACAGGGACAGAAGTTACCAGGTGGTGGAGGGAGGGGGAAATGGGGAGCTGTTTGATGGATACAGAGCTTTTGTTTGGGAAGGTGGAGAGTTCTGGAAATGGATGGTGGTGATGTAGTACAACATCGTGTATGGACTTGAGCCACTCAACTGTGCACTTAAAAACAGTTAAAATAATATGTTATGTATATTTTACCATAATTTTTTTTTAATTGTGTTTTTGAAGCCCAGGAGGAGGGAGGAGGATCAAGAAAAGGTTCAAGGGGCTTACATGTAGGGCTGGTCAAGCAGGTCTTGGGAACCCACTGAGGCGACTGGATGCTGTGCTCAGCCATGGGAAGCCATTAAAGGATGTTGAGCATGGAAGTATTTAGAAAATTTACAGAAAGTAGAGGATGGGAAAACAATCACCACCCCAAATCAATCCCTGTTAATATTTTGCTATAAATCCTTCTAATACCTCTTAAAACAATATTCTTTTGTCCACTTTCAAATAGTCTGCATACATAAGATCATTACAACCCCTATTATATATGTGATAAGATGAAAAGATCGATATTTATGAACGGAGTACAAAAGGAAGTTGGATCCCTTGATTTCTTAACCAATGCACAGTAAAATTCCCCTTTAAAAAAATGAAAAACACAGCACTACTTGACAGAATGTCAGAAGGGAGGCTGGAGAAGGGAGCCTACCTTCACTGAACACCTATTATGGGCTGTCACTTTACCAATATACCTGATTTTATTCTTTTACTCCTAGGAGGTAGGTATCATAATCCCCATTTTACAGATGTGCAAAATGAGGCCCAGAATCCTTAAGTAAAATGCCTTGAAATCTCACAGCAACAAGGCTGGGGCCCAAACAGCAGATCAGTCCAGCCCCGAGCCCTTTCCCCCGGTACAGCAGTTCTTAGCCCTGGCTGAGCACCTGGCGGTCACCTGGGACCTGAAACAGAAGCTGGGGCTTGCAGAGCGGACCGAATCGGAGGTGAGGACCTGGAGAGCAGGCGACCTTCTCCGCAGGTGATTCTGATGCACAACCAGGCCCTGGAAACCACTGCCCTATAAGGTATACCTTCTTTTAGAGGCCATCTGGTCCCACGCCCTCAATTTATAAATGGAGAACTGAGGTCCAGAGAGCACTGTGCTCTCCCCAGCCCAGCCAGACCAGGACCTTTTGCTGTGCTCCAGGCAGCTGGGGCTCAGGGTCGGGAGAGACCAGGCCGCCCTTTTGTGTCCAGTCTCGGTCCTATTGGCAGTCCCCTCCCCGCAGCTCCATTCAATGACACCAGCTGCTCTCCAGGTGCTGGACAGTGGCGTTTGATATCCAGGCACCAGTGCATGGTGCACGTTATTGTCTGAGTTTCTCTTTACTATTCAAACCTTCTAAATTCTATTATACTTTCAATAATCCTTGGCCCTTCCTCGCAATCCCCCCTCCTTCCACTAAGCCACTTTCTGTTGTGCTGCATGTGGGCTGTACGAAGATGTGTTCTCTCCTCCCAAGGTATGACTCTTTAAGCAGCTGCCCCGTCCTCGAGGAAGATTCAATGGAAAAGGCATGGGACGAGAAATGAGAAGGTATATTCCACGCACTGCACACTTACTGCCTATCTTCCTCAAGCGTCCTTCCTGCTTCAGTTAGGTCCCCGTACACAGCTCTGAAGTCCTGGACAAATGCTACTTTTTCTGGTTGAATTACAGCTTCTATGACAATTAGAATGAAAGTCACAGCAGATCATAAAGAGACACAAAATCATACATAATTTGTTACTGCTCTGCTATTGCAACGCACTATTTGTAATTCAAACAAAAAAGGAGGCAAGAATTTGGGGCTTTTCCAGGACCTCATTTGGTATAGACAAGGCTCACTTCAGGCGCTCAGGCTTGACCAGGCCTCCCTCTTAGATGCTCACTAGCCCTCCGTGTTTTCCAAGATGGCAATATCCACATTGTATTTAAATAAGAAATTATCGGTCTAATGCCAGCTTCCCTTCTAAACCATAATCTCCAGGGGAGCGGGGATCATGTCTGTCTTTACATGTATTCTCTGCTGATACCTGTGCAACTAATTAAGCTTGCGAAAAATACGCAACCATGTTGATTGGTCTCACTTTAAAATTCATGACCACTAACCTCAGTTGAGTTAATGTTATTCAGCAATCATATTACATTTCTCTGGTCCGTAGGCGCTCCCTCTCTTCTAGGCTTCTGTTTCATAGCTGCTCCAATTGCCTCACCCAAATCATCTCCTTTCTCCCTCATCTGATAACTTTGCTTCTGATCTCATTGAGAATAGCGGGACATCCTCAGGCTCCTCCACCTCTACCCATCCTCCAGCTTCTGAGCCTGTATACCCTGTGACTTCTCCATTACTACAGATGGCCAGTCTGCACACGCTTTAAGGCTGGTCCTTCCTTGAGCATCCCATCCACTCCATCTGCCATTTCCCCTCCTCTCTGCATCATTAGTACCCTCCCTCCATGTTATCCCCACAGCCTAAAACCACACTGTTATTTCTCTCATGTGAAACAACAAAATTTAAAAACCTCTCCTGAGCCCACTTCCTCACTTCCTCATCTAGATCCTGTTCCATTTCTCTGCTCCCCCTTACAGCAAAACGTGTGAATGGACTGTCTCTTAATTGCACATTATAGTTCCTCACTTCCCTTCTCTTTTAAGCCCACTCAATCAGGTTTTTGCCCTTCTTCTCTCATTCCCCACCTCAAACAAAACTGCCCTTATCCAAGTCTGGACAAGACAGAGGTGGTCCCTTTACTGGTGGGCAGTCTCTAGGTGCAAGTTAAACAAACCTTTATGTGGGTGATGGGAACGATGAAGGAGAGGCCCAGGTGCTACAGGAGCACCTGAAAGATGCGCTCATGAAGGAGGAATGGCATTCTGATAGAGGGAACAGAGTGAACAAAGGCATGGAGCGTTGTGTGTTCAAGCAGTGGCAAGTGATTTGGTGTGGCTCCTGGGAGGGGGTGTGGGGTAGGTGAACTGAGAAAAACAGGCAGGGGCCTGACCAGGAGGGACTTATGATACTAAGATATAAGATATATTTGACCTTGAGGACAATAGGATACCACTAAAAATTTTCATATTATCAGATTTAGAATGACAGGAGTGAAAAACAGATTCAGTGGGCAAAACTGAAGTTGTGCTGGATGTTCGCTATGTGCCCCTGAGGACACACGAGCCCCCTCCTCGTGCTGCTCGGTGCCCCAGCCACCAGCCTCTGGGGACAGCATCTGGTGCTTCTGGTGCTAGGCTAGCTGCACCAGAATAACTCAAGGAGCTTTAAAAGCTATGCACATATTCTAGAACCTTATGCTGAAAAGGCAGGCGTTCGTGACTCTGGGACCCTGGGTGACTCAGTTACTCAGTCTGTATGGGAGTGAGTGATGGACACAAACAGTGCTTCTCAAACGAACATCCCCACAAATCAGCTAAGAACCTGGGAAAACTGCAGACACAATCCCGTCAGTCTGAGCAGGGCCAGAGGTCCTGCATTCCCAGCAAGCTCCCAGGTGACCACACAGCCGCTGTCCCACAGACCGCACTGGGAGTTGCAAGGCAGTTAGACTCATTAGCACCAGGGAACCCTAACTCTCTTGGTCTGTGATGTGGGCAAAGGGTTTTTGGTGCCAGAGCCCAGGATGGAAGTCCCATCTCCCTACACGCAGCACTGTGCTTGCCCTCCCTCCCTCCCTCTCTCCCTCCCTCCCTTTCTCCCTTCCTCCCTCCCTCCCTCCCTTCCTTCCTTTCTTCCTTCCGTCCTTCCTCGCTTGCTTTCTTCAGGTACGGAGTGAAAAAGTTTATTTCACGTCGATTTTAGAATTTAGAAGATGAGACAAGGGCCTCCTTCAAAGCTCACAAAACCAATTCCAGAATATAACCTCACAAGAACTGCCAACAGCACCACCACGGAAGATCATCCGTGCATGGCAGGTAGCACCACCTTCACGTCGGGCAGTAAAAGATCCCTTGACAGGAATAGAATTTGACGTAATTGCAAAGAGCTCTTAATCACCACGGAATGGTGTTGACAGCCTTTCTCCTGAGGACAAGCATGTAAAACAAGTTGACAGAACTGAATGATTGGGGGCCAGGAGAAGAGTTCTCGTTAGACGAATACTGTTCTGCTTTCAGTCCACTTGTGAAAATGCTCGGCATTGCTGGGAGGGGCCGCACGTGTGTAAGAAGAGCTGTATTTGGAGCTGCCAATCACTTAACATTTTACGAAAAATGCAACAATGGTCAAAGTTATCTTATTACTTTATTATCTATCAATATCTGTTCAGTATGACACCAAAGCGAATCCTTGAGAGAGAACAGTTCTAGAGCAGAAACTCCTTCAGACTGGGATCTTTCCACCTTGGCTTCCTGCTGCCTCTGGGCCTCTTGCTTTCTTCTTCAAAGACTCCTCCTCTCCCTCAAGACACACAAGGCTTCTCTTGGGGAATGGGGAGAAACCATTAATTAGGCATGGGAATCAGAGCTCCCTGGAACAACCCATGGAGAACACAGGCTCCACAGAGAAGTGAGGGGTGCACAGGGCACCTGCCTGCCATATCCTAGCTGGGGGTGGGGGTGGTGTTACCATCTGACTCTTTCTTGGTCTCAGCTCTCCTATCTGTGAAACAAACAAAAGACTATCTCGAATAGCTGTTGTGAGACAAGTGAAAATGTATATAAGGTATTTAGCAAATAGCACTCTCTCCATAAGCATTACTGAAAACATCATTAGTCTCATCACCAGGCAGCCACTGCTAGGCCAAGGGGGTGACCAGGAAGCAGGGCCTTGAGGCGAAAGGATGCCCCAGGTCGCGAAGGCGGCTTTTTCTTACCCAGATCCTCAGCCCTCTAGCTTCTCGTAGGTGAATTTGGGAAGAGCAAGCACAGAGGTCACGATTCAGGAATAGTTCCATCATCCATCTCTCTCTCAAATGATCAAAATCAAAACACAACTACCAAAATTAGAGTTAGAAATAATTGAGTACAAAGAGAATAATTTCCTGCACTGTGGGTACCCTAAATTTCCTTTTTCATTAAGTATTCAGTTTTGATTTTCTCTTGGTCAGTGTGTGTGTGTATGTGTGTGTGTGTGTGTGTGCACGCGCGCGCGTGCGATGTGTGTGCACATGCATTTTATATTGCTAGCTACGTATGCCTCATTAATGTCTCTGACCATAAATGGAAAACTGTTATTTCAAAAATATTGGTCTCTCTGAAGGAAAACTGATTAAAAACAGCACCCATACTGGTCAATTTGGGGAAGTGGAAAAAAAGAACAATTTTGGTCCTTATCATCTGAATTATCTGAGTAATTGTGGGTTATCATTTCTCTCTCCCTCCCTCCCTCTTTTTTCTAACAAGCAGTTCCTCTAACGGACTCCAGACAGCTAGTGGCTGAAGCTGGACCCGGAGGTTAAGCAGGGGCTGGCAGGCACCTCAGCAGCAGTGAAGCATGAAGGCTTTTGGGTACTCAGATCTCAGAGGGCTGAGCGCTGAGCCCTGAAGGGTATCGTGAGGAAAAGTTCTGACAAGGGAAGCCCTAGGGACCACTGTCACTTTTTTGGCTGAGACAAAAGAGCTGGGAATTATCGGGATGAGTCAAGGGAAAGCCTCTGAGAAGGCACTGCTTTCTTCTCCCCCCCTTACTCCTCAAAGATCTCCCCAACCTCCTCATCCTCTCCTTTGGCCAGGGGCTCGGCACAAACTCAGCGGGTTCTGACCCACCTTCCACCTAGCAACCAAAGGCCAAGGACACAACCAAAATATTTGAACGTCTGGCAGTGAGGTATACTTGGTTCCCCCAAGGGGGAAAAAATGACAATATGCAGTCTTTGCAAGGTTGTTTTTTAATACAATAATGTTTCTGCCTTAAATTAAAAAAAGTAAAAAATATAATAATACTGCATTCTATCACGATACCATAAAACCCCTTCGATTCCCTGAATGGTGACAGCATCACTAAGACAGCTTGACCTAGTTCACAAACTCTGGTTTCAAGGTTTTCCTTCACATATTTTTATTCCTGCCAAGTCTCTGTAAATTGCTATGACTAATCCAAGGCAGGTTTTTTTTTGTTTGTTTGGCTTTTTTTGTTTTGTTTAGTTTTCTTTTCTTTTTTACAGCATAATCCAGGGCCTGGCTTTCAAGCCTTCACTGATTTGGATGTTTTAAATCTAACCTAATTTTAATAAATTGCCTATTCATTCATTCTTTCCTCAGCAAACATGTACAAGCACCTTCCATGCGCCTGGTTTTCTGCAAGGTACTGACTGTGAGAATGGCCAAACAATCCTCCCCTGGGAGACTCACCACCTCCAACCCCTCAGGCCGTAATCAGCCCACAGATTTTTTTTATTTTTAAACTGTGGATTAAAAATAGAGGATTTCAGATTTTAAAATCTCTATGTCTGGATTATTCTGAAAAATTAAAACATCTTGCAATACCTGGCCATCTCCCTTTTCTCCACGATAACTGTCTACTGAAGCGAAATGTCCCTTCCCTTTAGATGGTCATCCACTCACCTCTTACACATATACACACTCGGAATCAACCCTGTTCGTTTATCACCTGCCTGGCCCCTGATCTGGAGCATAACTAGGGCTGACTTCTCCATTAAACTCTGTACATGCAACACCAAAAGCCCACAGTATATTTTCTTCAGAAGAAAACAAATAAGTAAACATATAATAATTGAGCCAATCTAAGCTATATTTATCTTTATACCTACACAGTTGCAAAATATGACATCTAATCTTTTTACAGTAGAAGGCGCCCATGATGGCAAAAGTAATAACGTGACCCTGAGTATGGCTGAGTAATACCAACTCCTTACTTGGAAAATTGGTGGAGAGAAAAGATTTAAGCATCTACCCTGTCTTTTTAGAAAGAACTATAATTCATTCCAGTTGATGAGAGGAAACTTTTCCTTTTGAAAGTGTGGCAAACTAATATTTGGGGGGAAATCTCCCTTCTGCAATCCTCAGGTGTTCAAATAGTGTGGTGCCGCCCCACCCCTCTCTTCAGGACCCAGGCATTCATTCCACAACTGCTGGCACTGTTGGTGCCTAACAGCTCACATCTGAGTCTCTCCGCAGACATTGCTTTTCCCGGAAGCATGCTGCCAGGCCCAAGGGCTTGCCTGCTGCCTAGGAGCAGCCTGTATCCAATGCATATAAATGGGTTACAAAGGCCTGGCCCTTTGCCTCCGTTTGTAATGTCTCTGAAGGACCATCCAGTTCCAGAGCTGCCTGCAGGGTAGGCCAAGGCCTGTTACAAGTGCATTGCAGTTTGATCTCTCTTTCTGCCCAATCCTACTTCTCTTTGTCACTCACAGATATTACCAAGCACAGTCGCTGATAAACCAGCACACAAATCTGCACCTCAGAATCTGTTTCCCAGGAACCAAGCTAAGACCCTGATAAACAATGGGTTCCGGCAAGAATCATCAATGGATGCTGTTACAGGTTGAATTGTGTCCCCCCAAAATCCAAATTTTGAAGTCCTAACTGCCAGTGCCTCAGAATATCTATCACCTTATGTGAAGAAAGGGTCTTTATAGTTAAGAGGAGGTAATCAGGTGGGCTCTAATCCAGTACGACTGGTGTCCTTATAAGAGGAGGAAATTCAAACACAGGCAATGAAAAGTGACACAGGGAGGTAGACATCTACACTCCAAGGAGACAGGCCTGGAACAGAGGCTTCCTTCACAACCCTCAGAAGGAACCAACACCGCCAACACCTTGATTTTGGACTTCCAGCCTCTAGAACTGTGAGCCAATCAATTTCTGCTGCTGAAGCTACCTAGTCTGTAGCACGTTGTTACTGCAGCCCAAGCAAACTAATACGGATGCTAAAATCATAGGTCGAAGGATTGTTGGGAAGCAGGATATCCCCATGGTGTCAAAGCATCATCCACGGAGGCATCCAGCACTTAACCAAGAGATGAAACTTAGCATCAGTAATAGTGAGTGGAAGATCTTCATATTAGTTGCGATAAATATGAAGCACATAGCATCACCCTTGAGTCATTCTTGCCAAATATGATTAACTTTAATCTAAATATGCTTTTAGACTCAGCTCCCAGTTAACAGAAAATAGAAGAAAAAAGGAAACAATCAGACAATTCAAAATATGGGATGTTCTACAGAAAACTGGCCTGGTCTCTTCAAAAACTCAATGTCAAAGGTGAGAGTCTGTTCTAAAGACAGTAGGAACAAAATAATAATCAAATGCAATGCAATGAGCTTGAGTAAATCCTGGCTCCAAATAAGTCAACTATAAAAGGTATTTTTGAGGACAACTGGAGAAAATCTGAATATAATCTAGACTTTAGATTATTATTAAGTCACATTGATAATGTCCTTACTTTTAGGGGATGCATATGGAATTATTTAGGGATAAAGGGCCATAACATCTGCAATTTACTTTTAAGTGACTGAGAAAAAAAGTTATAGATAAAGCAAATATGGTAAAATGTCAATAATTGTTGAATCTCGGTAAGTAGATACACAGGTGTTTAAATATTATTCTTTAAAATTTTCTGTGTTTGAAAATATTCATATTAAAAGTCTGGGGAAAATAAATGTCACTGAGAATCAATACACAATACTAAATTTCATCTTCTTTTGCATCACTCATGAACACATCAACCAAACTTAGAATCAGGGTGCAAAGGCCCAACACAAGAAAATGTGGATTAGGTCACGCCTTGTGCTGGCTTTATGACACTAACGTGGTTAAAGTTAAACATGTGCATACTTCTCCTTCCTGCCTACCGATAAGTAGGCCCTAAAACAAGTTGGGGAAAAAAGGTCAGACAAAAAATAATGTAAAAAGATATACATGCGGCTACGCTTGGCTCTTCTCTGATCCTGAGCCTCAGCTTCCTCATCTATAAAATGGGGAGAACAAAACAAATCTGGAAGGACTGTTCGTAGGATTAAAGATGAGGAATGTCATTGGCCTGACACTCCATGGATAGTTGATAAATGCCCTTCTATAGGCTGTCATTGTGACCATGAGTGGTGGGAGTAGCCAGTGGCAGCAGGAAGATAAGAACCCTGAGCCTGTCCTGCCCCTGTGGCATTTTTTTTTTCCCCAATGAGCACAAAAAATGAAAACTGAGAGGGAATTTTCGCCCTCTCCCTTACAAAGAAATTGATGGACTCATTTTGTTTACACGTCAATTGTGCACTCGTATTTAGGAAAGCAATCAGGAAGAATTCAAGAGGGGTTTCTTGAAGGCCTAAGACAAGGAAAAAGAAAAATCAAGTCAGAATAGTTCCACAATAAGGAGGCCAAATTTTCCTGTAATCTATGTCAAGACCTAGGAATATTTTACTGCTTAAAAAAAAAAAAAACTTCCGGAGCTTTAGAAATAAATAAATCCTTCCATTTCACATGCAATGTAGTTGACATTGGGCTTTCTTCCAAGGTAAAGGAACTCAAGGGCAAAGGCTTTTGATGTTTAGAATAGAACCTTGAATGCAATTCAAACCCCAAGAAAGCTATCGCTCCTGTCAGCCAATGTGAACTTTCTGAAGATAAAATCCATACTTGAGTTTCATTTTCATTTCATTATCAACTACTCACAGTACCTCCATGACATCTTTTTGTCTCACCAAACAAACAAAAATGACAGTGTTGGGTGGCATGAGTGTATTTTTTATCCCCATTTGTTTTTGTGATGCTCATCCATGGAAAATTTAAGACATGATACCTCATGAAAGTAAAGCACTTGATTTTGGCCCACACCTAAGAGAAGTAGTAATTCCAGTGAAAAGGTGAGTCACAGGAAAGAAGTGAGGGTGTCTGAGCTTCTGAGTCCCTGGACGCCCTGAACGAGTCCAGGGGAGACAGTGTCCTTTCTGAAGGCTCTTAAACAAGCACACGCAACTACTTCCTGCTACCAGCACATTTGTCACTAAAAAATAACCTTGAATTTTTACAGCAAGGCTAATAGGATTCTCCCAACTGGGTAAACAAGTTACCTGGTCATGGAGATGGAAAAGACTATCTGTTTTAATCCCTGCTTGTTAGGGAGGCAGATGTTTTGTTTTTTGTTTTTTGTTTTTTGAAAGAGAGACTTGCGATAAATATATTACACACAGCAACCTCGAACACACACAAATATAATAAAAATTTCATGAAACAATCCTTAATCTTTACTATATACAGCGCTCTGAAATTTTCTGCTCTATTTTATTTTTTTTTAAATGTTGGTCACAATCCAAACTAAACTGTTGCATGCCCACTAACAGGTTACAATCTGCAGTTCGAAACATGCTGGGCTCGAGGAAGTCTTCACTTCTTGGCACATTCTTGTCACATACATAACCCTCCTCGTCCTGTTCCTTTCCCTAGGAACCGCCACAAATCCATCCTGATTGGTCAAGAAATAAGGACAGCTTTTCTTTTTTCTCTCATTGTCAAAGTTCTGAAGGGCACCCATCATTGCTGCCAGGTTCGTCCTCCAGAAGGGAGGTTGTCCCAACCCTAATGAAATAGGGTCTGTTTACTTATACAATCATCACAGGATAAAAGAAGGATGTGTCAGGGGCACCCCATCTCACACCTTGAGGCTCTTGGATTCACATTCAAGTGAGGAGAGATTTTCCCATACCCATCTGACTCTGAACTCATCAGCCTTGGATTCAAGCGAACCCTGAACCTGGCTGTGGGTGTGGGGACTTGCATGCAACGGTGATATTCAGTGGGCAATGCTGCAGTGCTGCTCAACTGCAGAGGGTACAACCTGCGTTGCCCCTGGAACAGTCCGCAAAGGGATGCCATCCACCCAGAGCACGAGAAGAGTGGCGCCCTTGGGTTCGTGCACCCTGGCCCACCAGCCACAGTGCTGAATATATTCCAAATGCTCAGAGAGGCACGCATCCTCACCCTCTTCGAATGTGCAGGCCCCACCCCTGGGTTATGGTCTCCCCAAATTAGAAGTTACGGCTCACCCACGCACTCCCATCTGAACGTTCTTTTTTGCATCTCCCAAGGACAGGTCTGCTCTGGGTTTGGTTCCTCTGAGAGTAGTTTGTCCTGCCTGCCCCCTGCACACCCCCACTGATAGTCGAAACTGTTTTGACTCCACAGGTAAGTCCCTTACCAGCTGCGTTTCCCTGGGTCTGGGAAGGTACAGCTTTCCTCTGCCTCCCCTCTCTGGCCTCGAGCTTTTCAGTGAGTAAGACTATCTCTCTTGTCATCTCTGCACCTTTTCCTGTCCTCAGCTAGTCCACTAAGTTAGGCCATTTAAGAATCATCATCCTGAATTTACTTGTGCAGGTCTTGTTTTTGCTACCTGTCTTTTTCTTTTCCCCCCTTAACGAGCATATTTTAGTTCTCATAATTCTTTCCTGGCGCCGCCTACCCCTGGAGTTACCAATTAGGGGCCTCCTCCTTCCTGCAGATAGTCATCAGGCAGCTCCTCTGAGCAGTGTTCTCAACCTAGGTGGCACATCTGAAGCACGTAGGGGGCTTTCAACAGTCTGGAGCCCAGGCTGCATCCCAGACCATTAAATCAGGACCTCTGAGGGCAGGGCCCAGCCACTGGTATTTTAAAGCTCTCCAGGTGATTACAAAGTATAGGCAAGGTTGAGAGCCATTATTTATTATTACCACGTAAAACACCTGTCCATGTTTAAGACACCTCTCCAACCAGTAGAGAGCAGAAGCTTCAACTTCCTAAGTGAAGACTATTCCCATCCCCATTGTCCAGGATGCTCCCTTGCAAAGTTCACATCTCAAGCCAGGACTTGTTTCTCTGAGAAAGTCTTTTAAATCAAAATAAAAACCAGTTATTCCCCAGCGCAATGCATGGATGAGGATCCAAAGGAGCCCTAAATTGCACACCAGCACTAAAAGCTCTGACCCTGGGAAGAAATATGCTGAGGGGGATTTTGTCTCTGATGGTAAGACCCTCAGATGCCAAACCAAAAGCGATGAAGACCTACAGGCAGTAGTGACTGCATCTGTCTGGAGGAGTCGGGAAGGCTACAAAGAGGAGGTGGTTTCTGACCTCAGTGTTTGAGGAAGAATGCAAATTTTTCAGAGAGGAGGGAGAAAAGCATGGAGTGCTTGGAGAAGGGCTGGAAGCTCTGTGTGGCTGAGGTAACCACGGACAGCTCTTCCCATCCAAATCTCACCCATCTACCTCGTAAGTGAAGAAGCCACCTCTGAGCCTCCGAAAGCTGAAACTGCACCACTGAAGTGAGAGAATCCAAGCCACTAAGAGGTAGCCACTCAAAAGGTTTGCGACGAGTTGCCAAGTCTGGGAAGACGAGTAGGCTGCCATTTAGAAGGCAGAGGGATCTGTCTGGGGCTGGGAGGGCGAGGTAGGGGTTCCCAGAAGAGAGCAGCTGTGTACTGCAGGTGGCAAGAGGGGGAACACGGAGGCTGAGCTAGAGCTGGAGGTTGGGCGGGTGGCTGCTGCGCACCAGGTTAGGACTGCAGGGGGTCCCACTCAGTTACCTTTTCTGGTATTTATACCTTATCTGATACGCTCCACTGTAGGCTCCCTGAGAGCAGCCATCAGCCCTGCATTCCACCCCACCTCGAGAGCACCAGCCCACAGCTCTGCAACCGATGGGTCTGAGTACAGAAAGCTTTGTTAAAGGAACAGGAAACGTCTTTGGCGTTAACGGGATGGGGAGGGCGGAAGGGATGAGGCTGGGTCCTCGCAGTGAGTATGACCGGTGCAAGGCTAGAGCCATCGACTGCCCGAGCGGGGGTGCTCCACCGCATTAGGATGTCTTAGTGCTTTCCAGTTCTTCTCATTTCATGACCATTTTCAACTCTGTGACTTATATGCAGAGGACCGACTAAGTCTGCCGTTCCTGAAAGCGGAAAGCTGGAGAAGGCAGAATTCTCCGCGGTGACTTCTCTGGGCAGCCAGCTGGTTGCAGCTGGAAACAGCAATTATTTTGCCTTTGTCAGGAATCCCAGGTGCGGGCCACAGCTGCTGGGCCACGGCCTGGCATGGCTGCAGCTTGGCTGCGGGAGCTCTGAGAGCCCGCAGGGCCTGTGAGCTCAGAGCAGGCCGCCAGGAGAGAGCACCAGCTCCCTCCTTCTCCCTCTCCTTCTCCTTCTCCTTCTCCCTCTCCTCTCCTTCTCCTTCTCCCTCTCCTTCTCCTTCTCCTTCTCCCTCTCCCTATTCCAGAGGTAACTTTCTGGCAGCCCTCCTGCCTCAGGGCAATGAGACTTGCTGTGAACTACCCCAGGACAGAGCTTGGGTCTGTGAGACCCCTGGGAACAGCCACCAGCACAGTTGCAATAACCAAGAGCACACAGCATACACTGGCCGCGAGTCCCCGAACTTGGGGTCACGTCTCTGCTCTCGCAGCCTAGAAGTGGAACCCTTATTTTCAAAGCCTATCTGCATCCTGCGAGGAGCCTCTCCAGCTGCTAGGAGGCATTGCAGCTCGGATGAGGGTGGCGGGTAGGGCTCGGGGTCCTGGAACGGGAGCACCATCACACTCTGCTCACTAGCACAGAGAGTGAGCTGGACAGAATTCAGACCTCGCAGCCACGCAAATCCAAGGACCCGAAACAGCCCCATCTCCTCCTTCCTCCCTCCCCTCCCCAGAGGCGGGAAAATGACTGCAAGTGCCACGTATGTATACAATACCACCATTTACTTTGGGAAAGGCAGGTCGCCATCCCCTGTACCAGGCCCACGTGCCGCCTCCAGCTTTCGCTTCTTACAAACCCAGTTCCAGCCACGAACGCTGCGATCACGGCCCCTCTTCCTCTCCTCACGCTCCTTCTTCCTCTCCTCAGGCTCCTTCATTGCCTGTCGTTGCTCAAAACCCATAGGAAGAGAGAAGATTCTTTTTCTCTCTTCCTGTTACTTCCAAAACCCTCTGCTGTTTCATTCACGAAGCCACGCAGTCAGGTGGGTGTCTGGGCCTACCCCGTGTTCAGCGTTTGCCAGGGCCGGTCTTCTCCACGGCTTGAGTCTCCCTGTGGCTGAACCTGCACTCTCAGAGCCCGCTGACACCCAGGCCCCTGGCTAGGTTCTGAGATGGCTTCTCTCACTGATAACGGATCACCCTACAAGCTGGGGCACAGTCCCTGGGTCCCTTCACAGCAAGTAAGGACAGGAAATACAAACACTCCAGGGAGAGAGTTCAGGGGAGGAACCGAAACCTGGGCTGCTGAGAGAGGGAGAGCCTCCGATCGCCCTCCTCAGCGGTCTCAGAGTGTAGTTCCAACACTAGAAGCAGCTGTGGGTCCCGGGAACGCGTCAGAAATGCTATTTTCATGACCACCTGTCTAGGAGAAAGAGGTGGGGCCGTGGTTCTCAAATGCTGGTGTGGATGATGATAACAATGATAACGATGATGATGATGATGATGATGGCTGGTACATAATAACTATTCACCAGCCGTTGTTCTAAGGACGTTATGATCACGTTTAATCATCAAAACAAACCTCTAAGGAATTAAGCACCATTAACGCTCTTGCAATTTTACAAGTAAGAAAACCAAGAAATGGAGAGGATAAGCAATGGAGATATAAACAGAGTAAATGACAGAACAGCCAGTCAGGGGCCACACACACACGCACACTCACATGCACGCGCACACATGCGCGCACACACACTCACACACATGCACGCACACGCGCACGCACACACTCACACATGCACACACACACTCACACATGCACGCACACACACGTGCACGTGCACACACATACACACTCACACACACGCACACGCGCACACACACGCACACTCACACACACACATGCACACACACACACATGCCCGCACACACACGCGCGCGCACACACATACACACTCACTCACACATGCGCGTGCACGTGCACACACACATGCACACTCACACACACGCACGCACGCGCACGCTCTGGCTTTGGTCTTCTCCTCCCAGAGCGTGGGCGAACTCGGTCTGGTTCACTGTCATGTGGTGGTGTAGCTGAATGGCCAAGAGCCTGCACTTGCGGCCAGTGGCTTGGGTGTGCCGCTTGGTTCTACCATGCTGCGAACTTAGACGAGCCACTTTGGCTTTTTGCGCCGTTTCCTCAGCTGTCGAGTGGGGGTAATAACTGTGCCCTTCTACCACATACCATGGTTGTAAAGATTCACAGGTTAATATATGTAAGCACGCCTGATGTAGAGCCCATATTCAAGAAATGTTCCCTTATTGTCTGGAAGGCTTCTAATTTGTGGAGGAAAAAAAGGAAGAAGAACATGGGAAAGGCAAGAAAAAATTTGGAAACTCCAGCCTGAAAATTCTGTGAGAACTTCTCCGGTGAAAACTCAGGAAGGCCCCTGCCCGTTCTCCCCTCTGCTGGGCAGCACTGCTAATGATGCATTTTGTGCTCCCCTGAGGGTGAGAATGTGACTCTCTCCATTTTGGGTCTTAGGCACATATTCTTATGGTATTGATGGGCCCACCACCTTCTGACTTTGAGAACCACCTGATCTAAGCAGAATTCTGTGTCTTATTCACCAAGAAGCAAATAAGGCGGGGCCCACGAGGCTTAGTGCCCTGCTTCCACAGGCACAAGGGTAAAAAGAAAGATGGCCACGATTAAATAAAATGAAGTCGGTGTTTAAACCCTGAAGGACATCTAGCTACTTGAAGGAAATGTGTCACTCCATTTTATTAGGATTATTGTTGCTGTTAGAGGTGGATACAATAGCCAAAATAACACCTCGGGTGCCAAGCATGTGCAGCGAGCAAACAGACCAGAAGGAAAAGAGGCCTCTGGTGCTGAAATGTGGTCCTGGCTTAATTAAGGAGGTAAGTGCTTATGAATGGAGAAGGGAGCCCCCTTTGGTCCCCTTCCTCTCTCCCATGGCCTCCCTCACTTCTGAAAAAAAAAATCAAAACAATGCAAGCACCAGATCCAAGTAGACAAAGCTCTGGCAGCAGATGAGATGACCAGACAGCTAACCCAACATGCTTGTCTCCCACAGCCACTGACGGCTCCTGGTGACCACGCAGTCCCTCTCTGTATGACCAGCAGAGAAGTCGTGCAGCTCTGAGATGCTGCTTCTATGCTATTCCAGCTCATGTTTAAGTCCTGTGCAGCTGTCAGACACCACGTGATGGAATGGAGGGTTTACCCCTTTTCTGTCCTTGACAAATGACAATATACAGTCTAAAATCGTGTTTTCAACCAATTTTGTATTGAGCGGTGAACACAAACAAAAAGCAACAGAAAAATCAAATTCTCTTCTTACTCGGCCATGTAACAAAACTGAATAACCTCTTTAGCTTTATTATTACTTAGGCTTTTTTTTTGTTAACATACCTATAGTCAGTATTTACAAAATTTGAGCTCAGCTATTTTTCACTTAGCATTATAGATAAACATTTTCCATTGGTTTTCATAATACACAAACTTATCATTCTTAATAGTAATATTATATTTCATTTTACACTCACAGTATGTTCTATTTTATCATTTTAAGTATTTTTTCCATTTTTTCTTCCCCCCAGCCCTAATTTTTCTTTTATTTCTCCAGGATATGGTCTCATACATATTTTTTTTGAAGCCCAAAGGATGTGATATATCATGGCTCATTACACTTTGCCACATTGCTTTCCAGAAATTTTGTACTAATTTACATCGGTATGAGAACACAGCTTCCTCAAAAGTCTTGCCTGATTTTTACTTTGTAATTGTAATTTACTTTTATCAGTTTAAGTGGCACTGCATGATTTTGTGTCTTAAGTTCTTATAATTACTAGGGAGGCTGAATCCTTTTTCAAGGGTTTGTTTTCTGTTTGTGTGGCCTCATATGAACGATGCGTTCAAAATTTTTTACCATGAAGGCAGTAGAAATAGCATTGCCTTTGCGGATTTGGTTCCATTGCCTAGGGATTCTGGTTGTTCATTTCTTTCATTCATTCTATTTATCACAAGCAATTTCCCCCCTAAGTCACTTTGACTCTAGAAAGTTTTGCTCAGTCTACGCAGGGCCCCCTCAGGAGGCAGATCATCCATTCAGCCCAAGTTCCTGGAGTCCTACTTGCTGGTGGTGGCTGCACACAGTAATCCCCTCATCAATTTTCCTGAAGGCAGCCCGATTTTTAAGTTCCCCAGCTCCCTAAAGAACTCTATTCTCAATTTGTCAAATATACGCAGCTATTATTCAATGTTGTATCATGCGCTACTGAAAAAAAAAAATCAGGGGCACTATTTTCATGCTTGCCTTTCTAGCCTTCTCTGATTTATAGTGTGCCTTTCTGTTAAGGCAGCATTTACATATTGTGTTCTCAAAATATAAAAAACCAAAGTCAAGATGTTAGCGATGGCAAAATGGGGTAGGAGAGCTGGGTAGGAAAACAAGGTCATGGACAAGACAGGATAAATTAAATAAACTGAAACAAAGCGTAAGCATTTAAGAGTTAAGTTAGTTCTGGTTAATGATACTGAATTGTGTATTTGAAAGTTACTAAGAGAGTAGATCTTAAAAGTTCTCATCACAAGAAAAAATAGCCATGTGAGGTGATGAATGTTAACTGGACTTATTGTGGTGATCATTCTGCAATACATACATATATCAGATCATTATGATGTACACCTGAAACTAATTTAATATTACATGTCAATTATATCTCAACAAAAACCTAAATATTTGAAACGTTATGGACATAAGGCCAATTTGATTAGCCCAAAGAATAACCACCACCTAGAAATATATCTCCCTTTTGCGAGCATCACCCAAAACTGTAAAAGAAATGCTAAGCATTGCACAAATTACTTGATTTAAAAAAAATGGCCCCAATTTTTCTTTTTAAAAAATGTTATTGTTGTCCATTTCATGGCTTTTTTTTTTTTTTTTTTTTTTTTTTTTTGCCTATAAGAAGGACTCCAAGATGGGGAAGAATGCATGCTTCCTCTCTCACTCAATTCTGTCTTACTCACAAGCTTAGACCATGCCGCCACTCACTCACCCTTTCCACCCCTCCACACCCACACCCCATTCCCCAACCCCAGCGATCTCCCGGTCACAGCTTTGGTCTCTGGAGAGGCTCCTGGCAGAGGGTAGTTACTCCGAAGAGCTACATATCCAATGAGCGAGGAGAGGTGGCATTTTCCGCTGTGCGAGACACAACTGTACCTGCAGTTCCAAGCTATAGATGCCAAACAGCTGCTCCTGCTATTATTATTAGTGGTGGTGGTGGTGGTACTTACTGAGCCTTAGAACATGCCATCGCATAAGACAAGCACTTTGTATGCCTCATCTCATTGGATCTTCACCAACGCTATTAGCTCATTTTACAGATGAAGCAAAGTGAAGTTTAGAAACTTGGCCAAGACCACCCAGCTCATAATAACAGAACTGAGGACTGACACCATATAACAGTATACTGCCTCTAGCAGTATTGTAACTTTCTGGTGATTTGTAATCAATTATAACGTTTCCCACAGGGTGTTATTTTTAACTCTAATAATTTTTAAACACATTTAAATCTCATCCCTACTAGGTAGGAGTTGACCTTTCCTATGAGGCCAAATGAGAAAAGCCCCAAACTCTGATTTCCCAGGCAAATAAGAGTAAGCACCTTTCCATCTTCTGTTCCTTTCTAATAGCTCCGCATGCAAGTCAACACTTGTTGCATGTGAGATATTTGGGATCATACAAGGGGCTGGGGGTTGGGGAGCGGAGGGCGATGGGAGGGTGGAGAGCCCAGCCTGGAAGTCAGGAGGTTTTAGCCCATTTTCACCACTAAGTTCCCTCCCTGGACCACAGGCTTCTCATGAGCAAAAGGAATCTAGTGGGTGATATGGTTTCTAACATTTCCATCCTGCTTTAAATGTCTAACAATCTATGAAGCCTGGTAGGGTCATCATCATACTGGTGCCAGAGGTGTGGGTGCAACGCCCCTACCGGCAGCTCTCGGCAGTGAGATTGTGGTCCTAGCTCAGCACTGCCACCTGCTGGTCGTGCTGCTGAGGTGGCCCAGTTGGGACTGGGAAAGGGGGAAGTGTGATTCAGGCATGCTCCAGGCTCAACCCATTCCTGCTCTATGGTGTATATGCCATGTTTCTGCTGAAAGAAATGTGCTTAGGATTCAGAAGGGCAAACGTTTTAAACAGGACAAAAGGATTACAGAATGACTTAGGAGGAAGTTGGATAGTGGAGCAGTCTGTAAATGCTTGTGCTTAGCCTGGTTGATAATGAAAAGCCACAATTTTAAAATGCTTTTTTTTTTCTTAGCATGGATATCCTTGTAAAGGCCAGCATATACCTATTCCGTGAAAGTAAAAAACAAATTCTTCTATGGCTTTTGTGTGTTTCTTTCTAAGCGTCTCCCTCCAAGGGTGCTTCTCAGCTTTAACAACCTGCTGTTTGAGTCTGCTCACCTTTGCCAGCTGAAAAAAAAAAGCCCCAGGCACTTCATTTCTCAGCAACTTGACCTGCCCTTCCAATGTCACCAGCCTCCACTCCCTTCCCCCAAAGGGCATTTGATGTGGTACACAGGCCCTTTCAACTTAGACTCTAGATAAACACACATAAGACATTCACACTTTAAAAAGCCCATTGAAAGCCATTTCTAAAGGCTTTCGAAAGGGTTTAAAATGAAAACCCCTGAGCCTTGAATCTACAGCCCACAGCTGAGCAGAGCCACTTTGCTCTCTCACTCACCTCTTCCTGAGACCTCACACCCAAAGACAGGGTTGTTCGGCCAGTACACTCTGCATCTCTCCTGTGTCACTTACCTTCCCGGCGGGCACGAAGGCAGAGGAGAAGGATGGAAGTAGGAGACAGAGGGGTGGGGGTGGGGTGGGCTAGGGAACTGTGGGGGGCAGAAAAGGCCCCCTGTGCTGGGCCTGGGCATTAAGGAGTAAGTATCAGGATAACATCCCACCCTGTCCACTTAAGCCAGGCCCCAACAGAAATCTAATTTATGGTACAGTCCATTTTCACAATAAGCTCCTAGAGATCCATCCCCCAATTCACGCAGAGATTGACCTGCTCAAACCTTCATGGATGGAAGACAGTGTGGCCTATTCTCTAAACCAAGGGCTCTCAGTTCCTCACCTGTGGTCCATACCCCAGGGTGCTTGCCCAAAGACAGCCACAGCTGGCTTGGTTTTTCTTCTCCCTTTCTCACCCTTCTGGATCTTTTCGTTTCCTTTCTATCCTTCCAAGTGTAAGCCAATCAAAAAATATAGACTCATTTTCATTCCTCTCCTGATCCTTTACTCCAGATCTGTCCAGAAGGAGTCTAGAATCAGGGTGGCCCAGACAGAATTCTCGTAGTGAACTGGGGACAGCCAGGCTGAGAATGTTAAAGGTGGAGTCTTCCCCACCCCCCGCCCCCCACCTCTTGAATTCAGGTTGGTCACGTCATTTTGCGTTAGCCAACAGAATGTAGGGAAGTGATGCTGCACACAGAGCTTAGGCCTCAAGAAGCCTTATGGGATCTGCTTCAGTCTCTTGAAACGCTGCCTGGATCACCATGAAGGGTAGCTGGTTTAACCTCCCAGAGAGTGAGAACCATGAAAATGAGAACCGAGGCCCCCAGCCAGCAGTCAGAGCCAACTGCCAGCCGTCGTGTGAGTGATGGCTGCGTGCAGCTGCAGGAATGAGCCCCGGTGAAATCAGCAGAGGAGCAGCCCCGCCCAGCCAACCACAGAACCAGGAGGAATGATATATCAGTGTTGTTTTAAGCCACTCAGTTCTGGGGTGTTAGGCAGCAAAAGAAAATGGAAATACACGCTTTTTCCCTTTTTTCTACTCTTTATGAAATAAGATACCAGAATGGAATTTTTTCTGCCTCTATTTTGACAGAATAGAGGCACCGATATGATAGATATCAGATTCCCACATGACTGTGAAACAAACCCCCTCATGCAGAATTCACAAAGGAAATGATGGGGACCTGGCTCCACCACTCTTGGACGCCTCGTCCAGATCAAGGACATGAAAGGGATCCAAGGGCGGTGTGTGGGGGGAGGGGAAGATAGGTAGAGAGCTTTTTTTTTGGAAAGCTGTTTGTGAGTTAACACCCACAACGGAACAGGAACTAGAGGTGTATCTTCTTCATCTCAAACCCAGTGAAGAAGGCTTACGTGGATCCCTTAGAGAATTTGGAAATACTGCCAGGAAACAGCCCATTCAATGGATCTGGATCCTTGCCTCAACATCCGGAATGGGCTGTGACAGCAGAATGTAGGGGCATATGAGGATTGGTCTGCTCTTGTGGGGTTTCTTGGGTCAAGTGTGTCCTGTGGACCAAATGTGGTCATTCAGAAGAGAGAGCTGATGTGGGGTTAGCTTGAGTCCTGTCTCATAGGACATCTAGAAGGGCAGAGAGACCCTAGCAGCAAGGAGCTAGAGGTGGACACAGGATTGCTGGGGTCCTAGAAAAAAATCCAAAGGGACCTCCTGGAATAAAGATGCATCTCCTTATGCCCAGAGGACTGTGGGAGAGAGATGGCCAACAACGGGCACCATCTGAAGAACCCACTGCAGTGCCTAGTAAAGGAAGGAGTCCACATCCAACACTGGCCTGGCTCGCAGAGTGGGAAACTGGCCTTTCTAATTCCCTTGTCCCTAACTTCCTACCCAATCTTTGAGGTTCAGAAACTAGCTAGGAAACTGAGGCTTGCAGGCAGGAAAAAAGCATTAAGCAGAGACCATAGAGAGGCCACCATCTACCCACCAACTGTCCCAGGGCTGACTCCCAGCCTGGTGCAGGTCTGAGGTGGGGGAGAGAAGGAGGGTCAGCATTAAATCAGGTTCAAAGGTTTGATTTTCATCGTGGGCTGCACATTCTCATTTCCGAATTAAGGCAGTGCAACTCAGGATGACAGAGGACAAGACAATGAAATACCTTTCTTAAGGAACTAAATGTCACAGGACTTCAGCATGAGTTGAAAACAGTCATAGGCTGAGGTTCTACATCAACCTTCCCCTCTTGAACAAAACTCAGGCCTTTTCGGTGACAGCGTCTGCAGGTATTCAGAATGGTCCCGCGTCTGACCTGCCATCGAAGGCTGTGCCCCACAGCACGGCCTCTAACAAAACTCTGGGCTGTCCCAAACCCCTGGTGATAGAATTGTTTCCCTTTATACCAAGAAGGGTGGGAAAGCACCACAATCTGTGTGTGGCGTGTGCCCAGGCCGGCTTTGCAGAGCTCGTGCTGCGAGACCTGCAGCGCTAACGAGGGCAGCAGGGCCTGCGGTGGGTCCGTGCGCGCCGCCTGCGTCCACGCCAGCACCCAGCGCACTTTCCTTCCTGCAGAGCAGACAGCTGTGCTGAAAGCATTGGAGAGCTAAATAAGAACGTAAAGCTCGTTTTGAGGAACGAAACCATTAAAAGGCAAAAAATATGTTTTAAAGGGCAACAAGGAAAAGAAATACTATTTCGATTGTATCGCTTATTAATTATGCTTGTTGGACTTGATAGTTACGTTTATTTTGTCTATTCGCCATTTCTCCTGAATATACTTTCAAAAGGCAAGAAAGTTCTCTTTGTGCGGTCTCTTTCCTCAGACAGTTACCCATATTTCTCCTCGATCACATTATCCTCCCACTCATACAAACTAGGTGGGCTTGTAACTGATCACATGATTACATTTATCCAGGTCCAGAAAGTCCCTAGCTGTTATCATTTAGGACACGGCAGCTCTTGAGGCTATCAACTAATAGGTTTCCCCAGGTGCTTAAGGCCTTGGCAAGCTTTACCGCTGTGACTGTGGGAGGAGGTCAGTACAGGTGTCTATTGGCTTAAGGCCAGTCTCACTTGTCTAGAAGACAGGATTTCATCTGCACCCCTGCCTAAGAGCTTTCAGAGATTGAAATCTGTAGGCCAGTTTTAGGACTTCATGCTGGGAAGCTGAAATCTAATAGGGAAGATGGGTTGGCAGAATTTGTCTGAACTTCCAGCAAGTAAATTTTTATAAATAAAAGATGCAATCAATTATTTAGCATAACCAAACATGCTTGAAGAATACTGGTATCACTTGCTAGTTCTCAATCTAATGCATAATCATTGGGATACATAATGCATGAAGACATAGACCCACTGGATACCATCTTAAGAGAGAGCGAATGGTGGAGTGGGAGGGAAAGGCATTGCATTTCAATTATTTGCAGGTGATGTGTTGCAGTTATTCATGTAGTGAAAAAAAGATGAGGTGGAAAAGTGGCATCAGTGTCTTTTCTGCGGAAAGATGGGTGAGTCGATGAGGACTTGTACTAGATGAAGAACGAGGGTGCTGAGTTGTTTCTGACTATGGAACAAATGATGCTTGGTACCGTGGAAGTTTAAATCATGCTCCCACAGTCACTCTTCAGTGTTGGAATCGCCGCCCCAGGAAGATGTCTCGCTGGCTGTCCTACAAAGACATCACGGGGTGAACCTTGGAGATTTTGTCAAGGTCCAGGGCATGACCCTCAGCATCACTGGCTTTAACGTCTGATTCGTAGACTCCATTTCCCAGGGGACCCATTTTTTTTTTTTGGAGGCAGAGTCACGTGATCCAGCCTCCCACCCTAAATCAGAGAGACAGTTTACTAATTCTCTGGGAACTCGAAGTCCGCTAACCGACGCATTCCTTCGCAGCAGGCAGGCCTCTGTGGGAGGCCAGATTCAAAGTCCTGGGTTGCTGGGGCAGCATGGCATCACAACAAGGCGCGATGTGAACAGCATGTTTCAGGCAGCAGGCTAGGGCAGCCTGAGGTGTCCATCTCACAAGGGAGAGGGTCTAGCCAGTGGTTTTCGAATTTCATGTCTATACACGTAAGAATTGTGAAACCATTTTGCAAGTCACCCTCAGACACTAATTTAAAATAAAACAATAAAATACAGAGTAGAATAGAAAGCGTCAAAGAGTACTGCATGTAACAGGAAGGTAAGAGGCAATACAGAGTGATGGTTAAGAGAACAGAAACTAAATGGTTTCTGTAGGACCAAATGCCAGCCATCTAATGGGCAAGTTACTGAATCTATTCCTCAGTTTCTTCTTTTGCAACCTACCCCATAAGGTTCTTGTGAAAATTAAATGTCTTAATACCTATAAAGGGCATATAACCATGTCTGGTTATAATAAGTGCTATATGAGCTTTCATTATTAGTAAGAACTGTTTTGTGAAACTATTGCTCACAACCCAAAATGCCAGAATCGAGTTCCTATGACAACTGGAGTCAGATATGCTGAGAAGGACATGAGAGAAATTGGGGGACTGAGTGGTTTCCATTATATTTGAGTTAGAAAACTTGGGAAACAATATCAGAATATGGGAAAATGAGAACCAGAGGAAATTATCCAAAAGAACACCCCAGATGACCAGGCGAGAGCTCTCCAAAGCTGAGGAGTGTTTTTTAGTGAATTAAGATGAAAGTGCTTTTGTTGAGATGAGATGCCATAAATATCTCTTCTCATTCTCTGATGTGCACTTTGCCTTTTTTTTTTCTTTTTGGCTTTCATCTGAGACCATGATGACATATTTTGATCCACTAGAATGGATCATCAAGTTTAAATTTAAACTTGACTTGAATTTCCTCTCTTCAGATCAGTCAGGTTCTCATCTCAGTCTTTAAGAATATTAGCCATACTCATTGATTATCCCACCCACACCACAAAGTCCTTCTTTCATATATTTGTCCAAGTCAAGAAGAAGAAATCTTTGGAGAAGATATGACAGAACAAATGGGGGAGAGTTAGTAATATTAAAGCAGAAATAAGAATAATTATAATATTTACCGTAGACTATCTACTTTATGCCAGGCACAGTGCTAAGCACTTCAAAACCATTAATCATACTTTTCATAATGACTTTGAAAAGTAAATGATGAAAAGTTATTATTCACAACTACAAGTAAGGAAACCGGCCCTTGAGAAGGTAAAGGCCTGCCTGCGATTCACTGCCAGTAAATGTGCGAGCCAGCACTCAAACCTGGATTCTCTGACTCCAAAGTACACGCCTTTCACTTACATACTGCTACAGGGGTTTTGGAACTGGACCTAAATTCCAGCTGTACCATTTACAAGCTATTTAATTTCTCCAAACATCACTTCATTTCCTTACACAAAATGGGGGTGACAACAGAAACTTCCCCCACAGGATTTTGTGAAAATTAAATTAGAGGTTTATTAACGGATTTAACATTGTGGCTGGCTCATCGTAAATGTTCAAATAGATGCCAACTACTATTATTGTTATGTCAGTCCTTGCAAGGCTGCCTATAAGTGCAAACGTTGCATATGGATAATCGGTGGACCAGGCTGGCCAATGATGTGTCATTTGGCCGACTGTCTTTGGACCCCTTTCTCTATAAAGGCATTTCTCATGGTACCTCATTCCTGCCCCTGGCACAAGGAGAAAACAAGACATCACTGAAGACAAAAGCATGGAGCACCAGGGTAAAATAAGGAAACTGCACCCACCTGAAAGGTTTTGGTTCGGGTCTATGGAATCGGGAAGCGAGAAAGGGAGAGCTGACGTTTGCGACCACAGTTGAGCTGGTCTCGTAAAGCACAAATGCAGTACACTGTGGAAGGCAGAAAGACCACCGCAGGGGAGAAAATGAATCACCTAGGGGTGGGAACGGAGGGTTTTGCTCATGTAACTGTGTAAAGAAGGACTCTCATTGAAGAGCAAAAGATTTTAGGCTGAGAAGAATTTAAGCAGTTTCTCCGGCCCATTTTAACTTAAAAGAGAAGAAATTGAACTTCCAAGTCTTACATGGGAACCAAATTTAGACACAGTTAAATTAGGGGAAGAGAGAAAGTGGGGAGAAGGACCCATCCACTGTCCAGAAACTAGAAGGAAAGCACCTGCCCATGGGAGACTGACCAGCCTCAGATTTAAGGGCTAATTTGACTCAGCATAGGGCACAGTAGAGGGAGTGAGATGAGAGGACACAAAATTAACCTTTGTTATTTCCGCTCTTATTTTTTACTTTTTGTGTTTTTGTTTTTTGTTTTGGATCGGCTAGATGAGGACATCAAATTCAGCTGTGTTTCATTTCTACTTGGACAGGCCAAGGATGCCAGGACTTTAAATTTAAGTTTAAATAGTCAATAGGCAATGACATTTATTTTTAACACCTTCCTGGTTGAGAACTGCATCTGCTGCAATTCCCGAGGTGCATGGCAAACATGTTGTAAAACACCTTTGTTGTTCCAGCAAAATGGAATTGAAAAATGTTATTAAATCTGCAGATGGTTGGAGAAAGTATATAGTATGGATCCTACTACAGAAGGCCCCAAACAACTTCGAGATCCAAGAAACAGTACGAGTGAATTTACAGAGGTTGGTGGAAGAAGAAAACCAAATGTGAAGAAACAAAGAGAATTCGGTGTGCTAAGTTTATCATTGGACTGCAGAACTGGGCTGAGTTAGGGGGCTGCTAGTCACATACTCAGTAAACAATACTCTTCAGTGGAAAAGGCCAGTGGGAGGAGACAGCTGTGGCTTCTGTTTTTATCACCACTGTCGTCAATAAGAATTATTCACTACAATTGAAGGACATTTTTCTCAAGAAGTTTACAGTCTATTTAAGAAAACAAAATGCGTACATCAACAGAAAAGTAAATAACAATACAAGCTATGCCAAACGGGCAATGTTTTATTCTTAGACACTGCTGAGTGTCTTTATAAAAACCTATATCCATCTTGCTGTGTAGAAGTCACATCATGATGCTAGACTGAGAGACAGAGCTCCAAAGGCCGATATCATACAATTTCATTCTAAATCATCCAACAATTAAAGGACAGCTATGACTTAACGTCTGAGGAATCACTGCTCCAGAAATCATTAATAAACTGCCTATGTGCTGTTTGAAATTGTCGACTGTAACCACATGCTGATTTGGAATTTATTCATCTGAAATGACTTTAGGCTTTATACCCTAAGTATGTATGTGTGTGTGTGTGTGTGTGTGTGTGTGTGTGTGTGTGTGTGTGTACTTTTTTTTTTAGGCGAGGCAACCCTTGGTTGACCTCACAGATCGCAAGGACCTTGTCAGCTTACTATTTCTTATTTTTAAATTTTTTACGCTTACAATACCTGGTCTTCCTAGGTGGTCTCCTATCCAAGTACTAACCAGGCCCGACCCTGCTTAGCTTCCAAGATCAGATGGGATCGGGCTCGTTCAGGGTGGTATGGCCCGTAGACCCCTAAGCATATTTTATATTTATTTTGGCAATATCAGTGTGGTGGCTAAGAGTAAGGATTCTGGAATCAGACTTCCTGGGTTCAAATCCCAGTTCTACCCATATCAGCTGTACAACTGTGGCAAGTTATTAAACTTCTCTAAGCCTTGGTTTCCTCATCTGTAAGTGGAAATAGTAGGACTTGCCTGACATTATCATAGTGAGGATCATATAAAATAGTACATAAGATACGCAGCTCAATGGAGGGCACGTAGTCGGCCTACAAAACTGTTTGCTTTCATTGCTATTAACACCATGGAGACTGAGAGAGCCTGAGTTGGTGTGAGTTGCCCATCAGAAGGGGCCAGGATGCTGCATCACCATGATCTCCCACACAGACATGTTTAAGATCTATTCTTTAACGGTAGGGGAGTGCACAGGAAGAGGTGTCTAACAGTCTGAGGGAGCAATGCATGAGGAAATATCATATCCAATAATTCTGTTTAAAAATAACTGGTTCACATGCATAAGTGGGGATAAAAAGAAATTCAAAATTAGAAGCAAATAAGCACACCTTGTGAAGGTTAAGAATGCGACGGGACAATAGGCAAGAGTGTTCATTGAGGCTAAGAAAATTACTTGCAGAAAAATGTTCCTCAAGCTCCAGGAAAGTCATGAAGGGCCTTTTGGGTCTGGAGAATACAGCTTTATTTCTGCCTAGCACCAGAGAGCTGTTTGTAGCAAAAAAAAAAAAAATATATATATATATATATAATATATATATATATATATATATGGGATCAAAAGGAGCTTAATTATGTCTGTTTTAAGGGGAAGCATTGCAGGTGAAAAAGAAGATGTTCTGATAAAAAAATCTGGGGGTGGATAAGGGGAGAGGGTTCAGAAGCCCATTTTACACGCAGTGTTAATCTCATGTTAAAGGCTCAAGTGCAGTTGTTTGCCAAGGGCTTTGAGGTACAAAGTGCCTCAAAAGCTCTGTAGCAAATACCAGAGAAAGTGTCTTCCCCAAAGGTCCGGACTGTAGTAAGACAGTCACAGAGGGCAGGCTTCGCTATTTGTCTCCTTCACCAGTCTTCAAGCTTCATGAGAACAGGGGCCAGGCCTGTTTTTGTTTTCCGCTGTATCTTAAGCACTTAGCAAAGAGCTGTATAAGCACAGCATTAAGCATACAGTAAACCCACAATAAATGTGTGTGGAATAAATGCCCGAGCAGATGAACAAATGTGTGCGAGAGAAGAGCAGCTTGCAGACCGAATACTTGCATTCTACATTGTATGGGGACATTTACACTGGGGGTCTGATTATTAATATTGCTTTAAATATTTTCTCTCATAGAACTGAGAAAAGCCAGACCCTACAAACACCAGTCAGGGAGGTAACTTTCCCTATAATGCAATTTGCAAGTTACAAATGATTGTCTCGGGGTGCAAGGGTTAACCAAGTAAATCTTTTGAATCTTGTACCTTATAAAAGGAAATCAGCTATATTAGCCTAAAAAGTATCTTTCAAAACCAATTTAGTAGGTTAAGATGTTTTAAACTATATCATTAGCAAATAATAACAACTATATATGCTTTTCATTATAATGAGGTTCTTTGTTAATGGAAAAACTGTAATAAAGTATGTGTGTATCTATGCGTGTATGTGTACATGTATGTGTACACGCACACACCCTCCCATCTCCTGAGGTTAGTCACAACCGAGAAAGCATTGCCTTTTGGCTGATTCAGTTAATAACCAGGCATTACAATTCACCTGCTGGAAGCTACTATTATTGTTCGCATAGTGCTTTTATTCCACAGGGGTGGCAAATACACAGACCCTGTGACCTATGCCCCTGCTGAAAGTCCATGACAAACAGTGCTAATCCGTGATGGCACTTCCTCTCTGAGTCTACATACCACCCCTGAACTGTTTTCAATACAGTGCTCTAGCCAAGCACTACAAATCAATTACAGCTGGATACAAGACAAAGTATCTTTCCCTTCTTGGCCTGTGGCCATACAATCTAAAGTATTTCCAATTCTCTTTCCATGATCCATAGTAAAAAAGGATATTTGTATTGAGGACACACACAAGGTTTCACTAAATAATACTAACCCTCATTTGTGTAATATGTTTTGATTTTCTATTCTATTATTATTATTTATGCCTACAGCATCTGGTCTTCCTAAGTGGTCTCCCATCCAAGTACTAACCAGGACTGACCCTGCTTAGCTTCTGAGATCAGACAATGGGCTTGTATAGGGTGGCATAGTCATAGACCATGGGACTGTGGCTCCACTGGGGCATGAACCCAGGACCTTCTGCATGTAAAGGAGACGTGCTAACCGCTACACTATGGAACCATGTCCTCTATTTTGTTTTTTAAAATGCTATTTGCAACCTACTGACTTTATAAGCTATATAAAATATGGATTGTGGCCTGCGACTTGAAAAATTCATGCTTATAAAAGAGTACCTTGCAAACTCCAAATTCTAAGGTCATGGCAAACAGCAGGAGGAACCTGTGTTAGCTTTCTCAGAGCATTTGGCTAATGGAACCACGGTTAGAGGCTCAGTCTCCACTGAGGCCCATTAGCTCTGATGTTCTCAGCCATCAGTGAATGCCTAACTCTGAGCAGCCATCTCACCAGAGCACATCCTTGGCTATGGCTAGGAGGCAAATCTCTCACTTTCACATAAAGAATAATTGAGAATAACCAACCTGCTGCAGTGAGTCAGAAAAATCACTCATACCATATGAAAGACAAACTCAAAACTCCTGCGAGGATTCTCATTATTGACTGCTTGGTTCCCACAAGAGCCAGCCAAACTATTTTCAGTTTGCTGAGATCACACATCTGCTCACTCCTGTGTTTCCATGCTCCTTCTGTTTGGCTAATTCCCACTCATCGCTCATCTTCATAAGGCACCCTGACTGCATCACGATCCACATCCCACCTCCTTCATCCATGCCTAGGCTGTTAGGTGTCCCTCCTCTACTATCTCATTCACTACTATATTTAATTTACTGACCACCTCCCCATACATCTTCCTGGGGGCAAAGATGGTCTTTCAACTCCATGCTCAGTGCGTAGCAAAAGCCTGGCCTCACAAGTACTCAGAAAATGTTTCTTGAATGATCTAATGCCTGATCCAAATGCCAAGGAGGACAGTAGTTAATGTATTTGAGGAAGAGAAAGAAACAAGAATTAGAGGAAGGGAAAGAGAAGGAGAAGACATACGAATAACGCTTTATGCCTTAGCATCAGTTTCAGAACTCTTACCTCACCTGAACCTCACAACAGGTGAGGCAGAATTCATATTTCCACTATACAGGTGAGTACATCGAGGCTGTGAAGAATCCTTCTTTATAGAGGGGAAAAGGTTAAAACAAAAGTATGGAGAGAAAAAAATTTTCTCTAGATTTGGAAAATGTCTTTATTAGAAAAATATTCTTCTCCCCTTAACCACAAGTTGGAGAAATCCCTGAAAATACAACTGTGAAAATTCTCAGATGGTGGATTTTAACAAAAAAATACTGCTTTGTTAGAGATCTGTTCTAAAGCAAAAGAAATCCCCATAATTATGTGGGCAGGAGAATCACTACCGCGAGGCTCAAAGTGTGGAAATTTAATTAAATATAATTTTCAACCAAGAGAATTTGTTCACATATGGAAATTTGTCATTTCATGAAGATTAGGAAAAACAGAAGGCAAAATGCAGGCAACACCTCTCTAAGGCTGACCTCAACTTTAAAATATATACTTCATTGTGCAGAAATCCGGCAGAATCTTGACACTCCAGGACAGCGTCTGCAGGTAACAGCCAGTTGAAGGGTGAGGGAGATTGAAAGAGGTGGGAAGGAGTGAGCCTTTTAAAAGCAGCCCGCTGAAATGTTCTGACCAAGAAAGGCATAATTTTACTTCTGCGCCTAAATTCAGATGATTTGAAGCCCTGCATAAACCAAAAGCTGTCACTATAATTCAAGAATAATTGGAGCTAATGGCTGCTTAGCACAAAAAAAAAGATAGGGCTGAGGAGATGGAACCTGCCAGCCTTTAAGCTGCTCTGGGAAGCAAGATCTCCTCCTTAAATCCCAGTGAGAAAACTCCGCCCCCTCTTTTCGTCTCCTCACCATAACTGGACCTGAAGAAACCCAAACATTTGTTGCCCTTTGATCTTCCCAACCCTAAGATTCATTAACATAGAATATTCACCCCGTGAGCACTTATATATTCATATATTCTCCCTCATTCTTGCCCTCATGTTCTCTCTCTCTCTCTCTCTCTCTCTCTCTCTCACTCACACACACACACACACACACACACATACACATGGAGCTACATCTGTTTTTCTTTTCCTCCTTAGATAAACCTACTTCTGTGTTGAAAATAGATACAGATTGAACCCTACCTACCAAATATTACATCACATTTTCCCAGATGATGGAAGGAAGCTCATCCTCACTACCATCAAAACGTCTCTTCGACTTATTCCCTGCTCTCTCCCTGCCAAAAAAAAAAATTAAGAAAGCCTAAACTATCAGAACTGCCAAGACTGAACAAGATCCCACGTGATTCGCGTGCACACTCCAATTTGAGAGATACTGGTCTAGGCAGCGCTTCCCAGCCCTGGCTGGAGCATCCAGAGAGCTTTAACAGCCCCCCAAGCCAGACCTCCCTCACCCAAGAGCACATAAGTCAGGAACCTTGAGATGCTGGCGGGCGACAGGCTCTCCAGTGACTCCGCTGTGCAGCCAGAGTTGAGCAGCGCTGCTCCTGTCCAACTCTCACATCTCACAGATGAAGACAGGAACTGCACGGAGGCCAAGTGACTTGCCCACGGTCACGGAGTAAAGCGGTGGTAAGGCTGACCCTACGGAACAATGCGCCCTAAGGCTCCCGAGGAGGACGGACTCCAGCAGTGGGAGTGTCTGCTTCCTGCACCCTCAGAATTCTGACTCTTCGTGGGCCAAGTGATGGGTGGAGAAGGCTATGTTCACAGAGGGTCATCATCTCGCTGTTTTTTGAGCCCTCCTCTACTCTCACAAGAAATCATTTAATTTGGCCTGCAGTATAGCTCGCTCTTGTAACTCATTTCTGTTGGGCCCGCCGAATGCACATCAAATGCATGGGTGTTTGCCCATCCCCCTCTCCGCTGTCTTCCTCTCCCCCCCCCCCCTCCTGTTTAGAGGAACAGCGGCCAGCACGCAACCACCCAGACGGAAATCTCTGAGAAAATCCAACTCAGAAGGATGAAAAGACAGGGTCGTTCCATTTCCTTGGACCCTTGAAAAATGCTTACATTGGAGACTGACTGGGACCTGCCAACTTGGACAGAAAAAGCAACATTTGGTACCAGCTGTGGAAGGAAGGCCAAAGCTGGTTTCGAGATTTGCCCGGGCATTGCAGAGATGGTTTATGAAAAGCCCAACCGTCACAGTCTCCTCTTGCTCCTTCGGGTCCTCTCGCAGACAATGCAGTTCTGTCAAGCACAGACCAGCCTGAAAAATGAGACCAGAGAATGGGGGGGAGGGGGGGCGGGGATCTATTCAAGGACCCAAATTGCCAGAGGCCCATGACTTTTACATGAAGGATAACTTCTCTTCTAGTTTTGCAGGAGTAAAAAAGAGCTAAAATGGAATGAAGGCAAAAGGACATAGATGGGGAAATCAGAATAGAAGGAGAAAGAGAAGGAAGAGGGAAAATAAGAATAAAGAATGCAAGAGCAGAGAAATACGTGGTTATGAAGAGTAAATTTAAAAGCCGTTTTTTGCTTCCTGAATTTCAGTATCACGGGAAAAGGGTTGAATCTTCTGAGATAGCTCAAATGCAAGGAGTAGGAATGAGAACAGTGAGACTGGAGGTCCCTTCATCAAAATTTTGGGGAACTGCACTGCCTGGTCGGTCCCTTGGCTGCCACAGGAGAGAGGTGCTGCTGGGTGGTCCATGAAGAGAGAGGGACCCCTCCCAGGCTCCGTTCCTGGCTCACTCTGATAGAAAATAGGACGAAACCTCCTTCCCCCCTTAGCAACAGCCAGCACTTTTCACGCCACAACTGGAAGGAAATCTGCTCGGTGCTTCTGTTTACAATTCCGTTCAGGCAATCATCACATTTTGGAATGGAGTCTGCCGAGAGAGAGAATTTCAGCTCTCCTTCTATTTTCAGGTTTCCTTTTCGTTGGAGGGTGGCATCAACTAAGCTCCAAGAAGCAATTTAAAAGTGGGGGTTGATGAAAGGGGGGAACCCATGCCAATCTACAAACCTGCAGAGCCTGGGGAAGAAGCTTTTATTTTTAACACTGGGATCTGTGAGGCTGACCTATATTTCACTTCTTATAGTGACAAAAATGACAAGCCTCGAAGGCCAGGGCACAGAACTGAGGAGATGCCCTTTGAAGGCTTTGCACAGAGTAGCAGCCACAGTCAGCCACAGTCAGACACCAAGCTTCCCCCTTGGACAGAGACAGGGACTAACACAAAGGTGCTGGAGTGTGTGAGTAAATGATGCACTCAGGTAGAGGGGAGGGGAAGAACCTGATCTTAGTTTTACCACCAGATCTCAGAAATGAGTCCACAGCCAGACTGAACCATGCAGCCAACAAGAAAAATATGCGTGGGGGGCGGACAACTACAGGTTCAGGGAAGGAGAAAGTGGGTGTTAAATTTCTAGATTTCAGTGGAGAACCCGTCCAACACATCAGAATCCCTCGGTCAAATTGGCAAAGGAGGAGGTGATGTGAAACAATGTGATCAAACAGGTCTGCTTAACCCCTTTGGATATGTTTTTTTTTTTTTTAAATGTGTCATCTCTACTGCTATTTTATTCCACATTTTATTTCTCCTATTTTTCAAAACCTAACCCTCTAAATCATATTTGTCTGGCTAGCCTTATGATGACAACTCTTCAAACGTGTAATACAATGTTAAATTTAATTTTATGCCTGAGACACCGAAAGCTGACAGCTACATTTTTTTTTTTTTTGTCAAACCATCACATTTTAATCTGCCATCCAGCCAGTGGACTGGAAACAGAGGAGAATCACGTCAGATTATGAGATATTTTAGACCCTGTACCACCAATCTTTTTTTCGTGTCAATCTGTCATCTAAATGGAAAGCAGCATAATAATTTAATGTAGGTGCAGCAGCCCCACGGCTCAGTGACAGGAGGCCCCAGGAGGAAGGGCGCAGGCCTGAGCTGGACTTTCCTGCACTTGGTGGTCCATAAGCAGCTCACTCTAAACACCATAATGCAGAGCCCAATGTCTTTCTCTGCTCCCTTCCAGAATCCATGATCAACGGCACCACCATCCACTTGGCACCCCGCAGCGGAAGCAGTGATGGTGGCGTAGTCGTCAGATGCCTTCCTTTGCCCCCCGGGGCTCACTCAGGAGAGGCACAGCACGATGATGAAGAGAGGAGGTGACAGAGCCAGAGTCCCAGTTTGTCACTTGCAAGGTACAAGAGCGCTCTTGGGCCAAGTCGCTGCACCTCTCTGTGCCTCAAATTCCTCACCTTGTAAAACCTCTTCGAACCCTTAATCTTTTCTATTCGTTTGTAGCCCTCACCATCTCTCACCTGGACTAACAACATCCTCTTTGGTCTCCTCACCTGTACTTGTCTGTATTCTCATCGCACCTTCCCACCCCGACAGCCCTCAACCATTCTCCACAGAAACACCGCGCTGGTCTTTCTAAAACATGAACCCAAACATCTCATTCTCATTCTCAAGTCCTGCAACGGCACCTCGCCCTCCACTGGGGAAACACCCGAACTGCATGCGTCACACGTGTCCTGCTCCTCCCCACCTTCTCTCCAACTCCGTTTTCACCTGTCTCCTTTCCTTTCACCCCAGTTACGCTGCGCACTGTTCACCACGCTCCCGCCCCCCCCCCCCACAGCTTGCTGTCTAAAGCCTCCATGCCCGTGTGTCTCCTCTGTGGAAAAGTCCTACAGGGCCCAATTTAGTCATCGTGTCCTTCCGACAGCCCTCCCAGAACCCAACCGTGGGCAAACTCATTCTGGGCTCTCAAAGCCCTGAGCATTCCTCCTGCCCCACCTTCCCAGGTTCCACCGCAGTTCTCTGGAATTTGAGGGTGGGACGCATCCCACGCACCTTTACAGCCCCGGCACAGGTGTTCAAACCCAACACGATGACTGCGTGGTGCAGTGGTTAAGACCATGGACTCTGAAGTCAGAGTGCCGGGCACGTATCCTGATTCCAGCAGTTATTGGCCATGTGACCTTCATCAAGTCATGACCTTGCGGAGCCTCATCGGTAAAGTGGGGATGACTACAGTACCTCCATCACAGAGGTACTGTGAAGAATGAACTAAATTAACATATCATCTTTAGCTTGGTGTCTGGCATGTAGTAAGCACCTTATATATACTTCAGGGGAGGAAAGTCCTGATAAATGAAAAGTACCAACACAATGAAAATTAAAACAAAAGTATATGCACAAGCTTCAAACCCTTTTGTAGGCAGAACTCATAACGGATGGGTATGCCAAGATAATCGTGGATGTGGTAGTCATTTGGCTGCTTCTAAGACTTCAGGAAAGCAAACAAGAAAATAGTTGAACCAGCTGGTAATTGTGCCCCATTCCCAAGAGACCGGGTTAGTGACAGCCACCCTGTCAGGAGCAAGGGGATACATTCTAGAGGATTCCAAAGGATGACGCAGAATCCAGAGCAAGCTGTTCACCCCTGCAGAAGCCAAGGAGTAGAGGAAGAAAGGGGCCAACAGAACCCTGGATTGCCCTGCCAGTCTCTACAGGAGATTGACGCCTCACAGCTGAGCTTTGCCAAAATTCTTTCTAACAACAGGTTATTGATCCACACTTTGCCCAGGGGACATGCTTAACTAATCTCTGTTTCCATGACGTCCTTGCCCCTCAGCGCCAGCAGAATCAGCTGCTGCTGAAGGTGATCAAAAATGATCCCTGCCCTTCTCGCCAAGAATTTGAGTGAAAACCCCCTCAGCTCATTAAAATGCTGTACAACCTTGTAAATCCTACCAAACGCTACCACAAACACAGGCTGAATGTTTCTTCCTTAACTGACCTCGCAAATCTAATACCCGTCCAGTAGGACATATCCAGAGGCTCGACTTCTTTTAGTAATGAGAATCCTCAGAAAAATAAATGAGCTGAAAAAGATGGACACACACATAGGTTGACTGCTTCTCCGAAGGAGCTGAGCACCAGTCAGTCACAGTTTAACTTCTGACTGAGACGCTCAAGAGCCTGTACCCAAAACACTGATTTCGACAGCACCCTGAAGGGACCTGCCTGTGACACTGTGGCCTAGGGCAGCATTGGAACAACCCCAAAGGCTCCTGACTTAAATGACTTCAGGGTTACTGACTCACAGACGTAGTTTGCTAGGGCTGCCGTAATGAAGACCACAGACTGGGTGTCTTAAACAAGAGAAATTCATTGTCTCAGTTCTGGAGGCTAGAAGCCCCAAATCCAGGTTTGGCAGTATCGATTCCTGTTGAAGACTCCACAGGAGACTCTGTTCTGGGCCTCTCTCCTCAGCTTCTGGGTTGCCGGTGAGCTCCTCCGTTCTTCAGCTTGGAAAAGCATCATCTCAGTCTTTGCCTTCTCTTCACATGGCATTCTCCCCGTGTGTGGGTCTACATCCAAATTTCTTCTTTTGAGAAGGACGCCTGTTATGTTTGATTAGGTCCACCCTAATAACTTCATTTTAACTTGATTACCTTGTAAAGACCTTGTTTCAAATACAGTCGTATTCTGAGGTATAAGTTTGTGGAGGACATCTAAACATGTCATATAAATTTGTGGAGAACACAATTTAATCCACAACACCCACTCTCTCTCCAAAGATCACTCCGTAACACCAGTAATTAAGCCTTGGATCAGTGTGACCGGATTTGAGTACTGATGGCAGGGACACAGGTTCTGCAAATATGAGCCTGAGGCAGGAGAATGCGCAGCTCGTTGGGTTGTGGTGGCTCCATCAGAATTTGAGGAACACGCAGTGAGAAGAAACAGCACTTGCAAGAGCCCAGAAAAGAAGCCGAGCAGACTGGCTCTGCTGGGAGGAGGTCCTAGCAAGCACAAAACGCACAGGCCACCCATGCCTGCCTTTAGCTGTCACAGCTGCGAAGATGCCTCCCCAGTGATCACAAGCATGTCACTTCACCGTCACGAAGTGCACACGGACGTCTGCACTCATCCCGCAGTCGGACTTGACCCTTCGCTCCAGCTCCAGGCTAACACCTCCGACTGCTGTTTACGGAGGCTGCCAGCCGGTCAGCCCCCTCACACTTCCTGAGAGCACAGACCTCCCCAGCACCACTCAGGCAGAACCCACCGTTCCTTTTCTCTACACCTTCGGCACTTTCCCTGAACCTGTATTTTTTCCCCCCACTTAGCCTAATTCTGCCTATTTAAGTTCTTAACTAGAATGAGACCTCCAAGAGACTAGAGAATTGAGTCCATTATGCTCACTCCTTTGTTCCCAGCACCCAAGGTAGCACCTGGTGAGCAGGAGGCTAAGCATATCTTTGGATGCTTGGATGAATGCTGTCTTTCCCCCCACTGAAAGAGAAGCTCCTCAAAAGCAGGGAGTGAGCCCTGTGCACCTCCTTAGAGCTCCTGCCTGGGGCATATAGCGGTCTCTGCATAAGAATGAATTGAATGAAGGAATGCTTCCCACTTAGATGTTTTGCTTCACCTCAAACTAAACTCTGAAATCAAATACAACCCTTAACTTACCACATTTCTTCTCAAACAAGCTCCCGCTCAACACTCAAGATGCTCTCCTACAAAGACAACCCCCCTCCTTCCTCCTCCCAGAAGTGACGGCTCCTTCCTGCGAGCCCCTCACATACACTGTACATGCCTCTGTCCTCTATCTGTAATCTCACGTGTTTTCTCCTACTAGGCGATCGGCTAGCCAAGGGGAAGGATTTTCCTTTTATCTTTTTAACACAGGGCTTTGTAAGCCTCGTTTCTTGTAAAGAAATAAATTACTTTCCTGTTGACACAAACCCAAGCCTGACACTCTTCCTAGCCTCCTCTGCTAGACCAAATCCATTACCGTCTATTACTTCTTAGTATCTCTGGGGTCTGTCCATTCCATCTGTCCATCCATCCCATCACACATCCACTCATCCCTTTCTTTACATTCCTCCAACCGCCATCCATCCTAACCCCATTCAATCTTTCTGGCTCTTTCTTCCCTTCTTCAAACCAGCCTATACAGGGCTGCCAAATTAAGAATTCTACAGCATTACTCTGAAAAAAAAAAAACAAAACAAAAACAAAAACAATCCCAGCTCCTTGGCTCTAACACCTTTGATAATCCTTCACTGCTACACTGTAAAGTCTAAACTCCCTGCATGCCCTTCGGAATCCTGATAACCTGAGTCCCCGACTCTCCCGTGCCAGTTTTATTTTCCAGTCTCCATGTCATGAACCCCTCTTCTCAAATAAGTCTGTTCCTTTCCCCTGAACAACCACCCACACTCACTCCTGCCTCAATACTTCTGCTGCTCTCCTTGCTTCTGTAGTTTCAAAATCCTTCCTGTTACCCAAGTCCGGCGTTTATTCAAGCCCAGTTCAAGTCTCACTTCCTCCATGACTCTGTCCCTGATCGCCCCAGCCCTAGGAGCCTTGCTGTCCTTTGAATTCCTATGGAGCTTAGTGTCCACACCATTAATTTGCGGCACATGCCACCTTGCACTATCATTTATTCTTGCCATGCCAATGCATATCCCCCCTATCCTAGACGCCTCTTGAGGGCAGGACCTGTGCCTGGCTTTTCATAACCTCAGCACCTAACATAGTGCTAAGCACAGCATACACACACGAGTGTGGGTGAAAAGCAACTGGCCATTTGGAGGCTTTGGAATATTAGCCTCTACTGCCGCATATCCCTCACCGGCGATGTAAGCAATTGACATTCTCTGTGATGGGCGTGCATTTCGCCAGTATGAGGACTCCTTTGGCAGAATTCAATGCTAGGCATTCTATATTTTATCAAGTGGATGAACTACAGGATGGCAAATATCCTCTTGGTTATCAAAGCCTAGAGGCAGGAAGGAAGGTGCCATAGCCATTCTAACCAAAAACTGTTGCACCATCCCATTCCCATAAAAATCTGACACCCGCCCTGGTGACATTAGGTCTGACTCTCGGGAGACTCTTCTTAAGGCCCTAATCGCTATCCCAAACTGTATCTTCTGCCCTCTGGGTTAGTCTGATTTATTCTGCCTTGGGTCCTCTCCCTCTAGCTGACACCAAGATTCTGTCCACATAGAGAGGAGGACATTTTAAAGCAACTGATAGTCAGTTGAGGTGTTGCCATGGAAACACAGTGGTGATTTCAGGAAATCCATCTGTTTTTCAATTGCTCCATAGACTTCTTTCACAGATCGTGTAGCTCAGAGTCCCTGAAACCTTCACTCCCGCAGGACCTTTCTGCAGCTTCCTTCTTTTTCCTCCCTTCCAAATTTCAAACCTCACCTAGAAATCGTGCACCTTAGGGGCTACATCGATGAACTAGTTCTCAACATTCAACAAAGTGAAGCTAGAACTAGTACCTCCACTTTAGCTGAAAATCAATGTTGTCATGGCCACAAGGCAGCTTGTGGTGGGTGGGAGAGTTGATGGGCTTCTGGAAGGATCAGCATTTCAACTGGTTATTCTGGACGTAGAAGAAGCAACGCTGTTTACTTGAAGGTTTCCTTTCATTAATTCCAAATAATATATATATACAGTGATACTTCAATTAACCAAAAAGATACATCAAGAGGCATAACTTGTTGCCAGAAGGTTCAACAGAAACATAGAGGCAACACAAGATTCCGGTTAGACAGCACTGCCCTCCTCCCCATTCGATCTTCCTCCCTCTCTCTTGAGAGGTGGACCACAGCCCAACAACCTAGGCCCCGCCTCTCCTGGGTTGGTCCTGGCCCCGCAGTCATCACAAGGCAGTTCTACTGAACCATGGAAGCCCAGGACACTGTCCTCGGGAGGGAGTTGTAGTAAATAATCTCCTGATGGCTGAATTGTGTTCCCTCCCCCGAATTCACATGTTGAAATTCTTAACCCCCAATACCTCAAAATATGGCTATATTTGGAGACAGGGCCTGTGAAGTGGTGACTATGTTAAATGAGGTTGTTACGGTATCTTTAAAAGAAGAGGAAATTTGGACACACCGAAAGACGCCAGGGTGCACGTGCATAGAGTGGTGACCATGGGAGGAGGCAGCGAGAGAGAGTGGCCACCTGCAGCCAAGGAGAGGCCTCAGGAGGAACGAGTCTGCCGGCACCTTGGTCTTGCACATGAAGCTTCCAGAACTGTGAGAAACTTTGTTATTTAAGACACCTAGTCTAGAGCATTTTGCTATGGCAGCCTTGGCAGACCAATGCACTGCCCTTTTTCCTCAGCTGCCCCACCATCAGCAAGTTAATATCAAGGACGACCAAACAGAAATGTTTGTTTTCAGGGAGTTACATCCTCCTGATATCTGCTTTGATTGATTAATGCTTGTATGATATATCTTTTTCCATCTTACTTTAATCTCCTTGTCTTTATATTTAAAGAGAGTTTCTGCTGCCAGCATATAGTTAGGCCTTGTTTTTAGCCAGTCTGACAATTTCTACCTTCTCATTGAGGTATTTTGAATTGTGCTGTCCAATAGAGCACTAACCACATGTGGCTATTTTAATTCAAGTTAACCAAAATTTAATAAAATTTAAAATTCAGTTCATGAGCTACATTTCAAATGTGCAATGGCCATGTGTAACTAGGTATTAGCACAGATAAAGAACACTGCCTTCGTCACAGAATGTTCAACGGGGCTGTTTCCATTTGGTGCTATTATTAAAGTGGCTGGTTAAATCTACAACTTGGCTATTTTTATTTTCTATTTCTCCAACTGTTCTTTGTTTTCTTACTCTTTTTCTGCCTGCTTGGAATTAATTGAATATTTTACCTCATTCCATTTTATCTCCTTTGTTAGCTTATTAATGATAACCGTTTTACTCTGTTACTGGTTGTTTCAGTGTTGTTCATAGTACACATCTTTATTTACCGTTGTCTGCCTACAAGTAATATTATACCACTTTACATATAAGAATTTAGAATGCTCTATTTCATTTCCTCTTTCTAGCCTTTGTGCAATGATTTTCATATATTTTATTTCTACGTATGTTTTAAATCCCAAAATAGTTATTTTTGCTTTAAACCACCTTTATCTTTTAAAAATATTTTTAAAATAAGAAAAAAGCCTATTTTATTTATCTGTATTTTTCCCATTTTTGATGCTGCTTACTTTAATGTTGATCAAGACTTCCAGCTGGTGGATTTTCCATCTAACTAAAGAACTTCCTTTAACCTTTATTATAGTGCAGGTCTGCTGGCAATGAATTCTCTTGATTTTTGTATGTTGGGGAAAGTATTTTACCCTCATTTTGAAAGATATTTTGTTGGATATTAAATTCTCAATTGATATATATATATATATATATATATATATATATATATATATTTTTTTTTTTTTAAGTGCTTTAAAGATGTTGCCTCCACTGTCTTTGGTCTTGCTTTGTTTCCAACAAGAAGTTTGCCATCATCTTTGTCTGTTCCTCTGCAGGTGATATTTGCTTTTCTTCCTCTGAATGTTTTTTTAAGACTTTTACTTTTTAAGATTATTACTGGTTTTAAGAAATTTTATTTTGCTGTTTGTAGGTTTGTTTGTTATTTTCATATTTCTTGAACTTGGGCTATGTTCAGCTTCTTGAATCAGTGGATTTTCATTTTGATCAAATTTGAAAAATTCTGGCTGGTATTTCCTTACATATTTTTCTCCTATCCTTACTTTTTAGACTCCAGTTACATTTATATTATGCCACTTGAAGTTGTCTTACAGCTCAAATATGTGTTCTTTTTTTCTTCAGTTTTTCCCTTTATGTGTTTATTTGAATAATTTCTATTGCTACATCTTCAAATTCACTAATCTTTCCTTCTACAGTGTCTAGTCTGCCATAAATCCATCTAGCGTATTTTTCATCTCAGATATTGTATTTTCCGTTCTAAAAGTCTGATTTAGGTCTTTTCTTACATCTCTCATGTCCACTTTTCATGTTCGACCTTTCCTTTCCTTCTTGAACATACGGATATAGTTTCAGCATTCTTATTAAATTCAGTCATAGGTGTTATTTGAGGTCTGTTTCCTCTGATTGACTTTTTGCTCATTATGGCTTGTGTCTTCCTTCTTTGGCTTATCTTTTTTTTTCAATTAGATGTTAAGCATTGTGAATATTGCCTTGTTGGTGCTGGATATTTTTGTGTTCCTATAAATATTCTTGAGTTACTTCTAAACAGTTGGGATTTTTTTAGGCTTCCTTTTTTTGTATGCTGTTTTATTTTTCATTATAGTGAAATACACAAAACAAAACCTACCATCTTAAGAAGAATGCAGTAGTGTTAAGAACATTCACATGGTTGTGCAACCAATCTCCAGAACTCTTTTCATTTTGTGAAACTGAAACTCTGTACATCAAGCCTTCCTTTCTTTTAAATTTTTTGGTGGGACTAGAGCAGCCTTTAGGCTAGAACTAATGTTACCCCACTAATAAGGCAATATCCTTCTAAGTACTCTACCCAACACCCATGAATTGCATGGTTTCCCACCATGGCTAGTGGGAACACAAACGCTTCTCAGCCCTGTGTAAGCTCTCTGGATTGTTTCTTCTGCTCCTTTTAAGTCTTCCTCTGACCTCGGGAGTTTCCTCACATACAGGCACTGATTGGTGCTGAGCTAGGACACTTCGGGAGGATTCCTGCTCATTCCCAGAGCTCCCTCTCCCTCTGTGCAGATCTCTTCTCTCTGGCACTCTTCTCTACAAACTCTAGCTACATTGACCTTCCTGAACTCCCCGCTCCATATCCTCAACTCAGAGGATGGCTACACTTCACCGGGTTCCCACTCCCTGCTCTGCAGCCTGAAAATTCTCTTTAAGCAGCAAGCAATTATAGGGCTCACCTCATTTGTGTATCCTGTCTCAGGGATCTCTGTCCTGTACTGCCTGATGTTCAGTCTCTGAAAACTGCTCTTTCATACATTTTGTCTTTTTTTTCAGTTGTTTCAGTCAAACAGGTAAATCCAGTTCCATCTTGACTGGAAATAGAAGTCTTACTGTACTCTCTCCAGAAGATTTGCTAGGGAGAGTGTTTCTACTTTTTTTTTTTTTTTTTTTTTGTCAAGTGTCTGGCTTTCTCTTTTCCTTACCTCCCCATTTTTGTAAAAATGGTCTTTGGTACATTACCTTTTCCTCTTTGTTCTAAAGATACATGGAAGAAGCATCAATCTAAAAACCCACATCACTAGATAATGACGGAATTTACCAGAAATCATGTAGCAGCAATGATCCGGCTGCCAAGTCCACACGCACGGTTACAGAAGATCCTCTTGTTCCATCAGGTTACTCACAGCAGCTGCATAAACATTCTCCCATATGTCTACTTTTTGAAGAGAAAAATAATTCTAAGTATATTATATGATTCAAATACCAAACTCACAAGGAAAAAAAAGTCCTAGATTTGAAAGAGTAGATATTTCTCATTTATTTGATTGAGATTAACCCAAATTTGCTTTTATAAAAAATAAGAAATATTCATTTCATACAAGATACTCTTCTAAATACTTTACATAAATTGTAATACAGCAAAAACTATATAGTATAATTATCATTCCATTTATAGATGAGAAAACTAAAATTTAAAACTTGCCAGGGACATGTGCTAGTTTATGGCAGAGCTGGAAACTTAAGTCTATTTGACACTAAAACCCATGTTATATGGGAGTGGTTTGGCAAGTTGGAGACACTATTGCCTGACTGAGGAAAAATAACACTGGCTAAAATAATGATTAGGATAACAATTCAAATAAAGGACAATATTCTCTATTAAGTAAAAACAAAAAAGTCTAACCAATAAATAGGAAAAGGTACTGAAAAATAAAGGTAGATGGTGAAAGGTGAAGGTAAGCCTCCCAAAGATCGATGGTTTGGCATTATGAATCAGAGAGTAGTTATGTGAATTATCTGTAATGAAATGTCTTAGTATAAAAACACTGTGATAGAGAAAAAAATGGCATAGAATAGAGGCTCTCTTCACTCCTCTGTGATGGAAACAAGGAGCAGCAGCAAGGAAAAATCTCTGGATCTAGAGGAATAAGCCATACAACTAAGGATAAATCCAAGAAATCATCCTGCAATGACAGAACACAGGACGGGGCGAGGACGTGAGGCTGCTCGGTCTTGAGAGGCTGAGAGAGACAGAGGCTGTGGCAGCAGCAGACGCCTCTTAAAGGGGCCGTGTCAGTGAGCAGATTTTCGTGGTGACGGACCTGCTCCTTCTGAGCATCAGTGCTGATTCGCTGCGCACAGGGGACACCAGGAACTTACAGGGAGACATTGTCAGAGTAAGGGCCGAGGTGAGACTTGCCATGTACAGAAGTGCCAGCAGTTTCCATTGTTCCCTGTTGAGCCCTTCCCCCTCCCAGTGCACCCTGATGTCATCAAACTGGATAACAGAGGTCACTCCACCCAGAGGATTCCCTGAAACCCTGCCTCCCCAATTTGCAGCTCCACCCAAGCCATATCCAGTATATCCTCAGTGAGTCAGGTGCTCCTTGCTGAGCAGGACCTAGACTCATACTGGAGGAGGCAGCTGGCCTCAATTTCTAGTGTGGCCTTTTGAGGCAACTACAAGCACAGCATCTGTGGATTGCTTGCTGAATCTAACAGGTGCCCTGGAGGGGTAGAGGCTTGGGCTAAGTTTGGCCTGCAGCTGAACCTCTCTCAGGACTGTGCCACTGGACACCTACTTCACAAATCCACACTAATAAGACCAGGAGACTTAGGAGCTTTGCTTAGTACTAGAAAGAGACATGGAAAGGCAGCCAAAATGGGAAGACAAAGAAGCAGAAACCATATGAGAGAACAGAACAGAGATCCAGATATAATGGAGTCAAGTAATCTAACAGATGCAGAGTTCAAAACACTGGTTATAAAGATGCTCAATGAACTTTTGGGAAGTGTAGATAAATTCAGTGAGAACTTCACAAAGAGATAAAAAACATAAAAATGGAAATGGAAATTATAAAAGGGAACCAGTCTGAAATGAAGAACACATTATCTGAGATGAGAAGTATATTAAATGGAATAAACAAAGTGAATAAAGAAGAGGATCAAATGCCCTATCTAGAGGACAGGAAAGCCAAAGGACACTCAATCAGAATGGCAAGAGATAAGATGCCAAGACTAAAAATAATTTAAGGACATATGGGACACTATTAAGGGTCCAAATTCCATCTGATTGCATAACTGAAGAAAATCAAGATGTTGAACAGCTGTTTGAAAAATAATGATGGAAAACTTCCCTAACCTGGTGAAGGAAATGGACATAAAACCCCAGGAAGCTCAGAGAATTCCAAAAATCAGGGATCCAAAGAGGCCCACACCAAGACACATCATAATTAAAATGCCAAAGGTTAAATACAAAGAAAGAATATTAAAAGCAGCAAGAGAAAAACAGAAGTTACTTATAAGGGAACACCCATAAGACTGGCAGCTGATTTCTCAAAAGAAACTATGCAGGACAGAAGGCTTGGCAAAAAATATTTGACAGGATGAAGACCCAGGATCTACAACCAAGAAAACTTTATCCAGCAAAGCTATCATTTAGAGTTGAAGGACAGAAGCTTCCCAGACAAAAATAAGCTAAAGGAATTTATCACCACCAAGCCAGTATTACAGGAAATGTTGGAGGGACTTCTTTAAGAAGAAAAAACATGTATCAAAACAGGAATAAAGAATGGTAACAACTACATTCTATCAATAAGTACCTTAAATGAAAAGAATTAAGTGCTCCACCAAAAGATAGAGTGGCTGAAAGGATAAAAACAAGACCCCTACATATGAAAAGGAAGGGATGAAAAAGATATTGCTTTGATGGACCTAGAAGGTATTTAAGTCAGACAGAGAAAGATAAATATGTATGATTTCACTTATATGCAGAATCTAAGGAAAAAAGAACAAACTAGTCAAAAACAGACTTACAAATACAGTGGACAATTTGGGGATAAACAGAGGGGACGGGGGTTTGGGGGACTGAAAGAATGGGGTGAAGGGCTAAAGGAGTACAAATCAGTGGCAGATGGATGGTCACAGGGATGGGGAGCACGGCATAGGGAATGCAGTTAGCATTAATATGTTGGCTACGTGGAGGGTCAGGGGAGGGAGGAAGCAGTTTGGGGGACCATTTAATGAAATATATAGATGTCTAACCAATGTACTGTATACTTGAAACTAAATTTTAAAATTAAATTTAATTAAAAAAAAAACTACTGTAATAATATGAGGGGGAGTAAGATTAGTGTCCTGTCTCCAGAAGCATGTCATGAGAGTCCTGGTAGCTCTGAGTAAAGTACATGTGGAAGAAGAATGAATGGCAGAGAGAAGGTTTTAGGAAAATGAAGTCATCCTTTAATAAGATAAATCCTTTTTTAAAAATGAGTTTTGTTTCTCGATCTGCAAGAGTAATGATTTTTCCTTTGAAAAGAAGAGGTAAAGCAAGATTAACAACAGGAGGCTTTGTGATGCGGAGGTAAAACCGGGCATGTACTAAACAGAGGTGGAAGGCTCAGGTCCTGGCCCCAGCTCTGGTATCAACTTGCTGGGTAATACTGAGTCCATATTTAAACCTTTCTAGGCCTAATTTGTTTTTAAGTAGCAAGGCCCTTAAAATCTAATGCAGAAGCTTAGTACAAAAACAGAGGAGAAAGCAGGGCTCTCTGATGGGAGCTGGAAGTTGTAGGCTGGGGTCTCAACTCTCCATACCCTCTCTAGATCCTGGTTGGTCCCAAAGAGCCCCTGGGCTCACCTCACACATACTGGACTGATTCTCTCTGAAGGGCCTTCCAATTCTAGAGTCAACGTCTTTGTGTTTCAGTCCCAACCACTGCCCTGAAATTGTCAAGGCAATGCCCTTCTAGTCCCCAGTTTGCATAACTGTAAAGTGGGGCTAGCAGAACCTCTAAGGTCCCTTCCAGCTCTAATACCGTCTCTTATAGAAATATGATGGTTAATAAATTAGTAAAATTACCATCTCATTGAAGCAGACTATTAAGGGAAAAGGATATTAGCCAAGTAGGCAGTGTTTCCACAGCCCATAAATGTTTCACCACTTTACAGAGGATTCGATTTTTGTTTTAGATTGCAATAAAATCAATAGCGTTAGGAAGCTCTGTGAGCCTTCACCTGTATTTCAGCATCCCACTAGGTAAAACTTGACAAGTGCACCAATTCAAACCATTTCAACACTTTTTATTTATTTATTTTTTAGCGAAGGATTTTTTTGTGGTAGAAGTTGCTTTAAATACTGCAAAAGCAATTTAAAATGCTCAGATATAATTGACTATGGTTACATAGGAGAATATCCTTGTTCTTAGGAAATACACATGAAAGTATTTAATGGTAAAGGGGCCTAATGTCTCCAGTTTATTCCCGAATGGTTTTTAAAAATGTGTATTTATACCTATGTATTATAGAAGGAGAGAAGGGAGGGAGGCACGATGTAAACACATGGTTAATCTGGGTAAAGGGTCTACAGGAATTCCTTGTACTATTCTTACAACTTTTCTGTAAGTTTGAAATTATACCAAAATAACAAGTTACAAAAACAAAAATATACTCAGACAAATACCTAACTGAAATGGGTTTGTTTTTCCCTCCTATACCCTTACTGTCATTTTCAAATATAAATGAGAATATACATGAAATTTTCCTCCACATAATTTTCTCTTCCCCTGCTCCCTTTCTCCTTGCTAACCCTGTTTGTTGGAGCAAGGGCGCCTGAAAGCCCTAAGGGCGAAAGAGTTACGGCTGAGAGTCTGTTAAACCACAGTTCACAGTTCTTAAGCTGCTCTTACTATATTTCCAGGGTATAGTAAGAAAGCTATTGAAGTTCTAGAGTTCTCGCCCACCTATAGTAATCATAGAATGCGATCTACTTGTATTTTATCCCCAATCCTCCTTATTCAGTAAAATATTTGCTAAGTATAAACAATTATGAGAATAACTATGGAATTCAAACTATTCGTTCAGTGCAAAGGCAGTAAAGCCAGCGTCTTCAGTGAACTGCACATGTCCCCTTGGCTCTCACCATTCACATATGTACCAAAGGCTTCTTACTGCAAACTGCTCTGATTCTCTGCCAGAGCTTTTCCATGTGTAGGAGGCAGGAGAGAAGTGCTGGGTCTTAATGACTGAGAGCTTCCCTCAGCCCACGCTGGACAGAGTTTGGTGGATTAATACCGCTACTTCCTCTCCCTCTAAGGCATGTTCTAATCTACACATTCTCCCAGATGTCCCCAGAGAGAATTATCCAAGTCATCGATTTAACAGACGCTGGATTAATTTCTTTCTCATCCCTATCTCACTTCTCTCTTTCCTGAGCTCACTTCCCAAATAAACCACTTGCATGCAAATCTTTCTCTCAGGATTAGCTTCTGGAGGAACCCACTCCAAGACAGGAAGCATTTCAAGAATGAAAGAAAAAAAACTACTGTATAACGTAGATATAGCTCTGTGTCGGATGCTATACCTATGTTATCATACCTATATGGGCGACTTTTACAACAATCCCACTAGAAAGACAGAACTACCCTATTTTTGTAGAGGACCAGTGACTCAGAAAAGTAAACAATTTGCTCAAGATCACACTGGCTGGGGAATGCTGGGGAAGAACTAGCTTTCAAACCTACACCCATCAGACTGCAAGGCTCTGTGCCTGCCTCTGCATCATGCTTCCTGAATCTCTTCATTAATCTCGGCCGGCCACTACTGACCTGCTTTTTCCCAAGTCCCTTGGAAACAAAAGGCTTTGAGTCCATTCTTTCTGAAGTTTGAGTCAATAGATAAGGAAAAAAAAAAACAGCATCGGAAGAGTTTATTTCAGTTCCGCACACCAGTGTTGCATGATCACTACCATATCCTGCCACATTCTGTGAGCAGGACACAGTCCCTGCCCTCAGGAAGCTTCCAGTCCAGAGAGAGAAAACACGCCCCAAATCAGTCATAGATTTTGTTAAGACATAAGGCACCAATGTGCACTCAGGAAGGTTATTTAATCCAATTAGGGGTTTTTGGGAAAATTTCCTGTGAAGGTAAATAAAGTCTAGGCTGCGTCTGGAAGGATGCAAGAATATCCAGAGAAATAATCAAAAGACATTTGGGGTAAAATGAGCAGAATGTAGTGACTGAATGTGGAAGTTGAGGGCAGGAAAGGAATCTAAGGTGATACCCAGACTTTTGCTCAAGCGCCTGGTTGGCAGGTGGAGCCATTAACCACGACTGGGAACACAGGTAAAGAGCAGGTTGGAAGGGGCTACACCATTTCTGTCAAGGGCTCTCTAGAGTGGCCAGCAGCAGGTAACCTTTAGGTCTGCCGGGCAAGTTTGGATCTGCCGATCCAAGCCCAACTAACTGTAGCAGCCCACACCATTGTCAATAATACCTGGGCAGGTACATCACCTGTAATCATTAGCTTTGACAGATTAACAAACCACCCTCCTCAAAACTCGGTGGCTTAAAGCAACAACAATTGATCATTTCTCACAGTTCTGCAGATTGTGTGAGTGGGTCTAGGATGATCTAGGATGGCATCGCCCATGTCTGGGTCCTCAGCTGGGATGGCCGGGCGTGTCTCGCCATACGATCATCTCTCATCTTCCTACAGGCTAGACTGGGCTTCCCCACATGGAAGCAGAACAGTTGCCAGCAACAGAAGCATAAATCTAATGCACGAGCATTTTAAAAACTTCTACTTGTGTCACATTGGCCAACGCAAGTCATCTGGCCGTGCCGAGAAAGAGATTATCCCTTAACAGGATGAGTGCCACATGATGTGGACAACTCTTTTGTTCTACCACATGACCCTAAACGGGCAATAGGAGTCCTTTCCTGGGAATAAAACTAATTCTGGGAGAATGACTTCTCTTTCGGCTTCGGTCGCTAAGCTGAGAAGATGCAAATTGGGGCTACCAAGGGCCATTCTCCCCACCACACAGAGTACCTGTCTGCAGGATGAAATCAAGCAGAAATAACTGAAGCTGAGAGACGTTAGGGAGCTCTGATGGCCTCAAGGCTGAATCCCAGGGTCTGAAATCTTGGTTCCTGAAGCACTTCCATCTGTCCTGTGAGACCTTCCCAGCTACTTGAGCTGATATGTACTTTCTGCTAAAACTGGTTTGTTTTGGTTTCTGCTACTCAACATGGAAAGAGACTAATTCAACCACCTTCCCTCCTTTCCTTTATGATGAAAGGACGGGCCTTCCCCCCACCCCCACCCCCGTCTCTGTAATGCCATTCCCCATAGGCAGGTCCTTTGTCACATCATCTCAGGGCTCCTGGAATTCCTCTCAGCACTTGTCAAATGAGGCCCAGCCAAGGCAGACAGGTCTAGATGCCGGATAAAAATTGTTATACAGACCTCGGCTTCAGACTGTAAAGTTGAATGCCCTCACAGCTTATGGATGGAACAGGACCTATGGGGGCCAGATGGCTAATGTCTCCTCCTCCCCGATGGTAAAGCCCATACCATGTAAGGCAGCCCTGCCTAGGCAATCTGCTCGGACTTACAGTAGAAGAGCAGTAACGCTGGACAACGAGTCCGGCTCTGAGGACAGTGCGGCCTCTGCCACGCAGCCCGTGGTCAGGGCACAGTGTCGGTTTGGCAGCAGGCAAACCCAAGTGCGAGTCAGCAGGAGCTCAAAGGCCGCCTACCCCAAATTCTCTGACCTCAAGGGAATTCGCCGGGCCCCCTCTTGAGGTTGGATCAATTCTGCCAGAGTCAAGACCATCCCCTCATGGCAGGATGTCTCAGGGGCACCTTCCACTTAAGCCGAAGCTCTTATCATCGTCACAGGCCACACCAAAGCCTCCAGGCCCACGCTCTTCCTTCTTCTGTAGTTTTCTTCTCAGTTCGTGGCAAGAGTATCCTCCAAATGCCTAAATTAAGAACCTCAGATGCATCCTCTTTTCTGCTATCACTTCTGCACAGGTCGGACAAGTGGAGAGGTGAAGAGTGCGGAGCCAACCTGCCGTTTTAATCCCAGGCAACACACTCGGCCTCTCTAGGTCTCAGTGACCTCATCTGTAAAATGGTAACTAACATCAAAGCCATTATGGAAGGGCTAGAGTGAATATGCAAAGCACTTAAAACATACTCTGTACACGGTAAATGGTCAACGAAAGGATGCTGTTCTGAAATCATTTTCAAGACTTTTTCCTCTTCTCCACTCTCATCACAATTGCATCTCATCTGGTCCTATTGATCTCCTTCTTGGATTACTGCATCAGATTTGTTATCATTCGGGGTCCCAGCAAGAAACAGATAGTAGAGTTAAAATGGTGACTAAGAAGACAAAGGTGTGGGCAGGGTCAAGAGAGTCAAGAAGGGGTGCTACAGTATCATGAGGGTCAGCGAGGTGGGCAGCCATCACACCCCAGTCACAAGGGGCTGCTGTAGCCCAGGAGAGGAGCTGCCTGATAAGCTGTGGCCTTACATGGAGACATGGCTTCGGTCATATTGCAGTCCAGCAGAGAGGGATTCATAGGGCTAAATACCCTGACTTCTCTCTCTTCTTTCTAGGGCTTTGTAATCACACCAGAAGCCCAAAGGCAAGGAAACCTTTGCTGAAGTCCATCCAAGTCAGTCTCCAGGGCTTAAAGCTGGATGAGTAAGGATGGAGAATGGGTCTAGAAAGACAAACAGAAGATATCCAGGATGACTCCCAACTGCTCTTCCTTCTTTCACTTTTCATCCCCTACAGTCCATCCTCCACATTACTACCATATCTATTTTTGTAAATCTGATCATATGGTCCCACTGCTTAAATTTCTTCCATGGCTCTCATTCTTCCTGGCTTCACTGATTCCATCCCGAAGATCAAATCCCATCTCTTTAATAGGATGTGCTCCTCGTGGTCTGGCCCCTGCCTTTTCTTTTGGTTTCACTTTACCTTATACCCCCTCCCTGAAACCAGAACTACTCACTGCTGCTTAACGCACACAAAGCCTTCACATCTCTACGAGTCTGCTCACGCCATCCCCCATGCCTGGAAGGCCAGTGTCTCCTTCGTGAGCACATCCTTCCGGTGCTCCCTGTACCCTCCCACGCTCTCCCCATCACCCTGGGAACGATTCGTTGAATGTCCTCCTAGAGACTGGTTATGTCTGTGTTGTTCACTGCTAATCCCCAGGACTTGGCACGGGGTCTGGGCCACAGTAGATACTCAATAAGTATCTGTTAAATGAATTCTTGGACCCTCCATGAATGTCTCATTAATTTCCTCAGCACTTAATTTTCTACAGCACTTAGTAGGTCACTCACCTATAGTACTTACTACCTTTTATTATAGGTATTTGTGTGTCTGCCTCTCTCCCCAGATAGTTATCTTCACAAGGTCAAGGACCTATCTTGACTGCTCCTAAGTTCCCAGGTCCTAGCATGAACAAAGTTGGTCGAATGAAGAAATAAATGGATGACAAAGCTGGGTGTTGGGTATGAGAATTCATTCATTCGGCAAATATTTACTGAACACGTATTGTGTGCTAGGCACTCTTCTAGAACTCAACTGTGAACAAAAGAGAGAAATCCTTGCCCTCAAGGAGCTTATATTCTTAAGGGTGGAGGGAAGTGGGAAACAACAAACAAAATAAGTAAAATATACATTCATGTTCACTGGTGATAAGTACTAAAGAGAATAATCAAGCAAAGAGAGAGGATAGGAATACCAGAGTACAGACTAGGGTACAATTTTAGATACCGTGGTCACATTAGTCTCCTATTGCTGCCACATGGTAGCTTAAAACAACACAAACTTATTCTCTTACGTTGCTGTAGGTTAGAAGTCCAGCATGGTCTCTCTGACCTAAAATCTGGGAGGACTGTGTTCCTCCTGGTGGTTCTAGGGGAAGAATCTGTGTCCTTGCCTTTTCCAGCTCTTGGGTGCTGCCCATATGCATTCCTTGTCTGTGGTCCCCTTCCTCCACTTCACAGCCAGCACCACTGGGTTGAATACTTCTCGCGCCAAGTCTTCCTGACCCTTCTGTCTCCCTCTTTCACTTACAAAGACCCATGTGATCACACGGGGCCCGCCTTCGCGAACCGGAACCGTCTCCCCATCTCAGAATCCTCGACTTACTCACATCTGCGAAGTCCCTGTTGCCACATGTGGGAATACATTCATAGGTTCTGGAGATTAAAATGTGGACATTTGGGGGAGGACCCGTTGTCTGCTTACCACCATGGTCGTCAAGAAAGACCTCACTCAGAAGGTGACATGTGAGGCAAGACCACAGACTACGGGGCGAAGCAAGTCTAGTGGTTACCTGGGAAGGGAGTCTCCCAGGCAGAAGAGCAGCCTCTAATGGGACCATGCCTGGCAGCTTGTGAAACGGCGAGGAGGTCAGTGGGCTAAAGTAAAAACGAACTCAGAGTGGTCGCAGGGCAGGGAGGGGCACCATGTAACACTAGCACATAGACAGAGATGGGAGCAGTAGGAGGACTTTGAGCAGAGAAGAGAAATGCCCAGAGCTACGTTTTAACAGGACCACTCTGGATGTAGTATTGCAAATGGATTAACAAGGGCAAGGGCAGCAGCTGGGAGACTGCAAGAATCGTTCAGGGTGTCTTGGACCAGAGGGGTAGCAACAAAGGTGTTGGCTGTATTATTCCATTTCACCTTTCTATATGATGGCAATATTCATGATAAAAACAAAAAGAATGATGTACAGCTGAAACTTAATGGATTTCGTTAACCAATGTCACCATAAAAATGATAGATAGATGATAGATAGATAGATAGATAGATAGATAGATAGATAGATAGATGATAGATAGATGAATGATAGATAGATAAGATGAGTGAAAGGACCTTGATTGTTAAAGGCCCATTTAGTCCAACTGTGTTCCTTCAGAAATGACCTCATCAAAATGGTCTTGGGGAGACCAGAACCTTTTGTATTTTTGAAGTCTTACAGAGAAAAGTCTAGGCTTTTCTGCTTCGGATGAACTCCAATTGGTCCTTTAGTTCCTGATGTAGACATCCTTCTAATGAGAAGTTTTCCTGACACCGACCTCTCTCCCCTCCCCATTAGGTGGGGTGCTCCCGCTTTGTGCTCCACAGCACCCCGTACATCCCTCTTCATAGCGTTTATTCTGCTTGATGCATAGTTGGAGACTCTATGCTCCATGGAGGCAGGGACTGTGTCTGTTTTATTCATGGCCTCTCAGGGTGTCTTAGTGGGTACTTGGTAAGTATTTGGGTTTGAAAAATAGCTAGACCACATTCAAAGATGAATAAATGAAGCAGGCAGTTTCAATGAGTGTCATTGTTGTTCCTAAGAAGGAGCCTTCATGGATAGAATAACATTTTGGATCTCATAGCATTGTAATATATGGTGTGGGGAACACTGCTATTTTTCATTCCCAATGGGTAGGCCTTGGCCAGAACCCTAGGACACAGGACTTCACACTCCCAATGCCAGCTTCAGGGGAGACAATGAGGCTTTCTGATCTGCTGCCTCCTGCATTCTGCAACCGCATGCATCCTCCCTGCCTGGGTCCTCAGTGCCCGGAACTGGCCTTCAGGTCCCTAAAGAATACATACAATCCTCTTTTCATTGCAACAAGAATCGCATTGTCCAGCACGGCCCTGCCCCATTCCTTCTCTCTCTGTCCCTCTCTCTTTTCTGTACCTCCTCCCAGGGCATCCTGCCCTTCTTTCTCTCCTGGATGCAAGGACAGGCTCCAAGCGGCTCACATTAGCCATTTCCCGATTCCCAAACAGCTTGGGCAATCGAGTCCTTCTGCAAGTAGAAGACGAGAAGGGACTGGGTTGGTTTGGTTGAGCACCAGTTAAACTGAATGCCTTGACCTCATTTTCCTCGGAGGCTTAGAAGCTCCAGCATCACAAATACCACCGAGAATAAAAACAGCACCTGTATGTGAGTGTGTGTGCACGTGCGCATCATGGGATATTATCTAGCCATGAGAAAGAATGAGATCTTGCTATTTGTGACACCTTGGATGACACTTGAGGGCATTATACTAAGTGAATAAGTCAAACAGAGAAAGTCAAATACTGTATGATATCACCTATATGTAGAATCTAAAAATGTCAGGCAAAGGAACAAAGATTAGAGTGGTGGTTACCAGGGGCTGGGGGTCGGGGTGGTGGTGGCGGGGGCTGGAATGAGGAGACATTGGTCAAAGGTGCAAACTTCCAGTTACAAGATTAACAAGTTCTGGGAAACTAACGTACAGCATGGTGATTATAGCTAATTAATATTGTATTGTGTACTTGAAAGTTGCTAAAAGAGTAGATCTTAACTCTTCTCACCACAGAGAAAGGAATGATAGCTCCGTGAGGGGATGGAGGCGGCAGCTTATGCTGGGGTGGTCATCATTCTGTAACCTAAAAATGTATCGAATCAACACATTGTACTCCTTAACCTCACACAACACATGTGTCCATTAAGTCTCAATAAAGCTGAGGCAGGGGAGAGTCCATAAGCAGAGTTTCTCAGCCTGGGTTCCAGTTAACATTTTGGACTTGATAATTCTTTGATATGGGGGGCTTGGCTGTAATTGCAGAATGTTGAGTAGCACCCCGGTTTTTATCCACTAGATACTCCTCACCAAGACAACCTCCCCTCCAGCTGCGACACCCAAAAATGTCTCCAAACATTGCCAAGTGCCCCCTGCTGAGAGGTGTCACCCTTTGCTGAGAACCACTGGTCTAAAGCCTTTAAAATGCATATGGAAAGGTATCCTATGAAAATGCATCTAGAAAAGCATTCTGAGGAAACAATTAAGGATGTGCATGAAGATGAAGCCAGTAGGATGTAGTACGGTTGGAAAGAGTGACAACTGCAACGAAGAGCCACCTCAATGTCCAACAATAGGGAGCTAAGTACATCCAAACTTTGGAATACTATGCTGCCATTAAAAAAAAATCTGCGACCCACATTTATGGGATGAAAGAAGCCTATATGTACCAACGAGTGGGAAAAAGCCGACAAAAAAGCAGTATTATATTATAATTGCAGAGGGTGAGACTATGGCTATGCATAGAGAAAAAAGTCAAAGGAGATGTAGTCCAGAATGTTCACAATAGGTATCTGTACAATGGGAGACACAAGTAATTTTTTTCCTTTCCACGGTTATGTTTTCTAGGCTGTCTATAAGGAACAAGGATTATGTAATTTATAAGATGTAAAAGAAAATTCTTCAGAAAATCGAGAGTGGCCCCAGGTCTCTGATGCTCCATCCACCCTTTGCAGACTACGATTCTGTTTCTCTCCCACACTGCCACTTCTCTACTTGCTCTGTCCTCCAGGATTCCAACTAAAATCGAGAAGATCAGCTTTGAGAAGGGAGGAATTTACTGTTCAACCCTCAGCAAGGCTTTAGAGGTAGCACCCTGGGTAAGGCTGGAACTGTCCCTAAAGCCTTGGGTTCTAACTACTCCTGGCCAGGCCTGACTGCCCTGGCTGTCCATGGGCCCCTCTCTGCAGCAGTTGATATTTCCTCTGGCACATTCCAAATTCTCTAGGCCAAGGAGAACTGGCTGCCTCCCTCCCACAGCCTGCCACTTCACTGCTAATTAGCGCCTCAGGCTCAGCCAGGCAGGGTGTGCAGAAGAGATGGAAACACAAAGCCATTCCTTCTGCCTCTTGCAGCAGTGCCAGTGAACTAACTGCGGGGAAGGCAGTGGCAAACACTGATCAGGATGAGTCTGTGGCGGTCCCCAGAGTTCACCAGGCCACAACTGTCTATTTCCCTCCCACGTGGCTTCCTCGCTCCACATACCTCCTTCTCTCTCTTAGTCCTGGCTGGGAGCCGCCTGAAGGGATGGATTCTGGGTAAGCTGGTCTTGTGAAAGCTCAGGCCTCTGGGGGGCTTCAGTGGCTTTCGGGGTTCCTGCAGAGACAGCATCTCCAGAAGTGTGGGTGTGGTGTGCTGAGGGCAGATAATGCGAAGTAGGAGGATGAGCCATACTGACCTGGGTTGATCCTCAGCAGCAATGCCCATGCTCGTCTGTGGCTGCAGGACCATTGGTTTCTGGCCAGAGACCTGAAGGGAGTGTGGGGCCAGAGAGTCCTCCTTTTAACCCCTACATGCCAGGTCTCTGGCCCTCTCTCAGAGCACCTGGACCAGTAAGCCTCACGATGCCATTCTGACATCAGTGGCATGCTCTCTATTGCACAGATGAAGAACTGAGGTGAGCAGAATCTAAGTTGCTTGTCTGAGGTTACAGAGCTGGAAGAAAAGGTAAGGCTCTGAGAAAGCCCTAAGTTTCTCCTCCTTAGCCTTGTCTCCATTCCTGTCCCTAAAATGCAAGTTTCCCCAAATAAGCACAGTACCTTTCAAGCGGTATCAAATATCCAGCGCAATCAAGTCACGTTCTATGACAAGAAAGCGAGTCCTCAGGACCAAGGCCCACGGTCTTGGCAATTTCCTGGGAAACAGGTCTCAAATATCATTCATGATATCCAGAGTGAGCAGGACACACACAGGTATATACTATTCTGGGCAGGCAGCTTTGGGCATATATCACCAGTTCAAGAACACAAGGCCTCATGCTTAGAAGAGGCCCATGCTTGATTAAATACTCTGCTATCACCATCTTGAAATTTCTAATAACTGTTAAACAAGGGCCTGTATTTTCATTTTCACTGGGCCCTATAAATTATGTGGCTGGTCCTGCTTCTGGGAAAGTTTCTTGGTCACGGTCTCCCTACCTTCCCCTCCCTAATCTCAGAGTCATGACTCCATACAGTCACAGAAAGGGTCACTGAAACCAAAACAAAACCAACAAAGGCTCCAAACCTATGCAATTAGCCAATAAAGACTATTCACCAAGACAAAGCCCCTCTCCTTCAAGCTTCAAAAGCTGATGCTACCCCCGAGATCCATTTTCCCCCATAAGACTTAACCCTCCCAAGGTCTTGCTGCCATTTTTATGTGACTCATAGTCACATGACTGGGGCTCTTTTCCCCTGTGTATTTTCTTGCATAAACTTGTACCTGTTTATGTTGCTATCGTCAATTGTTAGGTGTTCTGTTTTCCTGTCTCTTGTTTTCTATCTCCTGCTCACATGCCGCACACACACATTCATAAGGAATACTCTGGGCAAGCCAAGGATCTCTCCTCACCCATACCAACTAAAGTGCTTATCTGATGGTTTCAAGACCCTAAGCTGCCTCCAGCCATTTTTTTGCTAACGTATGTCATCCCAGGGACTGGGCAGAGGTGGGTAGTCAAACATTAGCATCAGCAAACATCCTTTTGGAAGGTCCTCAGGAGCATGGCTGTTCCTGGCAAATGAGCCACAACCTGTGAGATGGCCAAACCGTCCCCCAGGAAGGAGAGGATGATCCTTTGATATGCCCATCAGAAGGACAAGTTCTCCTCAAAGGAAGGTTATACTTAACTGAACATTTCTGTCCAGCTGGTACCAGAGGAATTAATGCAGGTTAGTTTTCTTTGGGGTCTGGGTGCGTTAGGCAGAATGATGGCCTACCAAAGATGTCCACACCCTAGTCCCTGGTACCTGTGAATATGTTACATTACAAAGCAAAGTGGAAGTAAGGTTGCAGATGGAATTAAGGTGATCAGATGACTTTAAAGATGATGAGATTATATCAGATTATCCGAGTGGTGCCAATAAAATCACCGTGGAAGAGTAGCAGCAGAGAAGGTCAGAGGTGATGTGAGAAGGGTTTGACTAGCCGTTGCTGGCTTTGAAGATGGAGGAAGGGGCCATGAGCCGAAGAAGAATGCAGAAGCTGGAAAAAAGCGAGGAAACAGATTCTCCTCCTGAAGGGAACGTAGCCCTATTAGTGTTTTGCTTGTAGCCCAGTGAGAACTATGTCAGATTTCTTACCTACAGAACTAAGAAATTTGTGTTGCTCTAAGTCACATAGCTTTGTGATTAATTGTTACAACAGCAACAGAAAACTTAATGCACTGAGATTCTTACCAGTGCTCTTAACAATCAGAGCTAAGCGGACGCCAGGGAAAGGCCCTCAAGGTACCATCACCACTCCCCTCATGATAAAGAGACTATGAAAAAAGTGTGAATTAAGTAAAAAAAGATGAAAAAACACCCTTTGGTTGTTGTCCTGGGGTTATCCTGTAATCCAAGGGGATCCCTCATTTGAGGGCTCCATGAAGAAAGACCTACTGAATCCAGACGCTCTCAAGGTTTCCCTCTATCCTATCAAAGCTTAATTATCCTATCTATGAAATAAAGCCTGAAAGTGACCTACTGGCTATAGATACACTAAAAGGTATATGGATGGTAATAAATAAATGATACTCACCTGCTGTTTATTTTATTAGGAAATGCTGGCCTGTTTAACATGGCTTCTTCCAGACCAGCAGGTGCTTAACGTTTTTAAAGAACAGTCTCAACTAAGAATTTGATGCAAGAAATATATCAATATACACAAAATCAATTTCAGGGGGGCTCATGGACCCCTGAAGCATCCACTCCAGCCCAGAACCCCTGCTACCAGTGCTAGAACAATTGGATAAGGTAATTTGAGGGCTGGTAGAGACCTGTGCCCTTAAAATCACTTCTCACTGCTGGATGCTTACTTCCTGCCTCCATGTAGGCTGACCCTGGCTCCAACCTACAAAACTCCAGAATTATTTATAAGCACATCTTTCCCACTGGTTTGGAGACCTTAGGGTTGCAGAGCTGTAGTCAGTGATATAAGGATAAGATGTGAGAAGAATGAAAACTAGAGAAAAGGAGCAGCGAGAAATGACCCAAGGGGGTGGTTTTTGGACAAGGCAACAGATCTTGTAGGTTGAGAGGAACAAAACCATCATTTCCTATTAAATAGAACCTGACAACGTAACAGTAAGAGTGCTGAACCCAGGCCAAGGAAAGAGATTGACACTGTATCCCTGTCGCTGTCCACCAAGAGAGTGGATCTTGGCACCAGGGGTGCGTCCGGGAGCAGTGCTCTCTCAGTCCATCCCCACTACAGAGCTGCTCACACGTCTAGTGCCCAATCACTGCTGTGCAGGACTCAGTGCTCTCGAGGTCATATCACCTGAGGGGGCTCATCAGAAGGACGTTTATGAAAGCCCTGACTTACCCTGGGCAAATGCGCCCTCTCTGCACTCTGCTTCCACAAATGCAAAATGCAGATGATACCAGGACAGGTCCTCGACACCCTGTCAAAAACCTTATGGTCAGAAGTGCCCCAAAATTCAGAACTGTTTAGATTTTAGAAAGGTAACAGAATGCCTACGCACTGTGCTAATGTCTGTCATCAAACACATTCATAGGAATAGTCAGACTAAATAGGAAAAATAGTTCCGGTCAGATTTGCCACCAAATGAATTCATTGGGCCAAGGTTCCCACCTAAATTCATTGTGAAATGATTCTGTTTTCAAAGTGTTGTTGTTCAGAACTGCAGTTGAGACACACAGCCCCGTAACGACGTCATTGGGTTACTGTTGTGCACATTACAAGACTGATGACGTTCCCTCCTCTAGCCATGCCGCCCCCCAGGCCTCCTCCTGTCCAGTCGTTCGTCACACTGAATTATAACTGCCCTCCGCTTATCTCCCCCTCGAGGCTAGGAGCATCTTGTGGGCAGGAATGCTAGCTTGTTCACAAATGTGCGGAAAACGGAATTTCACCAGACATCTAAATCGCTCAGCCAGCCTGTCTCTAAGCAGCTGGGAACGGCGCTTCCCAGAAACGCTCCCTCACGGCGCCTGAACCTGAGCAGAGACCAAAACTCCAAGCTGCTTGTTCAGCACCGTCACTGTGGGGCCTGGAGAACTCCTTTTCCACTTCAAAATACCTCTTTTTCAAAAACCTGATTACTATCCACTAGCTAATCAGCAAAAATTTACGAGTCCAAACTCTTCCCTCCCGCTTTTAGACTGAAGAAGCTCCCGGCAGCCCGAGGGGGCCCTGGGAGGCCAGCCTGAACCTCTGCTTCTCCAGACACTGCTCCCCCACACTGGGCCAGTCTGAGCACAGGGCCAAGGGAGACTCTGCTTTCAGTGCTTTGCATCTCTTCCGCCTTGTGAGGGCTCCTGTCTGGCCGGGTTTGGAAGGTTCTCTGCCCTGCCCCTTCCTCTCTGTACTCGTCATCACTGAATGAGAGAAACCCAGCAGGACTCCCCTGAGGAAGGCTGGATGAGCCCGGAGATCTAAACACAGCTATGGCTTGACAACCACCGAGGCTAAAAGAAAAAAGGTCTTGGAAAGTGAATCTCTCTTCCAAGGAACCAGAAGGGGGAGATTCAATAGGGGGAGGAACTGAAATATCCCTTGGAGTACTGTCATAAGTGAGGGTGGTTACTAACCCGTCACCCCTCGGGCCAGCACGGCCCCCTACGTCAAGCAGCCACGTTGACAGAGTGCAGGCGAGGATCGGCCCTTCTGCTGCCTCTCCGACACGGTTAATTCTGAGAACCTCGTGTCTTCCCATGCGTTATCACTGTTGGTGGGTCAAAAACATTTATAAAGGGCCCTTGTGTTTCTGGTGGCAGAGAAGCCTGGACCGGGATGCCCTCTAAAACGTGTTTTGTCCCAAGAAGAGCTGCACTGTGTCTCCACCAGCCCAAGAAGCTGGAGACATGACTGATCTGAGAAGTGCCTGCTCTTCAGAAAATAAAGATGATTGCAGAGCCACTGACCCGGAGGTGAGAGTCAGAGCAAGGCCCCCTCGACCTCCATGTTTAGAATGAACACATTTACTGGACTCAAACATATCTCCATTCAGTGGATTTAAGGCAGAAAGGCACAGGGGTCTGCCTCTGGAAGTGCTGATAAGGACACTGTGTCAGGTTGGTCCTTCCGAGGAAGCGGTGGGGTTCACTGGTGCTGGGCCTGGGCCTGCTGCACCTAAGTCAGTCCTCACACCAGTCCTAGGAAAGAAGGTCTTAGGGCTCTCTCCAGGGTGGTGGAGGTTTCTGCCTAGGGCTATTCTAGGTTTTCTCTGGAGGTTTTGTTTCACCAATTCTGAACATCTTTACCTTCAGGCATCTAAGGAGTGATATAATCACCTTTCTGCACCCACACCCACACCCACACCCCCAGAAAACAAGCAGCTCCATCTCCCTGCCCCTCTTCCCCCCCCCCCACCCTCATCCCCAAAGCATTCCAAGTCTGTTACCCTCCTCCCTCCGGTGAAACCCCCCACTCCTTCAGGTATCAGCCTGTTAGAAGGGAACGGGTGCCGAAAGCAATTCACAGGGACGTGCGGATTTCCCTGCAGCTATTCACTTGCCAAAAATACTGCCTCTACCAACCCCAAGGAACCTTGGGCTGTGAGAATTTCAGACAACTTAACAGAGTCAAACAATAAATCTGAGACACCTGCAGGGGTGGATGGGGGGGAGCGCGATGTTAACATGCTGGGGAGACAGCCTCACTCCCAGGCCCCCGCCCTCTCCTCCCGCCCCCACCCCATCCCACCACAGTGACACCCCGCCTCCCACTCACCGGGTTTAAAAGCCACCTGTGGTGCCTGTTAAACACAGATTCCTGGGTCCAGCGTCCAGAGGGTCTCAGTCTGTGGTCTGGTAAGGGTCTCGGACCTGCTGAATCTGAAGGCTCCAGGAGCAAATCGATGACCCTAACGCAGTCAGTGCGTGGACACACTGAGGGGCACTGATTCCCGTCACCTCTGCCTCCCCCTCGGTGTTGACCCCTTTTCTCTTTTGAAAACAGCCTCTCAGTTATTTTCCCCAAAGAGTTGGAGTCAGTAGGTAGGGGAAAGGGGGCCCCCGCGGTTTTCCGTGTGGAAGATGTAGCCAGAATTACCCCAGCTGATGCTCAATACCTAGCTATTTACAGATGCAACCGTCCGGAATTTGCTTCAACCTAAGACGGAGGAGGGGAGGAAGCTAACAAGGACATTACTAAGATATCTGATGACATGTGACTATCCACTGTGGAGTAGATAATACCAAGATTAAATTCCTGGTTTTGGTAACTCCACAGAGGTTATATTCTTATTCTTAGGAAATACATACTGAAGTATTTAGAGACCAAAGGCCATGGTGTCTCCGACTTTCTCTCAAATGGGCTCAGAGAAAAATAATACACACATATGTGTATACATGTACATAGAGAATGTGCTAAAGGAAGTGGGATGAGGTACAAATCGTTGAGTCTGGGTAGAGCACGGGAGTTCTGTATACTAACTACTATTCAACTATCTGAACTGACGTAACAAAGTAAAAAATTACAAAGAAAAACATCTCCGGTGAGTGGAGGGTATGAGAGTCTACAGACTCCATTCTCTTCACCTTTGTAGATATCTGAAATGTTCTGCCACTGAAACAACTCCATGTACCAAGCTTCGGGTGTGGCTTGCGTGGCACTGCCCTTGGGCTAGCTCAGGGCCTGGACGGCATTTACATTAGGGGCCGCGGAGGGTGAGCAAAGAGTCCCACCGGATCCCGTGGTGCCGGCCTCCGCCTCGTGTCCTCCCAGCTCCGAACACCAAAAGGAAATAACTTTTACAATCTTATTTTATGGTGCTGGGTTGTTTTTTTTTTTCCTGATGATAAGATTAATATCAATTCTTTCAGGAGAAAAAAATCTCATATAAAGGCAATTATAAACCAGAAAATTAAAATTGCTTTTCAGACATACGTTGCTTCTATCACAAAAGGAGCTTTTAATAGCACAGGTGAGTTACCCACAACCTCAGAATTTAGAATAGGCTCTAATATTTTTCCTTACGTGGTTTTGGGGATATAAATTTAAGCCAGAAAGGTAGATTGATTTTTTTTTAAAGTTCTCATTCAATTTGAATGAAATTATGAAAGAGAAGCCGAAGATTATATGGATTAGATAGATAACAAGGGGATGCATATACAGAGGTGATATTAAAAATATCTGACAACCCACAGGGCACCAACCAATCAAAACCAATCAGAACGGACAGGGATTTAAGCCCTGCAGCTGATGGACCCTTTAGCTCGTGGACTGTTGGGAATTCCAGAAGTACCTGGGAAGGCAACGGCTATTCAATATTTTAACTGATAGTCACATTGGTATACACTGACTGAATACCAGCTCTGTGCATGAGGGAATATTAACTCTAATAACTGTGGTTTATTCCAACCCTCAGGGGAGCTATGCCAAGTTTAGGTTCATATCCAGTCTATACCCAGAGGGTAGTGACTTAATTCTCCCCAGAGCTCCAGATGGTGTCAAGACCTCAGAGTAATTTAAATGTAGCTCAAAACTGTTAATGACTCACCCATTTTTCAAGAGCTACTGAGTGAAACACAATGGATTTGGGGGGCGGGATGGAAGGGGGAATTATCCACACTGGCTAATAAAGACCGCCTTTTGCTTATAGAGACTTCAGGGTAAAACATGCATTGGGGACGTTGACTGAGTCATAGAGATGGGCTTCATTTTAACCATCTGTAAAGGCTTCTTAGGAATATTTATTAGACAAGTAGCTCGACAAACTTCTCCACGAAATAGTTAAATTTTAGAAATTCGTTTCTAATTTCATGCATGGAACTTTTAAAGAAGAGTATTTTCCATTGTCTACCCATGCCTAGAGAACACTGTCGGTTACAGTACCGAGGGCACAACACAGCTGTTCCTTTGAGTTATAAAAGGTAGGAGGATAGAGACTGGGTCTTTGTTTTTTTTACAGAGTGCCTGACTCAGGACATAAGTAATTAATTGCTTGCTTGATATCTGTTTTTTGATGAGGAGAAGGAGGATGCTACGGGAGATGGGCTTGTCCCTTTAGGTCACAGGTTGCATTTATAAGCCATTGTCTCTTTAAGGAACCAAGCTGTAACTAACAGAGTCAAAATGCAAGTATATGATGGTACCCATACAACAGTCAGGGATATAGGAAGAAAACAAATTTAAACCTGAGTTCTAAATTCTATTCTAGTCTTGCTTCATTTCTAAGTCCATTAGTATTTGATTCCCACCCCTGCCCCTGCCATTTCAAGGGCACTCTCAGGAAATTTCTCTAACCCTGAAGACCTTGATTATCCATCAAGGTCACCTATGAATATGGAGAGTAATGACCAGCCCTAATACAAGCTACCCAATAACCACCCAGAACAATATCTTTAAGCACTTAAGCAGGCACTTCAGATGCAGTATTTGACTCCAAGATTTTATACAAATGGCTATGCTACAATCCTGCTCGATAGATTTTCCTCATGTCTAAACTTTTAAATATGGTTTTCCAAAATCTCTAGCCAAAAGCTATTGTTTGGTTTCCCTGATCACACAGTTAACAACTTCTTCCTAAGGAAGTTACTGCTTCCTAAGGAAGACACTTCTTTCTAGGTTGTTTGTGCAAAGAAAAAAACACCTGCTTGAGCTTCAGTGGACTTTTAAATGCCCCACAAAGCAAAATTTGAGGCAAGAGAACAGAAATATGCCATGACTTCATCACTGAGGTCCTATGTCGCCTGAAAAGATGAAGAAAATGACCAACCGAGTCCGAGGAAAGTACGTCACCACGGAGAGCTTTGTGGAAAAGGCAGACATTTATTGCTCACTGTAAGGACATCAGGATAAGAGACACGCAGGGGAGTAGGGAGTAGAGAAGAGCACACTCAATATGAAACCGACCTTTCCAGGGAATGGAGGGAAGGTCGTGGGAGGGGTGAAGGACGCCCCTGGAGCAGTGGTGTGCGCTGTCTCAGCCGCCATGCGCACCCGCTTCTTCCCTGGGGCAGAGCCGAGGTTTTGTTTGGCTCTTCACCCCGTCCCCACACTCACCTCATGTGACTCGGCAGCCAACCCTGATGAGGCTGAATTCCTTGCCAATGAGTGCTTTAACAGGGGACTTGGGACACAATCCTGCAAGTGAGACTTGAGAAGACATCAGCTCGGGGGCAACCAGGAAAGATTTTGCTCTGATAAAAGGAGACTCCCAGGGCAGCCTCTTCCTTCTTCTGTAGGACGCTGTTGTCATTCCATGAGCTGCCCGGCACTGGCCACCATCTTGTACCCAGGAGGAAAACTAAATTCAACAAGACCACCATGGCGGACATGAACCCTGCTCTTTGAGAACATAGCTGAGTCATCCCAGAAGTGCCCTACCTCAGAATTTCTTATCAGTGACATTAGAAATTTTACTTATCATTTAAGCCATCTGAACTTGAGTTTTGTGGCCAAAAGCATCCTAACTGATAGAATTTGCTTCATAATTCTGTGGAAGGTGGGTCTCCCCTGAGACTTCCTCACTTTACCAGTTTATCTATTAAACGGACAAGCTGAATTCTCAAGGGCCATGCACAGAGCCTCCCTGTTATTTTTTCGCAGCTCTTTTTATAAAAACAAAATTAATTTTCTAGCCCATGAATTAAATATTGCTGCTCTGGCTGAAATATTTTAGCAACAGCCTTTTGTAGGCAAGAGAAGCGGATCTCAACATGTTCTAAATAAGCTACAAGGAGGCAGAAGGGTAGGAAGGGGGCAAAGGGGAGGTGGCCGTTAAAAGGAAAAAGGGATTGTTGCCAAATCTTACTCAAGTCCAACGTCCCTGTCGGCCTGTGGCTGGATGTCTCTAATTTTAGCATGCAGATGCATCATCTGGAGATCTTATTAAACTCAGGTAATGATTCAATAGGTCCAGGATGGGCTCTGAGAGTCTTTATTTCTAACGAGTTCCCAAGTGATGCTGATGCTACTGGTCCGTGGACCACAGCCTGCTGGACCCACAGAGCCCTCCAACTTTTCCTAGTAAGCACCAGACCTGCAGTGACCCCAACAGCTACAGAAATGGGGAGAGGTGACCATCACTGAAATGTGGGCTAGTGAGAATTAGCTGTTTAAACTCAGGCTCATGGGAGGAAATTAGGTGAGAACAACCCCCCTATACATATACCTTTTAGAAACACAGGAAAGAGCAGAGAATAGAAGAACTGTGGAAGAGCAGTCTGGGTTTGGTTCAGGTACTGTTACTCTTGGGTGGTTTTAGTACTTTAGTTCCGGGACAGTAGGTCTGAGTCTGTGACATCAAGTGCCCTACTGCGACATTATTCCTAGCCTCCCCTCTGCTCCCACCAGCCTGAGGGCCTCTCCTGAAACCTTTAGACTCACTCACCCCTCCAGCAAGTGTCTGCTCTAGAAACTGGGCTCCAGACCTTTCTACCATTGTAGAAATCGTTGGTGTGTGCAAGGGGCTTCGAGGAAGAGGTGAGTCAGGCAGAGACTGAAGGGCAGCCTCTCCATAAGCCTGATCTCATCCCTGTCCTGCTGGTCCTGCTCAATTCCTGGCCCAGGATCTGGGCCCTGGTCACCTCCAGCCTTGCTGAACCATCAGGTCCTTGAACTGCTCTGCTTTCTGCACTGTCTCTCTCTCCTCAGGAGCTTTGCTCATGCTGTTGCCTGAGGCTGCAATGCTGTCTCTCCCAAACCCCTGGGCTGGCTGGTTGGCCATGGGCCGCCTGCCAGGCTCAGTCCGGCTGCCGCCTCCTCTGGGGAGCTGCCCCAATTCCCCAAGCTGGCACTCTGTAACTAATGCTGCTTTGGCACTTAGACCTGTGCACCTGTCTATCTAACTGGCACCTAAGTGCCATGAAGTCAGGAATGGTGCCAGTAATAGGTGAGTAATAAGTATTATTGAATAAGAAAATTAAATCATGGTTTTTACCTAGCTGTGCATCAGAAACACTTGAATGGCTGGGGGAACAGGGCGGGGGGTAGGGGAGGAGCCAGGATATCACTCAAGGATTCCAATTCAGTACATCTGAATGGGGGCCCAGTCTTCTGAAAATTTTAAAGGCTCCCCAAGTGATTCCAATCTGCAGCCACTTTTGATAATCATTGGAATGAAAGAAATGAAGAATTAATGGATGAATGAATATGTGATACACACATCCTCACAGCTGTGAGGGTCTCTCTCGTGGCCACTCACACACATAATGAACAAACGACAGGCATTTTAAGGGAGGACAGCTGGTACCTGTTGTGATGGCCAATTCATTCCCAGGAGAAATGAAATCAGAGACAAACTACCTTGACCCCTGGCCAGGGCTTTCTGACAACCAGGGATGAGGCTGGAACAAATCTCAGCTCCAAGGGATGAGCTAAACGGAGGGAAGGCAGAAAGGGAAGCACCGAGGGGACATGTGACTGAGACACGAAAGCTAACGAACACTGTGCCAGCTTCCAGGCCAAGTTCTTTACTGTGTTGTTTAGTTTCCCTCCAGTTGCTGGCTGTACTGTTGTCCTCACAGTGCAGCTGGGGACGCTAAGGTTAGGAAGGGAAAGTGATGTGCAGAAGGCTGACCCTGGGCTTTGGAACCTAGACCCTCTGACTCCAAAGCCCCCACTCCTAATCCTAGAGTTTGTGGCATTTCCATAGAAAATGACATGTCGCAGCAGAGGGGCGGACAGCCTGCATGCCAGAGACAAAAGAATGTCAAAATAAATGCTCAACGAGAATGCCACCCAAAGATGATGTTGCCTTTTGTAAAACCTTAAAGGAAACCACCACGGTTTTGCCATTCTTTTGTAAACATAGCAATGGTTTTTCCAAACGGTTAGTATAATTCTATACAATCCACAAAACTAGATAAGGTGAGGACTAAAATGTTAAAACAAAGTCATGATGAAATATTTGGGATTAATGGCTGCGCCTTCTACTTGAACCCGAAGTGCTACAAGTCTCAGCCGATAAGGCCAGTGCAGGTTTCCCGACGCACACTTCCATCATGGGAGGTGAGTCCAGCAGGTAGCACCGAGTGTCTACTCTCTGGCGGGCCCTTTGTTATGTGCCTCAGTTCCTAACACAACTTTCAGTTCAGAGTTACTGCCCCTATCACAGAAGAGGAAACCGAGGCTGACGAACCGGAAAGGGACATGAAGTCGAACTAAGTGGCAATGCCGGCATTCCAGCCCTGGTTTCTACTCCGCAGCACTGTTTCTCATTTCACGATCACAGTGCAGTCTGCAGTGACTCTGACCAGTTTTAGGAAAAAAACTGAACTAATACTGTTAACCTCAGCCTGCATTTATACATGTTGAAACTATAAAGCCAGTAGAAGCACACTGTTCTCTTGGTTTTGCTGCATTCCAGCCTGGGGTAAGGCTCTTAGTGCTTGCCCATTTATCAAAAATGCAAAAGTTGCAACAACAACAACAGGCTAGGAATACAGGGTTTAAAAGGAAGATTCATTTACATTTTTCAGTTCTTTAGTAGTTGAATTTTAGCATTAAAGACTAAAAAAAAAAAAAAGATGATTCAAGGAGACAGGGAGGGGAGAAAAATCAAAACTGAGACCCTAAGAGATTTAGAGAAATTATTTGGCCCTGTTTCTACAGCAATTGTCCCCAAAGAGAAATGCTAAAGACCAGGTGAGTCCTCAGATGAACAAAAAGATTATTATCTACAAAATAGTGGCCTTTGAGAGGAAAATAGAATGAGAGAAGGGACTGGGGGAAGGGAGAGAGGATTGTGTTCCTGTCTCTTTGGGGACTTTGAGAGAGAACCCTTGTTTCCGAAGCCAAAGCAATATTCTCCATGCGAGAGAGGCAAGGACGCCGAGCACTGTGCCAAGCGCTGTCAAATGCACTGTGCGGCAAGACGACTGCTCTTCCTTCCTTCCACTTGAGAAAAACAGCCAGTATCAGAACGAGTGATAATGAGGGCAGCTAACCATTACTGAACACGCACCGAGGGCCAGGCGCTGTGCTGAGGGACTTACGTATATCATCTCATTTAATTCTCAGACCTACATGAGTAAGTAGCGTTAAATACCCATTTTACAGTTTAGAAAGCTGAGGTTTATAGACATTCATTTGTCCAAGGCCATTCAGCTGATAAGTAGGAGAGCAAGGGTTCACATTCAGATCCGTCTCTCTCTCGAGCCTAGCTCACCCCAGAAAACCTGGAGGCAAGACCGAAGTCCACAGCCACACATTCTTGGAGCTCCTCAACACCCTTAGGGACTTGGTGGAAAAGGCAGCAGAACCCAACAAAGACATCGGGGCCATCCTGAGTGGAGGATGCAAGTTATCCAATGCCTGGCATGAGAAAGCACATCTTAGGGCAACTCTCAGAATTGGACAGAATTTGGTGGACCAGCACTTTCCAAACCCCAGCCTTTCCAGATCTTCCCTGTCCCTAAACTGTCTTGTTAATCCTTGCCACCTCTTAGATTCAGTAGGCTGAATCCTACTCTTGATGGTGCAGATGCTCCAGCAACCGGAAGGACACCAGAGAACCCTGTATTGGCTTAACAATGGGTCATGTTTTCCCTAGGATAGGATGGACAAAGGGAGCAGGGCAAATTACTGCTTTTCATGCCTGGTACTATCACTGAAATTGTCCCAGGAAGGAAATAAAAACCCATATCGTCACCATGGGAGACACTGAAGGGGGCTCAGATGACATTTCAAGAGAAACCAGAAAGGTCTCTGACATTTCTGAAAACGCCTGGAGACGGTCAAGGCGAAGCTTCCTGCAAAGGAGCTCCGGAAATTCTACTTTGACCTCATGACTACTTATTCCCTTGTTCTACTCATCTTGGGATCCAGGGCATGGGCTAACTTTCCCTTAGGCCAAAACCCCTCAAAGCAGGCACTTGTGTAAGCTCAATCTTCAGGTGAAGATTTTTTTCCAGCTGGGGTTTGTATTCTGTCCTTGAAACTCATAAACTCATCACTTAGGATCTGTGGGCACCAAGAGCATTCCGTTCTAAGCCTGCCCACTCAGAACACTGCAAGGATAAGAAAGAAAAACAAACTGCTCTGGCCCCAAGGGCAGTCATGAAAAGGCTAGCGCTTAGGTCCTGGAGGAGGCTAGACTGAACAACTCGATGGATCTTTCATGGATGACATTTTACCACCATGCAAATTACTGTGCACACCGCACACCGAACGCATCCTCTGCTGGGCACACAGCATGGATGCCTCTTGTTTCCAGGGCAACCTCGCCCAGGGTGGAGGGCAGCAAGCAATGCATGGGCAAAGCCTAATATCTCTAAAAGCTCAGGTCCCAGAAGTGAATGAACAGTCCACTGGTACATGAACTCAGCCCTATGGCTAGATCACGCTGGTGAGGGTGAGGTGTCCAGTGGGGGGAAATCTGTGGGTTAAGGCACCAGAGCTTTCACTGAGTTATGGTGCCCCAGCCTTCCAATAGCCCTCAATATCCTACTCACAGCACAACGAATCTTAGCTGGTCTCTGTCCCTCATTTCTTCTCTCACAAGATATCTATTATATAAAATTCATTTGTTTTAAATGTTTCTAAGCCACAAGTTTGGATCTTGAAACTACAACATCCATCATTACCTGCTCACGCTCACGCGCGTGCACACACGCGTGCACACGCTCGTTCTCTCTCTCTCTCTCTCTTTCTTTCTCTCTTTTACAGAGGTAGGGAAGCACCCATAGGGAAAGAATCAAGATTCAGAGAATGGAGCTGATGAAAAGTCGCTAAAGCAGAAGACTATGCAGGGGGGTACAAGAACAAGGTTTGGCAACATCACCCATAAAGAGGAAACCAGATTCCTTCAGTGTATTTACTTTTCCTGGGAAGCTGGAGGAGTTTGGGGCTGAGGGAGGTATTCTCTGACCAAGGTCTTTCAGAACAAAGATTTTTTCTTCACCACAGAGAGCAGCCTGGATAGGGCAGAGGTGACTTGGCAAACCTGAAGAGGAGGCCTTGTCCTTGTGGCTCCTGGTGGGGTGCCAGGGTCAGTAGGGTTCGGTGGCTGTAAGGAGTAGAGCCTGTGGGCCCTGTGAAGCTCCAGACATGTAGGATAACATTTTAAGTGCTCACTTCTCCCTGAGCTCTCTCTGCCACTGCAGCTACTAAAGCTAAGCCCCAGTCCTCCAGAGGCAGGTGGGCTCTCAAGTCCAATGGCACAGTCCTCCCGCTAGAGGGGGAGGGAGGAGCTCTATGGAGACTCTGGGGCAATGACTTTGGCTGTCAGGGTAGAAGTGTGTTCATGAATTAATGGCTGGACATCTTCAATTTATTCCTTTGGAGATAAGAAGGCAGCAGACCAAAATGAAACTAACACATAATGAAGACCATGGTGAAAAGGACATAGAATTGAGGAGGGAAGGGTTACTAGGCAGGAAGGTTAACCAAAAAGCTTTAAGGGGAATTTAAAAGGCTTCATGATTCCCAAAGACCCCTGCCCCCTCATCATTTTTCAACTCTGTAGTCCCTCCCTCAGCCACACCCCACTAAATGGTACCCACGTCTACATGGGTTTGCTTCAAAGAGCAGGGACTTCAGGATTTCAAGGAAAGGCTAGGAACCCAAGTGGCCCCCTTAGCAACCTAGGCATTTGAAGCTGGCACTATGTCAAATAAAAGGCTTTGTAGAATGAGGTCTTATTTTCTTCCTTCCTCTTCCTCTCTGGAAATAAAAGTAGGTTGTACTTCTGCTGCCCTGTTCCTTGGTGATCTCAAAAAAGGAACTGAAAGAGCTTCTTGGATCACCTTGTCAAATTCTCAGCCTAGGATATCAATGCCTGTGCCTTCTGTCCTGGCTACTGCTGCTATGGTGACTGAGGCCAAAATCAGTTACTGAGGCCAGGAGGTCTTCCAAGGTGGTTCAGAAGCCAGCGACTGGAGTCCTGCAGGGCAGACACTGAGCCCCTGGGGCCAGGGGAGTGAGAGGGATTGGGGTGGTCGACTCCTGGGCCCCCGCAGGGGGGGTGGGTGCTAGGAAGGAGAGTGGCGGGATCACCACAGGTGCAGCAAAAGACCCGCAAAGGCCAGAAGGCGAGAAGGCCTGGAGGGGGCTCCGCATGGCCACTATCAGAGCTTTGTGTTGAGGGCAGAGCACCCTCAACGTGAGCTTGGTGCGCTCGCCAAGAAACTTCTGGGATCATAAAAGTGCCACTGGGCATAGAAGATCAAAGAAGGTTCAGGGACAGGGGGCCTTGCAGGGGTGGTTTCTTCCACTTCGTGCGCGAAAATCAAGACTTCCTGGGCCAGGTGTCTCGACCCCTCTCCATTTCCTTTCTTGTCCTTTAGTTGGCCCCGGCGTCCTAGGCCCGCGAAAGGACACCGAGAAGCCGAAAGGCGGCACATAGAATCCCCGGGACCCGCACGGGCAACACCACAACCCACCTGTCTTCCATTCCTCCAAGCCCGATTGGGCCAGTACCCAGCGTCTCCCCTCGCGCGCCTCTGCGCACAGCGGTGGCGCCGCAGGACTCAGGGTCCCTCCAGCTCTCCATCAGGGAGCTGGCAAATGCGCCTGCTCAGGCAGACAGAGGGGAAGGCAGGAGTTGAAAATATGAGGACAGAAAAGCCGCCGTCCCAAAGGGCGGGGAACTGCAGGCCAAGGGGCCCGGGGAGAACTGGGGGAGACGAGCGGAGAACAGAGGCGGCTCCGCACCCGCGGCAGCGGACCCGCGACCCGCGACCCCGCTCGCCCAAGCGCGGACTCACCACAGCGCCCCGTGCGCAGGCGGCGCCGGCGGGACTTACCCCAGAGCAGAGTGAGCGGCTTGGCTTTGGGGATGAGCACCAGGGAGTACACGGCCGCCAAGTGGAGCAGGCTCATCAGGACGACGTTCCTCCAGACGATGTCCTGCCGCTGCCCGCGTGCGCCCGGCCTCTCCAGGCCGCCGCCGCCCGGCGAGCCCCCGACCCCCGCACGGATTCCCTCTGTGGCGTGGCGGAAGGGGACTTCGCCCCCGTCCGCGGCCCGGCCTGGCATGGCTGGGGAGAGGTGGGCGCGGGCGGCAGCGACAGCAAGCAAGCTGAGCTCTGCTGGCGCGGAGCTCTCCGGTGGGGGCGGGGGCTTCTGCCTTTTAGGGGGATCTCAGCACCTCCCGTCCCGCCTTCCCGGCGCTCCTCTGGTTCCTTCTCTATTCCGCAGGCGTTCAGCGTGGCCTAAGGATACACATCTGGGAGCCCGGCATCTGTTGCTGGCGTCGCCCATGCGCTGCCGCGCTGAACTCGGCTGCAAGGAAGAGGGGGCGAGCGCGAGCTGAGGGAGGGGCGCGGAGGAGCTGGGGGAGAGGGTGTGGAAGCGGAGCCGGTAGAGCGGCGGGGGAGGCAGCCCTCGGAGGGAGCCCGGAAGAAAGACCTGCATAGCTACAGCCAATCACGATCGCCCGTGGTGCTCTTAAAGAGAAAGGCGCCCCCTTGGCCTCCGCTACCTGGGCTCCCCAGGGCCGGACGACGGAGCCGGCTGGGCAAGTGGTTGGCAGCTGGGCCCGGCGCTGAATGAGATGGGGCTCCCCACGCAGGGAGCCCGCTGAGCGGCTCACAGCACTTCTGCTGTTGTGTGTGTTATCGTTCCAAAAAAATACCTTTCCCTTTTGAAAAGCTTTTTTTCTTTTCTTTTCTTTCTTTTCTTTTTTTTTTTTAACCTTTGAAGCCACAGGCCACCCATGCTGAAGAATTTAAAACACTTGCCCGGAGTCGCAACACAAGTTAAGGCCAGATCCAAGATGAAAATCAGGAGTCCCTGTGTCTCCAGTTCGTATGGATCCTTGGGCCTGTGGAGGGATGGAGAGCAGCCGCACAACTCGTAGGCAGCTATAGCGAGACACACAGTAGGTGCTCAGTTAGTGTCTATTAGATGGTACATAAATGATTTGGGCGGCTGGTTAGTAGCCAACAATTGCCCTTCCACCGCACAACCTATGAGCCTGTCAGCTCTGTTCATGGCAAATTATCAGCTAACCCCACACTTGTGGACTCTCTTTAGCAAGCATCATTGAGAACAGGGCTTTAGAAAAAAATCACCCAGAATGTCCCAACGACAATTAACCTGCGAAAAAATCATGTCTGTTTATTCTTCTCTTCTTAACGCAGATAATTTAGAGCTATACAGAGGGAGCCCCAATTGCATAGAATGCAGAGAAGGGTGCCTAGATGTGCCGCAAGCAGGTGTGGCTGCACCTGCAGGCAGGTAGCAGAAGAAAAAGGGCTCAGGACTGGAAACCAGAGGCTCTGAGTGCTAGTTCTAACTCACTGTGATCCAACTCAGCTGTCTAGGCACAAATTTCCTTACCAGGGAAACAGAATTAATCTTTGTTCTTCCTTCCAGCTTGTAAGTTCTATAAATGTGAGCTTTAAGGGGTACCATTATGTTGATAAATAGAGCTAATTTTTGGATTACCCATTCCAGGATTCCAGGAAAGGGGGAAAAAATTACAAAGAACTGTCTGCATGGAAGGGGCATATATAAGCATCTTATTGTTAGCAGACTTTAAACCAGTCCAATTAGCCAGAGAAAAAAAATGTCTAATTTAAAACCAAAACAAGGCTTATTGGCTGTGGAATTGTGGCCACTAAGCCAGTGTTATGGTAGTGCTTCCGATGAGCTGAAATTGTAGAATGAAAGGAAATTTGCCTGGGGACCAGACAAATGTCGGCACAGAATAATGACCAGTGAGACAACAGAACATGAAACTGGAGGGTGTAAATTCCAACAGCCTGCTCAGCCTGGGCTTTATAATGAACCAGATTTTCTTCTCATGCTCCCACTGTTGCCCCTCCCACCTGACCCACATACTCTCTGTGGCCCTCAAGTTTAGACTGTCCTTTCTCTCTGGAGTAGACTAGTTGCTTGGCCAAGACCTCTCTCTGGGTTATTGTAATGACACATCCCATTCTCACTCTAACCATTCAATCATTTGTTTGGCATTTATGGGGCATCTGCTATGTGCCAGAGTAGTGGACACTGAGGATACAAGGATGAAAAGGTATGGCCCCTGCCCTCAAGGAGGGAAGACAGGTCAAACAAATGTAACCTCTTGGCTATGACATTGGAAGGGCAAGAAGGTCCAGTCCATTACTGGGGTGGGGGGGGGGGTGGTGAGGGAGGTGGGGGGTGGGGGGTGGAGGGAGGTGGAGGGAATATTCTTACTAGGCATCAAGAATATACACAGAGTTTAGAGGAGGCAGAAAAATAGTTCTTTACTTGGGCCCTGGGTACTTTATTAGATAAGCTACTGTGTCTTGAATCTATTTGAATGAACATCTTCCTCTTGTCCCTTCCCTGAGTCGGACTGGGTTGGGCCAATCATTTCAGCTGATTGGACTAAGGGTGGAGATTGGGATGTTTGTTTGTGGGTGGGGGAGAGGGGAAATGCTCTTTAGGTCTTTCAGACCCTACCTACAAAAAGATGACTGAAAGAAAATGACTCTTCCAGATGTCCCCTCAGAGTGAAACCTCTACAGATATGATATACCTTGCTAATAATGACTGTTTCCTGTAGTGTATTATGCTGTCAGGGCTACTGTTTCTTTTCTCATCTAGGGTCTTTGCCCAAGATCTTAGTATAGTTTCTTAGCTTCTGGTCAAGACCCCAGAAGTGGATGAGTGTTCATCTCTCCCCCTGATGGGGCAAATGTAACAGAAATCCTTACCCTGTCAACCAAATAATGACCAAAAACGTGATAAGAGCCCTAATATTGGTATGTGGAAGACAAAGTGGAGGCATAAAGGAGGGAGTAGTTAATTTACCCTAGAGGGGGAGGAAGAAAGGTAACATCTGGGTAAGATTTTTTTTTAATGACTTAAAATTGTAAATTGTGGCAAAATATACATAATTTTAACCAACTTACCCATTTTTAAGTGTTCAGTTCAATAGTACATTCACATTGGTGGGAATGAATCTCTAGAACTCCTTTTGCAAAATTGAAATTATACACATTAAACAACAATTCCCCATTTCTCCCTCTCCCTAACCCCTGGCAACCACCATTATACTTTGTTTCTCCAGTTTTGACTAGTTTAGATACCTCATGTAAATGAAATCATATTATTAATCATATTATTAGTATTTGTCTTGTTGCATGACTAGCTTATTTCAGTTAGCATAATGTCTTCAAGGTTCATCCATGTTGTAGCATGTGTTAGAATTTCCTTCCTTTACAAGGCTACATAGTTCATTGTATGTGTAGAACACATTTTGCTTATCCATTCATATCACAATGGACACTAGGTATTTTCTACCTTTTTGCTATTGTGAATAATGCTGCTGTGAACATAAGTTAACAACTATCTCTTTGAGACCTTGCTTTTAGTTGTTTTGGATATGTATCCAGAAGTGGTATTACTGGAGTTTATAATAATTCTAGTTTTGATTTTTTTTAGAACTTCCATACTGTTGCCCATAGCAGCTGCACAATTTACATTCCTACCAACAGTACATAAGGGGTCCAACTTCTCCACATCCTAACACTTGTTATTTTCTGTTGGTCTGTGTGTGTGTGGGGGGGGAGGGGGGATGTTTTGGTTTTATTTGGCTTATCGCCATTCTGATGGATATGAGATGATATCTCATTGTGATTTTGATTTGCATTTCCTTAATGGTTATTGATGTTGAGCAACTTTTTCATGTGCTTGTTGGCCTTCTATATGTCATATTTGGAGAAATGTCTATTCTAGTCTATCTTTTAATCAGGTCGTTTTTGTTTTTGAGTTCCAGGAGTTTTTTATATCCTTTGAATATTAGTTCCTTATTTGCTATGCAGTTTGCAAATATTTTCTCCAAATCCATAGGTGGCTTTTTCACTGTCGATTGTCTTAATATAGCTTTAATTTATATATAGTCCAATTTATCTATTTTCACTTTTGTTACCTGTGCTTTTGGTGTCATGTCCAAGAAATCTTTGCCAAATCCAATGTTATGAAGCTTTTCCCTTATGTTTTCTTCTAAGAGTTTTATAGTTTCAATAATTACATTTAGGTTTTTGATTCATTTTGAATTAATTTTTGTATGTGGTGTAAGGTAAGAGTCCAACTTCGTTTTTTTTTTGTTTTTTGTTTTTGCATGGGGTATCTAGTTTTCCAAACACTATTTGTTAAAAAAAAAAACAAACAAACAAAAACAAAACAGAACAAAACAAAAAAACCCCTCTCCTTTCCCCATTGGAATGGTCTTGACATCCTTGCTGAAGAGCATTTGATCATATACTTCAGGGTTTATTTCTAGACTCTATCCTTTTCCATTGGTCTACACGTCTATCTTCATACTAGTACCACATTTTTTTGAGTACTGTAGCTTTGTAATAAATTTTGAAATCAAGAACTAGGAGACCTCCAACTTTGTTCTTTTTCAAGATTGTTTTGGCCATGCAGATCCATTAAGATTCCATATGAATTTTAAGATGGATTTTTCTATTTCTGCAAAAATGTCACTGGGATTTTGCTAGGGATTGCATTAAATCTGGAGATTACTTTGGTTGCTATTGGCATCTTAACAATTTTAAGTCTCCAATCCATGGATATGGGATGTCTTTCCATTTATTTGTGTCTTCTTTAATTTCTCTCAGCAACATTTTGTAGTTTTCAGTGTACAAATCTTTTGCCTCCTTGGTTAAGTTTACCAGGTAAGTATTGCTCTGAGATATACTAAGAGAAAACCATCACGGCAAAAATGCCTAGGTTCTGGCCAGCAGTATATGCCTTGGAGAAGAAGTTGCTTCAGATAAAGAGGATACAATGAAGACATTAAATAAAAGTGTTAGATGGTAATACCACCTACGAAAACTGTGTGTGAGAGATGCTTGGTGTGAGGTATGTGGTCTGCCATGGTCAGGAGGCTTCATGGAGATCACAGCAAAAAAAAGCCCTGAAGAAGCAATGACCTGGCAGAGACTCTTGGATAATTGTGTAAGAAAAGCCTCAGAGATAGGAGTGAGCCTCCTGGCCAGGCATGTTTTATAATTGCATTGAGTCCATCTCTCTAGGATGATTAAAAAACAATATAAAATACCCACATTATTCAGTAGTTACCAGGTACCAAATCTAGCAAACTATCTAGCCAAGGCTGTAGTCCTTCAAAGGATGAATACCAAGATTTTAAAAAATGTGTCAAAATATTTATGGAGAATATGCTGGTAATAGAGATGAAATAAAGAGAAAGAAAATATCCATTCTCAAGTTTAGAGATTTATAGTGATTCTCACATCTATGCTTTTCTTAAGGAAATTTAGATTTTGGTTACAGGGGCTACATGTGAAATGACTCTGGTTTGGCATCTGACAACCTGGGTTTGAGCGTGGCCCCACCATCCGATTTAGCAAGTCTCTGATTTGGAAACAAATGACAGTCTCTTAGATCTTTATTTTCATCCTGTGTAATCTAAGAATTCAGACAGATCTATGCTGGGAACTTCTCTATGCAATTTGCCTAATAATCTAACTTCAGATTTTTTCATGTATGAAATAGAGATGATACTGCCTACCTCACAGGAATAGAGCTTGGTACAGGATTTGGTACCTGGTAACTACTGAATAATGTGGGTATTTTATATTGTTTTTTAATCATCCTAGAGAGATGGACTCAATGCAATTATAAAACATGCCTGGCCAGGAAGCCAGCGTGCGTCCCAGACTGGGAAAACAACTGGGTGGACTGGAGATTCAGACCTTGAAAGAACAAATTCTAGCAGCACCAGGAAACTGGGAAATAAAATCACTTGCTCTGCTTTATTAGAAGTAATCATCTAAAACAACTCCTTTGGCACAAGGAAGGGATGTGCTCTGTAGCTCTTAGATATTTAAGGGAGGAGGGAGGAGAGGTTGCCTCTTGGATGAAGTGTAGGGACCATTATTTCAAATGTAATTATTTCAAATGTAAACAATCTTTGTGCTCCTAGAGTGAGAAAACTACTCACAGGAAGATTAATTTTGAGATAAAGCAACTCCATAGCTTAACAGAAAATTAGTCATCTTGCTTCCTCCAGTCACAGGAGGGTTGGTTCCCCTTTTCTGTACTAAATAGATTGGAAAATTTTCCAGTTGAGATTTTAAAGCAATGAAAGGGTGACCTCTTCTTCTGAAATTAATGCTTCTATTGCTTTGGGTGTGAAGAGAGTGAGGGGTTTCCTTTTAACAAAACCCCAACCTTATTGCTTACGACCTTTTCCATATTTCCTGACCATTCTTAATAGAGTGCTGCAGTTCGGTAGCAGGAAACTGGGCATAGGAGATGGCCAGATTTGCAGACCCTTACTTCCTAATTCATAGATAAGAGGATCTACTTAATGAAAAACCCACTAAAGTACTATAGCCAACCCAAACCTGTCTCTCCTGGCAGTGATATGCTGGCCTTTGCATGTTACCAGGTTACCTTTGGTTTGAATCAATGAACAATTTTTCATTCAGCTCCATGCACAGAAGTATATGACTGTGTTCATGGGACTCACCGTCTAGGAGGGGAGGCAGAACGTAATCAAATAATCACTACGAGAAGTGTGTACCACAAACTCTAGCAAGTGCTATGAAGGGATCACTAACCATTTCTTTTAAAGACCCTGCCAGGCATGTTAACATTTGTTTTACCTATACCACATCCTTGACCAACAACATCTGGCTAGAACAAGGTCCACCAACCACACTCCTCCCCTCTCTCCCTACTCTCAGTTCCAGTCTCTCTGAAATAAATGAACAATCCCTATTATTGTTGCAGAAGAAAGAAGAGTATTGACATGGTTTTCACCCACATCTCTTCCATCGCTCTACTTCCCCTCCCCCACAACACCCACCCCACTTTCTTTTAGGATGGTTATTTTGGTTTCCAAGGGCAGATAAACACAGAGCTTTCTCAGCATTAGCTGCTGTTATTGTTTGTTTCAACCACCTCTTTCTCTTTCTGCTGTGTCAATTACCACAGGCTGCTCTTAAAAGGCAAAGGCCCCTATGGCTCTCTAGCTGGGAGGGAGCATTTGTAAATAGAGTTCAGGAATGTCAAAAGGGTGACCTAGATTTGCAGCACCAGAGGAAAAACTAGTTCATTTGAGTACCCATGTAATCAAATGTAGTCTATTTGTGAGATGTAGGGAACAGGTGTGTAGAAAAGTTAATTTCATGGAAATCTGTCATTCCTGAGGGGACACGTGCCTTAAGGACCTCAAGACCAAGCAGATATTTGTTCCTAAGTCCTCATATCACAAACTGTTTCTTTAATGCCGCCTACTCATTTTTAATCAAGGAAAGTGCTGCATTGGTTTTTCTCCAGATTAGAAATGAAATTAACTCCACAAAAGGTATCCAAATATAAACAGGCCTCAGTGATTTCTGTCATTTTCCCAAAGCTTTGGTGCTTACCCAAATGTTTCAATTCCTTCTAAAGACTTGTGGCATATACAAAGATGCTTGGGAAAGAGAGATGGACTACAGAGCTGAAAAGTGAAATCCGAACCATCCAGTCTTAACCACCCCTTCCCCATTCTACAGATGGGGAAATGGGAGGCAGAAAGAGGTGACATAATTTGACTAACAGTAAGTGGCAGAGAAAACACTAAAACCCAGTTCCTTGACTCAGATAGGTGCTCTTTTACACGGTCTCCCACGAAGACACAATTTATAGCAATTGGGATAAAGTGGGCTCCCCAGAGGCATCTTATTGTTACTACCCAGGAATCTGGCCTCCTGGATTGTTCCCTGTTGCGATCTATAATACAGGAAGTACTGGGTTGCTCTGGCCCACTCTTTTCTCCCTCCTTAAAATGCACCCTTTTTCTTTGGGGAACCATTCCATGTGGTTCTGGTGGGGCTTAAAAATCACTGTGTTGGCATCAGGTAGGGTGGGCACATGAGCTGGGCCAGCCAGTTCCAGCACCCTACCTCTCTGGGAGCAAAACTCAATCAGGTAGTGGGCATGGGGCTCAAACAGAAGCAACTGGAGTTGTCTGTGAGCCATATGTGGATATTGTGAGAGGTTTTCTCTTCCCTTTGTATATCGCAAACAGTGGTGACAGAGGCTTTGGGCTGCCAGGGCCTATCTTTCCCATCATGTAAAGAGAACCTGCCTGAAAAGCAGCCAACACACAATGCCCAATACATTTACCCATTAATAGTGACTGCATTCCTCTTCTGTGGGAAATACCAGGTCTCTGCAATTAAGAGGCAGGAAGAAAGTCAGAAAGCAAAACTCAGATTTTTGTTGTTTTGGCAGTTAGCCCTACTTTGGGAAAATACAGTTTCGTGGGGAAAAAATATGTGCTCACTAGGCTGAGATGTGGGTTCGAATCCAGATTCTACTGCTAACCAGCTGCGCCAGGCAACTAGAATTAATAGCTTGGCTCCCTGGGTCAGCGTGAGGACTGAGGGAGCAGCACTCGCTCCTAGCTCAGTGCCCAACTGGAGTAACGTCAGATCTCCTCAGTATGTCCAAGCAGTACATCTCTGTGGACTCGACATGGAATGTTAAAACTGACTTGTTCCCTCCCAAAGACTCCTTCAGGCAAAAAAAGTTGTCAGAGGTCATCTGTTATTGGAGATACATCCAGAGAGCAAGGAAATTACTTTTAGGTCACTGTTAGCAGATGGTTGCTTTCCTTTTTTACTGTTGAAATCTGTGACATTTAATTCCGTTGCACTTTGAGTGGGAAGTTCCTTAATTAGACAAGGTGCAAGATGAAACGATTTTTCATCATTAACCAGATCATACTCAGTGGTCATCCTTAATAGCTTCCTTAAATTATATATTATAATCACCATTCTTTTGCTATCCAGAAAAAGGTCTGAAACTTCTCTGATCAAATTTGAATCCATTCTCCTATGGTAAGATCCCTACTGATCCATTTTACATTGCCTACTGGAAGCACATCTGTTTTGACATGAGGTCTCTATGAACTGCATAAAGCACTTTATATTTACTGACTTAAACCAAGTTAGTAACAACTCTTGGATGCTACTATCTAGAGCTGGGAAATGTTATAGCCTTTAAAGGTATAAAGAGATAATGGTAGATGTGTTCGAGATACAGGTTTCATAAGGTTTAACTGAACATATAAGAACTAAAGCCAATAAGCTTGTATATCTTTTTGAAATAGGAAGGTCTCCTCTATTTCACAAGGCTTCTTTGCACTACGCCTTTCTATTTGCACAATGAGAACCCAGTGATATACAAAAGGTGGTTTTAGAAAGGTCACAATTGGGAAATTATAAGGCACCAGTAACAAAGCAGAGATGGGCCTACCTGATGAACAATAGGCATCTAGGCCTATGAAATGATAGTCCCAAATCAAATTCAAATTTAACAGGGAATGCAGCTCCATTAAAAAATGCAGACATTACAGAGTAATGATGTTTGTACAAAGTAATTCTAGGTGTTTCATTCATAACATTAACATTGTTTGCTAAATAAATACATTAGCAGATCTCTGGAAACATAAATCCAGAGTGCAAACAACATATGACACAATTAAATCAAAGTCTATTTCCTTTTGTTTGATTTTATTAGCTGTTTCAAGATCTACTCCAACCACTTAAAACACACACATCCCCTACCTCTCAGAGGGGAAAAATGGCAAACAGATGGAAATTGAAGAATGTTATAGTTTGATGTCAATCAGGCTTATATGCACACTAAGTAACTTGGGCCCAAAAGACTTGTATGAATACCAAAGCACTGAGCAGAATAGATCCTACAGAAATGTAGATAAAACAAATAGCACAACCGGTAGAAGTAGAAAGATAAAGCTGAATTTGATAGCTTTTTCTTTGTAATCTAGATTTGTTGGGGTTAAATTTAAGACTGCTGCCACCACAGCAATGGAACAACAAAATAAAGAGGGGAGCACACGTACATATGTATGTATGCATACAGAGATGTGGGTATACTACTTGCTGAATCTTCCTGAGGCCTCCACCATGGCAGAGGGATGGGTTTGCATGCAGTCATTCTCAGGCAAACTCAAATCTGGTTTAGGAGACAAGTGGTTATCAGAAAAGTATCAGCCAATCACTATCCCTCTCTTTACCTTCAGGCAAGGTACCTCTGGCTGTTAGGAATCCCCTTGCATCTTTCTGTCCCCTAGGGTACATGGAATTTTCTGAATCCAAAGGACCAAATAGTAAATAGGCTCATTCAAGTCTCAACAGTTAGGTGCACGGCAGTTATTTTCCACTTTTTCCTGATGCCACACTAGTCAAATGAACTACCTTCATCAGCTATGTATCCCATTACACATAAAGATTCTCAAATGGAGGCTATGGGTGCATCCAGCCCACTCAGCCCACCCATCCCACAGGGTAGTATAAAGAATGGAGAGGAGCAGGTGCAATATGAAAAAGTACCACTCCCAGAGATATGATATGTCTCCTGGCCCACACCCAACCCCACCTGCTAGTTTCCCTTATGTCCCTTTTCCTTGTTTTAAAATTAAGTAGGTTAAAACAATAAGATGAATACATGAATCATGGAAAGGGGTACAGCTATAACTTTCCAAACCAAACAGCAATCAGTTCTATCATCCCTCAGATCTTTTCATAATAGCCTTATACAGGGGTGTCTGAATTCTGCAGGTGTACAATGTAAATGTCTTCGGAGTTGAAAACATTAACAACAGACTCATTTACAAAATCATGTTAAAAATTTTTTTTCTACTTGTAAAAAAACTTTCTGAAAGTTGTTTTACTTTTCTTCATGAAAACAAACTACTCTCTTTCAATAATCTCCTATTATCTTCATACCTCAGAGACAAAAAAATATTTTGGGTTCAGCTCTTCTTACCTCCATCCATTTACATGAAAACAACTCCAAGGTTATAAGCCATTTGGAGAAATGTCTCCACGGTGGGAAAAAAAAAATCACAATGCTGTATTGAAAAGAGATAACAGGTGCCCAGATGTGAGCAACAAACAGTTTTTTACATTCATGTGTGTAAAATCTTTGGAGCTGGCCAGAGCTCGACTGCCCCCTACTCTTATTTTTCATCTTTTGAGAATTGGTATTTTGTTGTTGTTGTTATTGTTGTTAGATGCTGCTAATTATACCACTGTTACATCAGGATATATATGCAGCCATAACACAAATCCTAACTATAAGGGTGATGAATGAAAAAAATTATTAAAGGCCAGCCTGTTGCTCAGATGGGGTCTTAAGCTGATACACACTTGAGGTCATGAGGTCAAGTTGCCACTTGAATGAGTCACAGAAATGACTCAGACTAACAAACTTGGAGGAGGCTGATGGCAGGGTGCTGATACATCACCCATCCCTAAGGTTTCAATGCTCATACATGCTAGCATCCTTTTTCTAGTTAAAAATTGAGCTAAATATTGTTTCCTAATTTTTAAAAAGGGGTTTAATTTGGTGAATAAGGAATCTCAGAGCAAAGGAAACTCAGAGGTTCTTACAAACTTTTTTCCTTGGGCTGCAAAAAACTACTCTTAATTCCTTGGAATAGCACTTTAATCTCCACAATTGTCACAGTGTTCATTTTCTAGTTTTCCAACCCATTTAGGTGAAATTGCATAGCTAAAGAAATATTATTAGTATCTGATTCTCAAGAGTCTATGGGGGCCATTATCTTTTATTTACCACACTGTAAGACAGATTGTAATAAACTCACTTGATGGAAAAACTGGCTGAAAAATATCTGTATGATTCAAGGGATTGACAGAAATTAAAGTTTTCTTTCTGAACCTAAACCTCAGAGCCATAGATAACTTTTTAAAAATGGATAAATGAATTTCTAAATATAAAATGGAGACGATTCGATCTTAAAATTCAAACAGAATACTGAAAACATTTATTAATAAAGTTCAATGCATTCTACAGAATGAAATACTCAGTCTTTTCTTATAGATACGTAAAGCTAACAATCCCACTTTTCATTAATATTGCTAAAATCTATGCAGCATCCTCTAAATTTAATTTTTTGTTCAGGACCAGAGTGAAGCCAAAGACATAAAAAATAAGGACTGAACTAAACTGTGAACAGCTTTTTGAAAAAAAAAAAAAAAAAAAGAAAGACTACATACACTTAAAATAGGATTATACACTTTAATCTGATTGACATAGAAGAAATAGAGAGGACATGAAAGAAATTTAGTTTTAGCTCTGCTTTATGCATAACCAGATGCTCCTTTTCCAAAAAGTATACTATGGTTTTAAAAACCACATTTTATCAGAATTCTTGAGGAAAACATACTATGTGTAGTCCAAGAAATACATTATTTGCAGAATAGGAAAATCATCATGAGCAATAAAAGATTAAAACAAAAGAAAGCACCAGGGTTTAGAGCAGTTCTAAGATGAGTATATCTGCAGAAATAGTGTAAATGCTCTTGACTGGCTGCTATGGAAACATGCTAATGAGAATTGGTCCGTATCTTATCATTTTTTTAAAACATGTTTCTTTTGGAAAATGGCAATATGGCTGGGAGTAAACCTGTCCTTTTAGACACCCAGCTTATTGGCCTGGGTGAGAACAACTTTGAGAACTGGCATGAAAGCAGAGGTCTCGCTGAAGTTGCTGGTACTAACTATGTGGGTATGGGTGGTCAATCCTTCTGAGTAGTTTCGCATTTCAATGCTCCTTGCAATGTTGTGTAAACCACTGATGATTGTGGGTGAAAGCTGAAATAAAGGTGGAACCAAGAGAAAGAATTAAATTAAGGGAGAATTTCCCATGAGACCCTCTATAAACATTAAACCTCAATATTTAAAAGGAACTTGAAATAAACATTATAAAAAAGTATAAATTATTTAGCATTTCTAGAAATAGTTCTTTTTGACTAAGCAAGCAACACTTGTTATAAAACAAAACTATAACAAAATGGTATGTAAGAAAATTATTTATAAATTAAACATGTATAATAAGCCAGGTATTTTCTTGATTTCCTCACCCAAGCTGAAATGCTAATGTCTCTCTCCACTTAAGAGCTTTAATTCTTTATTTATTTTAGATACAGCCTCACACTTTTTAGAAATTTTCCCATGCACATGAAGGAGTTTAAAGATCTTAAGCATGATACCTTAAAGATCCAATCTATTTAAAACCTTGTCTACAACAGAGATCCTGAACTTCTGATCTACTTCCATTAGTAGGGCAACAGCCTTCGTCATGAACTCAATTTATCTAATTCTCAACTGCATTTTATAATTCTGTCATCTCTTAAAACCATAAAACCTATAGTTTTCCATGTCATTATCTGGTTTATATTGCCCATACTTTTGAGGGAAAACTTTATTTTGGATCAGTCCCTGAACCTACCACTTCCACTGTTATATCAACTTCCTTTGGTTTGGTTCCCGTGAGATAAATCGTTATTTTTATCTGATGGGACTGACGTGGGGAATGGGGAAGAGTAATGCTGAAATGCAAAAATATAAAAAGTCCCAGTTTTTATTCTATCCTAGCGCTTTCATTAATAAAGCAAAAACTCTGCTAGAAAGAAATCTCCCTCCTTCACTCCCTCTCTCCCCGCAACCCCAGAGGCTCTCCTCATCCCCGAAAAATGAAATTTAAGATTCAGTTAGCGCAAAGCCCATTCTATAACTATCATGACAGTTTTGCCTCCAACCACACTACACTTGAATGCTGATGTAATGCTTATTTTATTAGCAACTAGGAACAAATGTTTATCATAAATCCTTCTTTGTCCCACAAACTTACTGTCTGTTCCCGAAGTTTATCATATAGAAACTCCAAGCGTTTGCTGGCATCATCTAGTTTCCTCTTGGTTTGCTGCAAGAGAGGAAAATAGATACACTGTATTTGAACCTAAACTTTTATCCAAAGAATTTTTCCTATCTCATTTCACTAACCTTACACTCATGATGATGAACAACTTCATTTTATAAAGAAACGGAGGCAACTATAGCCAAGAAACTTGAACAGATTATTAGGACAGAGATCAGTAATCTAATAACAGGGAGAGAGCAAGATAATGAGACTCTTTCCTTCCACTGTGCAAATAGTACTGGTTAGATTTCATGTGGACTGCAATCTCACTTGACAAGGTATGCACATGTACAGGTGTACCATATCCACAAACAACAGGCAGCGCCATCTGGAGGCAGCAATGGGTCAGTGTACTACAGAAAGAAATTCTAAGTACAGTTATAAATTATGGGTAGGTGTCAGAGGCAAATATATAGGTGAACTGGAATTTTGTTTTACCCTTTCAAAAATATTACTTACACACTTAGTCTATTTGGTTTGTTTAATTCTGCCTCTTTCTGAGACTTTAAAACACCTAGGAAAAAGGTTATTTTCTGGTGACTTAAGACTAAGAGGAAAGTAGTAAAATGAGTTCTTAAATTAAAGAGATCTCCCTACCCCACCCTAGTTCTATAGGTATAGTGAGAGAACACTATTCTAAAACCAAAATTAATGGTTTGAAATTACAATGTGATTAACATAGTGATCTACATTATGCAACAGCTTTAGAAGTGACCGTGTCTTTTAATATTTATTGAGTGCCTACTATGTGCCACGCTGGGGATACTGTTTGTGTCACATGGAGCTCATATTGGGTAGGAAAAGATCTAAATAAACAATATGTTCTATGTCAGATGGTAATGAATGCCATGAAGAAAAGTTAACAGGGTAAGAGGGCTAGAGGTGTTGGGAGTGAGGGTGGTAAAAAAAAAGGCCCAATGGCTAATGGGACATTTGAGCAGAAGGCCGGAGCAAGTGAGGAGTGAGCAACACAGTCATGTGGGGGAAGAGTGCCAGGCAGAAGGGACAGCAAGTACAAGTCCCTGATGCTGATGTGCTCTTGGTATGTTTAGGGAAGAAATCTAAGTATTTCAGAAAAGAAGGAAGAGATAAAGCTACCAAAGATAACATTACGAACTGAGTTGTGCTGCAAAACTACGTTGTGTTGTTTGGCCCTAATTAAAGTGAAAATAGAAATAAAGCATACTATAAAAATGACTGCATCTATTGATTAAATGGACCATTTGAAGCTAATGTCACATAGCTACCAACAGCTCTACCCAAGCGGCAACTGGGCAGGAGAAGATATTAGAACTTCTCTGCCAACGAGTTACAGGAATTAGAGGACCAGTTTGTCTTTTGTGGTTCTCTGCTAGCTCCTGTGGACCCAGAAGATAAATGGTATGGTGACCTAGAGGTGTTACACTCAACAAAAATTTATTGAGCTGGACAATAAATTATGTGTCCTCCCAGCCGCTTTGTACTGACTCATCATGCCTGAAGGACTGGAGTTTTCCCACATTTCTATCCGGACTCCTCTATTTCTGAATGACGGTGGCTGCCTATATAAAGGTGTGCATAGAAAATGGTGTTTACTGGACTATCAGCTTCATCTGCTCTCTATCCAAGACTGGTCTTTCCATCACCCCCAGAATGTCAGGCACCAAGGTTTAACGTTAACCTTTCCCTGGCCCTGCTTTCCCGACACTTTCGGTACAGGGAACTGCTTGCCAGAGACCAGCAGAAGGCTGCACATATTAATACTCAATGTTGATGAAACAACAAATTCCAGAAGTTGTTTTTCAAGCAGACAAGTAGCCAGTGGGTAAATAAGTCTATTCAATGTTTGCTGGCAGAAACTGAAATTTCATCTAAAATAAAACTAGCCTTGTGGAATTTTTTTTTTTGTCAATACACAGGCATCCTCTAAGTAAGCTAAGTAAAATAAGTTGCCTTAATTATGAATATGACTCCGATATCTAAAACATTTAACTGTTTTTAAGATCTTTGCATATGATTCCTACTTTTTAAAGCTTCCATGTAAGCTCAGAAAAAAATACCAAGTCTGGATTTCTTGCATACCACTATTTTGTTCTATTTATGTGCCAAACATGAGGTTGGCTGATAAGAAATGCACACAGTGATTGAGAGCATGAATTCTGGAGCCAGACTGGGTTTCAATGTTGGCTCTGACCGTAGGTGTTACTTAATTGGTTTATGCCTTAATTTCCTCATGTGTAAAATAAAGATGACAACTTCTGTGGGATTATTGTGAAGATTAAATAAATTTATATATAAAAAGTAATTTAATATTTTTGTATGTACAGCAAATTATGTAAGTGCTAGCTTTATTACTTTTGTACAAATTTTTAAAATATATCTTATAGGGCTTCAAGCAATAATTATAGAAGAACTTCATAAAAATTATTTTAAATAAGCAAAATATGAGAAAAAATACATACGGATCTGTGGCTGAAGAGAGGCAGCGCTGAATAAGATCCTCAAATGTGGTCTTCAGAATGAGGTGTTCATCTGGAATAGGTTTCTTGGTAATTTTTTCTGTTGGCAAAGACTGCACATGCTGGAAGAAATAGTACCATAAAATGAAAGAAATGACCAGAAGCTACCTATACACGGAGACCTAAACTCTGTGATACGAGAAACCAACTACCTTGCATGGGCTATTCAAAACCAAATGAAAAACAAACATAAGAAATCACTTGAGATAAGTAAAAATGAAAATCAGATATCCAGTAGAAGGTACAGCTTGTATTCCACAGCTTGTATTCTCAATAACAGGAAAAGATATCATGTATTTAATTAATTATGGAACATATGTTGATCCTTCTTGTATATAACTGATGGGAACCAGATCTGTGCCAGTAGGAAATAAAAAGAACAAGGCATTTATAAGCTGGCTGGTTAGAGGGGCTGCTTACTCTGCTTTTTGCCCATTTTTGTTTATCCTGGCACTCTTCTATTCTTTGATTTACTCTTGGAGGTTGTTAACTGGGCTATTACCAAAGGTTACGGTAGAAGAGACCATAATGTTATTGTGTGTAAAGATGGAAAAACAAAGAAGGAATGTTTAAATTTTTTAAAGTTTTGATTTGTTAGTTCATTCATTTAAAAATATTAGGCAATTATGGACCAGGCACTGGCTAGGTACTGGTTAGCCAATACAGGGATAACCTCTTCCCTCAGGGATTTTACAGGCTAATAGAAGAGAAGGAAATATTTTAAATGGAATAAATGCACATAAAATAACTCTGGTAAGGCCCTCTTAAGGAAAGTATCGGAAGGATAAGGAGGAGTTGAGCAGTTAAATGGGGAAGGAAAAGTATTTCAGATGGAAGAAGAACATATAAAGGAAGGATCATGATACAAGGGGACTAAAAGAAAGCCCATGAGTCTGGAGCAGAGAGCAGTAGGAGTGAGCTGAAGCCTTCCAGGCAATGTGAAATATTTTGTTCTTTAATCTGAGAACAATGGGCAGTTGTAATGTTTTAAGTAAACAGGAGACAGGACCATATAAGAGATGGATCAAAGTAGATGCTAGCAGAACAATTAGAGACTCTTGTACTGCTGAAGACTGCAGAGGAATGAAGCATGAACCAGAGTAGAAATGTAAAGAAGGGATCGAGAGAGATTTAAAGTAACAGAAACAAAATTTGAGGATAAAAATGAAAAACAAGGTTAAAGGAAAAGGAGTATAAAGATGTTCCCAGGTTTTTGGCTGGATTGAATAGAAAGGATTATGGTACCATTCACTGATACAAGAAACACCAAAAGAAGACTAGGTTTGAGTGGAAGATTACGAATTAGGTTTTGAGCATGTTGAGTGTAAGGTGCCTCAGAGACATCCAAGTAGGCTAGTAGCCGAATATTATGGCCTAGTTTTACGTCTATGCAGCTCTCCCTTTCGATGTTAACTGAGGTTCTGGTATAGATGAGTATAGCATGAGCAGCCAGGTCTACACCAAAGTGAGTGGTTGGGTAACTTTCCAAACTAATATAAACTTGTAATCATTAAAACAAACAAAAAAAATTGACAACACATCTTTATCATTTATATTCTTGTGGGAAGAAGCAACTCACCCCATCTCCATCGAAACTTTTTTATAATGTAACTTAATATTTAGAAGTTCCTTAGGCAGAACTCTCTCTTAACAACAAAGCATACTCTTGTGATAGATACAATTGTTACAAATTTGAACTCAATTAGTCAAAAACAGAGAACTATTTTTATACTTGGGCAGGAAACTGTTTCATCTTATGGTAAACTGAGGCCCAGCTCTTTACTTTTCATGAATAGATCAAAACGTTTACTGTATATATCTAAGTCAGTTATATGGAAATGTAATAGATTTTTCATCATCTAGAACCATTCCAACTAGCAGTTTGTACAAAAAGCAAGAACAAATTTATATATCTGAAGATAAGGTTATATGTTATTAGCAAGTACATGTACACAAGAAAAAATATAACTCATTACATTTTTATTTTACATTTTAAAGGGAAAAACCTTTGGAAGCAGCTTCTGCTTAGCAACCCTGGAAGCAAGTTATCGATTTAATTGATCTTAAATTGTGACTAGTGATTAGGCCAAGTGAAACACTGCGATTGCCAAGTTACTGTAAACACACACTAGCAAATACATGAGCCTCTTCTAGAAAGTTTGTATGTGACCATGTAATTAAAAAATAATATGCATACATGACCAATCTTTAAAAAAGGGTTACTATCTTTTATTCAGTTTGTCTAAACTGAAACCAAGTTTAGATGTTTGTTAATTAAGGTATAACCATAAAAGTTAACACATTAAAAATTTACTGAAATAGAGCCACCTCCCCATTTCATTTCCACAGATTTACTGTTACCTGGATGGTATTTCCAATAGGAGCCCCTGGGGCACCTTCGATATTGGGCTTTGAGAAAGATGGTGGCATGCCTGGTTGACCAAGGGGTATGCCATGGAAGGAAGGCTGGCCACCTGGAAGATGTGGCTGTGGAAATGAAGCTTGGCTGGACAGTGGTACTGGAGCTGAAGGCTGTTGCTGCAGCATCTGTGACTGGGGGTCACCAAGGGGTTCATGATTGGTGATGTGATGGGAACAGGTGGCATATAGTTTTCAGGCATCTTTTAAAAGAAAATAAGAGTAAGAAAAAAATGATAGCAACGTTTCCTCAGCTTTAACTAAAGGAGTTAGGCTATTCTATGGATAAAAAAATTTTTTTAATACTAATACTTTTCCAATGAAATTTTATGAATGCCAAAGTAAAACATAAAAATAGAGCTAACCTGGCTAAGAGGGATGGAGAAACTCAAACTAGATTTCTCAGTTTCCCCTTTGCCTTACACACTTACTCCCATAATGAGAAGCCAAAACTATGATGTTTCTGAAAGAATATGTCATGGTCTGGAGAATTATATCTAGCAATATTAAAATCGGATATGGCAAATGTGTGCTTGTGTGTTTAATATGATCACGATACAATACCCATTTCCCAGATCATTAAGTAGATGTTACCCATCAATTGAATCACACTAAAAGTAGTAGATTATTTTTGCATTACTACTAACCTAAATTTTGGTTTTCTTGCTCATTTAGTGTCTCTCATTTTATGTTATGGCCTCTCATTACTTTTGGGGGAAGGAGATCACTAGGAGTAGAAAAAAAAGTAGATAATGGCTTGGGAGAAAAAAAGAATCTTATCTTGAGCTTTAAAAGCTCTCACAACAGTTATTGACATCTAAACAATACTCTGCTACAAGGCTTTTTCTTCATTCATATTATATGTGATAGACAAAAATAGTCCAAAATATAATGATCGAATTCATGATCACCAAAGTAACTCAAAAAAAAAAAAAAATCATTTGAGAAGCCTACTCTTTGAGTTTCTTACTCTTTAAAAGAGATCGATAGAGAATTTACATCTTGTCTTCTAAAAGGGGTTTTTAATTCATGCCATCATACTGTTTCCTACTTTTTTCCTTCATTTCATGGACTAGAAGATTTAAGTTGAAATACATTTTAAATATATCAGTCAATAAGCTTTGCCTTTAAAAGGATCAGTGAAGTATGTGCTCCAGGTGGCTACATGATTAAAAGAACATCTGTGGATGGATATCTTTTTCCAGTACCTTCTTCTTCTTGGGTACTCGGTTCAAAGCTGGAGGATCATTCCAACCATTTGAGGACCTGTAACAGATAAAAGAGGGCATTTTCCTTTAGAATCATGAAAAGAAGAAAACTAAATTGTATCTATCGGAGAACACCTTCAAATTCTGCCCTAACCATGAGATAACTGTCACAAAAGTTCTACCAGTTGAGCTGTGGAGATCACTCTGTCGGTCACCCTGGATTCTCAACTCATTACCTTTAATAAAGGCCTTGGCTTAGTAGGCAAGATATCTTGATATTAAGGTGAAAGAGCTGTGCTAAATTTAAGGATAGTGCAGTTTTTATGTCTGTATTGGTATATAGCCTTCCTAATAAAATAATAAATCACTTAAGTCTGCTTTTAAAAAAGCTTCTGATAGTCAACACACAAAAAGAGTAAAAGCAGTAATCTATTTCCCAAGAGAAAAATTTAACATAAGCAATTCAACATAAGTAAACATGGTAGAAACATTGTTTAAAAAAAAAAAAGAGCCCAACTACATAAGTAATTTTTATCATCTTTGCCTTAGAAATTACTTATAAAATATAAAAGAACATTCAAATATTAGTGATGATTTTTTTTATGCCACACAACAAATTCCAGGCTGGCAGCAAATATAAAATTAAACTACTGTCAACTTTTATAACTTTCTCTAAAAAAACAAAAACAAAAAACCTGTCATCCCAAAGTGAGAAATGAACATAAGAAGCAGAACTCATTAAGGACCCTAATGCCAGTATCTTTAAAAACAAAAAGGAAGAAAACATGCCAGAAAGAAGACAGAATAATTTTTAAATCACAATATAATCATATTACATTTCACTGAATTTTGTATATGTGTATATGAAAAGACAAAAACTTACTCCTCTTTCAGTAAATTAAATATTCTTTTAGTATTTTACCTTTTACTTGTTTTGATATCCATGATATTAAATCACAAAATTGCTTAGCAAACCAAAGTACCTGTGACTCATATATAATGCCACAGAAATTTTTTTAAAACAAGATCTTCTAACCAGCATGGAGTAATTTTCCTTGATTTTAAAGATAAAACTAATTTTCTGCAAGTTTACGAGAAGATGGAATGCCAAATGATCTTCAAGACACTCAAGAGCTAATCACAAAATATTAAACCACATGCTGCTTTTTGCTTAACAAACTCTTAAAGTTCTGGTCATACACTGATTAAGCATTCAAATCTCTCTCACCAAAAAAAAAAAAATCTCTCCCATCACCTTTCAATCTTATTCATAAGAGAATCTTGTATAGTCATCTTTGTGTCTATATAACATAGATGACTTTTATGATTTACAGCTATTTGTGTCACCATGTTAATTCAATCAGTTCTAAGATCCGATTCATTAAGCAAAATAAAAAAAATGATATTGATCAGATTTAGGATATCATCAGCTTTGAAGTTCACATGCATTATTGTGAATGTACAATCATTAATTGCATTCAGTGATTCAGCGATTCCCAGAGGTGTATTTTGTAACTAATTCACCTTCCAACATAGGTGCCTGGTCTTGCATAGACTGATCTTCTGTAGACGAAATGTAAAAGTCACTTATACAGTATTATTAAAGACATTCTAAACTCTACTTTTCATTTTATAATTGTTTCTTCTCCCTCTGCTAACTCTCAGAAAGAACAAACTAATTTTATAAGGGAATAAAACTTACTTTTTAATCAAATCATGTGAAATGTCTTTTATCTAATTAAGAAACAGTTGAAGGGTAAAGCAAATTCATTTGTGTCAGTTCAATTAACACTTAAACATTTTTTTCTCTTATTGTGCACCATCCCTCTTCAAATTTTGTTCCTTCCTATTTAAAATAATTTTTCCCTGTTTGCATGAATTGTTCTTCTACTATTTGATCAACGAAGCTCGGAAATATCACTGGAAGGAGAGCACTAACATGTTATAACTAATGTGACGATTTTAGTGTTATCTAAAACTGTGAAACCAAATCAACTGACGATCTATTTATAATGCAGACTCTAATTCACAGGTATAGTGTAGAGCCCGAGATTCTACCAATCCAGCCAGCTCAGGTAATGCCAATGCTGCTGGTCAAAATCCTTTTTTATTACTAGCAATTTAAAATAAAATGGGAGGATTTCTACACTGGCCCACAGAATTCAGCACTGCACTTGTTAAAGATAAACATGTCGGACAATCTTAACAAGGTGGTGCCACCTCACTGCTGGATTTTGTAGTCAAGTGTCTGCATTCTGGAAAAACTATAATTTCTGGGGTCATACCATGAATATGAGCATACATGAGAAAAGGCCCAGGAAATATGTAACCACCTCATATGGTCTTTTCTATAAGAATATACAGATTTCCAGACTGTTTAGCACAAGTCTTCTGATATCACTACTTCTCTTAAGAGAACTCGTTTCTAGCTGTGGACAAGAGGAAAGAAGGCTGAAAAATAATACAACGATTCAAAATTGTCAGATATTCAGGGCCAGGCTAGGTCAGGCCCAATCTCAAATTAAAAGCATGTGGTGAAGGTATATCACATAGAACTTATGGGAATTCCACTATCTTCACTTGGGAAGAGAAGAACCAAGAAAACAGAGAAATTATTAGTGAGTTCAATCTGTTTGAGCTCTACTCAAGCACATGCCTCAGAAAAATTGTAAAGTGGGAGAGGTAATCCCATAACTTGAAATCTCATTGTATGGAGTTAATGAATAGATGCTTTTCTATCCAATATGGTTCTTAAACACAAACCAATTTCTTCAACAAGGCCCTAACTGAAAAGAAGAGTGATCAATAATAACTTACTGCTAGTGATTTCCCATTTTTGCTTTAAATGATGACTTTACAACCTAACTCCCCTGCAAACATGACCTCACAGCACTGTAGTTAATAAACCCCTAGGAGTCGTGTGTGTATTATGACAGAGGACTGACCTGATTAGTAACTACTGATGTACTCTCTGGCACCAGACGTCTGCTTCTGGACAGAGGGGTTGCCATATTACAAACTTAAAGTAATGAAAATACCTTGGCCTTGACCCTTTTTTTTTCTAGGTAGTACTCCCAAGAGCATGCCCTCTTTCCTTGCCCCATGAGAGGCAATATCAGAAGATGAGAGCTATTTTCCCTCTCACCTCTCATGGCAGTGACTTAAACCTGAGACAGTAGCCTGATTTCACAAACTATCAGCAGCATAAAAAAATGTGTGGAGCAATTTCTTATGTCCCCTTGGTAAAATGACACTGAAGTTATAATTTGAATCACATCAAATTCAAAGCTATGACTGAAACTAAATCAAATCAGAAACAAAAGAGCCTCAACAGAACACAGAGCCAGTGGCTAGCCTGTGTAACTTGAGGGTGGGAATGTCTGTTGAATAGAAAATAACAGTTGTACAATAATCAAAGTTCTCCCCAAAATACATGCCTGACTCCTTCTAACCTCAAACCATGCAAAAGATTTAGCCACATGTTTTATTTCAGCCAAATAATCCTTGTTCAAATCTCTTACCAATTTAATGCAGTTTTGTCTCTGCTATAATTCTAACCCCTTTCAATCTTTTTGCTTTTCTGTCTTTAAATTGTTTAAATATGATTTTTTTTAAACAAATTGACTTCTCATTTATAGGGATACACTTCAGTAGCAACATCAGGTAAAGCAAGCTCCATGAAGAACACAAATATCTACAGAAGAAAGTATCATGGACGTTCATTAGAGAAGTACACAATGATATTCCTGGTCAACACTTAAAAAATCAACACAACACAGTCTAATCTGGAGGATTAATTCTCTCATAAAATTATAAAGAGGAAATAATCTCTTTACTCTTTCAAAAAAAAACTATAAAATGGGGATAAATCTCTTTCATAACTTTTTAAATGATGACATGACTAACTGGCAAAAGAATGGTTCATGGTGTAACATTAAGAACAAAAAGATGTAAAATGACATGTGTGTTATGATCTCAATCCTTTAAAAACACATGCACATTTCACAGCTATTAGAATACTATTTCTAATACTATTTCACAGCTATTAGAATAGCCAGAATCAAAAAAGAAAAAAGAAAATATGGCATAATTGAGTCTCTTGTGCATTGCTAGTGGGAATGTAAAGTGGTGTTGCCGCTGTGGAAAAGTCTGGTGATTCCTCAAAAAATGAAATATTTAATTACTATTTGATCTAGCAATTCTACTTCTGGGTATATGTCCAAAAGAACTGAAAGCAGAAACTTGAACAGATATTTGTATATCCATGTTCACACCAGCTTTATTCACAATAGCCAAAATGCCCATGTGCAGATGAATGGATAAACAAAATGTGGTATAAAAAGTGAAATATTACTCAGCCTTAAAAAAGGAAAGAATTATGACATATACCACAACATTGATGAATCTTGAAGACAGTGAAAACAGCCAGTTACAAAAGGAGAAAGATGGTATGATCCTTACATGAAGCAGTCAAATACACATAGATAGATAGAAAGTAGAACAGTAATTACCGGGGGCTCTGGGAGGGGGCAGTTATAGTTTCACTAAGGGATGACGAAAAAGTTCTGCAGATAAGCAGTGGTTATGGCTGTATAATAATGTAAATGTACTTAACATTATCGAACTATACTCTTAAAAAAGATTAAAATGATAAATTGCATGTTATATTTTAACATTAAAAATTATTACATGCATATACACATACATATATATGTATGTATATGTATGTGTGTATATATATATATACATACACACATATATATGTGTGTGTATATACATAAAGAGAATAAATAAACCTAAATTATTAGTGGTTATATTTGGGTGGTAGAATTAGATAATTTTAATTTTATTGTCTAGAGTCACTCAAAATCCTACAGTGAAAAATTAATAAAAATCAAGAGAAAGTTAATTTAAAATCTGAATATGGCACGTCACTGGATACTGGAGACCCTTATCCATGTTAACATAGACATTAGTCCTCCACAGGTCTTTGGGGGAAGAAAGAGGAAACTGCTAGGTCTTACATGCAGGAGTGGAGCTGCATACCATCCTTACTTGAATCCCACTCTCACTGGGAACCTTCCTAGGTATTCTGGCAGAAACATAATGATAGGATCTATATACTGGCTGAGATACTTTTCAGTGGATTCACAAAATATTAGATGGTATAGAGAACTTTAGCTAGAAGGTAATTTGAGATGAAGAGAATAGAGTATCCTAGTCAACAATATACATCTCCTTTCCACTAAAGGCCTAACATGTCACATAAAAAAAAGGTGACAAAATTAAAATTTAGAAAGACATGAACCTTTGAGGTCATTTCTAATGACATAAAACAGAACTTTCCAAAAAAATTTTTTAAAGCAAGGCTATTATGCTCCTTTATTTAAAAGGTTAGACATAAAATATAAAAGACCCTTATAATTTGACTAGAAATATTTGTGAAAATTTACCAAAAAATTTCAGAATACTGTTTCATAAAAATATGCAATACTATGTCCCTTCAAGACTCCTCTATGTAAAGAAGTCCAAGATTATACACCTAAATTATCCATTGTTAAATGAAATCAACAAGGTTGACCCAAAGACAGCTTCATGATAGCTCAAAGGTCATTTTATCAGAAAATAATCTGAGTAAAATTCTAGGGCCTTTATTAACAAGCTTACATTAAATGAGGACACACACACACACAAAAGTGACAGGTAGTACCCCACTTAACCCAGTGAGTAAAACAGGGAAAACTTCCTGCTGCTTTTTGTGCTGCCACCACTAAACCAGTATCGCACTATCCTAACTCAACTGTTAGCACATCATACCTAGAACTGGGAGACAGTCTGTTTTCCTTGCCTAATTCTGCCATGCTGCCCACAATCTCTTTTGTAAGACCACCTTCAGATTAACCTCTCAAGTATCGACTCGACCATGCTTCTGATCATTTCAACTCCTTCACTAGAACTTTTCTTCTTACCACATGAAGTATAAAATTCTTGGCCTGGTATTAAAGGCTTTCCAAAATTTGGCCCAACTGCAAATTTTATGTTCCAATTTATAGCAAAGCTATGTGTTGTTCGATAGAAATATAGTCTTTGTCAGCCTCCCCACCTCTACTTAAAATTGTAATTATAGACTCAAAACTCATTAAAGAATTTACCTAATTTAAAAAAAAATTACTGAATGAATATCTTGATGATTATAACATTAGTTTCTCTGGGTTTGGGCACATAATTTTGTGGTCTCCTAATAGTTAGAGGGCTTGAAAATTCTAGTGTCCGTCAAGAATCATCCACTGCACAAGCAGAATTTCCAAGTCCTACAGAAAAACTATGATATGATCTAAGACACATTAGAACAAGATAAAAGTTTCAGTCACAATTATTTGAATAACCTAAGCAAAATTTACAGGAAATTAAAAAATAAAATATGACAAAAGCTACAACTGTTAATTAAAATAAAAGGAACTATTAACATGCAAGAAGTAACAAAGCAGCTAGCTTAGTGCATGCTGAATGTTGAAAATGTTTGGCTGCTTCTTCCTATTAGTCACTCTGTTTCTCAGCCAGGTTAGAACATTGTTACTTTGTATGAAAGCAAAGACTGTTATCTCATGGCAAACTGCAGTTTTGCTTAAGAAGAAAAAGATACCCATGCAAATATTTAACTTAGATGATGTAACAAATGCCTAAAACAATGTTGCTAAATGATTTTTCTAATTCCAACACTGATAGCTACTTTTATCACATCAAAATAAAACTATACTTGGTAAAGAAGAATGAACATGGGTTTTGAGGAATGAGATATCTGCGTTTGATCTCAACTTGGAGACTGTCACAATGTAAATGTAAAAATCATGAAAATATAATACAACTCCTAGGAAACTCAGGTTTCCTCATGTCAATTTTTAAAGAAATAATTATTCCTATTTCTTATGGTTTAAGATTTAAATAAGAAAATACTTGTCAAATACTAGCACATGGCCAATATATGTTCAATAAATGACAATTCACTTTCCAACTTCTCTGTACCGCCTTTCAAGTGGGGAGTTACTCAAATCCATCTTTTACTCAGGAACTCTAGTACCCAACTATTCACTGAAATAATGTTGATACTGTCCTCACTCAGGTTTTAAATTCTACAACTTAATTAGCACTCCTCTCTAAAATATCAACCTACTGAAGTATTTGTATTGCAAATTCAAGAAATCTTATTTGTGCAGCAAATGATGATATATAATGTGTGTGTGTGTGTGTGTGTGTGTGTGTGTGTGTGTGTGAGTGAGATTTTTGGCATTCTGGGCTTTAATACTGTATATTAAAGAGGAGGAAAATTGTGTATAATTCTGGATCCATAAGTCTTTATTAGAAAAGACTATTTCCTTAATAGATCCAAGTTTTTGATGTTTTTAGCAATTAAAGCTTCTGCTGAGGACAAAAAAAGGATAAAAATATATACTGGACTTCCCAGGAGCAACTTCGGTATTAGGAGAAAAGCAAAACTCACTCATTTTTATGCCCCTATAATTCAAAATCTTTAGTTATAATCTGAAAAAGAAATTATTTTCAAATAGCAAAATACACAAAACTCTGAGTGAGGTTTTGTGTAATCAGATAGAATTTTTCAGTCATTATCCCTAAATGATTTTAATGTGCTAATGTATTCAATCCTTTTTGTAAGTTTATGAGTAGGTACTATTATTATCTTGAGGAAACTGAGGCTTACAGAAGTAACTTACTCAAGGGTCACATAATTAGATAATAGTGAAGCAGGGATAAAAAACCAGGAAATATAATTTCAAAGCCTGCATTCTTAACCACTACATTAGTGGTTTTTAACCCTGATGCACTGATCCCTTTTTATAGTGCATGCTTCTGAGGCCCTTTTACTATCCTAAAATGAAAATCAGATAATATAACCTAACCATAAAAAATTAATATATTGCTCTAATTATAACATGAGAAATAAAAAATTTATAAACATGTATTTCACAATAAAAATTTTTAAATGATGATCTTAATTAGAAAATTTCAGGCACAACTACACTACTAGACAAAAAAAACCCAAACCCACCACACATCTAGAAATTTCCAAAATGTTTGAGAGGGTAGTATTGGTCCTAATGGAGGACCAATACACTACTGTATACTGATTTCTACTGTTAGAGATTCTGTTTGTTGTGTTCTCTCACTTTTTTCCTTTAAGTAAGCATTCGAGATCCCTCCTCACCTTTACAAGTAAATATAATTACAAAATTTGTACAGCCTAATATCTTGTGCTGTTTAATCTTCATGAATGAGTTTAAGGGATAAATAATTTTAAAAATTTAAAATTTCTCAGTGAGAACAAGGAGTATAGTTTTGCTCTAGTAAAGAAATTGGTGTCAACTAAATCTGGTTCCAACCACCACTTATTTTGCAGATTAATTTCTAACCACACACTCTTACTCTTTTGAAGCTCTAAAGCTTTCCTCATTTAGCAACTAAAGTTCATTATGGGAGCATCATACTTTTAGAGATAGTTTTAGAATTTTTTGTAAAAATTCAGTATCTCACATTACCCAGTATACAAAGTTAGAAATATCCACCCATGTGTTCATGAAAAAATAAAGAAGGGAGCCAAACCAAATCCCTTTCAAGCTCAGACCTGTTTTTTGGGATGCAGGCAGCTCACTGGCAGCAGGCAGTATACCTGTTGTTCCAGGAGGCAGTGCATAAGCTGAAGATGGTGGAGCTCCTGGTCCGCCATGCTGGAAGGATGCTCCAGAGGAAGGGGGAGGGGGAAAAGAAGCAGTAGGACTGGAGGCAGGAGCAGAAACCTGGTGCTGTGCTGCGTACAGTTGAGACTGCCCAGAATAGGAAGAAGCAGAAGATATGTAAGGGGTGTTAGGGTAAGCATTTGAAGTAGAAGGAGCAACAGGTTGCTGAGGTCGGTATGTTGCTGACCCCCCTGTTCCGAAGGAATACTGCTGGGCTGGTTGATAAGCTATACCAAGGAGAAGAAACAAAAATTTTAATTAGTTACAAGTTCATTAAGACAGCAACAGAAACCCAAAGTTACCTCATCTCATAACAACTGTTTTCATCATTCTTCTTTTAACAAGAAGTTATGACCAAACATGGTATGCTTTTGATAGCTTAGATGCCCTAAATATACTAAAAGTCATTGGATACTATATTTGAAACCTGCCATCTCCAGATACTGTGGACTATGAAAACCTTTGAATCATCAGATCCCCAAACTGCTAAGACTGACTCTTTTCTGCTCTAGACTTTCCAGAGATCACTTCATTAGGTATATAAATGTTTAATCACTACGTTGTATTCCTGAAATTAATACAAAATTGTATGTCTACTATAATTGAAAAGTAAATTTAAAAAAAAGAATGAACCTTTTTTGAGACTTGCTATTTCTGTGAAAAGACTCCAGTGACAGCCACTAGCCACCAGATGGAACCATGGAGGAATTACACATACAAAGAGGTATCACATATCCTTTACAATAAAAGTTATAGGGAGTTTGGTGGCAGCTCAAGATCTTCCCTACCATAAGAACTATAGAATGAGTACTACTGTTATGAATCAAATATGTTCTCTCACATCTAGTAAAATCATCAGCTATTCAAATTCTAAGTACAGTTCCAAATTAATAGTCAACTCTCTGATTCCTCACAAAACAATTACAATATTTAGTATGCTGCACATAGTTGGTTGGTAAGCAATCAGGCAGCCACCTAATATTTTAATGTAAAGACCTGAACTCATATCAGAGATCTTAATACCATCACATTCTGAGTGACCAGGGTAATGAACTTCTACAGAGTGAACTGAGTAGAGTGGTTCTTCTGAAGACAGTACTTTCACATGGAGCATTTGAGTGAAAAGTTGTATCAAATTTGTATTTATGTTAAGAATACCCATTTTGGCATAAAGCGTGCTCATAAAGACTAGTTCCTACTAGATAATGGCCTCTTGTTTTTATAATAATTGTTTAGTCATATAATTTTCCCCTTTGAGATTTTTATTTTTTGCTTTCCATTTAATTTTAAAATAGTGGTGATATTTTGCTAAGTACAAATATTTTCTGGAAAAAAACAAAAGCCAATGGTGGATATATGTCATTATCATACATTTGTCAAAATTCACAGAAGGTACAACATGGAGAAAGAACCCAAGTATGGCCTCTGGATAATAATGAAGTAGGGATGTAGGCTCATTGACAGTAACAGGTGTACCACTGTGGTACAGGGTGTCAACAGTTGGGGAGGTTTGCATGGAGGGCAGGAGGTATATTAGAACTTCCTGAACTTTTAATTTTGCTATAAACCTAAAACTACTCTTTAAAAAAAAAAAAACCTGTATCTTAAAGAAATAAAATAAATGGAAAACAACAACAAATATCCCTTGGATCCATTTTTTCAAAAATAGTTTGTGTCATGTTGTCTGAAGGAAAAGAATATGTACCAAATAATATCTAAAATTCTATTGTTTTATAACCAAATCATGGGACAACTTACTCTCCTTAATAGGTCTTAGTAAAGGCGCAGAAACAGGAGCCAAGTGTTCTGAATGGACCAACATAGGAGCTGTTAGCATGCTGACTCAGGATGCTTCCCAAGGAAACCATGTCTCTCAATAGCAAGGACTTGGGCTCTACACACCTTGGTTCTTTACTTGTTAAAACTGATTTAATCATGGCTTTGAAGCTTCAAAGTAAATAGTTACTACACTAGATAAGACATGCTGCTGTGAAAAGACTTCACGGTCACACTACTTACGCTGTGGCTGTGGATAAGGTGGTACCTGGGTGTGCATATGACCTGGAGATGTGGGAAGCTGAGCTGCAGCAATGTTTGGATTAACATTTCCATGCACTAAGAAACCTGGAGGTGGAGGATTTTCTCCCTAGGAAATAAGAATATGGTAAAAGGAGGATTATTTGGGATCAAGAATCTTACCTGATGGATTTATAATATTCGAAGTGGAATTCTATTAAAAAAAATTTATTATGTAAGAAATATTGTATTTTGCACATTTTATCTTCTTCAGAGTGCATTTTCTGAGCAACTATTCTTAGTGATTTAAGGATCAGACAGGTTCAAAGTAATAACTGCAATGAATGACAACAGATGCTAATAGCCTCATGAAACAGTGTCAATGGTATTTATAGTAAATCACCAGGATTTTCCATCTTTACTAAATTCCATCCACACTTTGGAAATATAGGTATAAATGCTACAAGGGAAGTTTGCTTCTCTTCAATTTCTGCAATGCTCAAAAAAAAGAAAAAAAAAATCTTTAGTGAAATCAGATATAAACCATTGCTAGAACCTTGGTTGATGTTTTTCTAGCTCAACAAGTCAATTTAGAACTGCAAAGGATGAGAGAGGGATAAGAAAACAAATTAACTATGTTAAAAACTGCTTCTTGCATCCTAAAATCATTCAAATGCAATAAGCAGGCAGACAGATGGGTGGATGGGAGAAAGGGAACTTGAGAAGGAGGAAAGAGAACACATAGACTACATATATATTTAAGTGAGCAAAATTCTGCTCAAAGAGGAATAATGAAGGATATACCTGTGTGTCAGAGGGAGAGGCTGCAGGTGGATGGCTGGGAAGGGCGGTAGGAGTTTTGTTACTCCAGGTAGTGACAGTAGGGGCAATTCTAACCTGAATCGAACAAAGAAATACCAATCACAGAAAATAAAAGATGAAAATGTTAAAAGAAGGAAAAACCCAAAAAGGCATTAATGGCCATAAGCAAAGCAAAAAGTGAGAGCAGCAAGACACACAGGCAATTGCTTTCAAGGTAACTGGAAATTTCAAAAGAAAAACACATTCACAATAAAACAAAGGGAGAGAGGCAGTAAGAAAATTAATATGAAAACCTAAATCAAAGCACAAAAACAATACCATTCAAGTGTCAAGAATAAGGGAGTGGGGTGGAGTGGAGTTAGGTCCTGTAAGTAGGGAAGGAAAAACATTCCGAGAAAAGAAGTAACTGCATTAAAAAGTGATTTTTAAAGCATTAATAGTATTCATGCTATTAGATGTGTAAACACATTGCTTTAAGTTCCCTTTTCTGGATTTCATTACAGCCATAAATATCAAATTAGTCTTATATGAGGCTTAGAATCATATAGAGAATATTAAAGAACATCCAGTCTAATCCCACCCTTTACCATTGACAAAACCAAAGCCCAAAGAAATGAAGAGGTTTACTAAGGTCCATAAACTCTGTGGTAAAGGAACTAGAAATAATTCCAGGTCTCCTAATTCCCAGGCCAGTGTCTGTACTCTACACCATGTTGCCTATCCTGGAGTTCAGAGGTTTTCAATTTTTTTTTCTAAGCCATCAAAGTCCTTTCCGTCAAGTAATTATTTGTAGAAACTCCAATATATAAACAAGTAATAGCAAAGATGTGCTAGTCAAAGTAGAAGTGGAACAAATCTGGCCTCCCTTTCATTCCCTTTACTCCTGCTTGTAAACATTCCTTTAAAACCACAAGCCATTGTCCTCATTCAACATATCCTAAGTTTTGATTGAGAAAATCACTGCCACATAAACACAGGGTTTCAGCTCCTGGATAACTTAAAAACTGCTGAATCACCTACAGATATCTGACTCTTCAATGGCCATCTTAACTCACACTGTGGTTCCCAAAGGACCCCAAGACAAAAAGTTCTAGGTGCATGTGGTAATTCCGAGACTCCTGGCTAGGCAGTTGTTTTGTTGCTTTCTCCTTTCTTCTAATTTTTTTTTTTTTTTATGAATGCCAAGAAAACCCCCCATAGAATATTTATGGATTTAAGCCCTAACAATCTAAAACTGTGGGCACAGAATATCTGACTCTGAATCCTCATTACCAAAAGAGATTTAGATTTCAAATCCAAGTTGAAATAAATATGTGTTAATCTTTAAATAGTAGCATTAAGGAAAGATGTCTGATCTCTTGCCATTGTTGCCCTAAGAAAAGATGCAGCATGGCCTAATGACAGCCATGCTGAGTTGCAGAAACTTCACTAAAAGCTGGGAATAGGGGGAAAAAGTAAAAGAAAATCACTGCTTAATTTATGGTTGAATTTGTTTTCCTTTTCTTAAAGTATGAGACTGCTAAATCAAAGTAAAACAAGAAGCTTTTGATGTTTTTGCTTTCTCAGAAAGACAGATAAACCCAAGGACATAAAGAGCAAATACTCTCTTCTCCCAATGCAGAGAATGCTTTACTACTTCAGTACCAACTCAAGATGCTCTAAAGTTCTAGCCCCAAACTGCCAATTAACTAACCACACAATGTTGAAAATTTCAAGCTATGTCTTAAAACTCTGGATGGTTGCTTGTACACTCTACATCTCAGTTTCCCCAGCCATTACCTATGTCATAGACTTCTAAATCTCTACAGGATTTGAGTATTTAATGTTTACTTTACCAATATACCCCAATCGTGTAGGATAAAGACAGGCACTCCAAGTAGGCTCTCAATAAAAATTTGTGAAATGAATGAAAAAACGAAACAGAGTATTCTCTAGACTGTTAAAAGTTATATGAATGCAATCTATCTTGATTTATTACTAACCAAAAGAATAGACAAAAAGTATGATTTGATTTTTTTAAAGTTTTTTTGTGATTTTATATTTACTTTGTTAGAATGAAATATAAGAAAGATCCTGTCAATTGTATCAGCAATCTATTCTGTATTAAAATGGGCAGAGGAACTGTTAAACTGTTTTCAATCAAGACTGTTTATTACTTATGAAAAAAATATACTTTTCCTTTAAGAACAGGAAGGTTATCTGCTGGTCTTTAGAAACATAGTTTCCACATGAAATAGTAAAAGGGCCACATTTTATGCCACCACAAATTTAAAAATTGAATTAACAAAAATTATGTAATCATCTTCACATTCTCTGTGACCTGCAATTTTATAAACCTTTGATTATTCACTTTTCTCTAATATCCAAGTTGTCTCCCCAAAAAGTTTGTATTCTCAATATTCTTTATTGTATGGATAAAGAAGATATAGTAAATCTACGCTAATTCTTCAAAAAAAATTATTCAAAAAAAGACTATTTTAAAAAAATATTTTATAAAATTAACCAAATAACCCACAAAATTGTTCCTGTTACTTTACTTAGTTTGTTAGATGAATCAAATTTAGAAGTTTCAAGAACAGATATACATGCATAAGGGAAGTTTAAGTGATGGCGAAATCTCCTTGGAGAGCTTAAATTAATTTACATCTAAAATATAATCTATTTAACGAGATTAAAGGGATGATTTTTAAAAACATCTTAAATACCACTTTGAAGAATATAAAAAGTATAACTATTAAAACAATGTTGTCTAGACATCATAGCAGATGTCTCTAACCCAACAAATTAAAACTAATTTAAATAGAAATACATAAATGTTCCTACTTATTCTGGACCATATTACTCACATGGGGATAATATTGTTGAGTTGGAACTCTCGGCATCTGTGTGTGGCCAGCAATTGGTCCAGGCCTGCCCTTGGGCAGCTGCTGCCTCTCATAAGGAACTTTAGTTGATTCCTGTCCCCGTACAGGCTCTCCTTGTGCTTTATAAAGTCTGTCACGAAGCTGCACAATATTTGGCTATAAGAAGCAATGGATTAGACAAAGTAAACTGTTAGAGTTCACCCAAATATATCACAGCATGTTGACTTTCTTCAAGTAAGCTTGATCATTCATATATTTGTACATATACAATTGACTCTGGCACATTAGGGTTTGACATGGTTTCTGACACCAAAGGTCCATAATATATAATGTAACTTGTAATTTAACTGAGGCAGGGATTTGAATTATGTCCACTACATGGTAGCATGGAAGATCAATGTCACTTCTCATCACTCCTCTTTTGTTTTCTTATAGAGTAATTCTCACAAATCATAAAAAGGTAGTTAAGAAATATATAACTTTTTTTTGTAGGGAAAAAAAGGCCCTAAAAGAGAATTAAATGCTGAAGACGGTGATGGAAGAAAACGATGATCTAAGAAAGAGATAAACTCAAAGAAGCTTATATAGATCTATAATTATATAGTGAGAGTTGACTATATGCATGTTCCAGGTATTAACAACAACAAAAAAGTAATGTTGAAATGTTTTAGCAAGAATTCATTTTACTATCTTTAAAATTTATCTATTTCTACAAATTCATTGACGGATTAAAGATGTTATTTAAACTTTTTAGGTATACTTTATTGTCTTTCGTGGAGGAGAATTATATACCAGAATGATATGACAAAGTCTCAGGACATATTTCCCAGAAAATACTAAGCGTCTACTGAGACATATAGGAGAAAGTAACATCAAAATCATGATATTTTTATAAAGAATGTTCTTTAAAGTCCAAAAAAAAAGCATGAAGAATAATGTATAAAAATATATGTGGTTATAAATGGTATTGAAAAGAGTTTAATTCTAAGGCTAGATCTAAAGGTCTTAGATTAAGTTAGTCTTAAAATAGTTTTATATCTCAATGTAAAAATGAGACCTTATTAAGTAAAAATTCATATAAAACTACTATGCCACAGTGATCATAAAGACGAATTTTCTATTCTACCTTTTATTCTCTGTGACAGTTTAGAAAGATATGAGCTGGATCCTGCATGTAAGTATATACAAAACCACCCAGAGTCATACTATGCTCCCTAGTCCTGGTACACAGATGTATTTTTACTCGATGAAATTTACTGATACTTCTTGAACAGACAAGATGCTGAAAAAAATTTTAACAACAAAAAAATCCATCCAAAAACAGAAGGAACTTTACAATAAAAAATATAGAAATAATGCAAGGCTAAAAATTAAGCTCTGTCAGACACACACTGTAGACATAAATACCCTACTTATGGAAAACTTTCCTAAAATGCCACACCGACTTCCACCTGTACTTTCCTGTGGGTTTTAGGTTCCCTCTTCTGTGCTCCCACAGCACTACCTCTTATCAGTATTTTGCACTTCTGGAATCCCATGTTTACTCATCTACAGTCATTCTGAGTTTGGAAACTTGGCCATCTTGTTCATCACTGTATACTCAGCACTTACTGAACTGAAACCAATACCATGAAAATGCCTGAGTTTTACTGCACACCAAATAAAGATATGATATTAAGAATGTAATGTGGTTCCCTTGGCCTTAAATACTTAAAAATATACTTGCCCAGAGACGGCATCAGACTGAAATGTTATATAGGATGAGATTCTTCACTAATATCTGGGATGGCACTTGTGGGAATTATAAAATTACAACCCAATAGTTTAAGTATTAACATTTATAGTTTTTCAACATCAAGGATTCCTACAAAGGACCTTGTAAACAAATTAGCATTTGGCTTAAGTAACAAAAAGTTGGTCTTTTTTCCAATTATTTTCCTCATTTCCTCAAATACTATGTCTCTCTGTACAAAGGGACTATCATACTACAAGAGAATACATACAGTGTGAGTACATCTAAAATGATCCTGAAGAATTATCAATAACATTCACTTATAGTCAGGTGATAAAAATTCAAGACTCCAAAACACTCCACCTACTAGTATATGTTTAATACTGAATGCTATCTACTGAACTCTCCTTACTCATATGTTAAAAGAAGAAAAATGGCCAGTTCTAATTACCTGGTTGGTACATTCAGGAAGAAAAGCCAAGGCTGCAGCAATACTGCCCTGGGCTGCCAACAAGTTGGCATACTGACTCATCTTCTCAGCCAAAAGAAATCCTACAGCGTTAGTGTCCACAGCCTGTGTAAGTTGTACAGCTTTTCGTAGGATGACAACTTTCTCAATCAGATCCTAAAAGAGAAAAAGAAGGGACAGTAAAGGAAAAACAGACAAAGATACCAAGATGTGTATGAGAGGAAGTAGGAAAAGATAAAGAGTTACTAAGATTTCTAAAACCTACTAAAAGTATAGTACCTATTATTAATTCTCTTAGAAAGGTCTAGAATAGTTGACTACCATTCAGGTAACTGAAAAAGTAAGGAGGAAGAAGGTCTCTTACCCATGGACAAGGCATAGGTTACCACTTTCTCCTAAACATCCTTAAACTGCCAGATACTTATGAGCTAAAATATGCAAATATCCAAAGTGAAAGTGATAGGCAGATGTGTGAAGGCAGAAACCTAAGTTCCAGCAGGTGCAGGAAAAACTATGAGTGAAAACATCATACTATCATTATAAAAATAGTACTACTGTGAGGTGACCTCCAAATGGGTTTACTATTTCAAACTAAAGTTTTTCACGTTGCTCTTCAATACCAATTCTTTCAATAATGGGAAGCTATGCTTCAGGTATAAAGCATATAAAGAATATCCTACCCACCCGCCCTTCATAAGTACACAAATCCAGAGCAAAACAAGTATGTTTTCTCTCAAATCACTTAGAAGGGGGAAATCTCGATTTCATATCAAATTTTCAATTTCAACAGTGATCAAACAAGCAACAACCCCACTGAGAAAACCTCTTTCCAAGAAAAAAAATAAAAATTAGACTGAAATATCATGAGACTCTTCATTAAATGCTTAGGAAAAAAACTTAAATATATAGTTACTCAGTGCCTGAGAACTGTCCCCACATTTTTTACTTCCTTTCTTGCCTGAGTATTGGTGCTACATGGGATTTCAATGACCTTACTTTCATTTCCCCTTAACGATGAAGATTCTCTATCGGTACAGGGATGCCTCCCATTCCTTACCCCACATTGCTTTTCTGTGCCCAAGGCAGACAGGATCTCTGGAGGCAGAGAGGAGCAAGAGGCAGAAGAGGTAAAGCCAAAGGCTGTTTTTATACTCTGGCCTCCTTCGTCCTGGCCTTCCTTCTATGTCCCCTAGTCAACTACCAAATCACAACCTGATCTTACAAACAGCTGCAACCCCATTTAACTATCCCATCATCTCAAACTTTGTCCTTCCAAATATAGCAATAAATACATATAATTATCCAGCAAAAGAACTTTTAAAATGTAGAGTAAGGCTGAAAGCAATGAACTTCTAGAACAAATCAATTCTAGAATATAAACAGAGTGAAAGAAAACAACACTAAGGAGAAAGCACCCTTTGTTTCAAAGATACTAACCTGAAGGGATAAAGGGTTGCTCCCATCTTGAGCTTTAGTCCAACATGCAACTAATTTCTCTACATTCCCTGCACAAATATAGCAGAGACAGGCTTGAGTCTGCAGGAGGCTATCACCTTCACTTTCAAGCCTGGTTCCCAAAAGATCTACAGATAAAGAGGAAAACAAAATAAGATTATACCCAACACAATCTGTATATGAGGTTGTAAGCAACCCAATAATATTTTCAGAAGTATAAATTAAACTTCACAACCAATGAGTAGCAGGTGGAAACAAAATCACTCTGTCATGTGGCAGAGACAAGATTCCGAAGTCCAGTCTGTCTAAACCAAAATCATTAAACAGTATTATTAAAAATAATAACTAGGTATGAAGAAGTAATATAGTTAATAATTCTAAGAGAAGCAGTCAAATGAGTACTTTTTCTTTTTTAATTTTTAATTTTTTTTCAATTACGGTTGACATTTAATATTATTTCATATTACTTTCAGGTATACAGCATAGTGGTTAGACATTTATATAATTTATATAATTTACATGTATATAATTTATATAGTTATTAAGAGAATTCCTTTACCTTATTGGAGACTGGTAGGTTTATAAAAATTTCTAATATCTGTCAATTTTATTTACAACATTTTATTTATACCATGCCATATACATAATATAAAGCTCATTTTCTTACCACAAAGGGCTGAAAACTCATCAAGTTTAGCATAAGTCAATACTGCAGCTAAAGCCTCTTTCCAATTTCTAAGGTCACAAGACTCAACAATCTCTTTCCAGTTCTTCATCACCACTGCAGTAATTAGCTTGGAAAAGGGAAAGAATGGGAGAATTAAAAGGCTTTGGTATATTAATAAAAATTAATTCTGGCTAATGAATCATATCTTTCAAAACTATCATTATTCACACTATTTTCATGTAGAATAAAGTAATAGCAAAGTGAAGTTTTTCCTTGAACCAAGTGACACAGAAGACTGTATTATTTTTCCTCAAAATTAACATAGGCTCAAATAAACTCTTATAAAAATTCTAAAGAAAAAATCACACAAACATACTTTATAAAATGCTGAGAAAGGAAAGTATAGAGTATTATCAAAACATTTAACAGGAAGACATAATGGATCTAATAGATCAGGAAAAACTTTCTGAACACATAGACAACTGAGCTATGGAGCCGGAATCAACTCCATCAAGAAGGTAAAATACATTCCAGACCAAAGGAATACTATGTGCAAAGTCCTGAAGGAAAAAGGCATATGGAGTTTGTGAGGAACTGAAAGGCAACCAAGTGTGACTAAAAGATAACAGGGGAGGAGGTGATGAGAATGACAGCAACCAATGGGGAGAATGATAGCAACCAATGCTGGAAAAACTGGGATAACTTTTATGAAAAGAAATTTAATAGCATCAAAATGTTCAGACCCTCTGCACCAGAAATTTCTTTCCTAGGACTACAGCCTCATTAAACAATTAGAAATTCGAACAAGTCTTCATCAGGCATGATGAGAATGTTTATCACTAACTTATCTATATTAGGAAAATATTAGAAATACCTAAACGCTCCAAAAGAAGGGAAATAATATATCCTTGCTATAGATTATAGAGCAATTAAAAATCTTTGTAAGAATCTTTATAAAGATAGGGAAAAATGTTTGCAATATGTGTCAATATCTATAAGCAAAACCACACATGTATGATTTTGATTGTTTTTAAAAGTTTTACAAATACATAGAAAGAGATATGAAAAAATAGAACCAATCTCAGATTAAGAAGTACCAACCTATCTGATGAAAGAGCTAGGGGGTGCTACATTTTCTCCTTAAAATTTCTTATATTCTAACTTTTCTACAATAAAAAACCTAGAAAGTATTTTTCTCTTAAAAAATTATATATGTGAAAAACAAAAACTGGAACAATCATACCACAAGTTATTAACAATAACTATTTCCGGGTCAAGGAATCATGGGTGGAGTTTTTTCACTGTTTGCTGTTTTGGCATTTCAATGATCTATAAGAGTGTGTTGCTTTTATAATCAGATAAATGTTGTGTTTGTTTACCTATTTTTAAAATAACATACCCTGGTAATTTTGCTTTGGGATTTTGCAAAGTATTTTTTCTGGGTCCGAGCCAAGAGTTCTTGTCCACCTGCTATTGCCAATATAATGGCATCAGCCATGCGGTTATCATGTAAACAAAGGTCAACAGCACTCTCAAAATTGCCCGTCAGCAAAGCCTGAGTGATTAAACCATCAATATCTGCAATGAAAATAATACACTGAAGTTACATAAAGCTTTTTCTTACAAGAAAAAATACTTCATGTATCAATTTTTACATGTACACACAAAGGGGGGGGAATGTCAATTTCTGAAAATTACTGGTGATAAATTTCTAACACAAACTTTTGAGATCTATGGAAATATAATGAGATGTATACAAGTAAAAAAAAAGGTATGATAACACATTTTCCAGATTGCTGCACTAGAATAATAAAGATCATTATATAGTTTCTATCACATCGGTGTCAGAACATTCCACCATTTCTAAGGCATTGATGACATACTAAATGATAACTGAGTACTTCTTTACAACCCACTACCATCTGTGGCAATACATTTTCAAATGAAACTTAGGGACTATTTGTTTTCAAATGGTTAAACAAAAAATTCAAAATCAAAACCAATAGATACTTACCCCCACTGATGGAGATGTTAAATGTTCCTCTAGCTGGAGGGAGAAATTCCGATTCTTGTTTTTCCTCTTTAATACGCTAAAGAAATAGATAGGGCAATGAATTAGCCAGAATGAAACTGTGGAATAATTTACTGGCAAAACAAAATTTATATATGATTATTCACCTACTGATTAGATGACATGCCAAGTTAATCCAGAAAAGTTCTCAGATCCAAGTTTACACTAAGATCTACAATTTCCCTAAGAATTAACTTCTATTATACAACCATAAATAAAATCCAAGATTACTAGGAATAATGTCAAACAAATATAATTCATTACTGGTAGCTCAGAAATTATTGAAGCTGAAGAATCTTAGTTTTCTTAGATACCTCACTAAGTGTAGCCTGAAACACACAAAATGTTTTTAATCATATTCTAGATATTAAAACAACCCTGCTTCTACATATCTAAAAGTTTCTGTCTACTAGGTTTAGTTATAGGGTTTTTCTGGTTTTGATTGAATTAATCATAAAAAAAAATCACTTGGTATCCTTAAATAAATGCAAAATAAACATTGTTTATGAATAAACTATGATTATAGATTTTGTGCTCTACTCAACTTAGGCATAACTGGAACAGCTGATTAGTCTGGTAAAAATATATATAGTTCTGCTATAAATTTCTCAAACTACCTATAAGACTGAATAAAAATAAATTCAATATTTTCTTTCTTTAGAAGGAAATATAATAGAGGCATATTGATGACAAATGCTTTAAATGGCTTCTCTTCCATGCATAAAAATTCAAAAGAAGACAAAAATAAAATTTCTGCACTTGTTACCTGCACATCTGAATGTAAAAAGCACCCTAGTATTCAAAGTCAGGGGCATTTTTTGGATTGAATAATCTTAGTGCACAGCACAGCATAGTATCATATGTAAATAATGCTCATTAGTTAATGCTGACTATTACAGGAGACTAATTATAATTTAATTCTTTCCCGAACTAAAGAGAAGCATTTTAGAATTTAAAACTCTAACAAAAGATTTCAGAACTTAAGTTATTCACATTAAGGAATAAATAAGAGATGCATCTGATTAGAGTCACTAACAAACTTACCAAAAAATCCTCTTCTTTCTTTTAACTCAAATTTTTCAAATTTGCTTTCTAAAAACTATTGATATACTTTCATTTATGGACTTTTGAAATATACATAGACCAAAAGATGCATAATTTATTACATGCTGAGTACCTTCAATGTGTAATCTACTATGTTTGAAAAACAATAGTATCAGCAAGATAAAGGGGAAGATTATACCTCCTCAAAGTTTTTTCAAATACTCTGAAAGTATCCATTGATGACTACTGTTTTGTTAAAGACATATTATTACCTATTAATTCATGATTGTATTTCCAAATGGTCCTCTACTGGGTAACACACAGTTAGTCTATTAATAAATAAGTGGAAGTACATTTCTTTAATGCATCCTACAATTTTGTCTGGGTATTCCCAAAATTAGTTCAAAATTTTTGTAAGATTTCACACCCATAACCTTTTATTCTCGAGTTAAATAATGGCTAGAAGACCCACTTCTAAGAAAAATGTTTTTTTTAATAATCATCTTCTAGTAGTCTAAATTTATTGAATTATGTTTATAATTTAGTAAAAAGTTGTAAGAAACAATCTATAGTCAGGATATCCCCATATCACAAAGAACAATGAAAAAGTCAAAGATGAGATGGGAAACAGTAACTTATTGATTAATTTTCCAAGATGAAATATAATTAGGGAGCAAGAAAAGTAATCGCAGAATTATTAGTGGTTTAAAAAACCCCAGAAAATTCAAAGGAAAAAGTTAATGATACAACTTTGTGTTCAAGGACTCTTTTAAACCAGTTATAAAAATTGTCAACTACAATTCAGAATATGTTTCCAGTAAATCACAACAATCAGTTTATTTAGTGAAATATTCTTTACTTGGACTCAAAGTTTAAAAGACTAATTCAGATGCCTATGCCACTGATAGTGGACCCTAAATATTAATGTGCCAAAAAAACATTAACTTTAGATGTGATGCACGGCAATGTGGATTTCCGAATAAAATCTCTTTTCAGTTTGACATCATGATATCCATTGGACCAAATGAAGTCAATCTCACATCAATTGTTAATTTTAAACCATATAATTCAGAAGCTAGCTCATGAAACTAAAGATTTCAGAGATGATACCTCTGTCAAACTAATAAACAGACTCCTACTCTTAACATCTCTAAGAAAACAATGCCCTCCAACTTTACTTTGGAACAAGTAGTCAAGAAAATTTTCCATATTTCAATGTGAAATAAATAAGTATCACGTAACTTCCCACTGTAATTACAAAATGAAAAAAAAATAAGTACCTCTCCCAAGAGCTGCTCTTCAGCAGCAGGGCTCTCTTCCCCATCACTCTGTGCTACTTGGTCAGAGTCTTTAAGAGCCTTTGGTACACAAAACAATTACAGAGGAAGTTGAAGAATATAGCATTAAAAGGTTAATAGTGAACAAGGAAGATAAAAGAACCAATAAACAACATTCAGAGCTAGTTTAATCACAAGAAGGAACGCTAAGTAAATTTGAGAAACACCATTAGAGAAAAAGCAAAGAGCCATTACTGCTGAGACTTTCCCTTTCTTTTCTACCAAATGTCCCCTCAGCAACAACCACCTTAATTTTAAGCATCTGAATAGTCATTCATTTCATTTTTCCTCTTTTGCGAAATTCAAATACCATCAAGAAAAATGAATACTGTACCAGTTAAATTTATACTAATTTAAAATGAGAATTTATTCACATATTAAAATACCTACAACCAGCATTTACTTTTACATCATAAAGCAATAAAACAAATTTCTTAGATTACATTGCCTTCCTTGCTATCACCTAAACCAAAATTTTAGAAGGTAGCTATTTAAAGGCCTTCTTACCACATCAGGTCCATCCACTTTGTTCAAGGCCAAAGCAATCTGAAATAAAAACAACAACTCGCCTACTAAATGGAATTCTATTTCAAGGTACTTAGCAAAATACCTCTTATTCCATTCTCATTGATAAAATCCACAAAAGGTTAGATTAGGGATAGTATGTTTAAGAAAAGAACAAAATCTGTGTAGAACTAATCTCAGTGGTTCTAGTGTTAATCACATGGAGTTCCACTGCTCATGTGTCATCTCACGAAATTAACCTCAAAACAAGCACATTTTCTTCTACTTTGTTTCAAACAAAATAACTATAATTAATTTTTAAGAATATTTCTTCAGGTACTCATTATAGAAAAGAACTCCTATTAGAAGTAGTTTGACAATCAAATTCTAATTCCTCATTTTTTGCTATCTGGTAGGCAGTAAAAAAATTTATATTAATCTCTTGCAAATCTAAAAAAGTTATAACATCAAGAAATTCAGACTGATAATAAAGTTAAATATAAAAAAATCTAAAGGAGTGATCAAAGACATATAGCCAGTAAACAGTGGGGCTGTAATGTGACCCCACGTCTGACATCAAAGGAGCACCAACTTTGATATGCTCAGTATACCTAGAGTGTGCAGTATACAACCTGTACCACATACAGCAACCCTGCAATGCTACAGGAAACTTGAGTCATTTTCAAAAAATGGCAAGGGCTAATATAAATTTTACAATATTTCTCTCAAAGTTTCCAAAGTCACTGAATTTTTACTGGCATTCATGTCAACACTGTAGAATAATAAAGCCCATCTTTGAGAAGAAAACTATAAAACCGGAATATAATTTAAAAGGGAATCTTTTGTTAAGTTAAAATGTTAAGCAAATCACTTAGACTTTTTTGTTTATTCAGGTTCAGTGCAATAAATCGCCCTTGTTTCAAAATATTTCCTAGTTACTTATTAGCTGGACCAACCCAACACATAGTTTGGGAATTGTGGGCTAAAGGCATAAATAACTAGGGTAGAAAATTGTGATAACTTGAAATAGTACCTTATTTTTCATCGTTTAAGCTGTAGTGAACATGGATGATCTTACTTGTATAAGCACAACCTTTTAACTTTTATAGAAGTTTACCTTCTTTCCCAGGTCTTCTTTTCTGTATCCTAGAAGTTCGAGGTATTTTCCACGAGAATCATCCTCAAAGTTTACCTTTAAAAAAATACATATTCTTGAAACAAAGACCTGATTATAAAGGCCTAATCTTTAATTGATCAAATTTCAAGTAGAATTATTAAAAATTTCTAAAGTCTACTATATCAACTAGAAGGTTCACTATAAGAATCCAAAGAATAGCTTTTTAAAAAAAATAAGACCATAATTTTTGTAAATATGAACTCATGGCTAAAGGTTATATGAATGCAAAACTCACATTATATGGAACATTCAGTGTCTTAAAACTCTTACCCAAACTAATACTTAATTATAAAGTATAAAAATAAACTCTTGTAATTTTAGAATTTTACCTAAGTATATTTGAGATCTATTTTCTTTGGAAAATTCGGTATCAAGAAACAGACATTCCAGTGAAGGCAAATGACCAACCAGATAATTCTGCTTGTTATTCGACTGTCATAAATGCAGCTCAGTAAAAGGGATGAGAAATGCCTCCAACCTCTCTCCCCGCTACTTCTTCATCTTTTCCTATTTTCCTTACCTAGATCTACTACAGAAATTTAATATTCAATTTTGTATTATACTTACATTTTTATTACACTAAGCTCTACATTCTAATTTTAAAATAGGTCTAGTGAATATTATCTCTCTCAAATACATCTATTATATTGCTTTTTAGTGATTAAAAAAGTACTTCATATTAGCCTTTTCAAAACAGAAATAACTTCTGGCACAAACAGTTAGATCTGCTTTTCATGAGGTTTAATTTCATCCTGAGGTTCCTAATATCACATTCTTCTAATCATTTCTTTAATAGGAAGACAAATTTAGAATATAAGCGGACAGCTAAATTTGTAGATAAAATAAAACTGTTTTAATACCAACTTTACCTTCAAAAAGGACCACACATTTTTTTCAAACTCTGTCTGAGAAGCATCAATTTTCTTCTGACAATAACTGACAAATCCTTGTGACTGTACAACCTGCTGAAGCTGGTCCGATCGACTGAGGAATTCCTTTTCTGTTACAACCTGACTAATGAACACATGTTGCTGTTGCTGCTGCTGCTGCTCAGCTCCCTGCTGAGACTGCATTTTGACATTCTCAAAGGTAACCAGTTTGCCTCCAAACTATAAAAGAAATAAAGAAAATCAGTTTGAACCACAAGGATGTAGCCAAAGAAAGTGCTTATTGTAAACCTGCTAATGGAAACAACTGTGGCCTAAACATATACCACTTTGGATAAAATTAGCTGATACTCTCCCATACTCCACAGTCTGATCCTAGCCTTCAATTATTATTCCTCTTCACACCACTCACTTTCTAGACAAAATTTACTATTTACTGTACCCCACAAGTTCTCACCTACTTGATTTTACTAACTTCCACATACTCAATACTCAAGGCCCAGGCAAATGTCACCTTTTCTATCCCAGATGCCTCATTTTCTGTTCTAGGCTCTAAGTTTTAAAGAATGGCAGAAAATGCCATTCTTTCAAATTATGCCATCTGACATAATGATTATTTTGAGCTAAAGATTACTTGAAAACTAGCAGAAGCAATAAAGTCATTCTGAACTCTTTTCTTCCTGAGAGCAGGAGTTATAACTCCCATGTGAGAGCTGCTCTGCTATACCAGGTAGAAAGAAATATTCTTCTCACAAACATGGGAGTCAAAGCCAGAGAACTCTGTACAAATGAACTGGTTAAATAACAATTACCTCCCTTTAGTTCCTCTCTATATTTTATTTGCTTTTCTACAATTCCCATTTGTTCAACTTAGTATATAAGCACTTAGGTTTTGCTACTTCCTTGGGTCGTTTTCCCACGAGAGCTCTTATGCACATGTAAAAATCTGTGTACTCTTCTCCTGTTCATCTGACTCACATTAATTTAATTCTCAGGCCTAGATGAAAACCCTAGAAAGGCAGATGTAAAGCTCTGCCTCTGATACACTTACAATGAAGGCTCTGTATCTACATTATTCTTCTATCTCCTACAGTACCCAATATCTGCCCTGCAATATCAAGTAGACAGTTATATATTATTAATAAAAAATAAATATAGGTAAAGAAACACAGGACCAAATTTGGCTCTTTATAATCAGTAATTTTTGTACAAGGATTATGGTCTTTACATATACTTATCTTATTGTCTAATATATTCAAAGTGTTGATTATGTCAGGCATTGTAAGAAATACCAAGACATAAGAATATAGAAATCACTATCCTTAAGAAACTTAACCTGAAAATAAAACCGGATATAACAGGCAAATGCAGTGCAGATAATACCATGCATGATATGAAACTTCACAGAAGGGCAAAAGCACTGGATTTCTCCAAGTTCTAGGGAAGTTTGGGAAAACTGCACCCAGAAGAAAGACCTAAATTGAGTTTCACAAGATGATTAGGTTGATTTATTTACTTAGTTCTATGTAATATTAATGTCACAATGTTACATAATTATAATAATGTAAATGCTGTTTATTAATCATTTCTTAAATCGACCAAAACAATGAAAAACTTAAATAATGCTAGTGAACACAATAAAAACATTTTTTAAATCTTAGTAACGTATCTCAGAAGCTAAGCAGGGTCGGGCCTGGTTAGTACTTGGATGGGAGACCACCTAGGAATACCAGGTGCCGTAGGCAGAAAAAACAATGTAAAAACAATAATGTAATTTTAAAAATTAGAAAAAACGGTATGGTCCGCGGCTCCACCTGGGGCGCAAACCCAGGACCTTCTGTGTGTAAAGCAGATGTGCTAATAACCACTACACTACAGAGCCACCCCCAGAAAGAAGTTTAAATGTAACTAATTTAATATTGCATAGAAGAGTTTCAACTAATAATATATAAAGTTGATGAAGCTAGACATGGACATTTAGGTAAATTATTTACATTTCTAAAGATAATTACAAAAAGAACCAAAAATCTAAAATGTCAGCAATTGTAGCCCAAAGATATTTGAGGAAGACACTGATATTCTACCCCTCAGCCATAGAGAGGGTATTTTCATTGTACTTTATAGGAGGGAAGAGCAGAACAACACTTCTGGCCTCTCCCTGTCTTTCACACTCTCTCAGGAGAAGACTGATTGACATTGCTTTTCCAGTAAGAAATGCAGCAAGCTTGCATCAGCTCTTAAGAGTTTCTTTTTGTATTTGTCTTTCTGCACTGAGTAATAGTCCACATAGACAAGTTGCCTGCACCTTCAAAGGAAGCCCCACAGTACTGAGATCTGCCTGTAACGAGGTTGATAAGGCTTCCCGATATAGGGGTGAAGCTAAAAAAAAAAAAAAAAAAAAGTTTATTGAATAATATTAGGGACATAGACGCAAACAAAGCAGACTAAAGCCCCTCTCATAGAGCCCTATTCTAGATCCACTATAGTGGCATATTTAAACTATAGCCTCCAATCTAGCTTTTGGCAGCACTGAAGCTGATATTTTGATTTTCCATCTCTTAGTTCCAAACTCATATGGGAAAAAAGAGTGTTATTTATTGTCTTTATAATACTCCAATACTAGTGAGTGGAAGTGGGAAAATGGTGGGAGAAAGATGTTCACTTTTCATTATAAAGATAAATATATACTAAACATCTTCTATTTGTCAGCCACCATTCTAAACAATGGAAACATAACTGTGAACTAGACAGTCTCTGTCCTCAAGTAGCTTATATTTGGGGGCACGGAGGGTACTTTTCTGCACATTTTGATTTTCTTTTAAATCTTATACATATATAATTTTATAATAACAAATGTTTTAATTACTTAAGGAAGGAAAGAACTAACTAGATGGTTGGTTAAAATTCAAAGTGGAAAGTCACAAACAAAAGCATAAATTCCAAAGGAGGAGTGCAGATAGAGAAGACCAGATAGGAAAGATGAGAAAACTAAATCAAAAGAATAGATTTATGAGGTATATAGTTAAAAGTCTACTCTAGGAAGATTAATTTAGAGTATGTAGTACTAATTAGAGGAGTGAAAGACAAGCAATAGATGGAATCATAAAACAATTCAGTGTGAAAAGTTAAAAAAAATGCCAGGATAACAGCAATATAAAAGGAAGAAAGAAATCCAAAAGATACATAAAGAGACCAATACTGGAATCTGGGAAATGAATATGAATGGGTAAAGAAAAAGTTCTGAGCCTGGTTAGTAGAAGAATGATAGCAATAACTCAACAATAACTACAGAGGAGATGATTCATCAGTTTGGAGAAAAGTGAGTAGGCAGAATTCTATGATGTGTATAATTCTGTTATGATGATAAAAAATGTGATAGGGAACAAAGTAATAAGTTTACTACCTTAATTTTAGGAATTATTACTAAGAGTCACTTTCATCATTATGTACAACAGGCATTTGATTAGACTGGCAGTAGAACAGATAATAGCTTCATAACTGTAAGATCAGACAAGTTATTTAATTTCTCTGTGACTCTTTTACCTGCAAAATGAAGGTAAGAGTAGCTATTTTATAAGGTGGTTGTAAGAATTAAATGAGTTACTATATACGGTATAAATATATTTATTATTAATATTACTATTAATAAAGTCTTACTGTACCTGTAGGTTGTAGGAAGAAAGTAACTCAACACTAAACAAATGAACTGCTTTATAAAGATTTTTAAAAACAAAAGTGAAATAAGAATATTTAGAAAAAGACTTATTTCTTCTTTCTACAGGGACTGACAGCATTTTTGCAGCTGAAGTTTGAGGACATTAATTTGGTGATAATTTCTTGGATATAATAGCAAATGTTTTCTCCCATTTTGTATGTTGCTTTTTTACTCCATTAATTGTTCTATGATGTGTATAATTCTGTTATGATGACAAAAGCAAAAATAAAAAAATGAAGCTTCTGTGTAGCAAAGGAAACAATTAATGGAGTAAAAAAGCAACATACAAAATGGGAGAAAACATTTGCAAATCATTTATAAGGAGTTAATATCCAGAATATATAAAGGACTCCTACAACTCAATGACAAAAAATAAAAAATCTGATTAAAAAATGGGCAAAGAGTCTACGGCCATGCCACCTTGAATGTGCCTGATCTTGTCTGATCTCAGAAGCTAAGCAGGGTTGGGCCTGGTTAGTACTTGGATGGGAGACCACCAAGGAATACCAGGTGTTATAGGCATTAAAAAAAAGAAAAAAATGGGCAAAGAATTTGAATAAACATTTCTCCAAAGATGACATACAAATGACCAACAGATACAAAAAAATATGTTCCACATCATTAATCATGAGGGATATTGCAAGTCAAAACCACAATGAGATTATTACCTCATAAAATTACCATATTAATAAGGTGGGGTGGGAGGGTGGATGATGTGAAGATTGCACGATGTCAATGTACTTAATCCCACTGAGCTGTATGTTTTAAAACTGTCGAAATACTAAATTCTGTGTTATGTATATTTTACCACAATTTTTTTAAAAAGGGGGTAGGTCCCACTGTTCCTGAGAAACCATTTTAAGTGATAAAAAGCCACAGACACATCTCAAATTCAATCTTATTCCATCCGAGTGATCCTGTAACAACACGTTACTATGTAAATCTTTGTGATTATGGACCAGAAAACAATCCACCTACCGAAAAAGAAGCACCAACAGGCCTTCGGATCCACTTAGGTGGCTTCTTAAGAGGCAATACTACGCTATGCTGAGCGTCTGCTGAGGAATTTGTAACGGAGGAAGGGGCTGTCCTGTGCCAAAGGGATCAAGATTCCCAAAAGATGATGAAAGCTAAAAGAGAGAGAGAGAATTTGTAACTTACGTGAGACTGACTATATGACATGTTTTCAAGTCATATTCAAGAAATTTGTTCATCGTAATTATCTAATTGATCAGTATATTGATCGGTAACGTCACTCTCAAAGTAATTACACAATAAGATGATTTTTTTTCAGTTGTTACAATAAAAAACTTTAACGTTTCCTATTACCTTGTCAACTTGTTTCTGCCTTAAACCATCTGTGCTCCCTCCCATGATAGAATAAACACTGATACGCCCATCGAAGGAAGCAGCTGATAAGACAGCAGGATTTCTGGGACACCACTGAATATCAAAGCACCACTGTGTATTGGTGGGAAGTTCATATAACACCTAGGCAAAAAAAAAAAAAAAAAGTCAGAAAACAGTATAGCCACTTTACACTCAAAACACCTGAATGGATACAATCAACAAGTAGAGCTTAAACATATTCTTTTAGAAAGTATCTCTAGCCAGAAAAAAACAATTATAAAAATTTCTTGAAATTTTTTATAATTTTAAAATTTCAAAAAAAGTCCATTATGACAGTCTATTATGATAAAAGAAATACTACTTGAAATTTCAACCAGATTTGGAATAAGCACATCTTAAAAACTGAGGTTTTCCCATTTTTATCAAAATATTATTAATGGATGCATCTGAAAGACCAGAACACTCTATCAGAATTAACTGAAACTCTAAAAGATCAGTTGTGTCCTATTCAACTGTTTTTCCTTGCCAAGATCCAAACACCTATACTTTGACTATCTGAAGACCAAACTTAAAAAATTATGTTGAGGAGGAAGAATTCACTGAGAAATTTGGATTTTAGTCAATAAATAAAACAGGTATACATATATCATTCTTAATACTGCAGAATTGAAACATAATTTGGCAAATTTTTTTAGAAGGAAAATATTTAAAAAACTATAAGAATAGCTGATATAAAAACTTTACAGTGTAATAATTATTGCTAACTCAAAGTTAGAGTGATGGTAATTGATGCTCATAGGAGCACAGGTTTTGTGGCTTTAAGAAATTAGACAATATTATATTGGGAGAAATCACTTCATAAATTATATAAATGTCTAACCACTATGCTGTACACCTGAAACTAATGCAAAATAATACTGAATGTCAACTGTAATTGAAAAAAAAAGTTTTAGTGGTTAAAAATAAATAAACTATAATAGATTGTGGTAGTGGTTGCAAATATCTGTGAATATACTAAAAACCATTGAATTGTACACTTTAGATGGCTGAATTGGATAGTATACAGATCATACCTCAATAAAGCTGTTTTTTAGCTTTATTTTTGCTTCATGTGACATTTAGAATCGTGTTTTACTTTATCGGAAAAACAGAATTAAGCTAAAAGGTATTTCGCCTGCTTGTTTCTGATGTTTACACATTGGTTAAGATTCAAAGCTTCGTATCTGAATCACTTGTGTATTCTAATTTGCACTTGAATAAAAGTTTACTAAATTTTTTTAGTTTTAGTTGCACTAAAAAAATCCAGGCATAAAAAGCTAATCATATGCAAAAATTCATTTATCAAATTACATAACTGAGACTATTAGAACTGTAATTTCCATGAATTTTGAACTCACCTGGGAGGGCACAGTGGAAAATACAAGACTTATTATTTGGTCTACAAATCATGTGAGGCAAATCTTAATAATTTTTTCTCATCTCCTATAACTTTAATGTTTCTAAATTCTTACAGACATCACTGTATCTGAAGACTTGCAATCACAAATCAAATAACAAAAGTGTTTTTATTTTAATATTATAGATTAAAACCTATTGAAGACATTTTATTTTTATGAACATTCCATCATGGTAACTAGCAAGACACTTTCATTAATCTAAAAATTTAGAAAATGTAAATATTTAAATGCTATAATTAAAACCGGTGGTCTCTTGTCCAATACTAAAAGAGGAAAACCATTCAACTTTTAAAAATAATAAAAATAGTTAAAAGAAATTTTTAGTCCACAACTCAAAGCAAATAAAATTATGTTTATATAACATTTATATTTAATAAGGTAAAATTTCCTATATCCAAATTTCTATGTGTAGAACATGAGAAATATAAAGTATTACATTCTTGCTAGATAGTTTAGAAGAGAGATTAAAAATCTACATATACTGATTTCCAAAAGTCAAAGAGGATTTTCAAGAATAGTAAAACAGGAAAAAGACTCAAACTTTGAACACTTCTACTCTGAAGGCACCAGTTTCCAAAAACCATATGTTAAATAAATCAAACTAAGTATTTCTGAATCTAGGTAAACACCTTATGGGGTGATTACTAGTTTCAAATATACCATTTCAATGACCGATTTTCTAAGATGAAACAGCTGAGCTTAGATTTTTCTGGTAAAAGTATCTGCTAGATTAACATTTCACACACACCTCCATCTAGGACATCTAAGGATGTACTTAACTATAAAAATGCACTAAAGAACCCATATGAAAATTTTTTTAATCAGCTAAAATATTATGATAGCTGTAGTTTGAAGACCATTTCCTCCCCATACCTCTCCTGTGTTTGGGTTGGAGCAGAGAATCTTAGCATCTTTTCCACAGCTGAGCAACAATTCAGGGTCTGCCATGCTCCAAGCAATTGCCAAAATTCCCCTTATAAAAGACACAAAGAGAGGGAGAAATTTTTAATCTTAAAAACACCAAGTCTCGAAATTATTTCTGTCTAAACTTTAGAGACTGCTAATAGAAGAATAATTTCATGTAATCTTTCCGGAAGCAACTGAGTAATATGTATGCTCTTTGATCATTACAAAGATATTCTGTATAATGTGCAGTGTCTGATAATAAAAACTAAAAACAAATGCCCAACAACATGAACTATGTAATAATAAATTATAAGTCATCTTTAGATGAGAAAATGTGTAGTTAAAAATTATGTTACAGACAAACAAAAGCTAATAAGCTCATAGACACAGACAACAGTATGCTGGTTACTAGAGGGGAAGAGGAGTGAGGAGGATGGAGAGGGTTAAGGGGGCCAACTATGTGGTAATGAGACTTTGGGTGGTGAGCATACAATGCAATACAACAGATGATGTATTACAGAACTGTACACTTGAAACACATTAACCAGTGTCACACGGATAAACTAATTTAAAAAATATTTTGTAGACATCTATTTCTTACTGGCACATGGTGTTTACAATTCATAAAAAATGGTCAACTGTGTGCATTAATTTGCATAAAAATATATAATCAAACATTTGCATAAGTGGGGCTGTATATATATAGATATGCACAATAAAATGTTTTACCTATGACTCTGTAAATTAAACAAATGTCTAACCACTATGCTGCATATCTGAAACTAAAATAATATTAAAAATTAACTTCAATTGAAAATAAAAAAAATGTTTACCTCTGGATGAGTAGGAAATTTAACTATTTCATATTTTCTACTTTTTGTTTACATTTTCTAGCTTTTGTTATAAGAGATCTAGCATATGAAATATATGAAAAATCTGATTTTACAGTTCCTTTTGTGTTTTAATAACTTTTGATTTACCTAAGTATTACGAAAGCAACACTTTTGGTAAATGTTCTGAAAATTCATATTAGAATAAAGAAAATAAAAACCCCCTGTATCCCACCATCCAGAAAAAAATATTAACAGTCTGTCTTTCTATATCATGCCTTTGTTGTTTAGAGATAGAAAGTTAACACTCCACGTGCAAGGAAGAAAAGTACTAGAAACTAGAATTTAAATACCAGATACTAGATATACTACTAGAAAAATACTGGATACTAGAAAAAGCTAGATACTAGAAAAATACTAAAATTCAGAATTATGTTTGCATATTTCTTAAAAAACATACAAATCACTATACCTCAATTCTCCTGAAAATGTTACAGTAGTTCTAAGATAGTTATTTTTTATTTCCAAAATAAAGATAAGCCTCATTATCAGTGTATATTTTAAATGGTGTTTTTCTTTCCCCAAAAAGCTGTTTTTGATATTTCTTAACATCTAAATCATCTCAGAATTAGGAAATTATGGTATAGGAAAATGACTCAAATTGTTTAAGAATGACTTTCATTTCCAACCGTTTATTTTTAAAAAGTTAAAATATTATAAGGCAGTTTGAATGATATATATACCCTTATATTCCTCACTTAGATTCATCAATTTGACTACATTTATTTTCCTGTCTCCATCTCTCTCTACATATACACTGATTGACCATTTGAGAATTTATTGCTGATATCATGACACATCACCCACGTACTCTGCTCCAGGGAAAAGAACATTCTCTTATATTACCATAATAATGTACTAAATATACTTATTATTTACACGCAATACTTTAAGATATACAGTCCATATTTAAATTTCCTCAATTGCATCAATAACATACTTTTTATAACTGCCTTTCCCCTGGGTAATCCAATCATGCATGTCAAGAATTTCAAGACATGTCAAGAATGCCTTTTTAAAAATCTGTATCATATTTAACATCACATTTTAAAGAGTATTTCGATTCTGAGCATTAAAAAACAAATCACAGAATTGCAGAACTGGAAGGGACTTTTTTTTTGGAAGGGACCTTAAAGGTCATATAATCCAACTCTTGCATTTATTAGAGGGAGAAAATTGAGAATAGAAAAGTTGATCTGCTCCTGGTACTCTGTATAGTTTTGTCTTGCCAAATTATGACCATTCTTAAAACTGGCAGTAGAATATAGTTTGAAGAGTACAGACTCTGAGATCAGAATGTTTGGACTGGAAGTCAGCACCTGACTAGTTATGTGACCCAGGCCAAGTTTAACCTTGCTGAGCTTCAATTTCCAATCTGTGAAAGGGGATAACAGTATCTACACCACAGGTTATAAGGATTAATCAAGCTAACATTTAAAGTGCTTGCACACTTTACATGTTATATGTGTTGGTTATTTTCCCACTACAATGTAAGCTCCCTTAGGGCATGGATTTTTGTCTATTACATTACTGAATCCTAGTACAGCACTTGATGGAGTAATGTTCAATAAGTATGTGTTGAATGAATAAATAAAACTTTATCTAACGTGAGAAAAATATTAAAACTTCTCAGAATCACCCCTTCTTTACTGGAAAGCTGAGTGAAGCATGTCATCTGAATAGGATTACATTCTGACCAGACTCTTTTCTCCTTTATAAGAAGCTCAAGGAGAGGTCACAACTTTAAGTAAGACTTCTTAGTGTGTAAATCCACTATACAAGGGAAAAGGGGATCTAAACTTTTAGTTTATATATCCCTAATTAGGAAAAAAGAAAAAAAAAGCCCAATATTACTTTAAAAATACTATAACATTATAAAGAGTTTGTTTCTCGTTTAAAAACATTGAAAGTATATATAAACTCCCTGGGTATATGAATATCAATGATAGGAAATTTGCTAAATTACTAATTAAATTTAATACTACTAAAACTAACATGAGAAAACTCTTATCATTTGAGAGTATCCTCACATTTATTAAAATTGAAAGCAGAATGAACCACCTAATTTCTCAAAAATGTTTGCTTTTAAATTGAAATAAAACTTAGAAATAAAACAAACTTTTCAACTGCTGTTTAACATTGAATGTTATGGAAGACTCTAAGTATGATGACCCTAATAAAAAGCAAATTGTATAATGTCAAAATTTGTCCCAAAGTGTTGTGATATACTGAAATTTTGATCTATTAATTATTACTTGAAATGAGTAGTGAGAAATCTGCTATACATTTTCATGTTGTTATGATATGATCTGGCTAGAGAACATGAGATGACTAGTACTTTAAATAAAAACCAACCATTTATACAAAATAGAGACAAAGTAGATTCCCTAACTGAATAAAATCATCTGATAATTCAAGTAGTAAGTAAATATGTTTTAAAAAATAAACAAATCAAGTTCCTTGGAAGAACAACATGATACCTGGCATGGTTTTCCAGGACATGAAGTGGAGAGGAGGCAAAGCGAAGATCCCACATCTGGACCACTGGTAACCTATCATCTTCAGATGCAAGGACCATCTGAGTAGCAACATCAGGATGCCACGCCAACCCAGAGCAATGCATCTGCAGATAGTTAAGGCGCACCTTTTATCAATCATATTACTTACAAAAAGCCAAAATGACCGTAAGGAATACGCTTTTGTTGAAACAAACAGTAGAACACATTAGTGTAGACTTAGTTTATTAAAAAATCAACTTCTAAAACTATTAAATTTTATTAAACAGTATTAAACAGTAGTCTTTAAAGTGAAAAATTTAAATGTTTTCAATTCATCCAACTATTTGATGTATAAAATCTTTGTGAGCCAAATAATTCTATACCAAAAATACGTTTTCCTGTCAAAACTGTAACTAGAAAGTTTTATATGCTTAAAATTTAATACTTTCAAAAGAATGAAAATAAAGAGATAAAGATTTTAATAACAAAGAAAATCCATACCTTCTATTTTTATGAGAAAAATCAAGAGAGACTGTCTAAATCAACAACTACCAATTAAATTTGCACTGGGGGTAAATTAACATTGAGAATTATCTAGAAGTATTCTAGAAGATGACTAAAATGCTTATTGTATGCTTTATTCCACTGAAACTTGTTTTAAAACTCCCGAGTCATTGAAAAATAATACCCTGAAGAAATGTTTCTAAATAGTTTTTGTCGTTATTATTTTAAAATTACATATGACTGATTTATGCAAACTTGTTTTTGAAAATGTAAAACCATATCATTCATGTACTTAAAAACTAACAAAAATAAGACCATAACTGTGTCTAAATTACCTTATAGCAAATGATGAAACAATATTAACAAATTTGTAAGTTCAAAACTTAATGTGTACTGGGCAAGTGAGAGAAGAATATTAATTAGCTCACTTTACAGTATTTAATCGGAAGAGATGAAACCAAGAGTTTGGAAACTACATGTTCACAGCCATAGAATTACTAGCAGGAAAAATCTGTACATTCTAGAAAAAGCCAAAGATGAATTAAAAATTGCTGTAATGCTTTGAAACAATGAGCAAAGCAAAACCACCAGTGCATCATGGAATAATCCCCTGATTAACCAATCTCTCATCATTAATAATATTCAATATTGTTTACTGAGAATTTTATTATTTTCCTCAAGGAAAAATCCTCTCATTCCAACATGATTGGTCCAAGACAAGATTTGACTTTTTAGAAATCTGATTTGTTACCAAGTCTGACAACGAATACAGGAATACCTACAACAGAAATACATGTTCATCACAAATCAATCATATACTTACCCTGTTACTATGATCACTGACTTTAATGATAGGTTCATTTTTTCTAAGATCCCATACAGTGGCCCGGCCACTGGGACTGGCTGATGCTAAAATATGCTGAACTTGTCTGTTCCATGCAATGCAGCTGATATCTTCTGGGGGCTATAAGGAATAAACTATTAAAACCCATTTCTTAATTATAATCAAGTTTAACTACAAAATCTGATCTTTCTTTTTTAAAAATGGACTACTTAAAAATTTGATCTATTCATTCACAAATTGCTTTACATTCCTAAATTCTCAACACATCTAAGAAAATCTATCTGTTTTATTCACTATTGCACATCTAGTACATCAGTTTCTGGCAGATGGCAGGCACTGAGTAAATATTTGATGTTGAAGGACTTCAACTGATACTTTGAAAAAACATATTTATTAAGACTTTACTACACTGAAGGAAAATCAATGACATCTAAACATTGATTTTACCTTTTTCATTCAGCCCCCCATCCTCCTCCCATCTGTTAACCATTAGTTTGTTCTCTGTATCTAAGAGTCTGTTTTTGTTTTTGTTTTTGTTTTTCATTCCATACATAAGTGAATCATATGGTATTTGTCTCCCTCTGTCTGAAAAAAGGTGAAGGGATTAAGAAGTACAAATTGGTAGTTACAAAATAGTCATGGGGATGTTAGTACAGCATAGGAAATACAGTCAATAATATTGTAATAGCTAAGTGTAGTACCAGGTGGGTACTATAGGTCTAGTAGACTTATTGAGAGGATCGCCTCATAAATTATGAAAAAAAACACAAATAAACATTGATTTTTTAAAAAGTCTCTTGTGTGAAACATATTTTGTGTGAAAACTGAAATAATATAAGTGTAGAACTGATTTTGTTCTTTTGATTATATCAAAATCAAGTAATACCTGTGTTTTGGCTCCTGGTGTCATTGGAGCTGCAAAATTGTTTAGATCCCAAATGTAGATTTCAGATTCATTAGCACCAGAGGCTACCAGATTAGTCTGCAATAATAAATAAGTAATAACTAAACAGCACTTACAAAAGACCTGTCAGTTTTAGGACACAGAATTTTTCTATTTAATTAAAAAAAGCAAAATGTAAGAATTCCTACATAATATATATAACAATCTAAAATTTAAATGATTTTTTAGAGAAACTTATTATAAATTCTATTTAACTTAAAAAAAAATATGTGTACTGACATTTTAATACAAGAGATTAAAAAATAATTACATGGATAAATTCTTAAATAATCACACAACCATTCAGGGATTATTATTAGTGATTTTGCATCTCTGGAAAGAATCTGATTGTGAGAGAAAGAAACAGGTCAGCAATTATTGCTTTCAGACAAATAAATGAATCCTAAAATAATAGCATCCATCTCAGGATACTGCAAAGCCAGCTTCTAGAGCCAGATCAACATAGGGCTAGTAAAATCTCTTGTCTTAAATCTTTATGTAATTCTACCTCATTTACACTCAATCTTGTTTCAGGTAGCAATATTTATAGGTTATCTCTGTTGCATACTTTTACAGTCAAAAAGATCCTAAAATGAGCTTTGTGTATTACCCTTCATCCTTTATTGTTCACTCTCATAAATTCCTCTTTGATCAACATACAACTATGAAAACAGAGGAATTCTATGGTAATAGCGTATTATAATCTACAAGACACTAACCAAAAAATAAGTAGCTGTTTAATCCGATTAACGAAGGAACTAGTTTTCTACAGAAGAGATATCATAACCTGTAGAAATTAGCAAGTTTGGGTTTTATATTTTTATACCCTAAGTATCTATTTGTAATATAAGAAAAATAACTAAACTTTCTTCAGATAATATTCATTTTTTGGTTGTTATACTCTAGTACCCTATTAATGAATTCGAGATATTTATTAACCTACACATTTATATAATTAACATTTAGTAATATTTATGATGGCAACAGTAGACTTTAATTGTCTATTAATTAAATTTGCACTATGTTTGTGTAGATTTCTAATTATTCAATAGAGCTGTAATCTCTTTGTCACATAACTACAAAACTTCTCAATTAGCAAAACAGTGATTAACCCAGACACCACAGCACCAATCTGATGCTGAACAAGCACAAATTTTTAAAAGGCAAGGTTTCCAACCTTTGAGGTTCCTAACGTTTAAAAAATGTCCAGTCAGATGTGGTGATATAACCAGGCTTCTTGAAATTAAACCTATCGGCCAGATCATGGAGTTAATATTACCTATTCTGAATCCAACTATGAATCCTTCATTCCTCAAGCAAATAGATTCACTCATCAACCTACACAGGCACATATTTTTAGCTTTTGGTTCCAAGACTTAGGCATAGTAGGTTCATATACTTATTTCACATAAGCAGCACATGTCTCAAGAATTATGAATAAATGTAAAAAGTCTAACCTGGAAAATATTCACATCCAAGGCTCTCACTGGGCCAGTATGTTTGTCATTCTGGGCAATCACTACTTCCTTGTCTCCGGCTAAAATTTTAGAAGGATCATAAAGAATAATATTTCCATTTTCACCACCTGCAATCAGAACTCCAGAGATATTTCCCTTGGAATCCATCTTATGAGGCCCCCATATCAACTTGTGGTACCTGTAAGAAAAAATAGGTAAAATAACTCATTTTGAAATCAAATAAAGTAGAAAAGAATTTGAAATTAAAATATTGCTTCTCCTCTATTCCTGATAACTACAAAATTTAGTTTTTATTTATACTTTTATGTGCATATTTGATTTTGTAATCTTAACGAATAAAAAAACTCTTTTGTATAGGTAATATAGTGTGATTACACATACTTGATTTGTGTGTCAAAAGATATGGGCTTTTAAATGGTTTTACCATTTAGAAACTGTGAGACCCTGAGGAAGTTACTTAATCTTCCTAAACTGCTTTTGGTTCATCTGAAAAATAGAGCTCCTTAACCATTCCTTAACTCTATTTGATTACAGAAGTACTCACCAACAAGTGGTCTGTCATTTTGTAAGAAAAAATAATGTATTCTGACAGTAGAAAAGTGACATCAAAATTATGACAAGTACCTCTACTAGTGGAGAATAAAAGATTATGATTTGGCATAGAGATGAAATATGAAGGTGGCATGGAGGTATCTGATGACAGACAATGAGATGGTGGTGAGTAGAAAAAGTGCTAGACAAAAAGTTTCTGGGATTCACATCACAGTGGAAGGGCTCTGACGAATATGACTGGACCCTTAAGATTCCATGATTTGAGCTGTATTACGTTAGCTAAAGTACAATCTCTTCACCAAAATCTGCCAAGCTATTGAGGTAATAAAGCAATGTTACTACTCAAATGAAAGTGTACTTTCTCTGCATTACAAGGAGTAAATAGTGATTGGAAAGGTGATCCAAATACCTACTGTATCAGGAATCATGTTAATAAAATTCTCTCTGAAATGTATTTTTCACATCTAGGTTAAGTACAAGAAAAAAATCAAAATACCCTACCATTTTGAGATAATCACTAACATCTTAAAGTTCATATTCAACTACTTTTTTCTAGTCATACCTCTTTTTTGGTAAACAGGAAAGACAAAGGAATTAAAAGAAAGTGACTCTACTATATGCATCATGAGGAAAAAAATACTAGAAACTAGAGCCTTTCCTTCCTGTCCTACACATAACAGTCAGCAATAAAAGGAAAAAAAAAGTTGACATAGACTCTTCTTCCATAGAAATTCATTCATATATTTTTTCACAAAATATTTCATATCACTGATGGTATTCTTTGCAGTTTCTAATGGCATATTTTTAGACAAACTAGGCATCAATCACAACATATAATTAAATATCATTATGTAAATTTAAGGTTGAATCTCATACCTGTGAGAAGAAGAGAAAGTGGCACAAGATTTCATATCCAAGGATGGATCAGAAAGGTCTAATTCAAATATCTCAAGGGAAGCATTAGTACTAAACGTTGCATCCAACTGCTGAGCAGATGTTCCTACAGAAAATACATTTATGGTAACTATGCATGCAAAAATAAAGACTCAGAGAAAACTGTACAAAATAGAAATTAAATGCATGTTTTTCAGTTATCTCACTCATGAGTGCTGTATTAGTGGCTGATATCTCAGCACATATGCCACTGAGATGTTTAAATTACTACAGCAAGAGATCCTAACACGGGGTCAGAGATGGTATCTATTAAGAGCAGGTAGTGCAGACAATTTTTTAAGCCTAGATATTTTTGAAACTTTCTGCAAAAACAGTGCCATGATTTACTATATCTGTTCATAGCCACTAATGATATAACTTCAACTTTACATATATATATATATATATATATAATGCTAGCATAACAATTGTTCATTCAAATTGATATTTATTAACTATTTTTATATGTTATCTATTATGCCTAATACTGGAGGAATAAAGATAAAAAAAGATAAAATAAAATTCTTATGAAGTGGTGAGATACTATATCATGATTAATGGTATGATGTACAGGTGCTATGGGAACACAGAGGAAGGTCACTGAACTCAGATGGCAAGAAGAATCATCCTGCCAGGGAAAGAGATGCTTTCTAGAGATGAAGCTTTAACTGAATCTTAAAAAAATAGGTATGAATAAGTCAGATGCGGAAAAGAAGAAATTTGGTGACTGTCCTATTTTCTCTGTTGACCTTACCTGTAGCTAGGTAAATGGGATGATTCTGGGCAGGGCTCCATGCCTGCATGGCTGTAAGATCTACTTCCTTTAACTTCATCCTGCTAAAGAGAATACTTTACATAGACATATATTGAACATCTATATGTAACAGAGAAATATAATGGACAAACCACTACATAATTAGTAATGTCTGAATACCAATAAATCAAATTAGGTATCGTGTGTTGAGAATGTTCAATATTAGAAATGTGTTAAATTATTTTAAGACAAATATAAGGCTATTCTAATTGTTCACAGATTATAGTTCTTCATCTAAAAAATCAGTCTGGAAAAAACTTGCTTCACTCTATGCTTCTCAGAAGTTTATGAGGAGTAAGAGAAGGCACATAAAAAAGTGCACCTTCCTGGAGCAGGATCACTCAATGATAAGTTTTTAAAATTAATTTTACATTAAAAATAGACTTTACTACAGAAGAATATAGTAAGCCCACAGGTTTTAAAGATTAAGCAGGAATTTTTTAAAAACTGGTTACTACAATCCTCTATATCACTAGTTTATATATTCTTTCTGTTAAAGTTACTTTGGTAGAAAAACTCAGTAAGTATTGTGTTATAGGTTTAAAAAACTCTGTTTATTTTACATAAATGCATTCAAACGGCATAGTATTCCACTGTAAGATGTACCATAATCCATAATTTAATTACTTAGTCCACAATGGATTAACACCTGAGTTGTTTCTAATCTTTGCAAACCATGCTGAAATCAATGGCTATTTTGTACATATTGTTTCATTTATGGGCAAAAATGGTTATGAATTTCCAGAAGTAAAACTGCTGGATTAAAAGATAAATGCAACTTTACTTTTGGGGGATACTGCCAGGTTTCCCTCCACAGCAATGTACCTTTTCACATTTCCAAGAGTAATTAATTAATAATTCATGAGCAGCTGCTGCCCTAGGGCCTTACCAGAGACTTTTTTTGGTAACATTTTTAGATTTTTACCAACATAATTGGTAAGTGAAAAAATGTTGCCTTTGTTAGGTAATTTGCATTTCTCATTCTATAAATAACATTGATCATCTTTTTTGAATGGTTATGGGTCACCCATATGTCTTTCTCTGTCACCTTTTCTGTCTATTCTTGTATCCCTTATCTATTTTTCTATTAGGTTACCAAACTATTTCTTGATTTTGCTTATATACTTTTACCTTTCACAAGCTTTTTATTTTCATTGTGATTCTCTAACAAAAGGAATTTTTATTTTTTAAAAAAGATTTTATTAGAATAGTTTTAGGTTCACAAAAAATTGAGTGAAAAGCATATAAAGTTCCCACATACCTCCCTCCCACCCCCTCAACTACAACCTCTCCTACCATCAAAATCCTGCACCACAGTGGTACAATTGTTATAATCGATGAAATCAACACTAACACATTATCACCCAAAGTCCATATCTCACATGGGGTTGACTCTTCGTGTTGTACATTCAGTGGGTTTTGACAAATGTATAATGATCTGTATCCACCATCACAGCATCATTCACAAGTTACCCTGCCCTAAAAATTCTGTGCTCCACCTAGTCATCCCTTTCTTCCTCTTTCTCCTCCCTCCTTCCGAGGAACCACTGCTTTTTCACTGTCTCCATAGTTTTGCCTTTTCCGAAATGTCAGTTATAATCACACAATATGTAACTTTTTCAGATTGGCTTGTTTCACTTATCAATAGGCATTTAAGGCCTTCTTGTGACTTTTCTTTTTAGCACTGAAAAATATTCCATTGTATGAATGTACCATGATTTTTATTTTTTAGTCAAATTTACCACTTTTTAAAAAATGGACTCTAAATTTTGATTAATTAGAAAGGCTTTCTGCATGCCAAGATTATGAAGAAATTCACCCATTTTCTTCTAGTGAATTCATTTATGGCTTATTCTTTAAATTTTAACTCATGTGGAGTATATCCTGGTATGCAATGAATATTCAAAGTTTATTCTTTTCTTATTACTCCGAAGCCATTTATTATTTTCCTACTAATTTCAGATATCACCTTATTAATGTACTAAATTCCTATATTTAGCTTTATTTCTAGATTTACTATTTAGGTTTATATTCCTGTAGGTATTAAGATGTAAGTTAGGATTTCCATTCCTATACATATTTAGGCTAATTTCTGGATTTCTATTGGTTATTTATTTACATGCCAGACACCACACTGTTTTAAATACTGAGGCTTGTCTACAGCCATGCCACCTTGAATGTGCCTGATACCATCTGATCTCGAAAGTTAAGCAGGATCAGGTCTGGTTAGTACTTGGATGGGAGACTACCTAGGAACACCAGGTGCTGTAGGTGTAAAAAAAAAAATTATAGTAAATAAATAAATAAATAATAAATAAATGATAATAAACACTGAGGCTTTATGCGAGTATAATTTCAATAACCCCTATCCACTGCTTTCCCCTCACCCTGTTTTCCTTGTTATTATTGTTTCTTTTACTAAATTAGAATAGCTTTTATGGTCAATTCCAGAAAAAAAATAATGTATTTTTATTAAATCTGCATTAAATAATTTACGGAGAATTCAACATTAATGCTGAAACTTCCTATTGAGACCATAGCATCTTTAAAGTCTTTTTTTTTTAATCTTTCAGTATTTTTTTGACATATTGGGTTTGATTATTCCTAAGTATTTTATCTTTCAGTTTGCTTATAAATGTGACTTTTTTTTCTTGTGATATTGCCCATCTTCTTATTGTTGTATGAAGGCTAATGATTTAATATTAATTTTGTATCCTACTATCTAATAGAATTCTCTTATTGAGTAATTTTTCAGTAGATTCTGTTGGGTCTTCCATATATTCACCCATATCACATGCTAACAGTGACAGTTACCTTCTTGGTTCAAACTTGTTATTTCTCTAAATTTCTTCCTCTTGTCTGACTGAATTGGCTAGTATTTGTAGTACCATGTTAAACAGTAGTGATAACAGTGAGATGTCTTGCCTTCTTCCTTTCTTTGGTAGGAAAGACTAGTCTATCACCATTAAGCATGACTTTGGGATTTAAGATACATATATGTATATACAGATATGTATACATAATGTAAGGAAATAGCCATTGATTACTGTCTTATTGAATGCTATTTATAAAAATTCAGTGTTGAATTTTGTCAAATACTTTTCATTAGAAAACTGGAGATGCTCATATAATTTTTCACCTTTGGTCTATCAATAAAACAAATTATATTAATAGATTTCCTAATAGTGAACCATCTTCTCATACTCTCAATTAACTTCTTTTGATCATGATGTATTATCCTAATGTGCTGCTTGATCCCATTTGTTTAAAAGAGTTTTGTTTTATGATCATAAGTGAGATTTTTCTTTTGTGTGTTCTTCTTTTGTGCAATCTTTGTCAGGTTTTGATATCAATGTTTTACTTGCTTCACAAAAAATGTGGGAGTTTTCTTTCTTTTTCTATGTTCTGGTACTTTTGGGGTGAGTTTATTCTTTGGTAATTTTCTCCATTTCTTCCATGGAAACTAATCTACTTCAAAGGTCATTTTTGGTAAGTTATAATTCCCTAGTATTTTCATTACTATGGTCATCTATACAGTCTACAATTTCCGTTTGTATTCTCCACTGATCTAAGAATTGTTTGAATTTAATATTCAAGCAGAGAAGCCTTTATTTTTACTACATTGTGCTTTTTCTATACTATTTTTCCTTTATGAGAGTTATTGAAGTTTTCTTTGGGGCATATGTAGGTGTTTCTGTGAATGTTCCATGAGACCTAATAAAAGGGATGCTCTGTTTTCAGGGTCAAGTTCAATATATATTCATCAAATCTATCCTATTACTTATTTTAGGTCTTCCATATCCCTATTTTTTCCCCCTCATTTGATTTGTCTTGAACCAAGAATTAAAATTCTTTTACCACTAATGCATTTATGTCTATTTCTCTTGGTATCTCCTGAAACTTGCGTTATGAAAGTTACTTTGTTATTTAATACATATTTATTTAGTTGAAAGATATTCATAATGTTAAATGTTCACTTTCAAATACACATTTCAGCTTTATGAAGTATTTTTCTTAGTCTTAAATAATGCCTTCAGGCCTGAATTCCAATTTGTCTCATGTTAAGACTAACATCCTAGTTTTCTTTTTATTTGCCTTTATGTATATACTTGTGCCCTTTCAACTTTTGAACCACTGTTTTCACTGGCTGCCTTGAATACAGCAAAAAAAGAAAAAAAGGAAAAAATATCAGACTTTGGTGATTCAATCTGAAAATCTTTTCAATAGGCTAATAAGGCCATTTAAAAGTTATTGATATGACAGAAATGGTTGCTCCTAGTTCTATCTTGCTTTGCTATGGTTGGTTTTATACTTAAAAATACTTTCACTGTTGATTTTCTTTTTGTGTATTTATAATTTTTCAGATAATTAGGATGATTTGTATTTTTGTTCTGTTTCTGGTTCTATCTTATAACCATAATTTTAAATGATTTTGTTTAATACCATTAACCCTCTATTTCTCTACACAATAACAATGAGCACTAAAGAAAATTAGCTTGTATAATCGTATTGACCCCCTTGTACTACAGCTACAGTCAATAGTATTATCTTTCTGTGTTTACCTTTGTACTGTTAAGTATGCTTATACTTCTACTAACTAATGTCAGCTTTAAATGACGTTCTTTGACTTCCAGCCATTACAGATGAGGCAATCCCCAAACTTATTCTACCTCCAATTTTATACTTTCTAGTTCTCTTAATTTTTAAGTTTTATAACCAATTCCTACATTGTCAGATATTTAAAATGTACATTTTATTCTTCTGTCCTAATTCCCACTTTTGTTTTGTTTAGCTATAAATACACTCAATGCTCTGCAACAGTACTTTCGCCAGTTCTCTTACTCAGTTCGTCCTCTATTAGTCTCCTTAAGAGGATCTTAGACTAACAATATGTCCTGAGTCATAGGTTCAAACTGTTTATACTTAAACATTTTATAGATGATAAAATTAAGGCATAGAAAGATTAAATAATTTAAACATGCCAGCAAGAGGCAGAGGCAAGATTTGAACTCAGAAGTTTAGCTTGAGGACATGGTTCTATAGTGCAGCAGTTAGCATGTCTATTTTATACGTAGAAGGTCCTGGGTTCATGCCCCAGTAGAGCCACAGTTCATGGTCTATGGCAATGCCACCCTTAACAAGCCTGATGTTTGATCTTGGAAGCTAAGCAGGCTCGGGCCTGGTTAGTACTTGGATGGGAGACCACCTAGGAAGACCAAGTGCTGTATGCATAAATTAAAAAAAAAATGTTTAGCTCAAATCCAAGCTCGTACTTACTTCAATAAGTTCAGACACTCATTTTAACCACCGAAGAAATATTAACATTTAGAAGAAATAATGGTAAAAACTATGATGCATAATGAAATTATGAGAAGAAATGTATTTTATAAACTGCTAGGTTAAGTAAAAGTGGATTACATTGAATCACTCGTGATTAAAAGCAGCGTCTCTAAATTCAACCTTCAATTTGAATATTGGCTCTTCTACTTATGATACCTTGGACACATTATTTAAGCTCTGAGACCCAGTTTCTACATTTGTAAAATGAGGATAAGAGTGACTACCTCATGGGATGGTGAGAGATTTAAATGAGATAATGTATTTTATAGAGGGCAAAACACAATGCTTAACACATACATTATTAAGTGTTTTAACATGCTAACTACTTTCTAAAATTATTACTATCATGAGCTTAATCAAGAAAACTACACATCTAATTTCCTAAGATTATTCTGCAGAAGAAACTCCCAATTTTCTAAGTGAAAAAGTTTATTTTCTTTACATGAAATGCCTTCTTCCTCTCAGCCAACTGTCAAGTCCAAGTTCTAGCTCCTTCATGAAAACTGCCCTAAGGATCCAATCCACCCTGTTATAAATAAAGTCTTAACTGTTTATATTTGTCTGTACCACACTTTAAGCATTTTATAATAAGGTGTTTTATTGTATCTTAATAAAACTTTATAACATTCTATTAGTACATATTGTTTACATATTTTCTCACTCCCTTTTTACCAATAGTTTTATATATTATCTTGTCTCACTAACTAGACAGTCTTTTTTCAGTCAAATGTTACAAGTTTTACCCTTTTGGGACTCAAAATTACTTAGCACAGGGTGAGGTACACAGAAGTTTTGTTTGTTTGATTTTGAATGTTTATATTTAGAAGAATTCAAATAGACTGATGTGTTAGAAAAGCCAATTTCAGGTAAAACATTAAAGTTTTAAATTCTTCACTGTTTTGAAAGACCTTTTCTTATTTAAAAAATAGTAGTCTATGGCCATGCTACCCTGAATAAGCTGATATCGTCTGATCTCGGAAGCTAAGCAGGGTGGGCTGGTTAGTACTTGGATGGGAGACCACCTGGGAAGACCAGATGCTGTAGGTGTAAAAAATAAAAAAATAATAATAAAAAATAAGGGATTGTAAGCTGACAAGGTACTTGCAATCTGTGAGGTCAACCAAGGGTTGCCTCGCCACAAAAAATATATAAATAAATAAATATAAATAGATATAGATATCACACATACACACATATATATAAACTACACACACACACACACAGTGTGTATATATATACATATATATATAAATAAAAGTGAAAACAAAAGAGCTATATATTTTCTTTTAAAAACCCCAACTGAATTACAGTATCTCTAAGAGCAAAGGTACATCAACAGCTACCTAATTCATGAACACTTAGTTAATGTGTAACATTTAATGAAAAAGATATGAACTTGCAAGAACATAAAATGGTTAAGTGGGAATTCAAAGGATTTATAAAAGTCTATTTTTTGTCTTAGTACTCAATGTTCCATCAGAAGCAGTTCCACTTATTAACCTACACTGATCTCAAGGCATCAATACCATCTGTAAACACAAAACAAATTTAAAAAAAAAAAAACAAACCCTATATAACAATGGCCTGAAATTATATTGTGTGGTCTAAATCTAATTAAATTAAACAAGACTACCATCATCTACCTATTGTAATTATTCTCAAAACTACTAAGAATGCTATGGAAATACTGTTTCATCAGGATATATGTATCTTTCCTTCTCTTATAAATGATCATTCATTAGCTGTAACTATATTCTTGAAAATGCAAACAAGTCTTAAATCATGTGTTCTTCCCAAGTAAAACTTGCTTTAAAAGCTGCATGTAATTTTTTTCAATATTATATGTAATTAAAATTCACATTATGCAGACTTTTTCATTCAATTAATTCAAGACTATTTTACATGTAACATAGTCATTCTGAACATATAAAAAGTGGGGCAGTGGTTTGTTCCTTATGCCATCTACAGGATAATATCTATACCACAGCAGTTAAGAGCATGGAATTTAGAGTCAACACCCTCAGTCTATATCCCAGCCCCACCATATCCTATGACTTTAAGCATGTAACTTTACCTATGTGTATTTTGCCTACTCACTTGGTAAAATATATAAAAAAGTATAGATACTACAGGGTTGTTGAAAAAAATTAAATGTGGTATTACACATAGTGCTTGCTGAGAATAGTACCTGGCAGGTAGAAAATAAATACCCATAAATGAGTTGTTACAAAAGTAACAATTTAAAATGTTTATACCAGCAAATCTTTTAGAATACATCTACTGAAGAGAATTTATGTTCCAGACTAGAACTCATTTTACATCCAACTTTCTCACCATAAATGCACGCAGTTACGCGGAAACTTTTTCTTTCCGCTCATTTTCTAAATGATAATTTTGTGAAACAACTGTAAAACCCAACAGTACTATTTTCTAAAAAAAGAAAAAAAAAACAACCACCTTACAATGCTATATACAGAGCCATACCTCAGAAAGTAAAACGTGAAGGAAGTTAACCGAATTGGAAATTTTGACTCCCAAACTAAGAATGCAATCCCTAACTATTATTGCCTTGAGCAAAAATTCATCTTGTGAGAGCAATATATCTCACTATCGATGGCACATCTGGTCTACAGGACTTATTTAGTGTTATCAATGTTCTATGCTCATCTCACTCAATCGTAACCAAATCAAAGAGCAACTGTGCTCTGGTTATGGAACTAAATGGTGTTATACCTATCTGGAGTCTATCTAATAAATAAAACTTTTTGAGCTGAAATTAACCTAAGAATGACGTTTCTAAAAACAATGCAAAAATCAATTTTATAATATCACCTTACAAAGTTTTTAACTTAGGACTGGTAAACTTCATGAAATTATATAGAAAATCTAATATGTGTGTGCATTTTTTTAGGAAGATGATTCAGTGCTTTCTTCAGGTCCTCAAAAGGGAGTGGAATCCCAAAAGGTTAAGAATCACTGCTCTTTACAGTTTACAGATTTCTTTGTATTATGTTATTAGTTTTAGAGACGACTCTATATAAAATTAAGCAGTATAGTTCTAAATCCAATCCGAATCTCAAATAAATGTTTAGGTCTACAGACCTTTCCCAGAGCTGTAATTATGAGACAATGAGAAACAAGGAGCACAGAACCACTAATAAAAAATGGGTATATTTTAGCTAACTCTAGAACAATCTGTCTATACAGAAAACGTAGGATAGTAGGATACAAGGATGAAGTTCTAATTATCAATTAGTTACAGTTGCCAACAAACACAATCAAATTTCAGTTTTCTAAACTTAGAAAAGGTAGCTTAGGAGGAAAACTTTTATCACAGACCATTAATGTAACTTCAGAGAAACCTATGTAAAGTAAGTTCCTTGAGTAGACATAAAAGTTTACAATGCCTACAAGCACAGAAAATATTTATTTTACACCTGCCCCGTAATTTATCATAGTATGATTTATTAACAAACACACACAACTGAGACTTCTTTCGAGGGATAGGTTGCAACTGGCGATCACTGCCTTTAAAATAATCTAATCCTGGTTAAAAGACAGTTGCCTTTAGTTAAAATCTAGGAACCTTTCAACGTGGCAATAATTAAAACAAACAAAAACTCCTAACCAAACTGAAGTCAACCACAGTAAGCCTGAGGTTTGTTTCCTTCCCTCGCCCTCAGAGACCGCACCTCTTTGTGCACAAGGAAGGGTGTGAAGGTCTCCTAACCTCAGACCCCGGTTCCCGGCCCCGTCGCAAGCCTCAGGGGAACTCCTGCTCAGCGGTGGAAACGACGGCAGATTTGAACCAGCGCGATATCCAAAGCAGCCGTGACGCCAAGCGTTGTCCCGCTGGGCCCGAAAAAGACAGGGGCGCGCCGCCACCAGAGACCGGGCCGCAGGCTGACGGAGACGAGCGAAGACCGAGGCCAGGGTCCTAACTTTGGCCCGTACTCTACCTCAAGGCCTGAGGGCTGGCGAAGAGGACAGGAAGGAACAGAGCGGACACACCTGCGGGGACCCCAGGCTACCGGTTCCAGCGTTAGCTCGGCGCCCGTCAGACTCTTCCAGCATTCGCAGCCGCCCCTCCTCCCAGCCCAGGGCCACCTCCACGTTCCGCTTCAACGTGGCAGCCGCAGCCCCGCCCAGCTGGCCGGCGAGCTTCCGGGAGCGATGCTGGCTCCACCCACTCCAGACAGCGACCCTCACGGCACTTCCGGAAGCGATTCCTGGCCCCTCACTCCAGACAGCGACCCTCCTGGCACTTCCGGAGCGGTGGCTGGCCGAGTCGGGCGGGCAGGGCTGGTAAAGGAGTGGGTCCGCTTCTCGCCCCCGTTTGGGGGTTAGGGGCCCCTTCTGAGAGGCGGTTTGCAGGAACGACACGTAGCAGTAGTCCTGAGACGTCAACAGTCCCCGCGACTACACCAGAGAAATCACGTGAAAACGGGGCTGCGAGGGCCTTATTGTAGTAATAGTAATTTGTGACTGGGTCCTTAAAATTACTTACTTGCTTTTACAGTATTGCGTTTTGGAACGTCTTTAAAATTAACCCATCTGGTACCACCCAGAGGCTGTTGTAGACACACTTGATTTGATTTGTTTGTTCCTCCAAAGAGGCATTGTGTGTAAGGTATTCCAGTTAGTGTCCTATGGTACTATTTGAGATCTATTAGCATTTGCCTTCAGTTAGTGAAACTTTTTAATTTTCTCCAGAGCCTGGTATCTAAGTAGGTTGCTTGGATGTTGTTTTTAGGTTAGGAGGCAATTGTTTTCCAGTGAAGAAAGTAACGCCTGGGAAAAATCACTGAAGTACCAGAACCTGTATTCACCCTAGGTCTGCCAACTTATAGACCAGTTCTCTCCTATGCACAGAGTCGTCTTACTAGCTCCTTCCAATGCCTTTTCTAAGCGCCTTCATTGGAAGTAATTTTCTTGTACACAAAAAGTAAAATATGGATGTCACATAAGAATGTCCGAACCTGGAGAGAATTTTATGTTTACTTGAGCCAAACTGATGACCTATGCCAGGGAGCAAGATTCTCAAAATGCCCATAGAATAACAGTTTTGCAGCTTCTTTTTGCATTTGAAAGGAGTCTGGAAGAAAATACGGGGGAGGGATGCTTGTCTGGCGATCTGAATTTGGTGGTGGACTCATGATCAGCAGGCCTCAGCCTACCAGAAAGAGAATGAGAGCAGTAGCGGCATCGTGTGGCTATATCATGGGACTCAGAAGCACTGGGATTCCTAATGATCCAGCTGCCCTTCTCGAGGTCTGATGGCATTTGTAGTCTGAACTTTGGCTCACCACTGAGGCCTGACCAAGTGCTTCTTGTGCAGTGCTGGTAGACTTAGCAGTGAGCCAAGGAGGGACCCCAGTGTCACAGAGCCAGACTGGCTTCTCAGTTAAAGCTTGCATTTATTGAGCACTTTGTGCCGGGTGGAGCTTTGGCACTGTACAGAATTCTCATGTGAGGGAGATTCTCGTTCATCCCATTAAGAGTTCCTACAAGAGAAGTTTTGGAATCATGTCCCACACATTAGAAGGAATCTGCAAAATTATGGTTATTGCCCATTATGATTCTAAGGTAGGAAACAGACTTAAGAAGCTAGGGAAATTGGCGGTAGTGAATAGAAGAGCTGGGGTTGGAAGATGTTGCTGTCCGGCTCAGAGGCGGCACACTTGTAACCACTGGGTGAGTTTTGCCACCCCCGTTAGCCAAAGGGGTTGGGCCAGCAATAGACCAGCATACCAGGGCAGGTGGCGTAAGTGGAGACCTCCCCCAACTAGGTTTGGGAGGCTTGCTGTGTCCATTCTTGGGTAGAGTCTCCTCTGGAGTTTGCAAAGTGAGGATGTAGGTTTGTAAGGATGGACTGAGGCAATGCCTGTTGTGCTCAGAAGTGATCGGCACAGCCAGTGATCTTCAAATGTTAGCTTTGGAGGTGTGATTCCAATTTTACTATTTTATCAAAATCACGTTTTCTGATAATAGAACTGACAAGGGAGCTGGATCCTGTAACTTTAAAAAGCAATCTTTCTTCCTGTATCAAAGGTAATCCTGTTACAGCAGGTGACTTTGCAGTGGAAAAAAAAAGCATACAATATAACCACATGTTCCTACTACATAAGTCAAACTACAAACCTTCCTATTCCCAACCCTTTTGTAAGGCCCTGTGAGCTAAGAAATATAATTTGTGAAGAAAAAATTTGTGAGCAAAAGTATTTCATGACATGAGAAAGTTATGAAATCCAAATTTAAGTGTCCATGAAGTTTTAGTGTAACTGTGAAGATTAATCTACCTACCCCTCATAGTCAATTACTCCAACCAGGAAGAGAGGTGCTTTCCAACAAGATGTGTTTTTACTCTATTGCGCCAGATGAAGTAGGATCTCCTCCTCCCCAGCACTCAGCTAATAAAAAGCCACTATACTGCAAGTTCTGCTTTGTTTAGATCAGCCCCTATGAACTCTTCCCAACCTCCTTTATATTCTTCTCCTTCGTTTTATGGACTTGCGCACGGTTTGCCATTACATTGAAATGTCCCAAACTGCAATTCTTGGTAGTTCCCAAACAAATTCATTTTGCTGGAGAAATATCTGGCTCTTTAAAGTCAATAGAACACAGCCATGTTCAATTGTTTACATATCAATTATGGCCATTTTGGTGCTACAATGGCAAAGTTGAGTGGTTCCTACAGAGATCATATGGCCTGCAAAACCTAAAATTTTTACTATACGGTCCTTTACAGGATTTGGTCCTTTGCCAAATCCTGTTCTATTACACAGGATTGGGCTACAAATGGAGTCAAAATTTGAGACATTCAGTATTATAAATTATTTTAAAGCCTCGAAGTAATATACAAAGGCAATATGAAAAATGTCAACTATAACTGGTTATTGTAAGGCTCAAATATAGCTATTTCTAGACTTGATGCAAGCAGGTCTCCCTTTGACTATGCAAACTCAAACTGTGTAAAGTAATCTTAATCTATGGGATTAACAATCTACTATTGTGACCTTAAAATTTGTCAAAACGTTAAAAACTCAATGTGGGTTATAAGTGTAAAAAAATAGTAAAACATCTAAAACATTAGAAACTTTGAAAATTGTAGTGTTTTATTTCCTTATAAAAATGTATCGAGTAGTTAAAATAAGGCTTGCTTTCTTCTCATATAATTTACCATAAAGAGTGAGCATCTTTTCTATGCCTTGGCAAATCGTCACACTCCTAAATTTAGATCAACTTCCAAAATTTTATCCTTTGTGCTTTCAACAGCATGCAATATCTCTTGAGAGTTCCTTTAATGTGAAGTTTTCATCTGTATCACTTCTTCTGAGAGTTCATCCTTTATGACACAACCACTTTCTTCACTTATAACTATGTTTGCCTTCATTAAATTCCTCTGGCTGTATATCTAGAACTGCAAGTTCTGCTTCTTGAATCAAGGCAGTGTTGACATTCCCATGGTCATTGACATCTTTTATAATTGCATTTACATTCCATCCAAATCCTGCAAGTTTTTGCATTGTTGTACGAAGCCAGGACCACTGAGAATTCCTATAATTCTTGGAATCTGGCTGTGGATTTCACAGTAGCCTCCTTACCTGAGCTTGCAGTTTCACCAGATAATGTTGATGAATTCATGCAGACTTCTAAAATGATGAAACTAGCCTTTACTAGCAGTGAAATATTCTTTTCAGTCTCCCTGAATTTACTATTGCCTTCAATGTAACACCTAACTTCGATGCATTGGCCTAAATGCTAGCCAAACTGGGAATTATTTTTGATTAGTCCTTAATCCAAGGTAGAAGTAAATCTTCCATTTCAACCATAAGTGCCTTTCTGTTCCTAGTACAATTTAACCTATAGCTTTATGTAGGCCTTGGTCTCGTTCTATCTTTGCTTTGCTGTCACCATTTTCAAATCTAACCATATCCAATTTCATTTTCAGTTTTATCACTTTTCGTTTCTTTGCTGCTGTCATCTTTGTTGACCAATTCCCTTTTGGTTTTATCTATTTCTATGAAATGTTGCATACAACTATTCTATCTATGTGTGAACTAATAGATGTTCAGTGACCAATCGCCAACAGAGTTTGAAAGAAGTGATATAACTGGTTAATGATCATGATGCACACCTTTGATTTGCATTATGATTTGTACAATAAAGAACTAGCAAAAAAGTTTATGCAACAATTCAGTTAATATTGTGGTAACTAAAATTTCAACCATGTTCTTGAATTGGTGTTATTTACACTGAAAACTGATATTCTTGCATGTTGGAATGATACAAAGTAAGGATTACCTGTATCTGAAAAGAAAAACATGTATTAGTTCACAAATAGTCAATTTTTAATCCAATTTAGTTAACTATTAGCCAAGCCTAATCCTAGATCAAAAAAACTGAAATGTCTCAAAGGAATGGTAATTCCAAGACTGCATTACTCACTGGAGCTGGAAGAATGTTTGGGAATAATGTAATACAGAATTATTCAAATTAGAATTTGCAGACAGTCCAAAGGTATTCTTTTAAGAATTTAGGCCTCTTCTCCTCATTTAAATAATCTCAAGGCTTGCAAAAGGGTCAATTTCTGGACAACTTTAGTGTTGCCTAGACTGCAAAACTTTACAATCATCACCAAAACTATATGTTTTTACAATGCATTCCATAGCAACCAGGACCATGTTCACTGCTGTAAAACAGTAGCATTCATCCCACTAATGTTTTAGTTCTGTTTTTAAATGTATTTATTTTGTAAATCTTTTCATTAAGAGCCATACAAAAGTTTATATCAATGTTTATGTTTGTAGAAATTAATAGAAAAATAACTTAAATCAACATTAAGTAGCCATAATTTTTTTCCCCTTTATATTACTCAAATTTGAGAAACACCCCAAGTCAACATGCCTAATTAACAACAGATTAATCTGGTTTAGGTTTGAGATTCCCGGCTTCCAACCACCTGCCTATCTACTATTTATGAACAAAAGTTAAAGGATGGTCACCTACTGGCATATTGAAGGGTATTTATAGAATATCCAACAGTTCAGCTGGTTTAAATCTGGAACATATGATCTCTAAGAATATCAGAGCTTGAAAAGATTATGCCATTATTTTTTTTAAAAAGATGACTTTTAAAGTTAAAAGTTCTTCTCCCAACCCAACCAATGGCCTATTCTTAATTCAATCTATTGATTCAGAAAATTATATTACCCTTGAAATCACATTTATGTTATCTTTGAAAGCTGAAAAAGGAAAAAATTTTGAGTATAGAATCCAAATTATGCTCGAATATCAATTTTTTGCTCAGTTTTTGCGTTTTATGAAGACTAATAAATTTGTAAACCTCTTACCTTATTATAGACATCTTTGAATTCTTGATCAAATAAATCAGACAAATATCTAAGAAAAACACCCTTCAATTTTACACCTAAAAGGAAAAACATTTACAGGTAAATTAATATACAAAAACTACCTATCTGTAAGCCTCACAATTTTTTTTCCATTATGTCCTCATCCACATACATTAATCACAACAAATCATGATGTGAACAGCAGTGGAAAAAGTTTAATCATTGGACATTTATAAGTTCTTATTTTCAACTTATACTCTAGTTACTAAGGTTTTCATTGCATAGTCCCTTTTAAAAACACATAATACACGCACATTTCTATTCATTTAAATTCTTTCATGTAGAACAGATTACACCTCCAAATTTATTAAGATTGGAAAAAACCCAAAACAAATTTCAAGGATATTGTTTATCTACTTGGCACAGATTACCTTATGCTAACTTGCAGAAGTCTTCTCACAATCAGGTGATATGGAAAGGGTAATACCTTAATACATTCCAAAACTGATTATGCCGTGCTAGGTATGTAATGCTTTTATTAGACAAGGCTTCCACAGATCAGAGGTACTCTAATAAATCTAAAAGACAAGGGGGAGAGTTGTCAGTGTCAACAAAGAACTTTTAAGTAGTGATAAAGGGAAAAGATTACAAATCCCAGAACTAATTAGAATTCTTCAGAACTTTCTGATTGTTTGACAAGGTCTATTAAGTTGCTTATTAAGAAGGGCAGAAGCCCATGGCGGTGCGGGAAGCAGCAGCAGAAAGAAAAGGAAGTACACTAACCATATTGGATAAAAATCAAGCTTTGGGAGAAGAGGGCAAACTGCTCTAATGCTGCTGCTGTATAATTTCATCTTTACTCATCCTATGTCAAATATTTGTGTAACTGTCTAGAAGTAATTGGACTATCTATAGTCCTTAAAAAACCCTAAACAGAAATTTTAACCTTTCTGCACCCCAAGCAAAATACTAGGAGTGGGAGTACTCGATTTCTATCTATAGTCTAGTTCCAACCAGCTTTTCTCACCGCCTCCACCTAGGAGAATTGGGAAAGGGGAAACAGGTCCAAGAATAACATTTATGATCAAGGTAGTATTCTCTGACTATAAAATGAACGTTCTTATAAACTCCCTAGAAATTTTCCAAAGGAATGTGGCATCACTTAGCAGTTTATACACACAGGCAAGAAAGAAACTGTGCACCTTAGAAAAGAGAGCACTTATTTGGATGTGTAGATACTCAGATGTTTAATTATCTGACTTGAGGGTCAAGTATTATATCTCTTGATTAGATAAATTTAGAGTTAAAAAAGGAGCACTTGAAGTGTCAGTTAGCCTCCAAGATGGTCCCTAATAATCTTATAGTGCCCACCTAAGCCATACCAGGATTAGTCTCAGTGACCAATAGAAAGGGACAAAAGTGATGTTATGTCACTTAAAGATTAATTTTTAAAAGACAAGCTTCCATCTTGGCCTCTCTCTCTTGGATCATTCCCTCTGGGAAAAGTCAGCTGTCATGTTGTGAGGACACTCAGACAGCCTATGGAGAGGTTCCCATGGTTAGGGAGAAGTTCACATGGTGAAGAACTGAAGTCTTCAGCCAATAGCCACCAAGAAACTGAGGAATGCCAAATGAGAGAGTTTGGAAGCTGATGTCGCCTGCCTCACCCAACCATAAATGTTTGTTTTAAACTACTAAGTTTTGGGTAATTTGTTACATAGTAATAAATAATATAGAGGGTCACAATCCATATTCAAAAAGTAAAATGTACAACTTATGAATTAGTTGAAAAGATCTGAAATTTTAGGGGAAAAATCAGATCTAGAATTGTCTTTATATTTGGTCACAAATAATCTCAAAACCCCAAGGCTTTCTGAAGCAAAAATGCCCAGAGAATTGAAAGGATGAAAAATTCACCAAGAATATAAATCGGTTACTAGATTTATTATCAGGACAACAAAATAAAGGTTCTAGTAGAACTAAGTAAGAATCTGACAAAAGGATAAATGATACGTGTCCAAAAGGAAGATACTAGTCCTATAAAGCAAAAAGTCTATTTGCTTTCATAGGGTTGTTATGAGAAATAGATATTGTTTAAAAAAAAAAAGTGTGTGTGTGTGTGTAAAATGCTTAGCACAATGCCTGGCATATAACCATTCAACAAGCATTAGCCGTTACTATTTTTCCCCCAAGTGACCAATTAATGAGATTCTATACCATAAAACAGGCTATTAGATTTCACCAAAGCCTTTATAAATCCATTTTTTACTTGGACAAGCTTCCATTTCCAATTCACTGCTATTGTTCCAGGAATACTCAATACATTTAACACAGAAAGACATACTCTACCTCCTCTGCATATTTTGAATCATGTTCCAAGACCCAGGAATCTTTTCCCAATATCTCCAAGAATGTAATCCCTGAAAAAAGATATTTTCTCTTAAATTACTTTGTGCAACAGTCAATGCCTTTTGCAAATAACATCTTTAATAGTTACATATCCTCATTAACATATTCAATAATCACAATGGTTCATTATGTGAACAGCAGTGAAAAGGTTTAATCATTGGATATGAAATTATTAGAGGAAGCAAAGATCTAATTAAATGATCAAAATGAGAATTTCACCAATAAAACAGTAAAAAATAGTAACAATAAAGCATATAAAAGTTATAAAACAATGTAAAGATACATAAATACAACTCAAAATAATTCCACTTATTAGGGAGGGAGGGCATACTTCCTTACCCAAAAGTATACTAAGACTACCTAAGGTGGTGACCCCTTGTGACTTCTGTACAGTGACTTATTTTCATTTAAGCAGTCTATAACATTTAAGTAAATCTGTTCTGCAACATAGCAGTTTTCAGTAACTCACTTATAATTAATAATTAGAAGATGTGTCAAAATAATGTGGGAACCACATTGTTTCATCTTTCTTAGGAGAACCCCAACAGTGAGCAGAAAAGAAAAAGCCTTTTCTCTGTGTTCTGATGCTGAATGGCAGTATGTGTACTTTTTCCTTTTTTGCTCTCAAAGTTAATTCCAAACATTTTTTTCCTTTCAGCAAGTAATCTCTGGCAGTATTAGCCAAAAATTTTTATCTACTAATATCAGAAAATAAAACCAGCTATTAAGGTGCAACTTGAAGTTAAGAGGTAGCAGCAGCATTAGTCCCTTCAGGGGCCTCTATTTACATTGGAAATTGTTTCATGCAAGACTCTTTAGCCTCCCCCTGTAAAGACTATAAAGCCAAGGGCAATTTCCAGATTGGGTTAAGGAGGATGGAAAAAACCCCAAAACATCCCATCTATAGAAGTGACAGCTGAATCAAGGATCTGCTTCTAATACTTTTGGGTTAGGTACCAAGAGCTTTTTATCAAATGGTGGCAGCTTGATTGCACATATTTTGTGTATGTTTTAGGGAGAAGATCCTCAATTTCACAGGGCTTCTAGACTGGAAAAAGATGCTGTTTTGCTGACAGCATGAGTACTTTCAACTCCATCTTAAGACAATCAAACATGAGTGCCTACACCAGGGGGTCCCTCCCCGGCCCACCCACCTTCCCCTAGGTTCTCAGCAGGTTATATTACTTTTGAACCCATTTTAACAACAGCCTATTCACCTATTTGTAAAGTCTTTCACCCACCAGTCCTGCTCTTTTAATACATCTTATGGCAGCCTCCATTTAAAGTTACCATTAATGGAGTGGGAAAGGAGTAAGTACTCCCATCATGAATCATTGCTAACTTTTGAAATTATCGAATTGCATAGGTTTTGAGTAGTCACACAATTATTTTTCTCACATACTCTGCTTCTTTCAAATGCACAATTTTGCTGAACATGAGGTTTTTTCCAGGAACACACATGACATTAGAACAAAACATTTACCTATTTGTGTGCCAGAGACTAAAAAAGACAAATTCGATTTAGACATTGTCTCTACACTCCAGGAGCATCCTCTAGTGCAGCAGTCCCCAACCTTTTGGCACCAGGTACTGGTGCTCCTATGAGACTAAGGCCTGATGATCTGAGGTGGAGCTGACAAGATGATGCTAGTGCTGGGAGCAGCTACAAATACAGATGAAGCTTCGCTGGCTCGCCTGCCACTCATTTGCTGTGCGGCCTAGTTCATAACAGGCCACGGACCAATACCAATCCCCGTGGCCCAGGAGTTAGGAAACCCTGCTCTAGGAGATTCCTTACAAATTTTAAGTCCTTAAAAATAGGGCAAGCACCACAGTGAGATACAACTTCACACCTACGAGATTTTAGAGAAATTGGAATCTTCATCTACTGCTAGTGGCAATGTAAAATGGTACAACCATTTTGGAAAAAATCTGGCATTTTCTCAAGAGGTTAAACATAAGACTTAGCATATGACCTAGCAATTCCAATACCGTAGGTATATGTACTCAAGAGAAAAACATATTTCCGCACAAAAAATTGTACACTAATGTTCATAGCAGCATTATTCACAATAGCCCCCAGAGTGGAAACAACCCAAATGTCCACCAATTGGATAAATAAAATGTGGTATATCTACACAACACATTATATTTTGGTAATAAAAAAAAAAGAAGTATCTACATATGCCATGAAAATGGATGAACATTAAAAATATTCTAAATGAAAAAAGCCAGTCAGCAAGACCATGTATTAGTTTGATTCCATTTGTATGAAGTGTCCAGAACAGGCAAATCTACACAGATAAAAAGATTAGTTGTTACCAGGGACTAAGGGTAGGGAAGATAGAAGTGACTGCTAATGAGGACTTAAAAAAAATTTTTTTGGGGGAGTGGGTTTGTTGAAATCGTTCTAAAACTGATTGTGATGATGGTTGCACAACTCATGAATATACTGAAAACCACTAAATTGTACACTTTAAGTAGGTTAATTGTATGGTATATGAGTTATTTAGCTGAATAAAATTTACAAAAACAATAAGTCAGACAATTTTTTCCTTAAAGATAATAAAAAACTGTTATTTCTATTTAGCCTCACTCAGGTATGTCTCAATTGGCTGAATACTGGAAAAGTTTCTAAAAGTCTTATCAACTGACAGTGATTTAAATTCAGGTCCTACATCTGACAGCCAAGCAAGCATGTCCCCCATGAACCAATTTTCCTCAAATTCATGGACTACTATATCTTTAGGCCATGTGACCTTTAAGAAAACTACATAAGCAAAACCTATACATTTTATTCAAATAAGATGTAAGCATATTACAATTGAAGTAGATGTGAGTAACACCTTAAGCTGAGTCTTTTTGGCTAGAATCTGAACAAAGTAAACAAAAAAGGGGAAAAAGAAGCAATCTTTCTTCTTTGATTCTGTAATCATTCCTGTGAGCTAGACAAAGAAATATAAGTTACAAACATTTGATTTTTAAAATGGGACTCCAATGTTAAGGAGAGAACGTAGCCATTTAATATGTTAGGGATCTCTTCAATGACATAAAATAGCAACTATGTCTATGTTGATTCCACTGTTTTTCCATGAAACTAAAATATCATACCATAAAAATTGAAACATCGTCCTAAAATCTTCCCACTCCTGAAAGCTATCCACGATGTTCATACTTTAAAAAAACCATTTCATTCCCCCTTGTCTCTTGCCCTTACGACTGCTATTGGCAAGTTCCCACTAAACCGTGAGCTTTCCCAGGAGCCCATGATCCTTACCTCACTTTCTTCTTAATTCCCGCATAGTGGCAATGGGTCTTACAGAAAAGGGTTCGTTGAATGAAAAGTCGATGTATGTCATATTACATTGTCATTCAAGCTTCTCTGGGGGCACATATCTATGGCGGAAGATATCAAAAGCTCCTACATTATCTCCGCATCAGGGAATTACCTGATAATAAAATGCAAGGAAATGACATGCCTCTCAGGAAAAATTCGCTTTGGCCCAATATTGTCTTCCGTATTTGTAGGGCCCTGCGTTTCTCCCTCTTCCCATCATATCCTCCATTCACTGTTAGAGCTCGCAACCGGAGACTCACCGATATGGCCCTGGATTCACCTCAACCTTGGTCTTATCTCTTCGCTTCGCGTTCTCAGTGTTGGCCTCATAATAGCGCGATGGAACCGGATTTAACTCGAGCGGCTAAAAACAGGAAAAAAAAAGCCCGTTACAGCAAAACCCCTCAACCACCCTGTGAAAGAGAGGGAGGAGCAACCAAGTGCTCGTCTTAATGCTCCTGGCCGTTTCCGATTGGCTGATGCGCACGACGTGGCCTGTGATTGGTCATAGCGTCAAGTGCAGCGTCCACGGAGAGGAAGAGTGGGAATCCTGCGTCTTAAGAGCCCGCCTTCCCTACAAATAAAGGTCGCAGACGCCAAGCGGGCGGAGCTAAGTTTATCGTGATTCATATCGTCGCGGGAATACTGACAGTGGATCCCCACATAGTAAGAAGATGACCCGAAGTTGCTCGGCAGTGGGCTGCAGCACCCGGGACACCGTGCAGAGCCGCAAGCGCGGCTACTCGTTCCACCAGTGCGTGAGAGCAGCCAAGTTGTCTTAACCCCTAGCACTGCCAAGCCGGCAGTAGGCCAGGGTGGGGTGGGGCCGGCCACGGTGTCGTCGTGTCGACGTGACGTACTTAACGTACGTTACGTGGGCTGGGGAAGCAACTGGGGAACTTTCAGGTTAAGGTCGTTCCAGCTTTTTCCGCTCAGTGTTTACCTCCAAATTGCTGATTGTTTCTCAGTGCCTCCCGCTTGCCTAATAGCTTTTAACGACAGTTACGCAAAAGGAGTTGTGCTTCCTTTCTGTCGTCTTATTTAACATAAAAGACGGGAAGGGAGGGAAGTTTGGGAAACTGTTGAAGGCGTCCGCTCCATTGGCGTGAGTTGCTCATGAGCATGAGTACAAATCAGTTTTGTATGTCATTGCAAGTTGTTCAGTCATATGAACAGCTGTAGAAGGCCGGTCATATTCTGACTGGATCTGGTCATGGCAAGGAAGTTCCTTTAGCTCAAGAGGAGCCTAGATCTTCAGACCAGTCTAATTTGAATGGGCACGTATGGACCAGACTGGTATATAGGTCATTCAATTAATGTTAAAACCACAATGGGAAAGAGAAACGTGGCTAAAATATCCTCACCAAAAGAAATGTACTTCAAAAAGTGGTAAGGTAATATGAGATACAGTTAAACCATTAACAAAACTTGTATGAGAACTTGAAAAAAGCTTTATGGGACAGGTGATATTTAAGTTGGACCTTGAACCTTTTCCTGGATTGGGGTGTGAGGATGGGAGGAGGATAGCACTGAAATAGGAATAGCATGGAAAAATATAAAGGGATGGAAAATGTAGATTCAATGTACAGGAATGGAAAAAGTAGCTTGGGAACTTTTAAAATTAAAATGTCCGGTTAAGGATTCCAACTATATGTGGTAAGCCTTTTGTAGTCAGTGTTTTGTTTTTGGAATAGGGCTGATCCTCCACCGAAGCTGTTTTAATTGTAATCTTTTCGTTTTCCTCTGGGTTTTCCCCCCAGTCAATTAGTTTTTGTTCTCTTTTTTATTTTCAACTGCTCTCTACAGATAACTCGCTTCAAGTGAATGAACATACCTGATTGAATTACAGCACCCCCTCTCCCATCTGAAACTAGAACATTCCTATGAAATCTTTTATAAGCTGAAAGGCATAAAGTGAACAGTATGCCCCGCTTTAAGAAAGTTTATATTCCGCCACATCGCTTTTATGAAAGACCTACCTTAGTACCTGTTTTCACCTACTGAAAGAAATCTGGAGGATTTTTGCTTTTATGAAATGAAGCCCTTACCACACTAATTTGGTCTTTCATAAAGCGAAGTGGCTAATTCAAACTTTAGAACGTGGGAGATACATGTACTTACTTTTTTAAACACAGACACACAAACTCTTGAACTATGTGCTCTCTGCACTACCCAATCACTGTAATTACTTTATAACCAGGCTTTTCAAAACGGAACATACACCCACTTCCCTAAATTCCATTGACTTTTCAACCTACGGCACCCAGTTACCTGTAAGCACTGCTCTAATGACAAAGGGTCACTGGTAATGTTTCAAATTTAAGTGAGCGCTTTTAAGTTTTTGACCTCTTTTTAATCATATTGACTACTTGAAACTCACTTCCCTTGGCTTTATTGACACACACTCTCTGTTCTCTTCCTTTTCTCTAATTTCTTCCTCAGTTTTTACTGTCCTGCTTTTCCTGTGCCTTCTTCCTACGTTTCTTAAATTGGGACGAATTCATTTATTGCTTTTATTTGTTATATTGAGGACCAAAGTAAGACTCACTTAATATAAAAACAAAGATGGATTATAACAAAAGTTATTACAATAGTCTGCTATGATTCTTCCATCTGATTTCTTCCCTATTCATTCCATTTTCCAGGCAATGATTTTTATGAAAATGCATATTTTATCATGCTGATTCCCTGAGGATTTTTGGTTTTTTCACGTAAAAGTTCTTAGTTTACTTGTCCTCTCATGATAAGTCTATACAGTCAGCACAGATGAAGTCACTGATGAATCTTTACTCCTTCTTTTTGCCAGCACCAACATTGGCCTTTGCAGTCTCCCTTACTTCATTCTGTTCTTGTGTTCCTTTCACTGTTTTCTTGAGGTGTTTTTCTTCTCATATAGGCCGTGTCTTGCAAGTCTATGTTTGGGTTCATTTCTCTTTGTGTCACCCAAGGAATCAAATCATGTCAAAGCCAGTTGTCTTGCCACCACCAAAATGGATTCTGAATCCGAAAAGATGACATCTGGTGTAGTCTTGTACATTTTGGCTAGTTTTTCCCAATTTCTGTGACAGGTACTGTTGCCTTCCCAGGGTGAAGGATGTTGATAACTATTGTTTCTCTTGTAGTAGTCTATTAATCATGGACTTCTTGGTCCAGATGGTTACTGTGTTGTTCATGATGGCAGCCGACCTTTGAGCAGCCAGTGAGGAAAAGATCCCAGAAGGAAGGATTTTAATCCCTTGGGCTATTTGGTGCCTAATAGAGTTCAGGCTTCTCTTTAAAGCCATCCTACACCTCTCTTCCAACCTGAAAATTACAACATTTCTATTGTACATGTGCTCCAAATTAAACACATGTCTTTGTATACATGGGAAGCAATCATCTTTGTCTTCCTGACACCTAGGAAGTTGTAAGGAAGGCAGTAGAGAATAGGGACAGGAAAAGAAGTGAGAATACTATGGTATTAGTCTTAGCAGCAACAGGGTAGTATTGACCTGAATTTAGAGCTCAGGAAAAAGTTAATACGAGAAGAAGAGAATTAGTCAACTTGCCATTGCCTAAAACTGCCATCTTTGCACTTTTTGATCATGGAATTCTCTTCACAAAAAATTTTTTAAGTACATTCCCCTGAGATGTGTATAGTGATTTATAAATTACAATTATGAAGTGATGTGCTAATATATATTTTGGAACACACAAAGGATGAGGCAAAATTTATAAAAATAGTTTAAATATTTTCTTGAAATCTCAGTAGGTGAGTGCAGACTCCTGTGGTGGCCACTGTTCTGAAGGATGGATCCAAAACTTATTAGTATAGTAGACTCTGTGATGTAGCTTTAGCTACCTCTCTAGTCCATCTGTAACCACTCCCAGCCACCTCTGTTTATTTGCCATTGCCTAAACACTTTTAACACTTCAGATTAACTTATTTTTCATCGCTTTATCGCCAGTAAGATCCCAAGTAGTTATTTCATATCTCTGTGATTTTGCATCGGCTTGGAGTGCCCATTAGCTGCATGGCAAACTCCTATTGACACTTCAGCTCTAGCTCCAATGTTCTCTCTCTGAAGCTTTCCCCAGCATCCTCCAGCTCCATCACCAAGTTGTGAGAAGTTGCAAGGAAGGACACAGGAAAAGGCCCTGGTTGAAAAGCATGAATTAAAATGACTCAAAGGTGTGGAAACTGTTGTTATAAGAATATCGGTGTTCTGTCAAACGCAAATTGGCTAAATGTGAAATGGGATTGGCAAGTTGAAAATTGAAGTGACTCTTTGGTTCGTTTTCTTTTTGCTGGTATAAAGAGATTTAGAAATTTATTTCATAACCAAAAGAATGTATGTATGATAATTTGGAAGAGTTTTTGCCTGAATTGTAATGAATTCTATTTTTAAAGTTTTATTATGAAATGTTTTAAACACACTAGCAAGCACAAAATAATATATAACAAACACCTATTTACCCATCACTAGGATTAAACAGATATTAACGTTTTCCTAGATTCAGAGTTTTGTTTTCTTCAGACGATAATTAAGTGATAGTTAAAACCCTACCCCTCAATCCTTTCTCTCCCTCTCCAGAGATAACCATTGGGGGGGGGGTGTTGTTAGCCACTTTTCTGGAAAAATCTGATGTGCAGGGAGCCAAAGGTAAATTCCTGCCATTATAAAAAGGGGATAGTCAACAGGAAAAAGAAAATGGATTCTGTATTACAATATAAACCAATTCGTTGAGATGGTGATTGGTTTGGGATGATGATTGGGATTTTTCTTCTACCAAGGTGGCTTTAGACTAGAGAGATAGGAATTCCAATTTCAACTATTTACTAGTGGCTATACTTGGTTTCATCTTTTATAAAAGGATAAAAATCTACCTTGCAGATTTTTTTTTTGATACTAAAACTAAGATTTTAAATTATATATGTGTCTGTGTGTGTATGATAAGGAAAATGCTTTAAAAGTAATATCTAAATTATTGCCAATTTAATTTTGTCCAAAATTCAAATTAGTCATGCTGGTTAGACTACAGTATTTTCCAACTATTTTCATGTCATTTTACACATAGAAAATATTTGTTTAATACTTTAGGCAAACCAACAAAGCTTTTTGGGACTGGCTTGATGTAACTACTTTAAGGGATCCAGGTAGCCTATGCCACCCAATGGGCTAAAGGGTTTGATAGCAGTGCTCACCAGGCATACCACTTAGGAAGCTTTGTATCAGAAGATCAAGCTAGTAATGTACGTTAGTGGACTAGCCAAATTTTGATGGTGCTATGCATGCTTAGTAGCTACACCTAATCCGTGGAAACGCTGCCTCACAAACATATGCCATTAGTTTAGAAAAGAACCTAGCGAAGAGGTATAGATTTGCCTCTCTTTCATTGGAAAAACTCCCTGTACATTCTCTCTTGATCAAGTAGCATCATCCTTTTGAACAATTGAAAAGAACTCCTGAGAGTGGAATTAGTTGCTCCTAGGAAAGAACAAACTTTGGATAGTTCTTTACCATTGACAAAGTGCTTTGTTTGTTTTAATTATTGTTATTTTTATTATGGCGACATTGGTTAATGAAATCCAGTAAGTTTCAAATGTACAATTCAACAGTAAGGCATGTATATATTGCATTGTGTGTTCACCACTCATAGTTTTCTTTCTGTCACCACGTATTTGACCTCTTTGACCCCATCTGCCTCCCCACTCCCCCCACCTTCTGGTAACCACTAGTCTATTGTCCATGTCCATGAGTCTCTGTTTGTCCTCTTTGCTTGTTGCTTTTAGGTTTATATCCCACATATAAGTGATATCATGTGGTTTTCAACTTTTTCTGTCTGGCTTATTTTGCTTATTAGCATGATCTCAAGGTCCATCCATGTTGTCACAAATGGCAGTATTTCATCTCTTCTTATGGCTGAGTAACATTCCATTGTATATATGTACCACAGTTTCTTTAGCCAATCATCTATCGTAGGACACTTTAGTTGCTTCCATGTCCGGGCCACTGTGAATAGTGCTGCTGTGGAAATCGGTGTGCAAATTCTTTTTGGATATGGGTTTTCAAGTCTTTGGGGTAAATACCCAGTAGAGGGATTCTTGGATCATATGGTAGATCAATTCTTAGTTTTTGGAGGAAACTCCATACTGTTTTCCATAATGCCTGTACCAAATCGCAGTCTCACCAGCAGTGTATGAGGGTTCCTTTTTCTCCGCATCCTCTCCAGCATTTGTTATTACTTGTCCTGTTGATTATAGCTATTCTAACAGGTGTGAGATGGTATCTCATTGCGGTTTTGATTTGTATTTCCCTAATAGCTAGTGATGTTGAACATCTTTTCAAATATTTGTTGGCCATTTGTATGTCCTCTAGGGAGAAGTGTCTGTTGAGGTCCTCTGCCCATTTTTTGATTGGATTTTTTTTTTTTAGGTCATTATTGAGTTGTGTGAGTTCTTTGTATATTTTGGATATTAGGCCCTTATCGGAGGTGTTGCTTGCAAATATATGCTCCCATTCGGATGGTTGTCACTTTACCTTGTTGACAGTTTCTTTTGCTGAGTCGAAGCTTTTTAGTTTGATATAATCCCATCATTTATTTTTGCTTTTACAGCCCTTGCTTTGAGTTCAAATTCATAAAATCATCTTTAGGTGCTACAAAGTGCTTTTGAATACATTTGTATCCTTATGCACTCTTAGTACAGCTCTATGAAGAGGCTCTAGCATTGAGAGATGTATCTAATACCATGTGACTGGTAAAAGGTAATTGAGGCTTAAATACAGATTTTCCAATTTAGTGTTTTTTCTCAAGGTGGTTGAGAGAGTATCTCAGAATTATGTTTTCTTATACTGCTATATTATTTCTCTAACAATAGCCAAGGAAATTAAAATTTTTACCGGTTTTAGTTTCTAACAACTATATGCTTTAAAGCTTAAATTATAATATATAAAAGTCATACAGCTACCTTAGATCTATCTCCAAGATAAATCAAAGAAGAGGGTGCAGAAAGAGTAGTCTTGTGATTTTCCTTGTCTAAATTTCATAAGTTTTTTTCCTCACTCATTTCTAAACATCATAATTTGGCTGGGATTGAAAAATAGAAATGGAAGATAATTTTTATATTCAAGGTAGGAAAAATGGTGACTTTCAAAACAAAATAGGAAATTTGAGTATAGGTAATAATATATACTTGTTTTATACTGCTGAGTAACAATTTCCCTTAAAATTCAGTGGAAACGTTACCACGCATAATCTCTGAGAGTCGGGAATTTGGGAGTTTTTATAGGGAGTCTCATAGGATTGCAGTCAAAATGTTAGCCAAGACCACAGTCATCTGAAGGCTTGACTGAGGCTGAAGGATCTTCTTTCAAACAAGCTCACTCACATGTCCTTTGGCTGGAGACCTCAGTTTCTTCTCCAGTGGGCCTCCCCATAGGGCTGTTTAGGACATAGCAGCTAACTCCACACCCCACCCCCCTTAGAAAAACTACTCTAGAGAGAAAGAGGAAGCCTCAGTGCCTTTTATGATCTAGCGTCATCCACTAGATCCACTGTCACTTCTGCTTTTTTATATTCCTTATGAGCAGATCACTAATTCTAGGCCATACTCACAGGAGGGGAATTAGGCTCCGCCCTTGGAAGGAGAAGCACCAGAGAATTTGTGGACATTCTAGAGTCGCCTCAGGACAGGAAGACACATATTAAATTTGATCATATTCTGTTAAATGTAGGCAGTGAAGACAAAATGTGGTAGGATAGTTAATATAAGAATTGCCCCCATACAAATGAAACAAGCTCACTTAAATATTGAACTTTTGAATTAAAAAATTTGAAAAATGAAATCAGATTAAGTAAGTTAAACATTAACTGTACTTAAATGTTTATATAAAGCAGTTAAATAATAAATAGGTTTCTGTCTGTTGTAACATTACTATATATTTTCGTTTTAATGGAACTTTCATTTGATTGCTATAGATTTCCAACTGATACTATACAGCGCTCAAAATGGATCAGGGCTGTTAATCGTGTGGACCCCAGAAGCAAAAAGATTTGGATCCCAGGACCAAGTGCTATGCTATGTTCCAAACATTTTCAAGAAAGTGACTTTGAGTCATATGGGATGAGAAGAAAGTTGAAAAAAGGAGCTGTGCCTTCTGTTTCTCTATACAAGGTATTTAAATCTAGGCATAAACAAAACTAAATTTTATAGAGCCTTTTAAAATCAAGATAGCTCAAGTTATAGCTAAAATTTGCATAGGTTAAAAAAAACCCTAAGTCTTAAAATAAATATAGTAATTGATTTTAACTGCTTAGAAAATTGTTTATTTTTAAATCTATAATGTAATAGTAATTCAGCTTTGGAGCTTTTTAAAACATAAGGTGTACAAATGCAAAACATATGTCTAGATGTACATGAATGTTACCAAACCGATCATAAAAATTAACTAGTATCTATAAATGGACTTAGAATTCAGGCTTTTAAATATGAGACAGTTTTCAAAATACTTTGAAATTATCTACCATTTTTTCGGCTTCTCTCAATACTGGTATTGATTTTGACCAAAAATATACCTAATTATTAGTATTGATATAGAGAGATGTATACAGAAATAGGAGATTATGAGTGAGTCACCAGTATTGATGTTAACATTTTTATTGTTTCTTTTCATTGTTTTTATTTTATCCTTCGACCCCTTGGCCACACTCTTGTACATGACTCAGTGAGGGTCTGCAATTTGCAATAGTCATCTAACTGTTCTATCTTGCCACTACTCTTACCTTCTTCCTCTTATTCAGTAGAGCCACCTGTTGGCATTGTTTTATCTTATTCCCCTATTCAGAAGCATAGAGTTGGTGTCAAATCCAAATTCATAAATTCCAAGAACTTCCTATTTAACTTATTTGTGCATTTCTAAGTGCTTTGAACTCTCTTTTTGAACCACATATACTTACCTACTGTATATGTAGTAAATTGACTTGCTTTCATGCTTTTGTGTAAAATAAATAATAGTTACTGTTTATTGAGACCTACAACGGTTCAGGCAGTGTAATAGGAGTTTTACATAAATTATCTTCTTGTATCCTCACAACAAATGAGATGAGGAATTCTAGAACTTAAGTGACAGCTAACAAGTGAGGGAGCCAGAATTCAAACGCAGGTCAGTCTTAATTCCAAAGCTCCGGCTTTGTCCACTTGCATTGATAACTTCCCTATCCTCTCCATTGAACCTCGTTATTGCTCCTTCAAAGAACTACTCAAAACATATATATGAAACCTCCCCAAATTACCACCTTTCTCTAGTTACTTTAATCATTTCAAAAACTTTCAGCGTCATGTTACCATTTCTGTATAGGTGCAAAGAAAATAAACCCTGTTTACAGTGTCCTATAGACTATGTATTAAAAAAATTTAGAGGTTATGATTTTTCTTTCTTAACTAACTCTCAACAGCAACCAGGTGAGTGCTTTGCATTTAGTGCTATTTTTATAGATAATTCTCTATTTGATCATTTCTAAAATTACCTTAATTTTTTTTTATTTCTCTCATAGGTTCTCCAAGGTGTACACCTTAAAGGTAAAGCAAGACTGAAAATCCTAAAAGAGCCACTTCCTGATGATTCTGAAGAGGTTGCTACTGAGGATCATAACTATAGTTTAAGGAGACCTTTGACAATAGGTACGGAGAAACTGGCTGAGGTGCAAGAGATGCTACCAGTGTCCAAAAAGGGACTTGTTCCTGTAAAAAACTACAGGATGATCAAAAAGAGAAAGGGCTTACAATTGATTGATACACTGGTGGAAGAGAAACTACTTTCTGAAGAAACAGAGTGTCTGCTACGAGCACAATTTTCAGGTATGTTCTCATCACCTCTAATATTTATAAAATAGCTCTTAATTTTTCTGAAATATCATTAAGTACTATTTTGCTGTTGCCTGTACAAATAAGCTTTTGGTTGAGAAGTGAAAAGTCTTGTTAGAGTAAACAAGAATGAAATGTAATCACCAAAATCCTTTTATGGTTTTCCAGTTTTGAGAGTAATATGTTTATTACAGGAAAAGCAAAGAAATATATAAATGATAAAAATAACACATAGTCCTACTACCCAGAAATCAGATTATATGGTTTATACAATATACTGTACTTGTCACTTTTTATAGGAGTACTTAACCCATGTTACTGTAAATTCTTTGTAAATGATTTTAACTGCTACGTAATTTAATCACGAAAGTCTTTTTCAACAGAGTTGAACTAGGTAATTTGCAAAATCCCTTTGAACTTGAAAATTTTTTGCGTCTCCAAGTTTTTTTTTTACATTCTGGTAAATAAGAAGCATGTTCTGTTTCTAGAAAGAGGAAGTATCTCCAAAGGAAGAGAATATTTTGTGTTTTTCCAAGAGAAGAATAGAAATAATAATATGGGTCCCCACCAGGAACAGGGAATTTTTTTTCTCTCAGTGGTAGGCTGATTTTCTGTTCAATCAGAATAGTGCACTATCTCCAGAAATGTTTCTCATGTCTAATTTTTCACCCTCAGATAAATGGTAGCCAAGGAACAAAATAAATATTCCATAATCAAGAGACTAATTTTATCCAGTTATTTCATTTTCTCTTCTGTTTCTCTAAAAATGTACACTCAGGCTGCCAGTAAAACATAATAATTCAAGTTGAAATTTTTTCTTTCCTCTTTCTAGTGATCCAAAATGAACAGGATAAATTGGTCAACAGGCTCAAAGATTGGATCTTAATCTCAAAACAAAGTCAGTTAAAAAGAGATTGTATTTGAATTTTGGTGTCTAGTGCAGTTTATATTCAAATGCTATGATCTATACCTGAAAATGTTAACTACACATTTTTCATCAGAAAGAATAAATTTATTTTAACAGATTTTAAGTGGGAATTGTATAACTGGACAGAAACATCTGAGTACTCCACAGAAATGAAGCAATTTGCATGTACTCTCTACTTGTGCAGTAGCAATGTCTATGATTATGTAAGAAAGATTCTTAAGCTGCCTCATTCTTCCATCCTCAGAACGTAAGTGAATTACTTTTTAGATGTTAAATAAAAAAAATTTCTTTTATTGCATTTTAGACATTATTCATACTCAGTCCATTTTCTCTTTGCATATTACCACAATTGATAATTTCGCCAAGAAAATGAAGACATAGTCTGACAAATTTTTTGCATCTTCTAAATGGTAGAGACATAATAGGTGATAACATTTGAATCTTAAATATCGGAATTTCTAATACTTAGTAGTTTTAACGTCTGATTATCTTGGAAAATCTAGAACAGTTCTAGATCAATACCATTGGTTTGAATTTTTTGTAAGCATTGTAGTTGATGGCAATGCAGGTTGTCCAGAGACCAGATTATGATAAATAAATTTTTAGATTGTGGTCAAAATACATAGATATATTTATAATTCTCTTAGTGTGAAGCAGATAACATGGTGGCTTTATAGTAATGTCTTACAAATTTAATACTCAGTTTTAGTTTTTTTTATTATTGGTTTTATAGGTTCCTTTTTACTCACTTTTACTTGTTTGTTTGGCTTAAAAAACAAAAATTTACTTTCTCACAGTTCCGAAGACTAGAAGTCCAAAATCAAGGTGTTGACCAAGTTATTTCCTTCTGCAGGCTGTGAGTGAAGGGTCTGTTCCAGTCCCCTCTCCCTGGCTTGTACATGGTGGTCTTCTCCCTGTGTTTCTTCATGTCATCTTGCACTATGCATGTGTGTTTCTGCGTCCAAATTTCCTTTTTATTTCCTAATCCAGTTGTGTTGGATTAGGATTCATGCTAGTGACTTTGTTTTAACTTGATAACTTCTGTAAAGACCCTGTCTCCAAACGAGGTCACACTCTGAGGTACCAGTGGTTGGACTACAATATATCCTTTTTGAGGAACATAATCAACCCCTTCCAGTCACTTTTCCTGCTGCTTAAGCCTCCCGCTACTTGGGGACTAAAGGCCAACTCCTTTCTGTGGCTTATTGAGCTTCCCATGATGCGACTTCTGCTGGCTGCAGCTGATCCTTGTCCCTTCCCTCTTGCATTCCATGCTCCAATTGTAAGGCATTTTTTGCTGCTTCTTGCTTTAGGGACTTACTCCTCCATCTACCTGAAATGCCCATTCTCCCTATCTCTTAGTCCTGGTGATTAGTCTTCATACTTCAGGCTCAGATTAGATTTCTCATCCTTTTGGAAGCCTGACCTGCCATTCTTGCACCAATTATGGATTGGGCGCCCGTCTTGCATTCAAAGTATGGAGCAGAATCTTAGTACTTACAACACTGCCTATCCCACTGGACTGTGAGCTGCCCAAGTATGAGGCCTGTGTCTGGTTCTTTGTTATGCGTACACATCCTGACCCTTGAGTGGTGCCTGGAACACAATAGTCCCTTGATAATATTTGTGGAATTGAAAGAATTCTTGGATGGTCATTTAGGATTTTGAACAGATATAAAGAAGAAATGCGGTGGACCCAAAGTTGCTGTCTCAATAGCAGCACTGCACGAGCTTTTGAGACCTTATTCCCTGGCTTATGTTGTCAGTTTGGCTCAAATAAACCTTATAAAAATTCAAAAAATACAGCACTCTATCTAATTCACTGGAGTTGGGGCAGAGACCAGCCAGGAATGGCAGGAGCCATCTCTCCTGGAAGGTGCCTCTTGGATTCTTATTGCTTCAGCTTTAAAACAGATTGATAGGGGCTCAAAGCTGGAGTAACTCTTAGAGATCATGGAGTCCAGCCCCCTCCTTTTATAGAATGGAGAAATTGAGGCCTGGTACGAGGAAGGACCTTAATTATCATTTTTTTCCCCATTTTTGGGAAAACATCTTTAAAAAAATTGAGATGTAATTGACATATAACATTAGCGTATACATTTATTTAGTATTTGTATATACTGTAAAATGATTACCACAATAATTCTAGATAATATCCATCACATACGGTTTTTTTCTTGTGATAAGAACTTTTAAGATCTTGGCAACTTTCAAATAAACAATATAGTATTATTAAGTATAGTCACCATGCTGTACATTATATCCCCTAAAAAAAGAATGAGACTTTTCCTCCACACTATTAAAACACTACAACTAATAAAAAATTTAGAAATGAGAGTAAAGGGAGGAAAATTCATTAATTGTTCTTCTATATTATATATGTAAACAATCATTGTTAACATTTAGGGAATTTTCTTTCAGGCATTGTTATCTGTGGTTAGATTTACTAGTTTTTTACATGGTTGTGATCTTTAATATCAGAGAGGTTTACCCCATTAACTCGGGTATTCTCCAACTGTTGGACATCAACATTGTTTCCATTTTTTGGTTGTAATGGCTATTTTTCATATTGAGATGAACATTTGTGTATAGGCTTATTCACTGTCTTTCATAATATGATTTTACCATTTAGGCTAGATACTATACATATTTATAAATATCTACTTTCTGCTATGCTAGAGACATTTTCATAGACACTGTGTTGATAATTCCTCCTCCTACACCTTTTTTATTCAAGTCCTCTGCAATGGTTTTAAAACATACTGGTTTTCTCTATGGTTTATATGAGATGTTCTCTCAGTGACACACACACACACGTGTATATATATTTACAAAGACATACACATATGGCATGTAGTGAGAGTAAATTCTGTTTATGAAAATTCTAGTTTACAGCAGAATATTTGGAAAGCCCTGTCCTGAAATACTTAGGAAAGTACATTAAAATTTCAATAAAATAGAGGTCGGCTGTTCAGAAAGAAACCTTGGCAGCCTAGAATATAGCCCCCAAATCAGAAATTTAACTCCAAAAAGTCATTGAATTACAAAAGTACATTTCAGTTAAGATGAGCACCTCAGTCTACCTCAGAATCCATTTAGTCTTATTGTATAAAATTATTAAACTTGGCTGTTTCCTTTCGTGATCTACAACAAACTAGAAAGAATAAATTAGAACCAAGTGAGAATAATTCTGAAGACAGCGATAGTAATAGGAAAGAATAATCAGCAGTCTGGGAAGGTCAGGGATACTATATAAGGACTCCGAAGATAGTAATGAGGGCACTTTTATAGGAGCAAACAGATGCAGACACCTTACTTACCATAAGGTCATACTTTTGAGGCTGTAAGGAGCAGTGAGAAAAGCTCTGAACAGGACATCGGCAAAGCTGGGTTTTGCATTTGTGTATAACTCACAGCACAATACAGGCTAAGTGGTTTAACCACTCTGTACCAGTTTCCTAATTTTTAAATGAAGTAGATGTCCTAAATGTTCCCAAAGTTTTTTTCTCCAACAATTTTCTCATTTCAGTGAATTTAGAGGTAAGACTGGTTTATGATCTAAATATATAAACACATCATTTAGAATAAACTGGGTAATTGATTTGTATACTTTTAAAATAAATGAGAAAATTTATTTTGTGGTCTATTTCTAAGTTTCTTACTATTTTATGGTAACTGAATATTTGCTTGAAAATGTCTGTAAAATTTGGCTACTTATATTTGGCTTTATTACAGGAATTAGAGTCTACTTTAGTGCCAAATAAGGCATTTTCCACTTTTAAAATCTCTTCATTTCAGTTTTATATTTTTCATTTTTTTACATTTTCTAGATGGTTATCTAAATGCAAATCAAGTCCAGGTTTCAACAGCAACATTTTTTCTTTACTTCAACAAAGAGTAGAGAATGGAGACCAGCTGTATCAGTATTGTTCACTGATAATAAAAGGGATCTCTCTCAAGCAACAACTTCAGTGGGACCCCAGCAATCACCATTTGCAAGGGTTTATGGACTTTGGTCTTGGCAACCTTGATGCTGATGAAATGCCACTTGCCTCAGAAACTATTTTGTTAATGGCAGTAGGTATTTATGGTCATTGGAGAACACCTCTTGGTTATTTTTTTGTAAACAGGGCATCTGGATATTTGCAAGCTCAGTTGCTTCGTCTGGCTATTGGCAAACTAAGTGACATAGGGATCACAGTTGTGGCTGTTACGTCTGATGCTACAGCTCAAAGTGTTCAGATGGCAAAAGCATTGGGGATAAATATTGATGAAGACAACATGAAATGTACATTTCAGCATCCTTCATCTTCTAGTCAACAGATTGCATACTTCTTTGATTCTTGCCACTTGCTTCGATTAATAAGAAATGCATTTCAGAATTTTCAAAGTATTCAATTTATTAATGGCATAGCACATTGGCAGCATCTTGTGGACTTAGTTGCACTAGAGGAACAAGAATTATCAAATATGGAAAGAATCCCAAGAAAACTTGCAAATTTGAAAAACCACGTACTGAAAATGAATTGTGCTGCCCAACTCTTCAGTGAGAGTGTGGCCAATGCGTTAGAATGTTTACTATCGTTAGGCTTGCCTCCTTTTCAAAACTGTATTGGTACCATCCACTTTGTACGCTTAATTAATAATCTGTTTGACATTTTTAATAGTAGAAACTATTATGGAAAGGGACATAAAGGACCTTTAATGCCTGAAACTTTCAGTAAAATTAATCATGTGTTAATTGAAGCCAAAACTATTTTTGTTACATTATGTGACACTAGCAATAATCAAATAATTAAAGGTAAGCGAAAACTAGGATTCGTGGGATTTTTGCTAAATGCTGAGAGCTTAAAATGGCTCTACCAAAATTATGTTTTCCCAAAGGTAACGCCTTTTCCATATCTTCTGACTTACAAATTCAGTCAAGACCATCTGGAATTATTTCTAAGATGCTTAGACAGGTATTAGCAACGAGTTCTAACCCTACCTGCATGGCATTCCAGAAAGCTTACCATAATTTGGAGACCAGATACAGATTACAAGATGAAGTTTTTCTAAGTGAACTAAGCATCCTTGACATTTCAATTGCTCGAAGAACAGACTTGGCCCTTTGGACAGTTCAACGTCAGTATGGTGTCAGCATTATAAAGACTCTCTTTCACAAAGAGGATATTTGCCAAGACTCATCATCTAATTGTTCGTTAAGTGAGGCATTACTAGACCTGTCAGATAATAAGCAAAATCTCACCTGTTGTGCTGGTTATATTGCAGATAAGTTATCATCTCTTTTAACTTGTGAGGACTGTATCAGTGCACTGTATGCATCGGATCACAAAGCCTCTAAATTTGGGTCACTGTTATGTGTTAAAAAGAAGAATGGTTTGCATATCCCTTCAGAAAGTTTATGTCAAGTCATAAATATTTGTGAGCGAGTTGTAAGAATCCATTCGAGAGTGGCAGTTTATGAACAACTTCCTAAATGGAGGGAATTTTATCTTCAACAGAAAATACTATGTGAGCTTTCTAGTTATATTTATCTTTTTGTCGATTTAGATGAGCATCTCTTTGATGGAGAAGTGTGTGCCATCAATCACTTTGTAAAGTTACTAAAGGATATAATAATCTGTTTCTTAAAGTTCAGAACTAAAGATGTAGCTCATTTCCCTTTAAAACACCATTCAGAAGGAATTGAAATGAAAACTTTGTCAAGGAAATACTGGTTATCTTTACAGGATTACAGATGTTCAAGTTTTGCTAATACTAATAAATTCAGGCATCTGCTACGTAATGATGGATATCCATTCAAATGAGGTACCTAAACTATTTAAAAACTTATATTAAGAACGTTTATTTTGAAGTTCAAGTTAGAATCATATGTTATAAATAGACCATTCTGCACAATGAACACATTGGCATTTCTGACTTATTAGAATTTGTAATTTACATAATTTAAAATCATTTTGAACTTTGGTATGGCTTGTAGCATTTCATCATTAGCTAAACTAGAAAAAGAAGAGAGTAAAAGCAGGCTAGCCAGTGGTGCTGTCTTTGAATTTACTGAGACTGAATAATGTGACTGGACATCCTGTTAACTTGTTCAACCTACTTTAAAAACGAGAGAATAACAACGAGGAGTCACCAAAACATTGACTCCTTTTATAAACATACTATATTCCCTACAAGAACTCTTTGATTTACAGCTTTTAAGAATGTTGACAGAATACCTATAAAACCTGGAATATAATTTTTACTTATGAAACTTAAGGTGTGGTTTGAGAAGTAGGCTAAATTAAAATATCAAATACCACAAAAATCCAGGGTAGGTACTAAAGTAGGTACTTACGCATTAGCAGACATAAGGTAAACACATGAGCCACGAGATGGTTTTTTGTGCAGCAGCTACGCTGGGGGATGTTGTCTGGGAAGTACACAGGTGATGTAGTTTTCATAATCCATTTTCTCTGGACTTCAGAATAGTACCTTTGAATAATAGAATGCATACTTACTTGACTCCTGTTGGAAGATCCCAGCGTTCATCAGTGAATGAATAACAGAATTTCTTGTGAGTAATAAATTGAAAAAAGATGGTCAATTGAGACAATATGTATGAAAAAAAAATCAGTTTTAATTATATAATGAGTTTTTTCAGAAACTTAGGAGCTCAATCTACAGATGGAAACATAAGGGCAATTTTCTCCATTCTCACATTCCCATATTTGAAAAGACAAAAAAAAAAAAAAAGAACAAAAAACAGGTATATGTACTTTCACAAATGGGAATATTTTAATGGATAAAAGAAACAAGCATATATTCACCTGTGTATGTAAACTCTCTTTTTGTCATTGAGTGAATGTTCACATAGTTAATCTTAATATGAAAACTGAAAATTGCAAAAGATTTAACTGGGTAAAGTTTTTCATTAGTTGAAATTCACTTTAAGGAGTATATTTTGATATATTTCTATTCTACCTCAAACGAAGGCTTGTTTTGAAATGTAACTAGAGTTGTACTACCTTTTATACAAGAGCTATTGCTGAGAAGTCTGAATATTGTGGTTTTTATTTTGTTAGCAGTAGAATGACTTTAGATGCATCAAGATAAATCTTTAAAGAAGTCTCTTTTTAAATCACCACCTTTAACTTGTTTATATAGATCCAGGTTTTATACCTGATCTTGACTTAAAAATAGATTTGTATCTGTACTGTCTTATGTTCTTTGTTGTTAATTTGACTAATATATTCCATATTTTAAAAATTAGTATTTTGCATTGCTCAAGTGCTAGATAAATTGGACATTGGAGATATTTTCATCACTGCCCTCAGCACAGTTAATTGCTCTTGCCCTTGTGAAAGTGTTCCAAGTCTGATATCAGACTGACTTATATGATATGCTTACAGTGAAAACTTTTTTATATTTACAGATATTTGATAAGGGTAATTTATTTTATAGATTTTACTCAGCACCTTTGTCCTTTTTTTCCTTTGGAGAAAATTAACATTCCCTTAAGAAATTTATCCTTCCCACTTTCCAACAAATAGTACTGAAACAACTGGGTAGCCACATGCAAAGGTATTAACTCTAAATGGATCAGAAACCCAGATGTGTAAGAGGTAAAATTATAAAACTTTTAGAAGAGAGTAAATCTTTGAAACTTAAGATTAGGTGATCGTTTCTCAGATGTGACACAAAAAGCACAAGCACCAAAAAGTAAATTGGACTTCATCAAAATTAAAAATTTGTGCTTCGAAGAATACCATCAAGAAAACCCACAGAATGGGAGAAAATTTTTACAGATCGTATTACCTGATAGAGGACTTGTATCTAGACTGTAAAGAACCTCTGAAACTCAACAATCAACCCAGTTTTAAAAATGAGTAAAGACTGAGTAGATACTTTAAAGGAGATAAACAAAGGGCCTATAAACATATATGTGTTCAACATCATTAGTCATCTGGGAAATGCAAATCAAAACTACAGTGAGATGGCACTTCACACCCACTAGGGTGGCTGTAATAAAAAAGACCTAACAAGCGTTGGCAAGAATGTGGAGAAATTGGAACCCTGGTAAGCTGTTGTTGGGAATGTGGTCACTTTGGAAAACAGCCTGGCAGTTCTTCAAAAGGTAAGGTAAGTGAAAGAGTTACCGTATGACCCAGCAATTCCGATAGGCATATGCCCAAGAGAAATGAAAGTACATGTAAAAACTTGTACACAGATTTCATAGCATTATAATAGCTAAAAAGACAATGTCCAGCTGATGAACGGATTAAAAAGTATGTTGTATCTATATAATGGGTCATATGGTGTTTAACTTGATAACTGCCAGAACTGTGTTTTTGCAGTGTACCACTCTGCATTTCAGCCAGGAATGCTTGAAAATTCCACTTGCTCTACTTCATCCCTAGTACTTTGTATTGTTAGGGTTTTGTTTTGAATTAGCTGTTTTAAAAGGTGTGCAGTGATATTTCATTGTGGGTTTATTTCATTTTCCTAATAGCTACTGATGAGCATCTTTTCATAGGCTTAATTTGCCATTCACATAATCTTAAGTGAAATGTCTTTTCAAGTCATTTGCCCATATTTTGGAGGGTTGGTTTTTTTCTTGAACATTTATTTTATATTCTAGACATGAGTGCATTATCAGATGTTTTGCAAATATTTTCTCCTTGTCTGTAGCTTTTCTTAGTGTGCTTTGAAGAGCAGACATTATTAATTTTGAGAAGTCCAGTTTATCTTTTTTATTTTTTAGGGATTATACTTCTTAGTTTTGTATCTAAGAAATCTTGCCCAACTCATGGTTTTTTTCTTCTAGGTATTTTGTAGTTATAGGTTTTACATTTGGTTATGATCTATTTTCCGTTAATTTTGGTGTGTGATATCGGTTGTTCATGTTTTTACATATGGCTATGCTAGTACCATTTGTTAAAAAACGACAGTATCCTTTCTCCAGTGACCTTTGAATCCTTGTCAAAAATTGACTACATCTACATCAGTCTATTTCTGGGCTCTCTGTTTGTTCTATTGATCCAAGGGTATAACATTCACCAACCAGTGTCTTGATTGGCCTTGAAATCAGTTGGGAGTCCTCCAATTTTTTTACAAAATGTTTGGCCATTTTAATTGTACCTTTTCTTGTGCATTCATTTGATGGTGGGTGGTGCTAACATTCCTATGACGTTAGCTGTAGACATTTTGTAAAAGCTTTTTATCGGGTTGAGGATTCCTGCTATTTCCAGTTAAGTTTTTGTTTTTTCATTTTATTTTTTGTTTTTTAAATAATGACAGATGAGTGTTGAATTTTTTCAGATGATTTTTCTACACTTCTTTTGGGGGAAGAAATTTTTTTAGATAAAATTTACATACCATTATATTCACCCTTAAAAATATATAATTTAGTGGATTTCTGCAGCTTTTGAATGGTCACATAGTTTTTCTTCTTTGGTATGTTGATACATTTTTGTTTTTGAATGTTAGATCAACCTTTTATTCCTGGGATAAACCCACCCTGGCCATGATGTATTGTTTTTAAATATTGCCAGAATTTATTTGCTAATAAAATTACAGTTCCATTAAAGTCTGTGACCTTATATTAGTAAACATTACCCTGGATATTATTTTCTTACTGCTTTTGAGTAAAACCCAAAAAAGCCTTAAGTATTTTCATAAAACAAAAGTAAAATTTTAATTTCCGTCGTTTAAAAAATTTTTTTAACTATCTAACTTAGATTTAATAAAACCACCTGGATCACAAAAGACTCACATTTGGTCTAGAGATAATGACAAAATGAGCATTAAAGAAGTCCTAACAACAACAAAAGACCTACATAATTTACATAATACTACGTAATGATAGGAAGTAACTACGAAAGGCTTTCTAGTTGATTGGCTTTCTTTTCCTTGGGTGGCTGCCACAAAATCACTACATAAAATGCTTCAGGGATTCAATAAGATCACAGGTAGGGCAAGAGGGGTCCAGGTTTGAAATTGCATTTACATAAGTATTCATTTTCTTAGCTATTAGTATTACAAAACAAAAATAGACTTTTCTAAAGGCATTTTTATTCACATTTTTACATAAGAATTGAGAAAATGTCAGTTGTCCATATCAAAGGATGGGGAAGCTAAAGCAGGAGTTTCTTCAAAGTTGCTGCTCTAAGTGTTTTATTACCTGTAAATTAAGGGTTCTGGCTCTCATAAGATCCAAAGCCAAGACGTATAAGTTGCTTTTAGTTTGAGAAAAGGAAACTAAGAAAGGTGCTCACCATAAAACATATAAAAGGAAAGAGTAGATTTTCTGCCCTTAAACAGTGGGGGTGGGAGATCTTGTTTCAAAGCAATTAGTTAATGATAATTGGGTAAAAAGATGTTTATCTGTGTGCTTTCAGAAGTAATGTTAATTTACTTAAAATCAGGTATTTTAAAGGTTTCTTGCATGTTTAATGGCTAAAAGTGTTATTAAAGAAAAAGTGCAAAATCTTTTTTATAGAATAGTATAAATGTTTATTTTTTGTATGATTTACTTTGCTGTCCTGTTTTTACAATATAGAAAAGTGTATTCTTTGAATAGCTCTAGTAAATATAAATTTAATCTTTCTACTTTGGGATGTAAATAGAGCTAAAAAATTATATACCCACCCCCCAATAGTCTTTTAAAATTGTTGAATTAATGTGGATATTAATCTTGTTCAGCAATTTGATGCAAATGCCTAAATACAAAAAGTTGTTTAGTAAGTACTACACACAAAGGAAAAGGCTTAATACTTTAGCTTCTTGAAAATCAGAAAACCTAGTAGCATTTGATTGCACCTTCAAATTTTTACAAGCAAAACATTCTCAAGCAATGCCGTTATACATAATCTATAATTGTTATCCAAATTTCACAAACATTTTCTGCACACTGTATATAAATACACATCACAAAGGTGCAATTAGAATTAAACACAGAATATGTACAAAATGAACAAAGTTTAGGTTTAGACCAAAAAGGTATTGTAATCTTCTGAAAAATAACTTGATTAGATATTATTTTATCCTCTTACACTAATTTACATTTATACAAATTTTAAACATACTAGATTGAGGTGCTAAGAATACACTATCTACATTTAAAGTGTACTGCACTATAATTTTATAAATCCAAATTTCAAAAGGAAGATACTTTAATAACGGAATCTTCTTTTGGATTAATTTCTATTGCCTATATCTTGCATGTTCATATGAACATATATACACACTGAGTACATACAACTATAGATTCCTTGTAGGAAATGTAATAATCACATACTAATAATTACTGAGGATTATGGTACCTAACAAAATGCCTGAATTCCAACATGGTTTTCCCTTGTCATAAAATCTAGCATCCTATTATAACAGGCTCTTAAATTCATAAAGCTTTTGAATTTCTGAAAATGATTTAGATTATTTTAGTATTACATGAAAACACTCATATTTTGAGCTTACCAAATCACTGGCTAAAAATAACGCTGTATTAAGCTTCCCTTATAAAAAACATCTCACTACAATTTAGAAAACTTTGCTAGGAGGCCCATTTCAGTAAATCGAGCAAATCATATATTGGTTGGAAACCTCTTGGTTCGAAGTCTATAAAGAGAACTGTTTGTATAGATGAAGAATCCTTCCCTAAATTCATCTCTTAAGAGTTCCAATATTATTTCTCCATCCAAGCCAAATTTGACACCTGATATTGTATAAGTTTCTATTTTATCATACATAATGTTTACTTATATTTATATACACCTTTCATTTTAATAGTGCCCAGTAATCACACTGACAATTTATTATCATTTCAAATACATACCACCTTCCTTGGAAATGGAAACATCCCAGAGCGTTTCTTAATCATTCATTATAAAAACACATTACCCATCTTTTGAGAATTATTTACTATCCTTTAATGCTTTTTTTTTAAACTTTATTTTAAATGTGCGGCTACTGATTTCTTCCTCTTCTGACATTCCCAAAGTGACAACAGGATGTTATTCCAGAATCTGCCTTAAAAAGTTGATCTTTCTTAAAAAGATAATGCTTTTCTAAACATGAAATATCATTTGAATTTGTTTCATAAGAATTTGTTTATGTAGACATTCTCTCTGGTTATATTCTAGGTCTAGAACCAAAGAATGACTAGGTAATACCAATGCTTCTTTGGCTTTTTCTACTGAACAAAGTCATACAACGCCATACATTATAAATTACAGTAATTTATAAATGTTCTTTGTCAATAGAGTCAGAAGGACAGAATATCTAATTCTTAAACCCAAGCAAATTAAAAATCTATATAATACAATAAAGAAAAATTCAATTTAGAAGGGGCATAAGCAAACTTAACTAAGGTTTAAAATATACTAATTTCCTCATTTAAAATTTCTTCTCTTTCAATATTATAATTTCAGGTCTCAAGAACTGAAGTAAAAATACAATAATTGTTAAACTATCTCTCAGAAAATCAAGTGTCCCTGCACCTTTGATTTTCTGTACAGTTCCATTTATCGTTCTTTTGTGCAAGAATTAACAATTCATGGCACAAGGGTCACTTTTTGCTTTTCCAGCAGAGTTGATGACGCTCATCAAACATCGTCCGAATTCCTCAAGTATCATCCGTTCAGCTGCTGCTTTTGATTTTCCCTTCTTGTCTGCCTGCTCTGCCTGGGCAAGAAGGCAATTACACGTGGCTTCAGCTACTTCCTTAGTTACAAATGTAAATGGCAATCTGAAATGATTTTTGAGAAAGAGAGATGATGATGGTTTTGAATTACTACAAAGTGGATGGCATTCTTTCATTTGGAAATTTCTATTGACATTTTCATGATTCATCAACACACTGAGCATCACAATCTGGGCAGTGAACACAAGCACATCCTAACTTTAAAAGTTAGAACTGCTTTTATGATTGAGTATACTTCTTAAATATTGTTCAGAAAGTATAACATTTTACATAAAATATGTATTACCTAGACAAAGTTATCTAGTTAACTAAAAGAGGTAATTCTACATGACTGGATATTTATAACAAAAGTCCTCTCAATTCATGAATGTAATAAGCTCCATGAGTGCAATCGTTTTATTTACTGCTGTCTTTTCACTGCCTAGAACAGTGCCTGACATACAGACACTCCATGAATATCTGCTGAATAATACTGAGAATTGAAAGCATTGTCTCCTAGACAACACTGAAAACAAAGCACTTTCCCATAGTCCCATGTATTTTGGGAGGAAAAAACACACCAAAATTTTGTACTGTTTTATCACAACAAACGAAATGGGGAAACCAAAGACTGTTCTTTACATGGAGTTTCATTCATTCATAAAGATCTGAACTATTAATTATTAAGCAATTCATCTTGAGGCTTGCTATATTAGCTGATGTTAAAAGCCTCCAAGAACGGAACCAGGCAACCTAAACCTCACCACTAACTCGACAACTGGTAAGCAGTCACATAGAAGGAAACTAAAACAAAAATATATGAAGTCTTTAATGCCTGCCATGACAAGAGAGGGTAGTTAAGGCTGCTATACAATTGAATAGAAATCTTTAAAATACAAAAAACATTTTAAATTAGAAAATATTATAATTAAAATATTATAATTAATAATACTGCATAATAGTGCTCATTATATAATATTTAGAAACTAGAAAAGTAAAAGAAAAAAATTCAAATTTTGCCATTCAAAGACAAAAGTTACATGCAGGTATAACTTTTAATATAGTTTTTCTTTTATATAGTTTTTATTATAGTGTGTAATTTTGTGTTCTTATAATACAAACATTTCCCCATAAAAAGTAATTATAAAATTAACTAAGTGGTATAAAAATTTGGCTTTCTTAGGGGTTCTTCAAATTACTTAATTGCTCATCTTAGTAGGAGAAATCCGATGAAAGCAGTAAGCTAAAGCATTACTGTGCATTTTAGAACTCTGTGATATATCTGACAGGCATTTTTCTATTATCTTAAGTTCCTTTACAACAAGTAACTAAAAGTAGAAAGAAAATACAAAAATCAGGTTTGCAAGAACCCAAAGTATAAACTTAATTTTGTCCAAAAAGAGAAACTTTATCAAAAATCAATATTGATGTCATAATATAAGAGATTAAAAATTGACTTACTTTCCTCCTCCACTATTCAAAGCTGGTGTTGGCCTCGTAAGCAAGTCCGAAATTTGAGAGGATAACTTAGTCTTTGCTGCCGTTTGTTGCTGTACCCTTACTTCGGCTGCATCTGCCAAGTGCATTAATGTCTTTCTTTCTGGGCTTTCTTCAAAATTCTTACAGCCAATACATTTGCAATTGAGGAACACATTATTTTTGCCTAAAAAATTTACAAAAGAAAAGCTTCTAAGTCAAACCCAAAAACCATTATTATAGGTATACTCCATGATCAAATCAACAGATAATAGAATTAACTGGTCAACTGATAGAAACATTTCTTGCTGACAAGCACTAAAGGGATTAACTACCCATGTGGATAGGTAGGTATTCTTAAGTCTGAGAGCGGCTATATAATGCTTGTGTTTTAGCCCTCCCGTGTTAATTTTTCTTCCACTATATATTTTCCTCCTGGTATGTACAATGTATGTTCTTTATAAAGAATATGAAAAATAAAGTTACAAGATTAAAAAATAAGGGTCACCCAGAATTGAACCACCTTCAGTCAAATCACCAATATTTTGGTTATTTATGAGAAACATAGATCTTAGGTACCTATACATTTATTAACTAACAAATACAAGCCTTTCTTTGTCTGTGTTTACAAAATCCACTTATCTGCATTTTCCTTCACTCACACTAAAGCTCAAAGAATCCATCCTCTAAGTCATCTGGCATAGGTTAAATTCATTCTATTTAATGGCTGGAAATTAATCCCTGGTATGGATGGGCTACATTTTATTTGGGTATTCACTCCCCTGATGGGCATTTATTTTGTTTCCAGTTCTTGAGTACCATAAACAATGCATAAAAAGAATTTTCGTATATATTAAGAGTTTATTTCTATGAACTAGATTTCTAGAATTTGGCTCACTAGTCTAAGGTGACATGTATTTTAATTTTAATAAAGGCAATCAGATGTTTTTTTCAAAAGGCTATGTATAACATCTCACATCTCATCAGCAATGTATAAAGGAAGCCTTTCCTACATTCCATCAAGATATATTATAGCTCCTTTTTATATTTACCAATCCGATTGGGACAAAGATTTAAAGTGAGATCTCATTGTTCTTTCATTTACACTTTCCAGATTTCTAGTAAATTTGAGTTTATTTTGTTGGCTGCATTTTCTTCAGCAAATTCATGTCAATTTAAATAATTTCTCTCTACAGCATCTAGCAAGATAAAGTGATCATATTATGAACACATTTTACCTAATAAATTCTGTTTACCAATGGAAAAAAAATGGAGGTACATTATGAGTTAACAGTGTTACGATGAGCCAGTCTAGAACTCCTTAACTAAAGCAACACTTAATAAGTACCTAATGATGAAGAGATAAAAATCCCTGGGGTGGGTCGGTAGGGGAATCACATTATCAATAATTAAAATTTGGATTAAGTTTTTTAGAAAGGTACTAATAATGCCTATTAGTAACTCATGAGAGAAATTAAAAAAACAAGGCATCCATTTGGCTGTACTAATTCAACTTTGTGGCCAAAAAAGGGAGTGGAGAGGTCACAAAAAATGGCACAACCATTTAAATGTGGACAGTCAATCATTCAATCAACAAGCCCTGTGTGAAAGGAACATGAATGTGTTATCCAATAGAGACCAACTGGACCAAAAAAGCCAATTCAATTAAAAAGATCAACAATTCAACACAAACTGTCAGAGAATATAGCAGCTAATTCATAGTGAGCCAATTAGCCACTGCTAATCATAGTTAAGCATATTCCAAGTTTTCTATTTCTTGATTTCTTATAACAATAAATTATTAGACACTGTATATGTCCTGAATGTCAAGGATTTTATTATAATAGGGTATCTTTCTTTTAACATATTTCAACCAGTCTACTGCCTTTTCTACTTTTATTGATTCATAGATCTGTTCACCAGTTCAATTAAATTATTAGTTCACATGTTTGAATTTCAGATGCCTAGTATTGTTCAATACCATATACATGAGTTTGTTTGCCGTTTTGACCCAGCTTTACATTAATTTCCATTTTCTCTCTTTTTGTGGACTTGGTTTTACAGCTTACGTTTTTAAATATTTGTGACAATTTTTATATGATATGGTTTATGAACAGAAGCTACCTGTTTCATTGGGTATTTAACAAAAGAGTCAATCTTTTCTAACACTGGATAGAAAACAGACTTGTTAGACTCAGATATTTAAGAGACTTTCAAAAAATAATCTTGATTTAAGCAATTTTCATTCCTACTGCCTTGAGGACTAATAAGATGTTTACTATACTTCTTGAGAGGAGTAGCTGACCTTAGCAATACATAAATTAAGAATTCATTACACAGGGAATTCAGTACACATTTTGTACAGGAGGGGGCACTGAACTGCAAGTACATGCTCCTGGAGCAGAGCAAACCTTAACAAGGAGAGTGTAATCGCGTGGTATTACCAAGTGTGCAAAGCCGGCCTTCTGCCAAAACTAAAAAATAAAGTCTCCTCTGAATATAAAATTTGAAAGAAATATACCAGATGAGAAGAGTCAACTGTAGAAATGACTCTACCCCAAGATTGTCAGTAGAGTTTCAGGCACACCAAGAAACCAATCACAGTAACTAGGGTTAATCTTGGGCATAACTAAATTGTTATATTTAAGCTTTGAAATAAAAATAACAAACTATTTAATACTTTGTCTGAAGTAAGAAAGAGTTGATTTACATGGCATCTATTAAAGCAGTTTCAACTTATTCTTACAGAAAAGATGCCAGAAGGTCTTCCTCGAACTAGGCCCTTGGGCTACCTATGCATATTTTCAAACTGCTAGAGCAAAGCAATTTCCCCATTTTCAATTAAATTTTTATAGTATGCCCTTTCTAAAGTTATTTTCAAAAGTTGGTTTATTTTCCCCAACCAGTGTCTCACCTCATAGCATTCACAGTAGTTTTTAAGACATCCTGATCGTTTGCAATTACATCCTTTGCTGTGACGTCGGTCTGATTCTCCCTCCTTTCCTTTCCCTATTTTAGGCTTAAAAGCTTCTGGATTTCTGTCAAGGCATGCCTATCAAAACAGATCAAATGATAAAAGTGAAGTTAAATCACAGGACATTAAATTTAAATACTGCAAAGGGAATTAATTTTCTTTGTAAAACAAAGAGTTCTATAAAACAGGTGAAACTGGAAATTTTTATCAGTTAAATGAAATAAAAATAATCACCTTTATTGCTTTTTGCCTTTCATTTTCATGTTCCAAATTATTATAACAATTAGTACAATTGCAGTTGTTGCAAAATTCACCATTTGCAAAGCAGTCACAATACCTGGAATATAAAAATCAGTGTAAATCATATAAAAAAGACACTGTTAAAACAAACTAGAAATTATCTGATGTAATAGCATTATATATGCAGTAAAGCATTTTAGAAATGTACTTAGGCCCACCTAGTTAGAGTTGACAGCATCTATTGATTGTCAACCATGTCATGCTCAAAATTAATGTCACCAGCCAGCTCCTTAGGAATTTTGGTTTAGATACTTAGTTTCAGTAGTAATAGCTGTCAACACAAGAGCTAGGTAATTTTTCAAAATCATGAAAAAGGAAAGATATAGGCTATATTCTATTAGTGGAACCTGCTCTCTTGAACCACAATCATGCTTTTTTGAATGCCGAATTCCCATAAGACCAATGCTTTTCATTTAACTGTTTCATGTCAATTCTCTTAGTTGAGTACTAGTAAGCAAATTAATCATTCAGCAATTTTGAAAATTAGTATCACCTCATTCAAGAGACCATAAATAGGATCAAATTTATTATTATTAAGGACAGACTATGTTGCCTCCTGCTGCTATGTCCCAGTGCCTCTTCTATAGTAAAAGCTCTAAATTTCTTTCTGAAAGAGTATTTTTATACTGTCATATGTTCTCAAACATTCACATTTGTATGTTTAGTTAAATTAGACTTATAAAACTGGTCTCCTAAGAATTTTTTGTTGATTCTACTTTAAAAAGCATTTCAGATATATCAAATGGAAAACAATAGCAAAAAGACTTACAGTTTCAAACACAGGGATTTTGTACAATTACAGGGCTTTCTGGGCCGACTGGCTGACTCTGATGGGATTATGCTATACAGACACACAAATAAAATATACATTTTAATCAATTAAAAGTAACTTTAAAATCAGTCTACAATTTGTAAATTCCTAAAAATAAAGCTTTAACAAATGTATCCATCGCTAATAAAAGTTTGCTATGCTGTTCCATTTACATTAAGTTCAAAAACAAGTTGTAACATGAAAAGGCAGAGAGCCAAGAGACAAATTAAAAAAAAAAAAAAAGAAATTATCAATGGCTTCTACAGAACATTCCATGAAAAATATTCTTCCTTCTGAGAGAACCAAAGCTGAAATCTCCTCAAAACTGTTTGGATTCAACTGTAAAAGGCTGGGTTTTGGGAGGTGAGGATGGGTAGGTTGGCCCCGTGCATAACAAAGCACTGCCTCTAAACCAGCACTGCAAAGGTAGCAATCGACAGACTAAAAAACAGGCAAAAAAAGCAAAGACCTAACACAGCAATTTAAAAACTAATTAAAAAAAAAAGACAAAATGAAAACTAATGTCATTTAAAAAGTATATTTGTGGTGGGAAAAGAGGAGAGGAGAGACAGAATAATAAAACAAGTGGCAAAATTGGTGAATCCAAGCAAAAGATATTTGGGGGCTCTTTCATCTATCTTGTAACTTTTCCGTTTAAAGCATTTCAAAATAAAAAGTACCACAGAGGATTGCTCACGTGGCTTTGAGGGGAAAAAATGAAATACACGTATTTGAAATATGTATGTTTGATGCTGTATTTTACCTGATCTAACAACTTAACTTCCATATTTTCAAAATACTCACCCATTGAATGGAAGCCTTGCCTGAGTCTGGATACCTGGAGTTCCAGTAAAGTTAGAGTTGCTTGCTATAGACACATACGAAGACTGCTGCAGCTACATGTAAAGAAAGGTAATTTTAGACCATATTTACAAAAACAGTCAAAACTTACGGATATAATGATCAGTAAGAAACACAAATTCATCTACTAAAATGGGAGAAATAGAATGGAGAATTTCATATGAACATACTACCACATGGAACTTTTCTAACGACCCAACATTTTAAAGCACTACCTGGCACAAATACGAGAAATTTTTTCATAGAAGAGTATGTTATCAGAATTAGGAAATTCTAGATGAATGCCCTGAAAGTACTGTAATAACGTATATTGCCTAGAAAAATGCAATGTGTCTACTTGTGAATAAAACAGGTTACTATACTGATCATTCATCACATGGCAAATTATAGAGAATCAGGAGTTACACACATAATTAAGTTTCCACTTTATATTGAAAAGAGATGCTTATGATAAAAATACCAACATTAATTTTTTCATCAACAGCCATATTAACATACTCCAAAGTACATTTCATTAAAGTACAGATAGGTTTCTGCTTTTCTCTTATAATTTGAGATCAATCAAATAGCTTATAACTTGGTGGTAATTTGCTTATTACATGAAAAAGGGAACTTCTATCTTCTTCCTAGAAACAACAGTCCTAACCCAAGCCAGACAATTGGATAATCCGTGGCTTTCATCTAAAGATGACCAGATGAAAGAGTCTGGACAGATCACTCAAAATGCATCACATGGAAATGCATCTCACAGTCTTTTTTCCAAGAACGAGTCAATGGTATCACATTCAGAGGTGACAAAGAACTTTATTAGAGTCATAGTCCTTTCTAAATTCATTTGGACTCTGTTGATTTTAACTTCAACTTATTTTCTCACCAAACTGCCCTCAGCTCCAAATTATCTGACTTGTATTTTTGGCTTGTGCTATATATTTCTCAATGCTAAAGGTAGATAAAAATAATCTCAGTTTTCATTAACATTTCAAGATCGTGGAAACACTGAGTTAGATGGGTTTGAGTAATTTCAGAATGTTATAGCTCTAGATATCTTAGACCCAGTTATCTTTTTGGAAATGCAATGACTTTATTTTTGCCTCATACCTGAGTAACGTACTGAGCTGGAAGCACTGCATAACCCACATTTCCTGTCCCTGGAGCTGGGGCCAGCACAGTGCCTGGTGGCAGGTTAGTGAGGTTTGGCTGGATCTGTGGCAGTGGGGTAGCAGGCATGATGAGCCGTTGCTGTGGCTGGCTAGTAGTAACTATTTGTGAAGTTGGGTTGATTGGTTTTGGAACAACCTAAAAAGAAAGTACATTGAGTAATTATAAAAATAAATTTTACAGTTTCTCAGTTCAGTATACATCTCTAGTTCTTAAATCTTACTTTTCAATTTTAAAAGTAAATTGTTTGGGAGAGACTGAGAAAAGAAATTATCTGATACTCACTTGTTTGACAGTCTGTGCTGGGACAAGAGGAACTGACATCCGCACTGGAGTGGTATTAACGACCACAGGCTTTGCTTTTTAAAAAAAGGGGGAGAAGGACAATTTACTTACAGAAAATAGTATTTAAAACATTTAAGATACTTAGTTCTCTCAAGATATCCTCATGAAAGAGCTTAAAAATCCCATTTGTTTCCTATTTGGAACAATCTTTAATTAGGATAGTTACCTTTCAAAATTCCTTAATCTATTTAACAGATAGCTATAGTCTACCCACTTTATGAGGGAATGCTTGTGGTTTAAGAAATTCTACTAAAAACTCTTCAATCTGTATTCAGATGAAATATATTCATTACCAAATCCAGTCTGATAAAAATGTTGCATAAGTAAAAAAAAAAAAAATTGCCATCCAGGAGCTTGGGTGAAAATGCTCTTCTACACAATTTCCAATTGTTGTGTTTCTATTTAAATGAGAGACAAATATCATTCTTGTATAACTCACTATTTACAGAGTACCAACTAAAAGGCAACACAGCAAAGGCTAATAATACGGGCTCTTAAATCATCAGACCTGGGGGTTCAAATCCCAATTCTGCTGCTTTCAAACTAAATTCTCTTTGCCTGTATCCCCATCTGCAAGATTGGGATAGTAACCCCCATTAAAGGGTATCAGAATTAAATATGTTAACTCATAACAATTTATTAGAACAGTACCAAACAAATATTAAGTGCTCAATAAACATTAGTTATAAAAAAAAAAACAAAACAAAATCCTACCATTTGCAACAACATAGATGGACCTAGAGGTTATTATGCTGAGTGAAATAAGTCAGACAGAGAAAGATAAATACCATAGGAAGGCTGGGAGGGTTGATGACCACATGATTTCACTTATATGTGGAATCTAAGGAACAAAAAAACCAAACTAATCGAAAACAGACTCACAAATACAGAAGACAATCTGCCAAAGGGGAGGCCGGTTAAGGGCTGGAAGAAAAGGGTGAAGGGTTAAAGAAGTACAAATTAGTAGTTGATAGATGGTCATAGGGATGGGGCACATGGCATAGGGAATGCAGCCAGCAGTAATGTAATTGCTAAATGTAGAGCCAGATGGATGACAAAGTTATTGGGGAGAGCATTTCATAAACTATATAAATGTCTAACCAATGTATTGTATATTTGAAACTAATAATGAAATGAAATGCAAGAATAGAAAAAAATAATGTGTTGCCATGATTGTTATTGTTGTGCTTATTACAAGTACTACTATATGACACTGTGGACAGTGTTCCAAGGAAACTAAAGTACTAAACACACGCTCAACGAGTTTATATTTAAGTAGAGCAGATTAGACAAGTCTCCAAGTAAAACAAAAACTGTAAAAAAAAAAAACCAAAATGCTGTGGGAGTTTTCGAAGGAGACAGAATATACATGTGATTGGCAGAGGATGGGGAGTATGGACAGAATGCATTGAAGACACAGTGTCTGAGACGGGTCCTGATCAGTGGGGGCACACAGGATGGAGGAGCACATTCCACGCAGAGGCAGAAGCATGAAAAGTGCAGGAGGCTTGATGCTGGGAAAGATTAAAATATTTCACAAAATGTTAGTGAACAGAGCAGTTTGGCTGGAATCTAGGGTTAAAGTACACAAGCACAGACAAAAAGGCAGATTGAGACCGTTGTGTTGAAGACCTTGAATATTATGGTAGAAATCTATATTTTTAATTCGGTAAGCCATGAGATGAGGATTCTAAGGTATAGAAATATCATTAGAACAGCACAAAAAGAAACTATTTGGCAGCAGTGTGTAAAACAGAATGGAACTAACAGCACTGGGAATGGAAAGGAAAGAGCAGTTGCAAGAGACACAGTAGAAGTGAAAGGAACATGAATTATCAACCTTTTGGGTGGCAACAATTTTAAATATGAGAGGGAAGAAAAGTTAAGCCATTGAGCAACTTTCAAGTGACTGGGAAAATGACAGACATTAAAGCTAAAAATTCAAGAATAAGCTGATTTTAAGAGTGGATGAAACGTGACATAGAGAAGTGCTATGATGAAATTCAGGAGTTTGGTATTAGACCTATTATGTTTGGACCAAACGAAATATAAAATTTAATATTACCTCCTGCCACTTCCACAGTCTAAAAAAGGGGATATAGGAAGCTAGAAAAGACATCCCTTAGGGTTTTATTTATGCAAATGGTCTAGAGCCTGGTCTGAAAGAAGGAGGTTGAGATAATGAGATCTAAACTGCTCTGAACTATGAAAGAAAAACAGACTTCCTTGGATAGGAAGGCTGGGAGGTTTGATGACTGAAGACCAAAAGCTGAGAGTCCTGGAAGAACATTAGAGTGCCTGACCCAAGAGCAAGCAGGCCCCTGCAGCAAGGTAAGTTGGGAGAAGGGGAAGGCAAGAGACCTCCAGGAAGTGTGTGATTAGTGATGAGGATTGCATATCTCCGAATATACTAAAAACCACTAAATGGTATGCTTAACAAAGGTGAATGTGGCTGTAGATATGAATCTATCTCAAAAATATGGTATAAAAGAGTATATAACCATGAATTACAAAAGCAGTGATATCTGCTACCCGATTTCAAAACTGTTTCCTGTTCTGTTTGAGTCTTCTCAGTTACTTTATCTTTAGTAAAGTTATAATAACAACTGTAGACTGATCCTAGCAATACCATAAGGAATTAAAAGGCGAATTAAATGAAATTAAAAGCCTGAATTTATAGTTGGGACACAGAAGAGTGGACTCCCTACACCATTTGTTCCTTGGAGAGGAGATCCTGGTCATCATTCCATGAACACATAGAGCAGTGATTCTGAAGTGAGTGCAACAACTAGAAGAATGTAAGAACTTCCTAGGGGTCTGTAAAATAACGGGGAAGGGGTGTGTGGAGTGTGTGGTCTGCCCTCAGACTCCAATAACTTCTATGCGATAATAAAAAAAGGGATCCCATGTGTTTGCTTGCCTGCTTGTGCTTGTGTGTGCAAGTATCCGTGAACACACGCAGAGCTAGAAAATTTGGGAATTCTAGTTTATGTTAGCTTGGCATCAACATGCTGAGTTTTCACTGAAACCTGGAGAATGATGAAAATGTAAGATAAGTGGTCAGAAAACAGAACACTATAAATTGCCTAGGAAAGAGGGCTCATACTGACGTTACACAGTAAGTGGGTCTGTACTACTTCTCCACTTTTAGGCGGTCCCATATTACTACTACTGCAGTTTTCATAGAAGCTGGCACGAGGTTTTATTTTTTAGTCTTTAACTAGAATTCTGAACAATCCCTTTAGAACAGCCCCTTCCAATTACAGAAACCAAACCTGAAAGCTTTTGAGACTTAATTTCTTAAACTGATTTCCTCCCTCACCAAGATGGCAGGAGATTGTATTCTTAAGAGGTAAGCCAAGGGCTCTGTGGGCATTCATGCAGTGCGCCTGCCATCCAGCCAGCAGTTAACAACATGGAGCCACTAAATACTAGTTTTCATATGGCTTTGATGAGAAAATACACGAAATGAGCCCAATTTCCTTTGGTATAGTAAATGGCTCAAAGGACATATTATACATGTAATGAACTAAAGCAACTATTTAGTGTATCTCTAATAAAAATGATAAACTCATTATTCCTGTGAAATAACATATATTATATATACCCAGATATTTTATGGGATAGGAGAGAAAGCCGAAACATATGAGAGGATATACAGGAAATCGCATGGGTAGTAAGTGTATGTGAGTGGGTGGGAAGAGAATACATGTATAGAGAAGGAGCCAGCCAGATAGGAGAAAAGAGAGAAAGTTCAAAGTGGAAAGCAGAAAACAAAAGGGAATGGGAAGTGGTGGCGGGGGAGGGGATGAGGGATTTCCAGGAGGCAAAGAGAATAGAGAGGTAGAGAGAGACAGAAAGACAGGCATAAAGTTGGAAAAGAAGGCACCAGTAAATACACTAAAATTATGAAATGTTCAACTCATCCCTCCATTCTTCCTGGATCTTCAGCTCTTCCTTCTGTTTACACCAAAGGTTTATTCTTGATAATGAGTCCTCCATATTCTCTCATCAGTAATTTTAAAAAGTTTTTTTCCTCTACAGTTTTCCTTAAATGAACTAGCTATCAGCAATATTAAGAATAAACAAATGCTCTTTAATTCTTCTATTTACATCCAGGAAACAATAAATCATTCAATTGCCATCAACTGCTTTTTGATATTTCAATATACAACAGTCTTTCAAGGAAAAAAAATAACACCCTAAACTATAAATTGTCCTGATCTTTTCATAGCATTTGATTTTTTAACAAGTAGATAAATATGAAGAAAGGTGTGTGTGTGTGTGCGTGTGTGTGTATCAGGTGGTAGGAAAGGTTAAACACAAACAGAAAATGGAAGGACTATAAACAGGAATATCCTCCAGGAAAAATACAACTGAGCAAAATAACAGAACATTTTAATGGCTTTTTATTAGCAATTACAGTTAAAATAAGTAAAGAATGAAAGTGACATAAATTCTTACTTATCATTTATACCTTGCCTACTGGTCACTTCAACTGACCCAAACCCTATCGAGCATCTTCATAATTTAGAAAATAAGATAATTTGGTTCCATTTAATTTATCCTACTAGCATCAATAATAGGTTTTAAAACAGTAAAAAATGGCTACCCATACGTTGATGAATAATTATGCTTACCTGGTAGTATAGCACACTGTGTACCAACTTCTACAAGAATGAAATACTATAGCTATATACAACAACTATTTTATTTCATGGCTTTCTATAACAGCTACTGATTCAAACTCACAGCTAAAATGCCACAATCAGGATTTCAGCAAGGATCAAATGTTTTTGAATAATGTTCAAAACATAATTACTATTTTAAAAAAATGGTTACTAACCTTGCTGTAGAGGCTGAGTGTTTGTACTGGGATTCTGACTGGCTGGCTGAGCTGAGCTACTGGCTGTTGTGGCAGTAACAAGTCGGACATAATGAAACTTGCTTCCAGGCACTTGGATCTGTTGGACGTTGGGAGCAGTTGCCAGCGGAATAATTGTCTTAAATTGTGATGTGCTCACGCCTCCAACAGTGATGGTCTGCACAGCTGATTTCACTGCCTATTAAACAATACAATATGGCTATCATTAATCTGGTATTTAAGTTTCCTACACCTTTTAACTTAAAACAATCACTCAAGTAAAAATGTCTGCTCTTGTATTTCATCAAAAGCTGTTGAAAGGAACAACCTGTTCAAAGAGAAATCAATAGTAACAAATACAGGAATGAAACCAGAGAGTTCTAGCTTCCATCTCTAGTAGTTAAGTTCGTTGGTGAATTGCTATGAAGAAATTATTACTTAAATTACAAGAACTTACACAGTTTTTGTTAATATCAGGTAAAAAGTATAAGAAAAGGATTATTTTAAAACTCCCAGAATTAAGCCATATTCAACATACAAAAAAAGGATTTATTGGCTTTATTACTACCCACCAAATTAACTGACAAATTTCATTTCCCCAAGTTCTAAAGGATGAAGAAAGCCAAAAGAAAAGCCCATATTATATCCTCTGTAAATCTAGTCAATTCTGAAAGGCTCAGACAGACTACTCCACAGATACAAATAAGCCCACTAACATATGGATAGAAGACCAAATTCAGTCGAGAATTATATCAATTTTGACTCTCTAGGGAAACTAATTTTGAGTGATTCAGATCGGAGTCAATACAATCATTTTTAATCGTGTTCTTTAGTCCTACAAAAACAATGTGAATTCTTAAAAAGCTAAATGAAACATCAGAGGCAGAACACACGTCTTTTAAGTTTTTCCAGTCTATGGCCATGCCACCCTGAACAAGCCCGATCCCATCTGATCTCAGAAGCTAAGCAAGGTCAGGCCTGGTAGTACTTGGATGGGAGACCATCTAGGAAGACCAGGTGCTGTAGGCTTAAAAAATAAGGGATTATAAAATGACAAGATCCTTGCAATCTGTGAGGTCAACCAAGGGTTGCCTCACCTAAAAAAGTTCCTCCAGTTGATGTTTAATTAATGTACAATAGACTGTCAGACAAAGCAAAAGTCAGGAGAAGATTCTCTAACTAGTTCTATAGTATCACTTTATAAAAATTTACATTTCCACCTATTCTTCAAAAAGTTCTCATGATAAAGAACAATTGACATGATGGAGATCTATATTCATTATGAATCATAATTTATGAAAGAATAATTCTGAAGAATTTAAACATTTTCATAAAAACCCAGGAAAAAAAAAAGAGAAAGAAAGAGAAGGATGTCATTTAGTTTGGAAACTCTACAGGTAAGAGACAAGATTACTTCAACATAAAATAATTCACATATTGTCATTAGGCAGAGGCACCACAAAGCAAATTTTAAATAAAGATAAGAGATAACAACCAAAAGAGTCAGTGAGTCAAATGAAAATATAAAGCTTAAGGGATAAAATGTGTACATATGGAAGCTACTGAAAAATCAAGCAACCTATGAGACAAATATGTACAATGGTACAAGAGGCATAGTCCCTGCCATATCAGCTCAAATAGAAAAAAAAGACTATCTTAAGAAACAAGGTCCCTCAAACATAATAGTTAAATGTATTAAGTACTTAATATGTATACAGGACAGTGCTTTAAAAAACGCTAAGTAAGATTATCTGATTTAAATCTGGCAAGTACATTATGAGCTAGATGGAGCACGGCATAAGTACGGGGGCTAGTTTAATTAAGTTTGCACAGTACTGTATTCCTTTTTTCCACCTCTTTATTTTCAATTTCTCTATATCCCAAATTTCAAGCTATAACTCTCACAAGCTGTACATAATTAATTTTTTAAAAAATCAGATTTGACTATATGTTTAATCAGCATGTGTCCGTTTACATCTAACATAGTTAATTAAATGTTTTGGATTTAAATCTAGCATTGTACTTTTTTTTCCCTATTGTACTTTTTGATGTCCTTCTTTTTCACCTTTCTTGCCTTCTTTTAGGTTAAATATTTTGTTATTTCATTCCCCCCCGTACTAGCTTGTTATTTATACATTATGTTTCTCTTCTTTTAGTGATTACCTCAGAGATTACAACATAGGAATTAGTACTTTACACATCACCCAGACAATGAAAGAACCAGATAACACTAACACCACTTAATCTTGCCCCATCTTTGTGCTACTGTTTAAGTGTTTTAATTTTACATATATTTAAACTCCACGAAACATTCATTTGTTTATCCCACAAATTTACCCTGTTATTTGTATATCTATGCTGTTCCATTTGGGATCGTTTTTTTTTGCCTGAAGAATTTACTTTAGAATTTCCTTAATGTAGTGCAGGCCTGCTGATGAGAAACTCTTCACTTTCATTCTCAAAAAATAGCTAATCTTTTATCTGTATCTTATTTGCTGATAAACTCCTATTAAATTCTTAACCGGTTTAAATTTTCAGTTTGAAAATGTTTATCTAATTCCTTTTCATAGTTTCTATTTCTCTGCTGAAATTCTTCATCTTGTTAAATAAAGTTCTGAATATTTTAAAAGTCTGATGTATTTTAAAAGTCGGAGTCTGATAACTCCATTACCTATATACCTTGGTTTTGAACAATTTGGTCTGGCTGCCTGGTATGCCTGATAATTTTTTACTAAATGCCAGACATTATTTATGAAAAATTAAAAAGATAATTTGAAACACTAAATATTATATTCCTCCAGAGAGAATTCACTTTGGCTTCTGGCTGGCAGTTAAGACTAAGATTATCCTACACCAATCATGAATTGAGCTGATTTGAAGCTGAGCTTCAACCTTTGAAAGGCGTCTATTTCTGGTTCAACCTTTTCTGGTATCATACTTCAATGGGCCCCCTACAGCTTGGGTTTTTACAAGGTCCTCCTCCTTTGGGGCCTGAACCCAAATTTTTATACACAAGACCTATAAGGCTGGCATATCACCTCAGCTCCTCAACCTTTCTATGGCCACTTTTTGCTTACCTTCTCAGTCTCAGCCATAACTTACATATCAACAAATGCCCTAAGGGACATGTCACAATGAACATCAGGTGGACTTTCTTAGGCTTCCTTTTACTTTAGGATGGTGGCCTCTGACATCCTGGTTCCCTTGGTTGAACTCCAATGCCTTCAAACAGATTTCTAAAGTACATTTTGTGCTGCTTTTTAGTTCTTGGTGGATGGGTCTGCAACAAGTTAATTCTATATACACAAAAATAGAAAATCCAGAGTTTCTGGGTTTTAATCTAGGCGACATTTCCTATTTGTGGAACCTTGTGCGACTAAATAAACTTCTCTCTGCTTAAGTTTCCTCATCTGAAAATGTGAAAATGGTACCTTTCTCAACGGACCGTTATAACAATTAAATGAGTTAAATTATATAAAGTACAAATAACTCATTACATATTACAATGTCCATAAATGTGAATTACTACTTGTGTCATCATCATTATGCCCATTTAGATGGAGAAACTGAAACTCAGAGAGCTAACTTAACATCCCCAAGGTCACAAAGCTAAAAAGTAGCAGAGCCAGAATTAGAACCAGATCCAACTCCAAAGCCCATTCTCTTAATTAAGAGAATTAATAAGTAATTAATACCACAATTATATATTTCAGATCAATTTCTTTGATTATCATTTTTCATTATAATTCCTCCTGCTATAGAAACTTAATGAATAGTTATAAATGATAGAATAAAAGTAAATAGCATCTAAGAATTGTTAAGAACTGAAGTTGCACATCTGTCTCTAAGAAACATGAAAGTATTTTTAATTAATTAGTGTACTGAACAGAAGTATAAATAATATTTTTAAAACTATTTTAAAGTAATTTTAGACCCACAAGAAGTTGCAAAACTAACAGAGTTCCCATGCATGCTTCTTCCTCCAACAGAGTAACATCTTACATAACCATAACACATCAACACCAGGAAACTGACATTTGGTAGAACACTATTAACTGAACTACAAAACAGACCTTATTCAAATTTCACCAGTTTTATATGCACTTTTTAAAAATGTACATTACATATGTACAGATTCTTCTAACTAATATCACATGAAGATATAAAATTCTTTGATCACTGCAAAGAAATTGGCACTACCCTATTTAACCTTTGATCACTGCAAAGAAATTGGCACTACCCAACCCTAACCTTTGGCAACCACCAATTAAACTGAACTTTTTTAACACATAAAATACTAAGTAACCTAAAAGTTACTGCTTTTGCCAAAGGCAAAAACATTCAAATGTTTAACTGCTTTGATAATTCCCAAGTTGGTCCCTTCCCTGGAGAACACTGGCCTGAGAAAGCCCATGTGGTGCCTCTCCGAACAAACCATGTGACCAGAAAAACAGTTCATGTGCACACAATAAAAATCTTCAGTTATCACCATTTCCTGATCAACATCCTTGACAGCTTCATGAAAAAGCAACTACCTTAATTTAAATTCAAAATAGCTACATTTAATATTTATTAGCAGCCACCCTCCAAATCATGCACTTGATTTTTTTTATTTGTACTAGCCATTTCTATTTACAGGTTACTATCATAATTACATATTTTAGATAAGTTTCTTTGATCATTATTTTCCAATAAGCAAATGCCAAAAGTCATTGCTTAATTAAAGGTTTACTTAAAAAAGAAAAGAAAAGAAATGAAAAGAAAAGAAAAGGAATGAAACACTCTATTTTGTTCTGCAAATGAGAATTCTTATTTTACCTGAAGTTGGAAACAGCTGGCTGGTTCAACTGATACACAAAAACACTAAATTTTTAAGGTTCCATATATGTCTGGGTTTTTTTCCTTTTAGACAATTTGCAATTTGGTTCTATTTGTAAACACAGCTTAGAAATCATTGTTCAGACATACGGGCTTTGGTTCCAGTCTGTCTCAGACTTTCTCTGGCAAGAAATCTAATGCTTCTTTATACCTTTATTTATTTGTACAGGGGGTAAAATTACCACTAAATGAAATTCATACAGTGCTTTAAGACACCTGCACAAATTATGCTGTTTCAAACATATATTATGATGGTATTTGTTTAATCTACTACAAAATCAGAACAGTTTCTTTAATGCTAGTTAAGTAGTGTTTACTATAGTGTTTATTTCACTAAACATCAGCTCTTCAAGATTAAAAAATATATGAAATGGCCTATGTTTGTCAAACTACCTTATGAAATCCTAAAGTAAACAAAGTTAAATAAAGGCCTTTGCTGTGGGACTGCTCAGAGCCTTTAATATGCTAATAAACACTATAAATTTCTATGTATATATGGAACACAATGATTCCCAAACTTATTTATAAACAACAATAGCATTCTGGAAGGAACTTTTAAAAAAATATGTATATAATAGATTGATGCCAAGAGAAGGGCAGATAGTAATGATGTAAAGACATCCTACATGAAATAGCTTTCACCTAAGTTATAATAAGGAATGGTAAAACAGATAAAATTAATCTTAAGCAACCTGAACCATAAAAGTCATATTTGTAAAATCTCTTAAAGTAGCAATTCATATTCATTTCTACATGAAATATGACTTAAGGCTCAGTTTTGAATCTAGGTAATAGGCAGATAATTTTGGCATCATTTTATAAGAGGAAAGAGCTTATTTTTTTTAATGGAGATATAACTGACATGTAACATTGTATTTTAGTTTTAGGTATACAATATAATGATTTGATATGTGAATATATTGAGAATTGAGTACCACAATAAGTTTAGTAAATATCCGTCATTGCATACAATTAAATTATTTTCTTATGAGAACTTTAAAAAATCTACTGGCTTAGCAACTTTCAACTATACAATACAGTATTCTTAACTAAAGTGACCAGGCTATGCATTACATTCCCAGAATTTATTTATCTTATAGCTAAAAGTCTGTTCCTCTGATCACCTTCACACCCCCTGCCTCTGGCAACCACCAGTTTGTTCACTGTAGGGTTCTTTTTTTTTCCTTTTGATTCCACATGTGAGATCACCCATTATTTGTCTTTCTCTGTCTGACTTATTGCACTTAGCATAATGCCCTCTCAAGGTCCATCCATGCTGTCATAAGTAGCAGGATCTCATTCTTTCCTATGGCTTAATAATATAGTGTGTGTGTGTGTGTGCGCGCGCACACACATACACACCACATTTTCTTTATCCATTCATCTGCCGATGGAGACTTAGGTTGTTTACATGTCTTGGCTACTGTAAATAATGCTGCAATGAAAATGGAGGTGCAGATATCTTTTCAAGATGGTAATTTAGTTTCCTTTGGGTAAAAACCCAGAATGGAATTGTTGGATTATATGGTAGTTCTTTCAGTTTTTCAGAGAACCTCAACACTGTTTTCTATAGTGGCTGCACCAATTTACAGTCCCACCAACAGTGCACCAGAGTTTCCTTTTCTCCACATTCTCTCCAACACTTATTTCTTTTCCTTTTGATAACAGTCACTCTAACAGGTGTGAGGTGATAGCTCATTGTGATTTTGATTTGCATTTCCCTGATAAATACCTTTTACTGTGCCTGTTGTATATTTGTATGTCTTCTCTTGAAAAATATTAGGTTCTTCTGCTCATTTTTAAATTTTTTTTTTTAACTCTGTTATAATGAGTTCTTTATATATTTTGGATACTAACCTCTTATCAGACACATGATTTGCAAATATTTTCAGACATATGATTTGCAAATATTTTCTCCCGTTCCATGGGTTGCCTTTTCATTTTGTTGATAGTTTCCTTTGTCCTAAGATGCTTTAGTTAATGTAGTCCCACTTGTTTATTTTTGCTTTTGGTGTCCTATCCAAAAAAATCATTGCCAAAACCAATATCAAGGAGCTTACTCCTATATTTTCTTGCATAAGTTTTATGGTTTCAGATCTTATGTTCAAATCTTTAATCCATTGACTTGATTTTTGTGTATGGTGTAAGATAGTGGTCCACTTTTATTCCTTTGTGTGTGGCTGTCCAGTTTTCCCATCATTTATTGAAGAGACTATCCTTTCCCCATTGTATATTATTGGCTCCTTTGTCATAAATTACCCATATATCCATGGGTTTATATTTGGGCTCTCCATTCTGTTCCATTGATCTAGGCATCTGTGTTTATGCCAGCACTATACTGTTTTGATTACTATAGCTTGTAATATAGTTTGAAATTAGGAGTTTGTAGGGTTACATATTAACATGCTTTTAAAAATTTTGTGACAGAATGTTTACAAAGCTATCATCATGGGAAAACTATGTTTACATTATCCTAATTCCCAGTTTTAGGTTATAAAATAAACAAAACTACCAAGAAACAAATTTGCAAGCTTTAAAATGCTTCTAAGCTAAAAGAGATAAATGAGAAAATTAAGAGATAAATATATTACATGACTAATGACAGAGTCAAATCTTGAGATGGATACCAGAACTTTCAGCACTGATTTACTGACTGGTGAAATATATTAACTAGTGTAAGGCATTCATTTGTTATGGATATTAACTCAACTTATATTTTATTCATTGTTATAAATTGTAGTGGCAAGAACAAGTAATTTAAATATGATGTATTAGAAGCATTCAAGGAAACAGTCAAATAATCTTATCAGGCAAAAACAGACAATCTACTTTATAAGGCATCAGCCTTATAAAAATCAGAAACCAGCTGCATTAAGGATTTAAACATATTACCAAGATAGGTTAAATAAAATAGTATGGGATTGGTCTAAAGATCAAAGGAATAGATAAAAGAAACCATGTATAGAAGTTCATCATGAAAGATGGCTTCTCTAAGCAATAGAGAATAATGAGCTAGCTATTCAATAAATTCTATGGATTAACCATTTGGTCTGAAGAAAAAAAGCTGGATCACTATCACCTTTTCCTTGTAACAAATTCCAAACAGATCAAAGATTTAACCTAAAAAATACAATCAATACTGGTATAAGGCCAGATATATATACCAATGGACTAGGATAGAGACCAGAAATAAATCTGCACATACATGGTCAAATGATTTTCAATATCTGTGCCAAGACCATTCAATGTAAAAAGGATTGCCTTTTTAACAAATGGTGTTGGGAAAACTGGATATCTACATGCAAAAGAATGAAGGTGGACCCTTTCTCAATATGATGTACAAAACTTAACTCAAAAAGGATCCACGACCTAAATGTAATACCTAAAACTAGAAAATTCTTAGAAGAAAACATAGGGTGAAGCTTCAGGACACTGGATTTGGCAATGATTTCTTGGATATGACACCAAGGGCACAGGCAATAAAAGAAAAAAACAAATTGGATTTCACGAAAATTTTAAAATGTTGTGCTTCAAAAGATACTGTCAGAGTAAAACAGTAACTCACAGAATGGTAGAAAATATTTGCAAATTATATGTCTGATGAGAGATTAAGATCTAAAATATAGAGAACTTCTAGAACCCAAACAAATCAATTAAAAAACAAGCCAACAACTTGAATAGACATTTCTCCAAAACAGATATACATGATAAATAAACACATGAAGAGATACTCAAACATCACTAATCATTAGGAAAATGCAAATCAAAACTACCATGAAATACCACCTCATATCCATTAGGATGGCTACTATCAAGAAACAGTGTTGGTGAGGATATGGAGACATTGGAACTTTTGCACATTGTCAGTGGGAATGTAAAATGATACAGCCATTTGTGGGGGGAAAATAATGAATGGCGGTTTCTCAAAATTAAACATGGCATTATCATATGATCCAGAAATTCTACTTCTGGGTATATACTCAAAATGAGAACTGAAAGCAGAGTCTTCTAGAGATATTTGTGCATCTATTTCACAGCATAATAATTCACAAGATAAAAGTGGGAAAGCAACCCAAGTGGCCATAGACAGATGAATACATACAATTATTCAGCCTTAAAAAAGGAAGGAAATTCTGACATACGCTACACCACTGGCGACCCTGAAGACATCACGCTATGTGAAATAAGCTCGTCACAAGAGGATAAACCCTATATGATTCCACTTGTATGAGGTACTTAGGGTCGCCAATATCAGAGACGGGAAGAAGAATGGTGATTGCCAAGACTGGAAGAAGCCAAGAATGGGGAGGTGTTAGTGATAAAGGGTAGACAGTTTCCATTCTCCAGGTTGAAAAGAGCTCTGGAGATGAATGATGGAGATGACTGCACGACAACAGGAAAGCGCTTCATATCATTGAGCTGCATACTTAAAAATGGTTAGGACAGCAAATGTTATATTGTCTGTATTTTACCACAATAAAAGAAATAGATTCCACCATATAAAATGGGCTATAAAAATCGATCAGGATAAAAATGAGATAGGAGCTATTATTAGTCTAACCATTTCATAAAGTTTAAAAATAAAAATAAATCTATCTCTTCTTGTACTTAACTTATAATAAAACTTACATGTAAAATATATAATATAAAAACAAATGATTTTTAAAAAAATGAATATATAACTTAAAACATTGGGGTAAGAAAAACTTGTCTAAGCATAGCTTAAAAACTCAAAATTTATACATGAAGATGCTAATATTTTGGCTAATTTAATGTGTGAAATTTCTGCAAGAAAAAAAGACAAAGCTAACTGAGGAAAATGCATTTTAATAACAAAGGATTAATTACCTTAATATGCTGTGCCATTTTTATAGCTCACAAGGAAAAAAAGACAAACCACCGATGGGCATCAGAGTTCACAGAAGAGTCCAGAAGACACAAACACATGAATAATTTTTTGAAATATAAATCTATGAGATCTTTTAATCAGTTAAACTGGCAAAGACTAAAAATGGCTAATTAAACAGGAGAGCATAGAAACAGACCCACACAAATACGGTCAACTGATCTTTGACAGAGGAGCAAAAGGCAATTCAATGAAGTATAATTTTTTCAACAAATGGAACCAAAACAACAGGACATCCACACAAGCAAAAAAAGTGAATCTCAACATGGAATCTTAATGCCTTTCCAAATATGGATCATGGACCTAAAACTATAAATCAAAACTATAAAACTCCTAGAAGCTGACACAAGGGAAAATTTAGGTTACCTTGGATTGGTTGATGATGTTTTTATATACAATATCAAAAGCACAATCCACGAAAAAAAATTTAGTAAGTCAGACTTAATGAAAATTAAAAATTTTTGCTCTCAAAAGACACTGTTAAGAGAATAAAAAGACAGGCCATAGACAGGGAGAAAACATCTGCAAAATATATGGTAAGGTCTAAAGATACAGGAGCTTCTAAGTTCCATTCCAGAATTGCCTGAAACTAAACAGTGCCACAGGGGGTGCAACCAACAAAATCCAGGGAATGAGAAACAGGTTTTAAACAACCGATTTTTTTTTTTTCCAAAAAAAGACAAGAGAAAAAAAGGAAGATGAAGAAATTAGGAGAAATATAAATAATTCACAAACTTGTCTAAATCCCAAATTCAAACGGTATAAAAAAAAAGATGACTGGAGAAATGTGAATTAAGTAGGTATTTAATGGCATTAAAGGAAATGGGTAAGTTTAAAAAAAAAGTGTCCCTATCTTTTGTGAAAATAAATATCTACAGATGAAATGACATGATTTACTTAAAAAAAAAATTCAAAGTGAGAGGAGGATTATAGATGAAAATAAGGAAAATAATCCTAAAGTTTGACAAAGGGTACATGGGATTAATTACATTAACTTTTTAACATATTTTTAATTTCTCTAGAAGTTTTTAATAATATGGCAATAGCACCCCACAGATATTCAATCAGCATAATTATAAAAGCATAAAACAAAACCAATATAATAACACAGCAAATAGAATAAATTCTGTCATTTATTCCTTCTGCTCCTTTATCCTGAAAATGGGCACTGGTATGAGGAACTATATAAAAAATAACAAGTCGGGCAACAGAATCAATTGCCTGAACTCACCTCGACTCTAACTCATTAATCTTACAACAATCTATATCAAAGTTCATCAAGAAAACAAGATTCTCTTCACTTCAAATTGTACTAACAACCACCATGACCACCCCAACCCAAACACATAGGAGCTTCATAGCAAAAGCAAAAGTTATCACCTTCTGAAACTTCTGTCACAAAAGAGTCAACTTTCTGCATCGTCACTTATCATATACATATGCAAAACAAATTCAAAATCAGCTTCATGATTCATCTTTGCCTGCTTTGAATTCACCATATAGACACTATCTAATTTTTTTGTAAACTTCACTTTCATATTTTTATTATATCTCTTGTTGCCTCAAAAAAAATTCCATAAATCTCCACTTAATGATAAAATTAAGCCTAAATTTGCTTTGTTTTGAAAATTATCATAATCTAACTCTATATTTATATGGTCCCTACTCCCTCCAAAGCATTACTGATTCCAATCAGAGTACCCATCTTTCTGTCCCATGTTTTATCAATTTCACTTTTAGTCCTTCACTTTTGTAGCGGACATTCACTTTAATTCATATCCGCACAAAACCTTAGCTTAGGGATGCTTTCTCTTATCATCCCAACTGTGGATGAATTCACTTATATCGGATCTTGTGTTAGCACGTGTCTTTTCTTCGTTTTGCAATTTTATATGTTTATATAATTATCTCATTCATTTCTGTCACACTCCCTCCCAAACCTCCAGACTTTAGGTTCCACTTCCAGTTTTTGCTCTCTACTGTTTCCCCAAAGAGCAGAGCCCCTAACATATAGCAGGCATTCAATAAGTATTTGCTGATCGGTGAATAAAGGAATATCAGGATTTACCTTTCTCTTTTCTCTTTAATTTCATATCACAGTCTATACCACACAATTCAGCACCTATTTCATTTTTCATTATTGTCTTACTTGCATTCAATTTTGTCGGCCCAACCACTGTAATAAGCTCTTCTGTAGTTTCTACAGCCTCAGCATTTTATTTTATTTATTATTTAATACTGATAGCCACTGATGAACACAGTATGGATAGTGTCTCTATTACAGGAAAACTTCATTATTGTTCAGGCTCCCAGTTTCTAACTAATGACAATTACCTGTGCTAACATAGCACTATTACGCTATATACAGACAATTATGCTGTAGACTGCTTGCTGCTAATGATCAAAATGCATATTCTCTTCTGCTTCCTCAGCATATAGCCAGGTTACTTTCCCAGTTTCCCTTGTAGTAAGGTAAGGCTATATGACAGAGTTTTAGCTACTGAAGTGAAAGAATGTAATACATACACTTCTAGGTCTGCCCATGAAACCTCCACATGTGCTTTTTCATGTATTTTCTCTTCCAGGTGGCTGGAATGGAGATAACCGTCAGGGCGACTGATAACGTCACTCAGTTTATTATAATTTGTAGCTTGTTATAAATAACAGCGTTTTAAAATAAAATTGTGATATCACTTTTTAAAATGTATTCTGTGGACTCAAATCAACATAGTGATTTGATACTCAGTAGTCTTATATTTTGAAGTATATAAATAAACCATTCCCTGGTATTCAGAAATATACATTATTCCTTTTCATCTGTGTTTCCCAATCCTCTAAAATTTTTATTTTAATGTAACATTAATGCCTTAAATTCTTTTACCATAATTCTCTGAAACAAAAAGATGTTTATAAATTGAAATTTTAAAAACATTATTCTCTATTATCCTTATATAAAGCTTTACGTGTTAAATAATTTCATAGGACTGAGTTAATAATACAATTATTATATATACTTAAAGCAATATATTACAAATTCTGATTATTACAACATAAAAGAATTTTATTGGAATGCATCTCCCAATAAGATGGGCTCATTTTTAAGATTATTTCCTGTATTCATAGATGAATATTACATATTGCTAGAATAAGAGTTCAGCACCAACACTCTTCCCATTTTATATATATATAAATGCTAAAAAACATTATTTTTACAAATATATATTAACAAAAGGATATTAATTGTAATATACATTAACACTTTGAATTTCTTCTGAACTTTATACAAAAAATCGCATTCTATTCTACCATCAAAAATTAGTTTTAATGAAAACTAACTTAACTGAAAAGTCAAGTACTTCTTCAATTTAGTAGAAAGAAAAAATAATCTGCAGCATTCACTTGTATCTTAATTTCTAGGAAATATGTCAAAAAGGCTTTTCACCAAGGTCTATCAAATGATAGTGCCTTGTTTATCCTGATACATTTAGAAATAGGAAAAACATTTTTTGTTAATTTTCTGCAGTACTAATGCTCTTTGTCTTAATAGAGGTTCGGGTTGCATAGATGTATGCATTTTATTTGAACTCATCCAATGGTACCTTTAAAATCTGCATATTTCAGTATATGTGAATTTTACCTCAAAGGGAAAAAGAGCCCTCTAAACAAATACTGACTTACTGGTATGTTAAGAAATATTTGGGGAGAAGTATACCGAGCATGTGCAATTTACTTTGAAATGCATTTTAAAAATAAGATGAATAAAGAAAGGGATGGATAGATAAATGATGAAGCAACTAGAGTAAAATGTTGAAAATGGAATTTAATTATCGGAACTTCACAGAATTCTACCCAAGCTAGAAGACCCAGAAGTAGAAAGAGTGCAAGAAGTTACACAGGTCATAGAAATCAAAAAACAAGAAACTTTTTCTTAAAAGATCTGTACATGCTTATGCTCTGTAATTCCTCACACGGGAGTCAAGTATAGTCTGCATTTTAAATGGCTATGTGATGGTTTAACCACTTACCACAGACAGGGTAAACAATAAAGATTTGTTTGCCAAATAAAGGCAAAGAAAAAAAAAAAGGCACTCCTCTAGGTAGGAGAGCAAAACCTGACAAGAAGTGTATGTAAAGGTGAATTCAAGGATGTCCAGAATAATTTGCAGACTCTCAAACTAGAGTATTCTGAAGAGTAGGATATTCATGTTCATCGTAAAGACATTACGGAAGAAAAAAGTACCCATCAACATTATGTAACGTGTGACCAGGCTTTACATTTTAGGAATATTTACTAACGCTAAGACCAAATTAGTGGGAAAGAAAGGGTTTCAAGGTTTCTAACCCTCATTTCTTTGACCAAATTTTACAGAATCCAAGCTCTGCACATCTTTACCTTTCTAGAAATTTAGTTATGCAAGAGTTTAACTCTCCTGAAGTCTTTCTGATCAGATTTGCTGCAAATCAAGAGCCCAGCTTCACTCGTTGTGCTAAGCCATCTACCTTTATTAGAATATAGTTTCCCCACCCTAGATGTATAAACTTAAAAATGAAAAAAAAATTTTTTAAATCCAGATGGCCATTCCATTAATGAGAAGCAGACTTAGAGATGACCTAGATGTTGTGACCGACCATCAGATAAAGACTTTAACTACAATTATTATGTTAACAGACCTTGTGGGAAAGAAAGACAACATGCAATTTACAGAGTAACTGCAGCAGAGAGATAGAAACTACAAGAAAGAGTCAAATGGAAATGTTAGAAATAAAATAAATATGATAATGAGAGATGAAGAAGTCTTTCAGTGGGCCCATTAGTAAACTCCACACAACTAAAGAAAGAATCAATGTACTTGAAGATATGTCAACAGAAATTATCCAAACTGAAATACAACACACAGAAAAAAAAAGTGGGGGAAGAAAACAGAATAAAGCTGTGGAACTGTATAAGTGTAACATCTTTGGACTTTTAGAATGAGAAGAGAGAAAAAGTGAGTCAGAAGAAATATTAGAAAAGATAATAGCCAAGAGTTTTCCAAAAATAAAAGACAGTATAGATACAAGAAGTTTTAAAATTAAGATAAGTATATATTTCTCTTTTGGCTGAAACCACCAACTTCCAGTAATTCACCAAAAGGACCAACATAAAGAGAAAGAGGAGAGGCACCTGCTACAGGTTCCCTAGGCCTTTTAGAAAACATGGAGTTGTTCCCTTGGCCACATACATGGAGTCTACAACAAAGGTGATATTGTAGACAGCAAGGGAATGGGCACTTTTTGAAAAGGAATGCCCCACAAATGTTACCATGGCAAAAATGGAAAGGTCTACAATGTTACTCAGCATGCAGTCAGCATTGTTGTAAACAAAGAAGTTAAAGGTAAGATTCTTGCCAAGAGAGTTAATGTACTATTAAACATAAGCTCTCTACGAGCCCAGATCTTGAGCACAGAAAAGAAGGAAGTCAAAGAGACAGGTACTTGGGTTCAACTGAAACGCCAGCCTGCTCCACCCAGAGAACCAGTAGAAAGGAGCCTGAGCTGCTGGAACCCATTCCCTAAATTCATGGCATGATAGATGTAAAACAAACAAACAAACAAAAAAACAAGTCTAATGGAGTAGGTGTCCCCTCTCCCAAAGAAATATGAAAGAAAACTGTCCTATTTTTAATAATAATAAATATACATTTTAAAAAAAAAAACAACAACAACAACACACACACATCTGGACACATTAAAAACTCTGAAGGCAGCTAGGAAAAAATACATTCCATACAGAGGGAAAACAAGACAAAAATTACAACTTTACTTCTTGTCAGAAACACTGGAGAGACATTTTTAAAACACTGGGGGAAAATTGTCATCCCAGAATTTTTTACCCAAAGAAAATATCTTTCAAAAGAAAGAAAATATCTTTCAAAAGCAAACGAAACCTAATAAAATCTCTTATCAGCAGATTTTCCTTAACATAAATATTAAAGTTCTTTAAGGAGGAGTTTGTATCAGGCTGAGACTGGGGGGCCACACAAAGAAAGGAAGTATGAAGGATATCGTTAAAATTAAACTAATAAAGGACTTGTTTTTCTTACTATCGATCACTTTAAAAAGTAATTTTGTATAAAGCAAAACAAAAACGAGTATTATGAAGTTTATAACATTTAAAAGTAAAATGTTTACCACAAAGGATGGGAGGGAGGAGTTGGAAGCATTCTCTTGTAAGGTTCTTACCCTCCACGAAGTGATATAAATTTGAAGGTAGAATGTGATGTCAAAAAATGCATATTTGACTCTAGACCAACCCCCCCAAATTCAACTAGAATGAGGCAACAGAGGAGATAAAATAGAATAATAAAAGTATATTCAATTTGCCCAAAAGGCAGAAAAAGAACTGAAAAGAACAGATGAGACAAAGAGAAAACTACTAAGATGCAAGATATAAATCCAATCATAATAACAATTGTATTAAATGTAAATGGTCTAGAAATATTGATTTTTTATATTAACCATGTATCTAATTTACACAATAGTATATTCTTAAATTTTATTTGCATATAATTTAATATGTAAATCATGATAATTTTTTACTTTCTTTTGAAGTCCTATATCATTTATTTTTTTCTTGTTATTGCATTAACTCAGACCTACGAAACTGAACAAGTGTTGAAAGTGTGTATTCTTGATCAACAATGCACCATGAAATTTGCTATATTTTTCCTTCTAATTTTATTGTTTCAAGTATTTTTACCAAAATGAAAGCTGACTACCAGCAGGAATTTTCTGTGTGTATTGAGATGCACTGTATATATTCATATAATTATTCTCCTTTTTCCTACTAATTCAATGGATAGATTTTTGAATATTTAACTACACTGTATTTCTGAAACAAATCCAAATATCCCATGAATAAAATAAAGTATTTCTGAAACAAATCCAAATATCCCATGAATAAAATAATACTAAAAGGTAAGAATAAGATTATAGAACAAAAATACTAGATGTCAAAAAGTAGAAGATAACAGCATTGCTAAAATCTAAAGTGAGAAGAAAGTAAACCATGGAAAATCACATTTTCATTAATTTAATGATTATTTGCATGTCTAATAAAAACTTTTAAAAAAGGATGATTACTTTAGAAAATAAGTAGAATGGAAAAAAAAAACCTGTCCTACAATGAGAACTGTAATATGAAGTAAATTAAGAAAACATTAGACATGTCTGACTTCTCACAACGAACCTGGTTAACATTAGTTTCAAGGGTGGAAAAGAGAGTGAGAAAGACCTGTCTGCAAATTGTAATGAGAAACAACAAGGAAGACACTTATGCTCCCCACGCTCCCTTTTAAGATCAGTGGTATCAGGGCTGAAGGGGAGAAACAGCCATCACTTAAAAGGAAGTAGAATCCTCGGGGAGAGCCAGTTATCCATTAAAACAAGATAAAAAAAAAAATCAGGGAAGAGATTGAGGATTTAAGGGATTATTCTGATTACGAACTTCAGAGAGGGCACAGTAGAAAGATTTCAAGAGTTGGGGATGATTGGGAAAGGAGGCAGAAGATATTGAAAGCTTTAAGGAGATAAGATGTGGGAGATGAAAGATAATCTAGAATTCTGAGCCTTTTGGTGGTACCCAATATACTGAGGGTTAAATAATGAGAGAAGTCCCGGCAGATCCAAGGTAGATAGATGGTGGTCACATTGTGAGTGTTGGCAGCTAGGGAAAAGGTGAATGCTTGAGGTTTCCTCTGACCTCTTTTGATCAATGGAAGCAAAAATATCTCCAGCAAATCCTTACCTTTTAGTGTTTTTCTTAATTGACTTTTCTATGGCATTTAAAATTGTAGCCGAGTAACATTCTTGAAATCATCTCCCCTTTCTACTTTTTAAAGTTTCTCCTACTACCTCATTTCCATTCCTTCTCTTCCACTGGCTTCTTTTCTTCTACTAACACTTAATATTCTGTGGTTCAATTCTGCTTTTCTTTCCACTCTACGCACAACCTCATGTTCCCTGGTTGATTTCATCTACATATATAGGTCTAGCCATGGCCTATATTCAGTATCCTAATAGACATCCTCCTCTAGCATCTTCCTGGGCCAAAGATGTCTTCTGGAATAAGAGCATTCAACTGTAATGGACTGCAGGGTGGACTACAAGAGTCAAGGCTAGGAGGAGATTGCCAAAGGTAGCTGGAGTGTGCACCATACCTAGACATGGAACTGGGCAATGTGGACACACCCCTATGTGCTTCCCAAAAGCTTTCTAAATTTACAACACTCGTGGACACCTGCCACAAGAGGGCACCAGTAGCTGGATTATAATCATCCTAGTCATATAAAACTTTGTCTTTTCTCTTCTAATCTTCCCTCCAATCAGAAGCCAAAAGCAGAAAGGGAGAAGAGGTAGAAAACTAAAAAACAGATCACACCCCTCTTCTCCACTACATGATCCCTGAGCCCACTAATGTCTGAAGTGAGAAGAGAAGCTTTCACCTGGATGTAAACTGTTGCCCTGACCTTTCAGAACTGTAAATTTAATCACCAAAATAAGGCTAGTTAAAAATGACCTCTGGCAGGAGGCAGGGAGGAAGAGTGAACATGGCATGGCTAAAGTCAAGGATGAGAGAAAAATAAAGCTAGTTCCTATTTGTATGCTACAAGGTACAGCCCATATGCCAGTCATATCAGTCTACAGTGCCACCATCTGCTGTTATTCAAACCAGGAATCTAGGAGTCATCATAGATTCTCCCCACCTAAGACCCTGACGTCCAGTCACTATGCCTTAAACCTCTTTCAACATCTCTGTTCCTCCCTAGCTCCTTCGCTACTAGTCTACCTCATAAAGCACTATAATAAATCTCAGTTAGTGATTCTCTATGCTGGACTACACTTTAGAATTTTAAAATATTAAATCTCATACCTGAGTCCAAGCCTAGAAACTCTGATTTAAATAGGGTCAGGTAGGGCCCAGCCATTAGTTTTTTCAAGAGGTCTTCAGGTGCTTCAAAACTGCAGCCAAGGTTAAGAGCTGCTAACATAACTGGTTTCTCCCAGAATCCAAGCTTACTTTCCTCCAAACTACCTTTTATAACACCACAAGAGTCATCCTTTTAAAAATACAAACCTCTTATTATCCTAGAGGAGTGGTTTTCAATCTAGGCCACCCATCAGAATCACTTAAAGAGCTTTAAAAAATCCTGATACAGGCCAAACACCAGGCCAATTAAAACAGTCTCTGGGGATAAAAGCAAGCATTGGCATTAAAGCTCCCGATGTGATTCCCACGTGCAGACAATGCTGAGAACCACTGTCCCAGCAGCAGTGGAAAGCAACACAAAGCCTTTAAGAACGACAACATCCAAAACTCCCCTGAAGGTAATGAGACCTTCCATTAACCTTAGCACCCTTGGCTTTTAGCACCCTTAGCACTCAAAGCAATGTAACTCCCTGAAAGGGCCACACTTTTAGATTTTTGCTCGGCAAGTCCAACTTTCCTATCGAAACAACTTAAAATTAAAAACTTATTCACACTTTTATCCCCAGGGCTTATCACTATGCATAATGCACACAGTAAGCACTCATATATCTGTTGCATTCCATTTAAGTAAAGAATGATATATATTATTATGTAGGTAGAATACTATTTCAACAAACTTTATGAGACATATTAGAGTTCTGGTCAAGATGACAGGTGATATTGGAAAGCTTTTATTTTTGTAAATCATTTGGTAAGGTGCCTGGCACATACTTATCTTTCAATAACTATTAGCTATTATTACTGTTTTCATTCTGTAACTTGTGTGACTTTTCTATTTCATCTGAAACTTCATATCTTGCTTTATTCTGAAACATGCACACACCTGCTACAATTCTTTTTTTCTTTGGTAGAGGTTCACTTATTGTAAAATTATTTTGGAATAGCGCTTTGTCTAGTTGAGGAATTAAAATATAGTTTGAAAAGAAAAAAGAGACATCATATTCATACATTATATTCAAGTCTCATTAAAATAGAAACCAGGTAGACTTTTTAAAAATATAAGACAAATGTTTAATGTTTGTTCTATTTATGAACAGTAACAAATTAAGGAAAAAGATGGGTATAAAGGGCAGGATTTATCCAGAATCACAAGGGTGGAACCTTACGGAATAATGATGCTTGGCTTTCTACCTGAATATGTCCTTTAAAACATACCTTTTTCAAAACGTTATGCTGATATAGGTGAGTTAAGACTACTTATCTGACCTAATAATAAAATGACAGGTACTTTGCCCCCTTAAAATGAAAACAAATTATGAGAAGTTTTCAAATGCTTTGAATGAATTGTACTTAAGCTTAAAAACTCTGATAATATGATTATCAGCATTTGATGGCAATTTCTAGTACTCTGGGATCTGTTACGCAAAAACTCATATCTCCATACCCAAGACAGCTTAAGCAGAAGACAAAAAAAGTTACATTTAACATTTTATATTTATACAGTCATTACATGTGTGACTTACCCAAAGACAGTATTTTTGTACAAATATTAACTGAAGAACTAAATAATTACATAATGTAACTCATTCAAAAGATTTTTGTTGTACCAACATTCATACGGGCCATGGAAATCATCTTAGCATTCAAAATGATTACTATGTTACAATGTGCTTAGCTGAGTTTTTTAATGTTATATATCCTTGATTACTAAATTAATCCAGTATCTACCAAATGTCTATTAGTTGCTTGGGAATATATTAAAACTGGAATATCTGAAGTGACCAGTAGTAAGAAAATAAAAACATTAACCACAATACTTTGCATTTGTGGCTAATTTTTTTTTTTACCTTATTTGGCGATTTCAAAGGTGAGATGGCTATTTTATTTGGTGTCTGTGTTGTAGAATTTAAAGTTGATCCAATAACACCACTTTCAGATATTGTTATAGTCTTTGATGGAGTCCCAGGAGTAGACTGTGAAAGAACCCTACCTGCAAATGAGAGGCAGCATATCAGTTTGGCTTTTTAAAAATAATAACATAAAAATGTATGTGATCTACACCCACAAGGACTGTATATACATTTACTATTTTATATGTACCACATATGAACTTAAAACACTTGAGTCCCTAGCTTGAACTATGATGACCCTAAACAAACAAAAAAACAATGTTTCTTAGTAACACTTAGTACCTTAACACCACTTTACATAAAGTTCACGAAAACACTTCTGCTCACAGTTCTAGTCAAGCTTGTTCTATCTACCAGAAAGTAGGCTCAGGATAACTAAGCGACATATCCTGTGTAACACAGGTCCTGAAAGTCAGGACTTGAATCAAAGTCTTAAAAGTTCAATCTTTGTTCTCTACTACACTGCAGCTGTATTACTCTTTGAACTTAAACCACAGGATACAATTAAATCCACATCTATAAAAACATAAAGTTACTGAACTAACTTGAACACTGTCTGGCTTAATACTGTCTGATTTTAGACTGCCAAAGGGAAAAAGAAATGCATTCCTGGCCAGATCCCAAGAGGAATATTGAAATACTGTATTCCCTTCTGGATAATACCCTTGAGGAACGACACAGAAAAACTGTAGTGTCTGGATGGTTTAGAGAATTGGAAATCATATTATAATGAGTTAAAATATTGGAATTTTTATTCTAGGTAAGAGAGGAATACAAGGACATGACACTCCAAATTCTCAAAAGACTGTGTGACAGTCATTTGTCCCATTCATCCAGTATTCTAGTTCTCTTCCATTCTAGGCACTAGAACTGTACTTCCCATCCCTCCGCACTCCCTGTGGTTAGGTTAGGGCCACATGACTAGTTCTGGACAATCACTTATGAGTAGAAGTGATATGTGTCATTCTGGGGCCAGAACATTTACTGCCTATGCAAGGCCTCCCAAAGCAATTCTTCTCTGCCACATCTGAGATGGTGGCTCCTGTCAGCCTGGGTCCTTGAGAGACTGATGATAAAAGCCCTCTTTCTAATCCACAGTGGACATGTAGATAATTATGAAGTATCAATAAAAATATAAATTTGGGGGATTTTTTCTAATTTCTGAGATTTGAAGATTGTGTTTATTATGGAAAGAAGGCCAAGATTATCCTGACTGATTCAGGCTATCAAGTTGAAGGATTAGAACCAATCTGTATCACATCAGTTGCACAGCACTAATGCACAGAAAAAGAAAATGTTCAGTTTAACACTAAGAAAGAACTTCTAACTCAAATTTCCAACTGAAATGACTGTTTCAACACAAGTGACTTTCTAGTCACTGAAGGTGTTTTAAGCAGATGCTGGATAATCAAATCCACCGTGGGACCTGCTCATTTTTATACAGATAGCATCAGATTTTCTAATCTCCAAATTCCTATCCTTAGCTCTGCAAATTTAAGCAAGTATGCAAGTTATACAATCTCACCTTGAAATCAATTTTAAGGCATTTACACTCTACTGTCAGGTGTCCTCCACCTGAATCAAAAGAGACAAACCCCAGAAAACCACAGATGGGACAGGCTGGGGCAGGGAGTTAGCATATCTGAGCGAGGACTAATTCTATAAGAGACTAATTTATTGGTGAATATTTTCACACTGATGAAATTTTCTCTACTGTAGCAACCTTGTACCTTGGGAGATCTCATAACAAGGAACTCTGTATCTCATTTAACCATCTCAAAAGTCTTGTGAAATGGTTGATATCAACATTTTACAGACATAAATGAACAGATAATTTACCCAAGATCACAGAGAAAAATCAATGAAAGAGCCATGACTAAAACCCAGTCTCTCAATAGTTCCTTCCTACTACTCTGCTTCCATGACATATTCATTCAATAATACATTCACTGAACCACATCTATATGTCAGAAACTGAACCAGGTATTAGAGAGAGAAAGATAAATGAACTACCATCAATGTACTATATACATAAAATGGAATATTGTTGATCCTTAAAAAGGAATTCTTACACTTGGACACAGATGAACCATGAGGAAATGAATAAGCCAGACATAAAAGGACAAATACTGTATGATTCCACTTATATAAGGTATGTAGAGTAGTCAAGTGAAAGACACAGAAAGTCTCTGCTAGGGTTCGGCAGTGAGGAGAATGAGGCATTATTGTATAACAGGTACACAGATTCGGTTTTGCAAGATGAAAATGGACAGTGGTGATGGTTCTGCAACAATGTGAATATAATTACTTGAATAATAATCCACTTAAAAATTATTAAAATGGTCTGGGTGGTAAACACACAATGCAATATATATATATATGACTTACTACTGAATGATACACTTAAAATTTATTTAATTTTGTTAATCAGTGTCACCCCAATAATTTTTAATAAAAGATAAAATGAAATGATTACAATGGTCAACTTTATGCTATGTATATTTTCTACAATTTAAAAAAGTTAATTAACTTTAAAAACTAGATGGCAAACAAAAAACAACAAAAAAAAACCATTTAGAAAAATCATGAGTTTAGTAGAAGAGACAGACAAGAAAACCATGTATTACAATACAGTGTGACTAACAGAAATTTTAAAAGCTAATGTGAAATTTAACAGAAGTCTAATTAAAATTAAGTATTTGGTAAGTATAATGAAGTTTTACAGAAACATAGGAGATGGTCAGAAGAAGAATGCCAGACTATATTGTGGGGTCAAAAGCTTCCAAGAGAAGTGAAGGTAATCCCAAGATAAAACAGATGAGTTAGTCATGAGGAACAGCAAAGATATCTGAGGTAAAAGAAACAGTGCCAATCTCCTGAGTCCTGAGAGAACATGGTCTATTTGGTAATCTCTTGAAATAAGTTAAATCAGTAGGTCTGGAGATGATAGAAGATGAAAATGAAAAAGATATTTATTAAATCATAAATACCTTTAATGCTAAGAAAGCACTGGCATTTAACTTAATCCTAATAGATTGAAGCCCAGAAAACTGATATAGCCAAGAAAATTTTAAGCAAGGATGTGACAAGAGCAGATTTCCATTTTAGAAGAATCACTTATATAAGTTTATCTTGACTGAGAGACAGAAAAAGACATCAGTTTTCAATGAGAAGCCCAAAAGTCTTTAAAAAACAATCTAAATGTACTTTGAAAGATCATTAGCTACAATATAAAGACAATGGAACCTCCTTGTAATAAGACAATTCAACAGGAGAGCTACTTTGGTGGTTTAAATTTTAGTTTACATGAACTTAAAAGGCTATAAAGTAGTAGTTAACAGTAGAAATTATCCCTCAAAATTGAATTTAATGCCAACAATTCTAGTGAATTTAATAGAAGCCTATCTCTATGCATTTCACCATAATTAAAAGGTGAAGCTATGATTTGAGTGCAATACATTAAAAATGACCCAAAGACCCAGCAATGACATCCATTATAGTCAAATATAAGAGGTAAAATCTTGACAGTAAGCAAAAATTTATTCAGACACTTCTGTAAATACCACAACTGTTAGGCATACAATTTCCCCACATAACTAAAAAATTTCAGGGACTCTCTCAAGCTCAAAAACAGTAAAGAACATTGCACTGAGACATTCCTCTTAGTTAACCCGCCTCCACCTACCCAAAACCTCCCAGATGACTGGCAGCCCTTTTTCCTCAATACATCCAAGCCTTGCTCACTTTCAGCAAACTGAAACCCACTTCCTGAGCCAGCTCCTTTTCCAATCTTTTCTCTGGGGCCATCCTTGTCTCCCAGGACAGCCCTCAAGATAGCCTCCTATAACCATCACAGTTCTCTACTGAGGACAAAAGAAAACATTCGCTTACCCAATACAGCCCTTAAATCACAATCTTTTCATCCCTTCTCTTATTTGCTAATATGAGAAGCCTCTCTAAGTACTATTCAACGCCTCAGGAAAATGGTTAAGTCACTGCCATTGACTTCAGAGTTGCTTACTGTTATCTGTAAATGTATCACAGATAGCAGTAGTACTTTTTAACATACATTCCCTCACCCACCCATGGTTAGGTAATGTCAAGAATACACATAGGAATGAGTAATTAGCATTTAAAGTCTGGTCAAAGTCTACCATCCAGAGGTGCTTCTATAGTCCTTTAGCACAATGGAAATTAGAAATGAGTTCTGAATTGCTGAAAAGGGCAATGTCAGTTTAATTATGAATTAAAGACCAGTCACTATGGCCGTCTAGAGGTATGGAGCTGTACTTCTAGAGCGGGAAAAGATAATCGTGATTAATGCGAAGCAATACTGATGGATCACAGACTCCATGTTGAGTAGGGAAGACTTTAAAGACAGGAAGGTGGTGATTATTAATGAGAAAAGGAAGGGTTAATGGATCAGAGATTTCAAAGTCAAAGAACTGCTAGAATAGGGGAACAAAGACAGATAAACTAGAATAAAGAGAATAAAACACATCAAGTTTTGATGATTACAAATTTTAAAGTATACAATAAAAGAGAACTGAGTCGCACTTCGGAATTTGCTGGTAAAAGTAATAGCGAAAATTCTGTTATCACTTAATTACTATCATTGTGACAACTTTCTATCCATGGAAAACTGTACAAAGAGCATATTAAAATACTGAAACCAAAAATTCAAACAGAAACCATGAAAATACTATACTCCCATGTGTATTAATTTAAACCTATTAGATTTAGCACATGTGCTCTAGAGAAAAACAGCCTGGGTTCAAACCCCAGCTCAGCCACTCCTACATTGCCTCCATTTCCACATTGGCAAATGGGGCTGTTATTAGTACCTACCTTGCAGGAATGCAGGAGGATTATGTAAGTCACTATATGTAAAGACCTAAGAATAATGTGGGCACAGAGTAAACACTTACAACCGTTAGCTAGTACTATCAGAGCTTAAGACTGCTATTTTCATGGTAAAATTTTACGAAAAACTAAGGCGACTAAAATAATGCACTGATTTTGCGATAAGGCATTTTGTTTGAAGCACACATTTAATAAGTGTAACATTTTTTATTAACTATTTTGGTTTATAATAAGCTATATCTGTGTCACTAAAACATTTCAAAATGGCAGAACCACCTTTTTTAAACCTAAAAGGTAAATATATAGCTTAATAAACTATAAAGAAAAATAACCTGTAATGACTGGTGGTGATACTTGAGTTGTCTGTCCTGTAACTGCTTTACTATTAATTGGTTTTGCAAAGATCAGCTTCGTGATTACTGGACCAGAGGTTGGTGTTCGAGGCTTCTTAGCAATCTGAAATATATAAACAACTATGAAGACCATTTATTTCTATAAAACACCTATTCAATCAAAATTAGACAAAAGAGTGATATGCAGAAGTACATGTGAAACCAGCTTATTTAACAAAATATATCTAAATATTTAAATGTTAAAAACATCTAAAATGCAGCTATTCATTAAAATGTTAATATGATCACATCCTTAAGCCAATATACAGTAGTATCTTTGCATTTCACTGTATCTCTGGAATATATGCATATGATGAAAACCAAATTAATATTTTAAAGTAATGCTGAATGTTTAATAATAAAGTTTATTTAATAAACATTTAATAATAAAACACTATGGCACAGTAACATTTTTTTAAATAACAAATTATTTAATAAAAAGATGGAGTAGAGCAAGTTAAGAAAGAATAGTGCAAATGAAGAAACCACCTGTAAATATAATAACATTGACCCTTGAAAGCAAAATATAAATACACAGTAAAGATAGGCTTATGATTAGATGTTCAGCTTTATATCTATATATCAGGGGTAGATAAATGCAAAACTGAACAAGTTAATGCCCTAGGATACAAAGAGACAAGTTTGGCAAAACGAAAGACTTTACTAAAGGCAAATATTATTTACTGAAATATCATTTACTAAAATAATATTTAGGAAACTTTTATTTACTAAAATATGATTTACTAAATACTGTCTACTAGACTATAAATTCCTTGAAGGGAAAGTCTATATTTTACTCATTTCTCATCTGTTGACTTGAGCTAAAATTCTTCACAAGTCAAGGAAGGTAGAGTTACCAATGTTTTTATATTGAAATTATCAATGTACACAAAGACACAACTTCTTCTAAAAGTCAGAGGCAGAAATTTAGGTACGATAAAAATCGGACTTTTAGAGCAGGAAGGACATTAAATATTATTTTTATATTTTGGCAAGATATAAAATTGAGGCCTGTAATAGTACTGAATTTAACTACATTAGAAATATAACTCAAAAGAAATGAAACATTACTCTGTAAACTGAATATACAATTAAATTAACAGAAGCTGTGATAGATCACAAAATTAGATGAACATTAGCTTTGGGCTCAAACTGCAAATTAAATTAAATTACACATTTTCTTTCTTAAACTTATATTATTTCTTACACTCAGAACACATCACTGACAAAACAAAATTAAATGAAATACAAATCACTTTTTTAAAGAGCAAGATCCATTATTATATTAAAAATACCCAACTTGCAAAACTCTTATACAGCCAAATAAATCCATATTATACTTAAAGTACTGACACAATTAGAGAGATATAAAGGGAATACATTCCCAATTGCGTTTACAGGTCTAAAACTCTAAAGTATGTTAGAATATATCATCTATTGACTTAGTATTAATAATCTCAAGAGGTAGAAGTATTGATGTTCTTAAAATCCAAGTTTCAAATAATCTTAGCTATAAAATAAAGGTTAGGAACTTACAGTAGTCGCCATTTTTAACTGATTTTCACAATCATATGACTATATGAATACTTACCAGTTGGGGAAAAATATAAACAATAAAACCAAAAGTACATTAATTATTCTAATGATCTTAACTTGCCCTTATGGTTATGTTTCTTTAGTAGAGCTTTGCTGAAAATAATGATTTCTGACTGTTAAGAAACTCTGACGTTTGCATTATGAATTCTAAACTACCCTAAAACAAAATTACTTCATTAAGTAAAACATAAAACATCATTTATAAAAAAATTTATGTAGTCAACAGATTAAGACAAAAATAAATCAAAAAAGTAAATTTACAAATAGGATGGGCAAATATGTGATCAAATAATACATCCGGGTAATTTTTGGCACTGTGTTGTATAGATTTAGGAACTGGTAAGGAGTTATGTTGTTCCAGACTGCTAGTTATTTATTACTCTTAAAAACTATGCACAAAAAACACAGGAAAGGGTTTATATATCTGTAATTAAGTGTAACTATACCTCTTTGTTATTGCCTCTGGCCTGAACTGTCAACCTCTTTCCTTCATTTTTCAAGATGGATCTCCTTCTTCCACCCTTACCTGCTGTCCATACCCTAACAGTTTCAATACTCTGATTAAATTTAAGACAATGCTGAGGACTGTCTAGGAAAAAAACCAGAGAATCATATACACCATATAAAAATAAACCAAATATTCTGGTGCCTAAGAAGGAAACAAGATGTGTAGCTCATTGTTTTTTCTGTACTTCGAGCTTTGTAGGTTACTTTTGAGTTAGAAGGATTTAGGGCCTAAAAATTACTAGACAAGTAGAACTATATTCTAAATGGGGTTTCTTTTTTTTGTTGTTATTGTTTTTTTTTTAGTATATAATTTTTTTTTAATAAATAGTATCAGGGTTAATAAAAGTAACAACAATAAAAGAAGTTATAAGAATTAGATCCCAGTCTTTGTTTTTATTTTCAGTATTTATGGGATTATAGTATGAAATTAGTGAATACATGTAAACCGGTGATTCAAACAGTATGTATACATTGCTTGTAAATAAAGAAAATGACATTTTGATGTACATTAACAGTTTCTTGTGACATGGTTTTGATGTACATCCCCAAAGTCAGATAAACTCTGGTAAACCAATAAAAACAAGTTTCAAACCTGATTAAAAATACAAGCTGAGGAAAAGATGCTTGATAGTGATAGCGCATCTCATTCAAAAGAAGTAAAAGGAAATCAGAGATAAACGAGATGATAATGAACAAGAAAGAAAAGAACACTGAATGTTTAATAGTGGCAGAAGAGACATAAGCAAATTACAAGGTTTGAGAAATCTTACAAAATTCTTAAATAAAAAACCCATGAAAATAAGTTTCTATTTTGCCAACATAATAACCAAAACATTATTTCTAATATCAGCTAAGAGTAAATAGTTCCCCAAACCTTCCTATTTCTTATACACCTGCTTTAGCTCTCTAATGCATGCCTTCTTTGTTTAAAATGTGACTCTCTCAAATAGGAAATGCATTTGTGTTCCCTGGTCTTAAGTGGATCATTGTATTTCTAAGTAGTAGTGGTGACCGAAAAAGGCCTATTTGGGCATGAAAAACCAGGAACCATTTAATACATATTCTGTTAACCTTATGTTATTTAAGGTCCTATTTATATTAATAATAGCTACTACTTTGAAGGCTCTTCAAAGTTTTGATAATTGTATTAAGTACTATGTGTTACTATGTATTTCACCATGATCAAAGAGCTATCTTCCATCTAAAGTAAAACACTCAGAGATGACAAGTAACCTATCCAAAGTTCCACAGGTGGTAGGGTGGCAGGGAGGTGACTCAAATCCAGCTGATCCAATTCTAAAGCCTATGTGTTACCTTCCATCACTTGGCACTGCCTTTTCTACGATGCAACCATGAATGATGACAATGGACAGTAAACTCCAAAGCAAAGCACAAACTGGCTAGCATGTACTATTTCTGGCTCCAAGGATTTCTCAGAGCATTAAGTTCTCCTAGACTTTGGCCATCTGTTAGACCGAAAAAACTCATGTCTGAATGATTTTTTGACAGACCACCAGCAACTCTGGCATCTTTATACCAGTAGAACATCCTTGTAATTAAACTACTACTAAGAATAAAATGCATTTAAAAATGAGTAAAAAGCTATAAATACACTCATTTGGAATTTAACCAAAATTAAGTTTGCTCTAAGTTCTCTAGAAAAAATTTTCAAAGCATTAGACATATCCGATTTTACCAAAAAAAGAAAAAAAAAAACCCAAAACCAAAACAAAAAAACCCACACAATTACTAAAAGCAACATTCAAAAGAATTCAGTAACAACTAAGCATTTAATTGCCTTACAACCACGACTACGAATCAATTTAATTTTTAACATGCATTTTAATTCATAAGCCCCCTTTTTTTTTTTACCTGTACTGTTTTTAACTGTTGGGTCTGTAACACAGAGGGCTGAGTTGTAGTATTAATCAGTTGATTTCCTGGGGTCAATGCTGAGACACCAATGACAGGTTTCACCTCTGGCCTCCCTCCAATGGTAACTACTTTAATTTGCTGCGGTGGTAACTTAGCATCTCCTGACTGGGCCTGAGTTGTGACTTTCTGAGCCTGGGGTAGTTGGCTATGGGGTAGTGCTAAAACAATTGGTGAACCAGACTTGCCCAAAGTTGTTAAAATTAACTTCTGTCCATCTGGTTTAAGGGTCTGATTGCCAAGTTTAAGATCAGATGTCTGTGATACTTTGTTTAAAATAATCTGATTGGCTGATATTGTCACAGGAGTCTGAGCACCAAGTTTTTGAAGGCCACTTGGAAAAGCTGGTTTCACTGTGGTATTAGAATCTGCTTTAGTAATTGTGGTGTTCACTGCAACTTGGTTAGTGTGGTTACTGTACACTGTGATTGGTTCCGTGGAAATGGGCGTGGCTGTAGAGTCACCAGTAGAATTTATGTTGACAATTTCTTCCAGTTCTGTCTCCATGGGAATTGGGGATGAAACAATAACAGCCTCAATACTATCATCATCCACTAAAGTTATACCAGTGTCCATTATCTCCTCTGGAAGCAAACTATTCACCTCAGCTGGCACCACCTCCATGATCGTTCTCCTGCTAGAAAGTTGATCAGGCGCTGCAATAAAATTTGAAAAATAAAAAATTACTAGGTTTCAAAAACAGATTTAGAAGAAAAAATTATTTAAGAAAAATGCAAATAACTAAATGATAAAATTTAAAATGACATTTTTGATTGCTGTATTATTGAATGAAGGATATTCCTGATGCAGATTTGGGTTAAACCATTTTATCATATCCTCAACCTTCAAGAATCTGAATATATAAGTCATATGGAACACAAAACTATAAGCGAATATTATTTTCCATCCCTCAATCCAAAAGCATACTTCATTCATATAATACCAAGTCGCATAATTACAGGAAATTCCCTTCCAATGTCCACTCATAAAACATTTTAATCTTTGAAATGTCTGATTATCTTATTACTTCCAAGTTATGTTTTTTTCCTATTGACAGACTTGAAAACTGCCGATTCACACAAAGAAATAAAGATTTTAAAACATAAAGATATCAGAAAATATTTCAACTCTCCAGTGAGCTGGGTCCTAAAATGATGGCATTAAACCATTTATTAAAATCGATTAAATACTCAAATTAATGTTAAAGGTGTGTTTCTAAAGTAATCCATCTTAAGCAACTACAGATCAAATAGCTTATTTGGCCCAAGTTTGATCAATTAACTTCACACCAAAGAAACAACTGTGAAGAAAGAACAATTTCTCAAATCCTCCTCAGCCATTTAAAATGTCAAAAAGGGAACCACTTAAAAGCCCTCATAAAGAAAAAAAAAGAGGTAATAATAAAGCAGATTATGAACAAATTGGAACTGTGATGCTTTTAGCCAAAAGTTACACAGAATTTCCAAGAGTCAATATCATTATCTTCACTTATTAAAGAAAGTTCATCTTGTTTATGACTAAACAGCAATGTTATTTGCCCATAGACTATTGAAGCTAATCAATAAATTTTTTCTTCCCTTCTTAAAATATAAAAATACAATAACTATTTCAAGATCAACAGTAACACATTGGTAATAAACTATAATTATTAGGATTGACAAATACTAATACTACCAAAACATCATCATTATTGAGTACTTAGTACCATAGATGGCATAATTTAATGTAGCCTCACAACAACTCTGAGATGGTATCATTATCACCCCCATTTTACAGATGAAGAAACTTAGGTTAAATAATTTGCCCAAGGTCATACAGCTAGTAAATGGAAGAGCCAAGATTCAAACTCAGGATATGTTTCATGACATTAAAGTTCATAATTTTAATCACAAAATTATACTGGCATTTTTTACCACTGGCATTTTAAAATGGACAAAAAAATAAATCTGCCCCTTTACAGTCAATCCCACCCTACAGAACCACTGATCTATTACTATAATTTTTTTTGCCCTTTTGCCCATTTTAGAACTTCACATAAATGAAATCTTATATTATGTACTCATGACATAAAGGAGTCATATGAGCTTTTCTCCTGATCTATCTTTATTCTTGTACTTACTAGTACTTCTGTTCCTTTTTATTGTTGAGTAATAGTCCATTGTATAAATTTAGCATGATTGGTTTATCCATTCACCTGCTGATGGACATTTGGATTGTCTCCAGTTTGGGACTTTTATGAACAATGCTATGAACATTCAGGTTCAAGTTTTTTATGGATGCATACCTTCGTTTCTTTTGAATACCTAGAAGTGGACTTGCTGGGTCATAAGGTAAAAATATTTTCAACTTTACATGAAACTGTGAAACTATTTCCCAACTTGGCTGCACGATTTTATACATCAACCAGAAATGTAGGACAGTTCTAGTGGCTCTACATCCTCACTAACAATTGATATTTTTGGTTTCAATTTTAGCCATTCTAGTGGTTATGAAGTGATATCTTCTTGTGGTTTTAATTTGCAATTCCCAGATAATTAATGATGTTAATCATCTTTTCACATGCATATTTTCTATTTGTATATTTTCTTTTGAAAAGTGCCTGTTAAAATCTTTTGCCATTCTTAAAAATACTGTTGTTGAGTTTTTATTTTTGTCTTCTTATTGAGTTGCATGCATTCTTTATTCACTGCAGAATCATCAGTCACAATAACTTGTAGCTCAAACGAATCACTAGAGTTTTGGGACCCCAAGGAACTAGCACTTCTCTACATGTGGCTCTTCCTGATCAGTAGAATCTCCTTTGGCTCCTATGGGTATTTACAATTACAGTAAAGGTATGTAAAAACATTCACAGCAATTATACCTTAGCAATGGAAGCCAGGACAGTATATAACAACAAAGGACCCCACCTACAGTGTCACATTAGCTTCCCTACTGCAATCTTTGCCCCATCAGTTACATCTGAATATTCTATCTCCCATAGAGCTGGTAGGATGATGACTTGGGTGCCAGTATTCAATGAAAACGAAACCATAAAAGGTTGACTCTCTTCTCTCCCTGAAGTTCCTCCAGTATATTTAGACATGTGGGTATGATCTTTGATCCCCCTTAAGGACTGGGAGGCTTCAGCCCAATCTCTATTCATCATTCTCCTTAAAGCACCAGAAGTCAAGGTATAAGAAGGAGCAGTCAGGCCATGAAGAGAGAGAGTGGCCTGATAGTGCATTTACTTTCAGTTTCAAGCACCCACACTTGCAGCTCAACTAAACTTCTAATGTTTTCAATCCACCCAAAGCTCTGTATCCTACTTTTTGACACCATTTCCTCACCTTTGGGGATTCTTTAACTCAGCAGCTATAGCCACAGTGCCTTTCATCTGGGGCCATGGGGTTGAGTGTACAACAACCAAAGCACCATTTGGGCTACCTCTCAGCTCAGCCCCTAAATATTCGTGAAGGGGTGGAACACTGGAGGACTCTTACTCCCCCTGCCTCCGCCACCCTTGTCCAACACTTGGACAAGAGCATTTGCTACCAATGCCAGTCTTTTCCTAGCCCCTAACCCAGTCCGCAAGGCCCTCATCCTTTCTTTCAGAAAGTCAGGTCTGTCAACACTCCATTCTTAACAAGCAGTTCATCTTAAGAACTGCAAGGTGTCTGAGATTTTTGGCTCTCCAAGCAAGATAACAAAGTAGCCTGTTACTATGTCATAGATACTGCCAGACCACACAGTAGTCCTAGGTCAGAGACACGGACTTGTTATTCATAGTACAGCAAGGAACATGAGCACCATGTGTACTATCAGTTCCCCCAGTCCCCCAAGACCCACAGAACAGACATGGAGAGGCCCAGGTTAACGCTCTGCGGGTTTGTATCCCAACTGAGGATATTGCCAATTTCTATTTGCTTCTATTTTGTTAAGCATTTTTGTCTACACTCATGAGATATTGGTCTGTAGGACTTGCCCCTGGTCCCCCACACCCCGCCCCACCTCAACACACATCCCTGGCAGTAGTTGTCTGGAGATAATGCTATCCTAATTAAAATGAGTTTGGGCATGTTTCCTCCTCTTCAATTTTCAGAAAAAGTCTGCATAGAATTGTTACTATTTCTTCCTGAAATGTGTGCTAGAGCTCACTAGTGAAACCACTTAGACATAAAACTTCCTTGTGAAAAAGTTTTTAACTATAAATTTAATTTCTTTAATAGATGTAGTTATTCAGATTCTTTCTTTCTCTTGAGTGACCTCTGATCATTGATAGTTTGTGTCCTTCAAAGAATTTGTGTATTTCCTCTAAGTTGCTGAATTTATTAGCATAAAGTTATATATGATATTCTTCTATTTTAATGCCTGTAGAAATGTCAACTCTTCATTCCTCATTTTGGTAATTTCTGTCTTTTCTCCTTTTTTCTTGATCAGTCCGGCTGGAGATTAACCGATTATATTAATCTTTTCAAAGAACCATTTTGGCTTCATTGATAAGTCTCAGTTGCTCATTTTTTATTTAATTGACTGTTATCTTTATCACCTTCCTTCTACTTACTTTAGGTTTAATTTGTTCTTTTTCTAGATGCTTAAGATGGAAACACATAGCAAAGTATAGCCCATAGACCACCAAATCAGGCACATGGTCTGTTTATGTATTATTCTCCAACTAAGAATGGTTTTTACATTTTTAAATAGCTGAGGATATAAATATATACATATATAAAAAAACTTACATGACTTGCAAAGCCTAAAATATTTGGCATCTGACCCCTTTGTCAAAGTTTGTCAAATTGATTTAGAGCACTGATTTTAAACTTTTCTTTTCTAAAATAAGCACTTAGCATTACATTTTTACTCCAATGCTGCTTTAACTTTCTACTAATTTCAATCTCTTTATCATTCACTTCAAGTATTTTCTAATATCCCTTATGATTTCATCTTTGACACAGGGAAAATAAAGAAAGTGTGCTATTAATTTTCAAATATTTGGGGATTTTCTATTTTATTACTGATTTCTAACTTACTTCCATTATCAGAGGATGTAATACTCTAATATTTCCATCATTTGAAATAAGAGAATTATTTAAGGCTCAGTACGCAGTCTATCTCGGTGAACACTGCAGGTGCACCTGAAAAGAACATTCGCTACCAGATGCCAGTCTTTTTCTATCCCCTAACCCAGTCCACAGTGTGTTCTGCAGTTGCCAGGGTGTGTTCTATAAATGTCAGTTAGGTCAAGTTGGTTGACAGGGTTGTTCAGGTCTTTTACAGTTCTTTTTTCCTTTTCTATCAATTACTGAGAAAGGCTGTTAAAATCCCCAAATATGATCATGTATTTGTCTATTTCTCCTCTACTATGCATTTTTACTTTATATATTTTGAAGCTCTATCATTAGGAAGAACGTGACTTTTTATTTGTCCTATTAAAAGAGACTAGTAGTTACAGGACTAGAGTCTCCCTTTGAACTAGGAATAAAGTTCAAACTTCTAATAAGAAAAGGTCTGATTGGTTTGGCCAGTTTCTATGTAATATGGGGGCTGTGCAGAGTTCTGGAGTCAGCTCATCTCATAAGCTACTGAGCAGACAGTGATAACTACTTTATGATTAGACATCCATATCTGTTTTAATCAGGGTCATAGGCAGGGTGGCCTATGCTAAGAGGAACTCTCAAAAGGAGCCTGTGGGCATGGCAGGAAAGGGTTTGGCCATCTAGTTACATGAATCATCACTCTAATTTTATCCCTTAGGAATGGAAGATATGTACAAGCACATGCAACCTCATCATCACTGTGTGGAGGACCACTTCAAGAAAAGAGAGTATCTTCACAAGCCAACAGGACTGAGGAGCTTCTGTTTACCTCAGCTCTACAAAGTATGGAAAAAAATACAGAACATACAAGGAATTCCCCATTCCTCCAATATTTTTTGCTCACAAAACAAAGTTCTAAAGGCAAAGTATGATCCTGAAAGTCAATACGTTGAGGTTTCCCCTGTCACAATCAAACAGAGTTCAATGATTTAAGACAAATGAGACTTAAAGATTGACTCATTTCAGAAAGTCCAATGATTTTTAAATTTGTCTCAACTGTATTACATTTATAAGATCTATCTAAAATAGCACCCCCCACTCTTATCTCCACTGCTTAGGCATTCTATCGCATTATCCTGGTTTCCACCATAGCGTCTATCAAAATTAGACTGTACCTTTGTTGATATCTGATTCTCCCTCCCCCACTTCTTTACAATGCACATTCCATGAGGAAAGGGACTCTGTAACGTCTGTCTTTACCACCGCTGTATCCTCTATCCCCAGTGCCTAGAACAGAGCTAGTGAATAATAACCTCTCAATACAAACCTGAGGAATTAATAAATTAATCATGGAGAAAAGGTGTCATCTAAAACTAGCATTATTTACACCAGGCTCTGAAAGATAACTTTGGGTTGTCCATTTGACTAGAATAGGTTTGTATAATGCTTTGAGACATCACACCACCTCATATAAAATAAACATTGTCACAACGCACACTAACAAACTGAGAAACTCCTTTCCAAATAAGTTTTTGAATACTCAGATTTAGCTTTTAACCAATATACTCTCCAGGAACATTCCATCTTAAAATTTTTAAGTTTCTCTTACCTTTTAACCAGCTTATGATTTTTATTAATCATTTAATTATAAATACTTATTGCTTCCCAATTTTGTGGAGGACATTATGAAAAATTTACTAAAGACCTTGCCCTGACAAAACTTAGAAATCAATAAAGAATGGCGTGATCACAGCTGTGATTTGGAAAGATTAACCTTATATCAGTATTGTATTGGGCTGGAGGCAGGGAGACCAATTAGAAGGCTATTACAGTAATTAGTTCAAGACAGAGGTAAATGGAGGATCGGATTAGGATAGAGACAGACAATATTATAAATGAATTAAATATAACATGAAAAAATAAGATAGAAATGACAAAATACTCTATGTTTTTACATTTTTAAAAGAACTTCTTATAGACTATTACCAGTGCTGAACCACTGTTCTTAGTTACAGCTGGAGGACAACTTGGGAGAACAACTATTTTAATTCTTGAACATAATATGACCTGTCCCCATATTACAGATGAGTAATTTGCAGATGTTTAGACAGAAATATCTGAGTGTCTAAGAACTATACTTTTGTACCTAGAGATTAACACCAGCACTAACTGGTTCACTATACCATTGGATTTCAGCTTTGATTTCTAAAATCAAACATCAGCAACTCAAAAACTAGATACAGACCACATTTCTCAACTAAACTGGGAGCAGCAGACTGTAAGCCATGTATCCTGACAAAGATTTGAAAATTTTTCGATTTTGATAACATGTTTTAAAAGCATATTCTGGATCATCTGGATAACCACCTCATATCCACAATCAATGACACTAAAATTAGGGTAAGCTTAAGGAAAAGGCACAGAAGGATCTTATAAGGAAAATGATATATTTATGCCAAATGAAAGCCAAACCCCCTAATTTGTGATTTAGGAAAGAAAGCTTTGGAGCATTCAAATACAGAAAAGTGATATAGGAATTGAGTTATCATAGGGTATATATACTACATAGAAAAGTGCATGCCTTTCCAAGGCACACAATGGTATATTCACTATGCAAAGAAAAATTTTGTTTCAGCAAAAAATCATCATCACCCTAAATTTAACTATTTTACAATTTGTTTATATTTCATTCATATATTTACTTGTTTTATACTTGCATAAAAACAATAAACATAAGGACTGTATACATCTAAAAATTAAACATTTTAAAATAAATAGAATTATTTATACTAATACTGGGGATCTGCAATATTTTTTCCCTTTTAAAGGGGACTATATATATTCATGATTAAGACTAACATGGTGGGAAATTCAAATCAGAAATACCCCAAATCTTGGCTCTCCTAATTGTTTAATGTGTAAACCTAAGCAATAATCTAAGCCTCAGTTTACTTGCAGGGTTACTGTGAAGATAATTATGTGGTATAGTGTAATTCAAATGAAAATTATTTTCCTCTTTATCTAAATTACCATCTTCTGATTTCTTTTTATTTCTTTTTATTATTTTTTTAGGTGAGGTAACCCTTGATTGACCTCACAGATTGCAAGGACCTAGTCAGCTTAAAATCATATATATAGATATGTACGCACCACACACACACACACACACATTTTCTTTTTACGTCTACAGCACCTGGTCTTCCTAGGTGGTCTCCCATCCAAGTACTAACCAGTCCCGACCCTGCTTAGCTTTCGAGAGCAGGCTTGTTCAGGGTGGCATGCCCGTAGACCATTCTCTTTTTAAATGGCATTCAATAATCTATCAAACAGCAGGGTTTAAGGTTGTCATCCTGGATGTCTCTCCACAGACTATTAATGTGTCATATATCATGCACATTATATCTTCACAACGTCTCCTTCCCACTGCCACCAAGAATTTCCAAATCTCCAAAGCCTGTAGGCTACTATGGTATTTTTACCTACATCTCTAACCTACAACAGATCCTACATAAAAGCTACAGGATTCATCTCCCCAGTGCATCTCTGAGGCTGTCACTTATTTAAAAATTTTCTCTAATTCTTGAGACCTTAAAGCCCTTAAAACCCTACTCAGCTCCATATTTCTAACTTTACCTTCAAAACTTCGAAACTGAAAGTTCCCTGAAGCAAGTAACATTGAGGTATCCTCTTATCCTCAGAACAGTATGTAAAACCAACATATATATAACCAACAGCAATACTTGAAAAAAGTAATGAAAATGTGTGATCACCACCCCCCACCACAAAGACACCAGACTATCTCCAGTAGCATAACTCTTCCTTCATTTCTTTCTAACACGCTCTTATTATTAATAGAAAATTGTTCTAACCACAATCTAAAAACTGGTCTTTAAAGACAAGCAAGAAGAATCACAAAAAGACAATAGCCCTCTGTGGTTGAAAGAAAAAAAAAAGCCAATAAAAAAGCATTTTAATCTCCCTATTTTAATGTTTTTAAAATTCTTAGTCTTACTACTAATTTGGCAGCTGGATGGCCACAGACCAAATAATTGCAACATAAAATCTACAAAGAAAAAAAAATAAACAGAATCAAATTCCTACTGGATATTATAAGAACATTGGACAAATGATTTTTAAAATCATTTAAAATCATTGAAATTAACTAAACCTTCTGAGTACCTCTCAGTTCCCCTAAAATTTTTGGTCTCTTATTCTTCTAATGAATGAAAGCTAAAATATCCAAGCTATATACACGCATACACAAAAATATTTCCCCCGTGAATAAAATACATGATGTATGATGCTTATGACATACCATGACATCATCTCTTTGTAGAAAGCTCGGATAAAGAAATTATTGCTAATCATTAGATTATCAGTAGGAATTTCTTAAATATTCACCTCTCTGTTTACTCTCATACATTCAGTATCACTGACCCAGTCTCCCACTACAAAAGCTGGAAAAAAACAGAGGGCTCAAAATTAATACATAAAAATTGGATTCACATGTAACTTTTCAGTAACACGACTGTGTGTTTAAGGAGACAGAAACCTTAGGGATCTGCAGCACAATTTAAAACATACATGGATCTTTAGGTAACCTAACAAAATTAAACTATAGCTGTTATAAAGTCAATCAATCAATTCTCCAGCTCTTTAACAAAGGGCTCCAGTATTTAGAATAAGAGTTCTCAATTCATCTTTATCAACTTAATGTACTCACATCAGAAGCATACACCAAGCCACCACAACTTCCTATTTAACAATAAAGGTAAACTTGTGAACCAAAATAGGGCTCCCAGAGACGTAATTCACTTGGATTATAAAATCTACTGCAAAATTTTCTATAACTTTACTCTCCAAATTCATGAAATAGATAGGGTGGGGGACATAAATATAAAACATGTCTGACAGTATCTCAATTGTTATTTCCCAATGGTAGGGGCAAAGGGGTCACTCTATGAATGGCAGAGTCATAAAAGAAAAAGACAACATTTCTAACTGTTACAAAACTGGTCATATGCTCAAAAATGTGAGCATCCACACCCCAACAAGTTACAGACTACGATCTAAGAGAAGAGCTTAAATGCAGAATAAAATGCCAATGCTCTGCCTCCCTAAAGGAACCTACAACCCCATAAACTGCCGAACATCATCAAACCAATACCCACTAGAGTGGATATTTTGAATATTAAATCAGAAAATCGGGATCAGTGCTAGCTGTTCCTCTAGGCCTCAGCAGCAGCCTTAGGTATCAGAGCAAACTCGAGCCCTCTTAACACTAAAATAATAATGTTGATGTCATTACGAGGCTACTATAATTCTTCGCACTCTGGGCTAGTCATTCCTTGATCCACAACGCAATTCTTTCCCCCACCAATAAAATAAAGAGATCTCAAGACAGAGAAGCCCCTTCGGCTACCCCCTTCTCCTCTACCTCCAGCGGCTGCTGCTTTCTCCTCCCTCCGGCTCCGAGGTGTGGGGCTCCAGAAGGTCCCGAGCAATTCCAAGCCCGGGCGGTGCTTGTTTTGCCTGTGCACGGTAGCTCTGGCCAGCTGTTTCCTTTCCCAGTTTGCCCGAAGTGCGGCGCTACTGGGGACCCGGCGGCCGAGGAGGGAGCCCGGTGGCTACGCCACCGCTGCCGCCGCCTCTGGTATGTCAGGGGCTGGGATTGTATTTCGAAAGATCCGCCATTTTCACCTCGTCATCACCATCACAGCTCAGCAGCTTCCCCGACAGCCCAAGACCCGGCCGCCGCAGCCGCCGCCGCCGGTAACCTCCCCCTTCCTCCTCCTCCCTTCCCCAGCCCTCCCCTCCCGAGAGGCGCACACCCACATATCCGGGGAAACCTCCGGCCGGCCCCGCCAACCTTCAAATGCACAGGGAGATACAAATGCATACACAGCCCACGACGAGACCTTTCACCCTACAACGAAAGACGGTGTTCCTGTGGGCCCGACAGCCACGCCAAAGGAAGTCGCGCTACCTGCAGGGTCCCCCGTCCCGCGTATTTTTTGTTTTGAAGAGCAAAAGCCATGGGGAAGGCAATAAGGACAATAAAGAACCCAAATTCTTTCCTTTTCAGAGAAGCAACCTGACAAGTGATGGAATACATTTTATTCACTATACCCATCTCAGACACTGAAAACATGATCAAGACCTTTAATATCATTCACCAACGGTAACATTTTCCTTCACTGTCAACACTACTTTGACAGAATGAGCTATTTCCATATACACGTCTGACATCTGACACGTTTGTAATTACAAGCACTGATCCTCATGCAGATACTGGGTCAAAACATTCAATTTTAAAAATAAAGTTCTGAACTATTTACCTCTCCACTTGATTTCGTTTGATCATTAAAGTCTATGAACACTGTGCCTTTCAATTTGTTATTGGTTAAAGACAATAAAGTGCTACTACGTTTAAAATATATTGATCCTATTCATAAATGAACAATTTCTAAAGCATAGAAAATATACCTATAAGCTAAAATTCCTTGCCACGCTTTTAGGACCTAAGTCAACAAATTAAAAAAAAAAAAACAACAATCTACTGCTGTTCAATACAATGAAACTTAACAGCTTGCTTTAAAACAAGACCCCAGAGTTACCCACCAACGCCCACCAGCTCTTCTCATCATAGTTTAATAACTAAAAGAGAACACAGGTATTTTTAATCATCAAAAATAACAAGAAAACATAAGCTTCAAGGCTTCTAACGAGACCAGAACCTTTCTAAAAACTAAATTTACTACCTTGTTAATTTCAGAAATGTCTGATAATCACCCATAATGCACCCAAAAGCTGCATTCTATACCTACCATTCAACTACGGCATAAGCTCTAAAAAAACCTATCTGCAATGAGCAAATTGAATTTCAACGTTTGGAATAGGGCCACTCTACTATTTTTTTTAAAAAAAGTTAGTCTAAGACGAGTGAGGTGGAAGTTGAAAAAGCCATTTCATTTCCTTACCTTGCTTGAATGACACCTATATATAAAAGTCGGTAGATTCAGTATTAAACGAGTGTTGTTTACCACCCAACCCAATCGCCGCCTCTACATGCAGCCTGCTAGAGGCTGAGAATATCACATCTTCTCACTGTCTTCATCTTTAAACTTTATTTTCCCCACCACCAGCCCCGTCCACCCGCACTCAGATTGTTTACCGTTGCTTGGCCAAGCTAAGCCCCGGCCCGCTCCCTTCCCCGTGCACCTCGGGAACATTATGACATTTGGCTGGTGGGCTTCGCGAGGAAAACGGACACTCACGAAGAAGACACCATACAAAGGGGCGTAGGAAGAATGGGGCGGCGGGCAGCAGGGAAAGGAGGGGCTGGTACAAAATGACACAGCAGCAAAACCGGTTCCCAGAAACCCGGGGCCGACACGGCCGGATTCTCGGGCCACGCACTGTGCGTGTCAACAGCCGCGGGAGCCCATCCTCCAGACCGCCAGGAAGGGCGGGCTGCCGGGTGACAGCCGCCCTCCCGGGTGCGGGCGGGAAGGGGCCGAGCCGGGAGGATACTCCCGCCCCCTGTGGCCCGGGGGTGGGGCGCGAAGACCCCCAGCCAGTAGGTTCCCGCTCTCCGCCAGGACCCACTAGCCCGGCTCCCGGAGGAGGCGGTTCAGCGCCCTCCGCCCGCGCCAACACCCGCAGTGGGGGCTGACGCCCCTTCCCGCCCGCCCAGATGCCTCCACCCCGGTGGCTGACACTCACCAAAGCCGGCGGCGCCGCCGCCTCCTCGCGCCGCGCTCCCTGGGCTCCCAGCAGCCGCGGCGGCGGCGGCGCCTCCGAGACACAGACCCGGGTTTGTTCAAAATCACGCGCCCAGCGCCATTCCACCGCCGCATCCCATAATACGCTGGGCCCTCCCCGCCCGCGCGCCCCTCTCCGCCCACCCCTCCGCTCCGCCCGCCCCGCCTCCCGGGTCGGCTTCCTCCGCCCCGCCCCTTCCGCGGCGCCCGGCCCTCCCCTTGGCAACCCGAGCTCGCGTCATTCCGCTAGGCGCGGTGAGTAAGCTCCAGCTCCACGTGACTGAGTGGGAGCTCTGTCAAAGCTTTCGTACGGAATGTTCCATCCGGCCGAGGCTGCGAGGGGGATCACGCCCGCAGTTGTGAGGGCCTGCCTCATCTAGCTTTCCTTGTTAGGAGGTCCGTCGTAGGTGAGATTTCCAGCATCCCGCAGCTGTTAGATGTGCTTGGGTGAGGAGGTGATCAATATTCACAAATGCCAAATCTTTCCGGTTTTTAGGCACCAATTTTGTAGGGGTCGCTAAAAAGCCCTTGGGCGATCACGCAGAGTTAAACTTATTTTGAAAGGGACTTTTTTGCGGTATACAGCTAAGACCAACACAATCAAAATTATTTATTTAGTCACCTTTTCCTTTTATTTTTCTCGCTCTTTTATTATAAAAAAAGACCCAAATTTGGAGTCGGATGAACAGGCACTGAGAGATTATTTAGTTAATAACTGCTCTGTGTGAGACAAGAACTACACAAGAAACAATAGAAAATACAAGAGTGATGTAAAATAGTGTGGTACAGTCTATAATTGCTAATGGAGCACAAAGGACATACAGGTCAACGTGAGGGCCTGGAACACAATGGAGGTGAGAGGCAGTGGAAGCAGCAATCACTTTGGAATCAAGCAGTCCTGGTTTTAAATTCTGGCACCTCACTTATTAATATATAACATTTGTCAAATTTCTTTTATCATCTACAAAATAAAAATACAGCCCAGGATTCTGAGGGTTAAATGAAGAGAGGAGTGTCAAACAGCTACACAGTCAGTCTCTGCCTCAAATGATCTTTTCTGCCATAATCAACACTACTCCACAACTCCCAACTCAAACTCAATGGTTAGGGTTTAGCAAGGTAAGGGACATGAAATTAGCAAAGGCTTGAAATTGAAAAGGTCCGCTGCCTGTGCAAGGAACGTGAGAAAACTGAATGATACACAGGCTTTGTTGGGGTCAATAGGTGAACCCTGTTTAGGAGGAGCCTTGAGAGCTAGTGTGAGAAAACATGCATCCAGGAAAACAAAGAACCCCACCAAATGAAAAAATTTCCCAGTTTATTCCTCAAGGCTAACATTACCCTGATACCAAAAACCCAAGGCAAACAGTACTTAAAAAAAAAAAAAAAAGGTGGGTAATTCTTCTGTTCTTACTATGGTTTTGTTACAAAGACAAAACTGAGTATTAAGCTATAAAATTCAGTATTGTGGTAATAAAAAAGAATTCACATCATGACAAGGTGCAATTTATTTCAAGAATGGTTGTTTAAGAAATCTGCTCATGTAATTTATCAAAGGGCAAAAGCCAAATGATATTCTATAGGGATCCACTGTATTTTAAAAATTCTTAGTAAACTAGAAATGAAAGATCCATTTTCTTAACTGGATCAAGACAGTCATCAGAAAACAACAGTAGCATCATACTTTAAATGAAATAGAATAAACATATTAAAGTCAGGGGCCCAATAAGGATGCAAGGCTTTAGCAACTATTATTTAACATTTTTTCAGGATGTTCTAGCTAAATGCAATTAAATACAAAAAAAAAAGGTTTAAATACTGGAAGAGAGAGACTAAATAGTCTTTATTTAAAATAATCACAAAGAGCTAGCTAGTGGTTAATCACTTGGCCTCTGGAGCTAGACTGCCTGGGCCCAAATTCTGACCCTCTTGCTTAATAGTTTGTCATCTTAGGCAACTTACTTTCCTCTTGCATCTCAGTTTTCTCATCTGTAAGTTAGAAATAATATACATATAAAGTGGTGTGCAGATTAATGAGGTAGTATGTGTAAAGCATTTAAAATAGCACCTGGAATATGGTAAGTGCTCAGTGACTAAAAACTATTAATAATCAAAGCTACAATACAGCCTAAAATGTAATCTAATCTTTTACTTCTTCAAAAAAAAAGGATTTTCACTCTTAAGACCCACAGCTATTCAAAACATCTGTATTTCAAGAGAAGATCTTTGCTTTTCATTTACATGATGGCTTTTCCAGATGAACTAAAAACATTTATTCAGCAAATATTTTTTGATCACATCTACCAGATCCCAAGCACTGTGCAAGGCACTGGGGAAAAAAGTGGTGAGCAAGACAGAGTAGCTCTAGCCACAGTAACTTTCTACAGTGCTGGAACTCTTCTATATCCACACTATCTGATACAGTAGTCACTAGCCACATGTGGCTGTCAGGCAACTAAAATGTGGCTACTGTGCCTAAATAATGGAATTTTCCATTTTATTTGTCATTAATTTAGTCACATGTGGCTGATGACTATAATAGTGGACAACACAGTTCTAGAGGAAGTGACAATAAATATGTAGGAAAAAATAGAGCTTTTAAAAGAAATAGTGGGGATAGAAAAAAATGAAAAAGTAGTGGTACAGACGTATGAGTTGGGTAGAACTATCGACAGACAAAACAAAATGTATTACTGGTTACCTATTATGTACCAGGCATACTGCTATATACAAAGTATACACTAGTTAGTAAAAATTTCTTAAACTCGGTTAGTTTCCAAGAAATTATTCACAAGTTCCTTAGTTTGTGAGTCCATTTATTCTAAGTACAGCTTTAGGCCTTCTGTGCTCCTGCCACTCAGAGAGGGTCACTCTAAGCTCATGCCCTTTTCCCAGCAGTCAATTGCTTGTTACTTGGTGCTTGCCAGTCTGATTTTGGGGGTGAGGGGTAGGAAGACGGCTTCTCTGCAGTCCTGTTTCAACTTTATCTTAGGCAGGCTCTGAGGCCCTGGGTCTCGGTGGTCCTGATGCTTGCTCAGTATTATGACCTCTTAATGGTCTAGGCCCAGTTTCCAGTCCTCGCCCAGGATTAGAGGGTGTTTTTTTTCTTTTTCCTATTCCTCCAGCTGCAACGGGTCTCCACCTGTCCCCTTGGGGAACAACAGATTTGTTGCCATCCTTTATCAATTTAAGTCTTTTGTTCCTTAGGGTAGAAGGGTCTGGGCTTCTCGCTGCCTTTCTTGCAGTGGCAGCTACTCCTCTCCTCTAGGCCAGTACCACCTGGCAGTCTTTCTGTGTCTGCCACCCCCACCCTGCCCCCAATCTTTGTCCTGGGAGCTCAGTGGAGGTCCCTAGAGTAGAGCCTGGGAGTGGATGTGAAATCCCCTTATGATTGGGATTCTCATGCCAGCCTACACTCAGCCTTTAGCAAGTTATTTAACAATTCAGCAGAATTCTTCTTTCCTGTTTGTATGGCTGCAGTATCTTCCTTCTCATGCTTTACCACAGGTGGCCCAGTTGCTTGCATCTCATCTGTGTTTAGAAGTACCTGTCTTTCCTTAGATTTCAGGCGTATTGTTGCCTGCTTACCTCAGATCTCTGACTGGCTCAGTAAAAGTTATGATTTCGTAGATTACCTAATTTGTCATAGCGGTGGGAGCAATGCTTTTTCCAGCTTTCTACACTGAGGCAAAAGCTGGAACTCCTCCAGGTATTGTTATTAAAAGAATTTGAGGGTCTCTGTTGTTGGACCACAATTCTCATCACAATTTTACCCAAGACTACTTACTCTCTTAACGCACCACTTCCTACTTATCTTTTCTCTCTCAGAGCTTTACAACCCAAGTTCCACTGTCTGATTCTGGTTGCGGCCACGGCTGGTGGCTTTTGGACCACCTTCTTCACCTTACTGACATAAGTTCCTACTCAGTCTTTGGATTCGTGTACTCCTTGATGTTAGTGCCACCCCCAGAGAAGGGAGAATTAGATGGACACAACATCACATTCAATGATGCTGTGATTTTCTAGGGATCCTATTTACACAACTATGTCCTTTACTCAATTTAATAAATATTTTTTGAACGCTTACTAAATACAAGGCACACAGCTTTGAGTACCTTGTTTACAAAAATGAATCAGGCTATTACATCTTTTTCACCCTTCTCTCCACTTCCAATTCAACTATATGACTCCACTTGAGTATACGGGAACCAGCAGACAGTGAGCATGAATGAAACCCAAGGTTACAGTAAGTCTAGAGTTAAAAAAGGAAGACGATCGGAACACACTGGGAAATGAAAAGAGTGTAGCCTGTGAGGATCCATGGACGTCCAAGTAGAAGAATAGGACTTGGCTGGACACTGTTCTTAAGAGGAATTGTTGGCCATCCTGACACCAGAGGAGCTTTGGAGAAGCAAAACAATTATGTTGAAACTTCTCTTCCTCTAAGGCTGGATAAGCATTAATCTTTGAAACTGCTAGAGAAGATAATTAAACTATAAATAATATATAAATACATACATAAGGCACTTAAGACTAAATTCAATACACACAAGACTGGAAAAAAGTATGGGTTTATTTTCTTTTTGAGGTTTTACATTCAGTAAAATGCACAGATCTTAAGCGTACAGTGTGAAGAACTTTGATAAATCCATACACCCATATAATCCACACTCCTACTAACATATAGAATATTTCTATCACCTGCTATACTTCCCAGTAAATTCCTACCCCTACTCATATCCTCTTTCCCAGGCAATTTCTGATTTTCTATCACCATAGATTAGTTTCATCTGATTTTGAACAAATGTAGATGGAACCCTAATGTCAACCTCAAAAATAAAATAGCCAGTTATATTACCAGCAAAATGAGTTTATTCAGGAATAGCAGAGAATTGCAATTTGTGACAGTCAAGCTATGGTGTTCATAGGCTAGTATGAAAATATTCAATGGAAAATTTCAGAAATAAACAATTTATAAATTTTAAATTGCACACATCATGAGTATTGTGATAAAGTCTTGTGCTGCCGTGTTCTATCCTATCCAGAATCTGAATCATCCCTTTGTCTAGCTTATCCATGCTGTGTATGCTACCACTCACTAGTCACTTAGCAGCCAACTAGGTTACCAGATTGACTGAGATGGTACCATAGTGCTTGTGTTCAAGTAAATCTTATTTTACCTAATAATGGCCCCAAGTGCAAGAGTAATGATGCTGGCAATTAGATATGCTAAAGAGAAGCCATAAAGTGCTTCCTTTAAGTGAAAAGGTGAGTACAGTACACTAAGATATTTTGAGACCATATTTACATAACTTTTATTACAGTATATTATCATAATTATTTTATCATTAGTTATTGTTTATCTCTTACTGTGCCTAATTTATAAATTAAACTTACATAGGTATGTATGTATAGGAAAAAAACACAGTATATATAGGGTTATGTATATCCACTATTTCGGGGGTTTTGGACCATACCCCCACGATAAGGGGAAACTACTATATATATATATTTTATATGTCTGGTGCTTTTCACTTAGTATATTGTTGCATGTCTTAAAAAGAAATAAGAAACTCAAAATGGAGCCATTTTTGCTAAGTCTTACAAAGACTTAATACCTAACAAAATTGCAGTTTCAGCTTCTCCCAGGAGTAGAATTTTAAATCAATCAGTCTGGAATTCCCTGGTCAGCACTAGTGAGGTAATCTGCTTGCTAAGACTTCATCTAAGGAAAGGTGATCTTGCCTGAAATAATCCACTCTTTTGATTTTCTTGTCCCACCCTCTTTCTGCCTATAAAAATCTTTAATTTTGTACAACTCCTTGGAGTGCCCTTCTAGTTGCTAGATGGGATGCTGCCTGATTCATGAATCACCTAATAAAGCCAATTAATCTTCAAATTATTCAGCTGAATTTTTTTAACACATCTCTGCAGTTTTTTTTTTAATTTTTTACTGCTCAGTAGTGTTCTATTGAGTGAATATACCACACCTTATTTATTCACTTTCCTGATGATGACATTTGGGATACTTTCACTTGTGTCACTTATAAATAAAGCAGCTATAACATTTTACACAAGTAAACATATGAAAATCATGATTTTAAAAACACAATATTGAAGCTATATTGAAAGAGGATGATTCAATCTTGCTATGTGGCCTCAAAAGTGGAAAAGATATCTCAAATCACAGGGCAAAAACTACAGAGAAATTATGATGCAAAAGGCAAGTCGCTTTGAAGATAAATTCAAGAGACCTGATATGACTATTTGGAGTTCCAGAAAGAGAGAAAGGAACAGGTAAAAGAAAGGTAACAATTAAACAATGATAGAATAGTTCCCTGACCTAATGATAGATTTGCATTTGCAGATGAAAAAGTCACTGAGTTTCAGGTAAGAATAATGAGAAAAGACACACTTAAGCATATCTGATGAAAACCTCTATAAAGAGATCTTTAAAACTTCCAGATGGAAAAAACAAGTTACCTCTGGAAAGAAAAAAAAAGAAGAAAGAGCACAGGGAACTGAGGGAGGGAGAAGTAGCTGAATGGAAAGGGGAGAAGGAGGAGGAGGGAAGGTATGGAAATGAACATGAAGACTGACCAAATGGGAAAAGCAAAAGCTATTTATTCAGAGCTTTCTATAGCAATGGAGTCTGCCACCATCACTGTGTTTAACAGTGAGTCAAAGGCAGGCAGAGGAATGGGGAAGCTTTAAAGTGGTAAAAGATATTTAGGTATGCCGGATTAGAGGCTGTTGGCATGGGGAAGCTGTCAAACAGCCTAATTTGAAGTGAGGTATCCTATGTGATTGGCTTCCTCTGGTTGGTACTAAATTAGGAGTGGGGGCAAAAATTCAAGAATCTGTTAGTTTGGGTTGACTGCTTCAGGAGTTGTTTGGCTTCCTGGGATGGGTGCTGCAGATTGTGGGCCAGAGCTTTATTTTTATATATGGTCTTGCCTTGTCTGTTTGCATATTCAGCGTCTAAAGAGAAGGAAGGGAGAGGGAGAGGGAGAGAGAGATCACTGGCTGGACTTTTCAGCTAAAATCGTGGAAGCTAGAAGACTGGAATAATATTTACAGGGAAAAGGACATCCAGCAGCTCAGCCCAAATCTCATTCAACAGTTGGGATGATAGGAAGACATTTGTGGATATACATGGATTAAAGAATATACTACCCATGCACAGAGTCTGAGGGATCATTTAAGAGCGAATACTACCAAGCAATAAAACAATCAGAACAGAGACCACATATCAAGACAGGGAAGATGAAGTGAAGAAAAATTTGTGTTAATTTCTTTGAATTTTTATAGTAATATGAGTAAATAATGATAAGGTAACTGGGAATTATAACACAAGTGGTAAATTAAGGATCTTAAAATAGAAGAGACATACCTCAGAGGAAAACCAAATACTTTGTGAAATGGAACAAAAGTACCAACTTTTCTTAGTAAAACCTAGGAATTATGTGGGGACAGAGGGGCAGAAGTAAATAGGTTCTAAAGATCACACATTTGTCTAAAGATCTCAAATAAAACTAATATGAAATGTAATAAAGAGGCAATGGGGTACTATAGTGTCTAGAAGGGAGGAAATGGCTGAATACCTGTTCTCACGTTCTCACGTTGCAGAACAAGTGTTTGATAGTGAATGTCAGAAAAGGGAAGGTAATCACTAGTTAAACTGAAAATATGACATACTTTTAAAAAAACCTTAATACAAATTTCACACTAGTTAAATTGAAAAGAAAATGATAAAGGGCATGACAGAACAACATAATAAAATTAGAAACTCTCAGAATAAGTGGCAAAACTCAGGAAAGAATTAGAAATAGAAATAACGTTTTAGGAATGAAGACTAAACTAGAAGGAAAACAAGGAGTAAAAAAAAAAATAGCGAAGAATGCCTTAAGAGAATTACAGAGGTAAAAGGAAAAAATATTTAAATAAAAGAGATGTGAAAAAATAAAAAGATTTTGAGGAAAGGTAACTAATATTAAAGATAGGTAAAGAAGATCTAACATAGATAATAGTTTTCCAAAGAAAGAAAAGGAATAGAACAAGTATATAAAACATAATTAAAGATGTTGTTGAAATAAATTACGTATTGAAAGAATACACTGTGTACCTGAGAATATTGACCAAGAATGACCAACACCAACACAAAGTCTATTAAAATTACCTGATGTTAGAGGAGAAAAACTTGGGGAGCATCTAGGTAAAAAGAGTAGGTTATTTATAAGGGAAAGAAAATTACACTGATATATTTTTCAGCAATGCTTTCTGCCACAAGAAATGGAGTGTCACACAAGATTCTCAGGAAAAGTGAGATAAAGTTTATTATATCTAACAAAGCTAATTTTCAAACATAAAAGACACAGGATGTTACTATCATACAAGAACATGCAAGAATATGGTTACCATGAGCCCTTAAGGAATTAGCTTCAGATAACCAAGATAGCTAGAGACATATCAATACAAGAGCTGATGGTAAACATTAAATATGTATTACTTACATAACTAAGATGAAATGAGGATTAAAAGTAAGAAAGTATTGTTTGTAATGGCTATATGTGCTCACAATATAGACATAGTAGAGTTATAAAATGAGAGAAAATGGGGAGAGGAATAGCAGGAAAACAGTGAACTCTTTTTAACATATTGAGGGTGGCAGTATTAGTATTGCTACACTGAGGCTGTTGTGTACATAATGTGGGGTGAATAAAATGAATTATTATGGAATATACTGATTCTATAATCCTCTATGAACATATGAACTGGGATTCTGGGTGTGGAAGGAGATACAGATGTAATACAGAAGAGGTTAAGTAAAAGGACCTAAATTGGATTTGGAAGTATCAATATATTCATAAATTGTTTTATCCTGAAATATGTAGATATTTTCTAGTTTTGTCCTATGAAACGTTCCCCAGATGACCAATGTAGTAGCACTGAGACTCCCTACTACTCATATTGTAATCTGTAAATGTCAACTCCTAAAAGGAATTAAAGAAACAAGGGCTTCTTGAAGAAGTGGCTAATTCTGGGTTTGGCTAGGAAACACAAGATTACTCGAGAACAAATTTGTCACAGCACTAACATGTGGAATAAATGCAGAGTAAGTGATGCAGGACAGGGATGAATCCCCCAAGCGGAGATTCAAGTACTGCACTGAGAGATGGAAGGTTCTTGACTGAGCGCAGGAAAGCATTCAAGCACGTGTCAGAGTCAGAGACAAAGTTTATTACAGAAGGAGTAATGCTCCACAGAGACATAGTCTCCTCTCAAACAGAGAATGAGAGAGCCGAGAAGGACAGAGAGACAGAGAGATACGACGAAGAGAAAAAGACAGACTGAGAGAAAAAGACAATGAGAAAAAAACAGACCCCAAGTGTTTGGGGCATTCAGTTTATATATCATTCTTAGTTTCTATGAATTACAGTTTAAAGACTTTGGTTACATATTTTCCTCTGATGGTATGAGTGAGTATACAGTATGAAAGATATGGGTATGCAATGTGAAAGATATGGGCACGTAATGAGCATGGGTATGTAGCATGAAAGCATGCTAGCAATCCCCAGCCTTTGTTCCATAGGTTCCCCATGGTTTTTGGATGTAGGTTTATTTTGTGTAGGGTACAACTTAAAGACTCTATTTTCCTTTCACTGTATTTGTAAATGGTTTGTTAGTAATCCCAGCAGGAATCTTTCTTTGTTCTGTAGGTTTCCCGTGGTCTGGCAGCAGAGGTGATATAGCATCTGAATAAGAAATTGAACTCTGCTCTTTAACTATGAGAGTGTTCTACAGTTAAGGATACAAACAGATATTTAGGTAGTCAGACAGGACCCACTAGTAGAGACTGCTGATTGTCCCTCTAAAACCATCCTTTCCTTTTTCCTGGGCAAAGCCTATCCAATTGGAAACTAAATTTCCAGTCTCATTGTTGCTAGACATGTTCCTTTGCTGAAGTTCCTGCCAATAGATATGAATTGGTGTGGGCAATCTCCAAACCACTTTCTTAAAGGATTTCCTTGTTTGGTCTTTTATTTCCCCTTCCCAGTGGAGGGAACATGTCATTTTTCACATATCGAGATGGCAACAATACAAGAGTTTGACATCCTTTGTAGGCAAGGCTGTAGAAAATTGCACTCCTACATATTGCTGCTGGTAAGGCAAAAATGCTATCATCCCTGTAAAGTGCAATCTGACCATATCTATAAAAACTGGAAGTACATCTACCCTTTGAGTCTCTTCTTGAAATATATTCTACCTGTACACACAGAAAATGATGTAGATACAAGGTTATTCATTGCAGCATTGGTTGACTGATTAAAAACAACTTAAGTATCCAGTTATAAGGATTAAATAAACTATGTCATCCTCTCATTACATGTGATACCCTTTAGCTCTACAACAGAATGAGGAAGCTCTCTGGACATACATGGTAAGATCGCCAGGAAAAGTAGGAAAAAAAAAAGCAGAATAATGATATGGTATGTTATCTTTTGTGAAAGTAAGAAAGGATAAAAATGTATACTTATTTGCAGAACAAATTCTGTAAGGATATATAAGTAACGAACACAATTACATAACTGTATACTTTGTCATCCAAATGTACAGTTTCTAGGGTGAAAGGACGTGTTATTAATAGGCAGGCACTCCAGGGCAACAGACGTAAAATAGCACTGTTCTGTACTAACTGGGATGTATGATCAATCCATAAAAAGGGTATAGATTAGGAGGGAGGATGTGGACATTTTAAATTGTATTTTACAAAAGTACCCGTCTGTGGTGAACTGGCAATAAATCAACTCGTTCTTTACCACAGGTATTTTAAGTGCTGCCTTAAAGAAAGAGGAACGGTAAACTACAGACGTGAGACCGGAACTTAACTAAGACGCGGTGGTTTTGCGTACCCGGGACTTACTGTAGTTGCACAAGCGACACACTCCTTGGAGTTTATTCGCCAATCCGAAGTGGGAGCGTGCGAATCTGAGCCTGTGGCAGAGGCCTGGCCGGCCTCGGACTTAAGGAGTGGAGCTTCATGTCACTCAACCCTGGGGCGGACCTAGCGCAGGCTCACACACCGGGCGCTCTGGCCCACACACACGCTACTCTGTGGCAGCTCGGGTTCCCTCTGGCTGCGCTGTGGAGGACTACACTCGTTTTCTATTTGGCTGAGCTGGAAGAAAGATGGCGGCAGCCGTGAGACAGGATTTGGCCCAGCTCATGAATTCAAGTGGCTCTCATAAAGATCTGGCGGGCAAGTGAGTATATCTTAGAGCCATGGGAGGTGAGAGGGAAGCCACAGACTTGTTCTCCTTGGGTTGACGGAAGCTTTCGGATGTGCGGCTAGGAGCCGGCCAGAGGATCAAGGGGGCGGGCCTGAACTCGGTTGTGGAGGCAAATGTTGGGAGCAGCAGAAAGCTGGAGGGGACCTTGTGCAGGGAGCGTGGGGCTATAGGGCTGGGGTGACTGTCAACTTGTTCAGCGCTTGACAGCATAGTCACGGTCTCTTAAGATTTTGGAAGCGCGGTCTGAGAAACGACTGCGCCCACGGCCTTCTCAGCCCTCGCTGATGCCTTTTCCCATCGCTGGCTGGCCTCTCACACCAAATTCTGGCCCTCTGGCTCCCCCCCCCCCTTTCAATTGAAGGAAATTTGTATTCTGGGACCTCGATGCAGAGTTTTTCAGAGAGATGGCTTCTTGAGGCTGTCGGGGTTGAGGAGGTATGGCCGCGCGGTATCATGTCGTCCAGAACCACTCGGACCATCTTCTGTGTGTCCTTGTGTTTTGGGTCCTCTCTCCGCCACCAGCTCCGAAGAAGTGTACACGGTCGGAATGTTCTCATAATATGGATCAGGATATCGAGAATAGTGATGTTTGCAAGAATCTGAATTGTTGAGGAATTTTGTCTCAATTTATGTAGAAGGCTTAGGTCCACTCCAAGTTAAAATTTGTGACATGCCCCTTGCCCTGCAAGCAGTTATTAAACAGTGTTAATAATGGGTAGATAGATAGATATTTATACCCTGACAGCTGAGATCACTTTGATCTTATTAATGATATGCACCTACTGTTATGTGGCCTTTGAAACCTTGACTATTTTATGTGGGTTGTGCTGCCTTTTTCTGATGGTAAATCTACTTTTATCAATGAGAAATTTTGCTGTGTATCTTGGGATTTACTTCCTACTGCAATTTCCCCCTCAGGAAAATGGGATAGTTAGAGGACTTATTCCTGTTTGAGGACAAAATGAGTGTATGTATGCATATACACTTAATTAGAACAGTATCTGACACTAAAAAAGTGCCACAAGATTGTTGTTTTTACTATTATATTAATAACAGTAAAGACATTTTGGCTTACTCCACAGGTCGGAAATAAGTTGAATGTGTCTTCATGGTTCAATCTTTTTTGCATGTAGTTTTTATAGATTCGGATGAAAGTAAAACTAGCTTATATTTTCCCCACACTTGCTTTCCATTTGTTTTGTTGAAGAAAATAAGTGTATTAGTTATCAGAAGAGTATCGTTGTCATGTATTTGCAGAATTCTGAAGCTTAAGCTACGCATTTATTCACTTTTGCAGATAAACAGTAGTACCAGTCTTACTGAGTGCTTCAGTTATTTATTGCTCTGTAACAAACCAAAAACTAAGTGGTGTAAAACATTTTTTTTCAGGATTCTTTGGGTTGACTGGGCTGTTTCGCTGGCCTTGTCTGGCTGGGCTCACTCACACCGGTGAAGTTAGCTGGGAGCTCACAGATATATCTGGCCGTTGACTGGTTCTCTTTCTCTCTCCCCATAGTCCCTCATTCAGTAGTTTAGCTTAGGCTTCCTCACAGGACCAAGAAGGTGAGAGTGGAAGCTGGAAGACCTCTTAAGGCTAGCCTTAGAAGCCTCACAACATCAATTCTCAAGTACTGGTCAAAGTAAGTCACAAGACTAGGCCAGATTCAAGGGCTGGACAAATGGAGTTACCTCTTTGTGGAAGGAGTGGCCAGTATACATTGTACATGGTCAGAGGGAGGCATAATTCATTGGAGGTTTTTATTGTAACAGTTTACCTCATGGAATTATTGTGAAGATAATATGAAATAATGTGCTTGATAACTGATAGTGCTTTCTGAGGAAAGTCTTGGTCTTGCCTGCAGGTACATATCTGGTCCTATCTCGGCAAGAATGGGTCAGGATACTTATTTTCATAATGAAACAATTCTGCCAGCTACATGCTTTATGAGAGTAACACATGAAATGTATCAGTAGTTTTGGGTTTACATTAAGAGCTGAGTAACATAGGATTCCATATTAAGGAATAGTGGAGCAAATTCATTTCTAAAATACTGATACTGTGTGTTCTCCACAATTAACAGGATAGCTATGACAGAATAGTCATTCAATAAATATTGATTGATTCAATGAATAGCTAGGAAAGTGCAGAACTTATATTTGAATCCAGGTTAGTCTACTCTAAAAAGCACATTTTAACCTACCAGCCTATGTTACTTTTCTTGCCAAAACTTCAATTAGAAATGCTTTCCCATAACTATGAATTAACAAAGCAGTGTAAAATTGTTAAAAGAAATTGGCTGTATAAGAAACATTTTTGCAAATTTTGTAGACTGCTTTTGTGTTGTTTTCTCACATAAAGCTTTAGAAGAGGAGGAGAGCCTTTAGAGACAACATTTGAGTAGATAGCTGTTGTGATAGCCTGTCTTAATCACTTAGCTAAAACCTAGTTGGTTTTTTAAAACTCAGTTCAGATATTATTTCTTCCAGAAGCCTTATCTGAATAACCAACTACATAAACACATACCCACCCACACACAGGACCTGATTAGTTGCTTTTCTTATGTCCAGTGACATTCCATATTTACATCTACCATAGCACTTAGTTATTTTGGCTGTTTATGTATCTGCTTCTCCAGTCAGAATGTGATCTCTTTGAGGGCAAGCATGAGGTTGGATTATAGGTTTTTGTTGAGTTAGTCCTCTATAGATGTAGAGGACTAATTTTTCTTTTCTTTCTAGTTCTGGGATATAGAGGGTACCCAGAGGAAGATAACGGACATTTGGAATCTAAACATTTCATTTTACAAGAAGCTCTTAGCTTGGAGAAAGGAAAGTAATGGGAGACTTCCTGGTTGCCTTTGACTAATTGAAAAGCTGTTTTACAAAAAGAAAATAGACTCCTGCCTTACAGAGGTAGACTTTAGAGTAGAGTGGAATAGAACTGTCAAAAAATGGAGGACACACACACACACACTGAGGATAGACTGTATAACCACATGGGCCCCTTTTAACTCATTCTCTGGTACTTAATCGCACACACTATAGTTATAGTGGTTCCCATTTCAGGATTGAAGTTCTCTAGCATCTAGTGTTTACTCTGTGCCAAAGAGAACTTTACTTACATTTTAAATAATCCTTAACAAGTAGTATTTACATTACATATGAGAAAACTGAAGTACAGAGGTAAAGTACCTTGCTCCAAGGTCATGTAGCCAGCTAAGAGCAAAGCTGGAATACCGCCTGCTTGGCTCATAGCCCTTACCTCTAAACACATCTACCTTTTGGCCTTATATTATTTTTATCAAACTGGACTACATTTCAGATAGTGATTTTTTTTTGGCCTGCAATTCCTGTCTTCCCCCACTCTTTCCCACCTAACACAAAATTGAGATATTTAGAATGCTTAAAGATCAACCTCCTTAGGAAATTATTTCTCTTAAAAAATGTTAGCAGTTAACCTGTTTTTAAAATTTTGTCTTTTAATTTTCTGCAACTTCATTTTAGTGTGAATATGTGGATATATTTTTACTTATCTATGTCAGTTAGCTTTTGCTGTGAAATAAACGACTGTAAAACTTCGTTTTACAGTCATTTATTTAGCTCATAATTCTGTTTGTTGGCAGTTTGGGATGGGCCCACCTGGGTAGTTCTCTATTCCTCATGCTTTGGTTCCACATGGGCTCCCACATGTGCTTGTAGTCAGCTGCAACTTAAGTAGGCAGCTCTGCTTCTGAGTTAGCTGGAGCAGTGAAGGTGACTGAGATACATATTAATTATCCAATAGGTTAGGCTTCCTTGTTCATGTGGCAACAGTAGAGTTTTAATAGATAAAGATGCATGTAAGATCTCTGGAGGTCTAGGTTCAGAACGGGTACTTCTGCTGCATTCTGTTGGTAAAAACAAGCCCAGATCTAAGGGTGGGGAAATAAACTACCTCTTGATGTGAAGAGCTACAAAGTCATATTGCAAAGGGAGGAACATACAGAGAGTGAAAGAATTGTGACCTCTTTGTAAATGCTCAAATGCATTATCCTGGTTGAGCTTCATTGCATTTCTTGAATCAATATATTGAATTCTTTCATTGTCCTAAGAAGTTTTCAGCTCTTTCTCTTTAAATGTTGCATCCATCCCATTCTTTTCTCTCCTCCAGTGAAACCCTTTAGGCACTTTTACCGTGACCTCTGTGTCTCTTACTCTGTCTTCTTACCATTTCAATGCTTTATTCTGGATAAGTTCTTCTGATCTGCCTTCTAGTTTATCATTCTTCATATGTGCTGTTAAGAACTCAATTGAGTTGTTAAGTTTAGTAACTTCTTTTTTCTAGTTCTATAGTTTTTGTTGGTTTTTTTTCAAATGACAGTTTTTGTGACTCCTTATTTCTTGTTGAAACTTTAAAGTTTGTCTTTATCTCCATAAATCTGATAAGCATAATTATATTATAGCCTTTCTGATAACTCCAGTATCTGGAGTCCCTGTTTGTTGTTATTGTCAGTTGCTTTTGTTGATTGTAGCTCATATTGTCATGTGCTTTGTAATTTTTGTTTGTTGGGCAACTTATTTAAAATATATATTTTTAGAAACAATTGGAGGTCTAGGATGTTACCTTTCAGAGAGGGTATTCATTTCCTTCTGCCCAGCATCTGAGGGTGCTAGTAGCTTCTAGGACCAAGACTTCAGAATTTTTTGGTTTACCTAGTTCATCCTTGGAGTAGATTTTGTAACCTTACTTCCAAAGTGGTAGTGTTTCCTTCTCTGGCTCACAAGGAACTGAGATCCTGTTTTTCTATCCCTATTAGTTCATCAGAAATTGCAACTTGCCTCTCTGTTTTTCTAGCAGTGCAGAATTTGTCCCATAGCAAGAACCCATCCCCTCCCCACCAAAGTGCTACTCTACCTGATAGCTGTCTTTCCACAGTGAGCAAATGCTTTAATCTCTTATTCTCACCTGTTTTTTCTTTCCTATTAGGATTTTATGCTTTTTTTTTTTTACATTTCTTTTAGCTTTTTAAAAAATTTTAATTTTTTTTTAGTCGAGGCAACCTTTGGTTGACCTCACAGCTTGCAAGGACCTTGTCAGCTTACAATCTCTTATTTATTTATTTATTTTTTTATGCTTACAGCAGCTGGTCTTCCTAGGTGGTCTCCCATCCAAGTACTAACTAGGCCCAACCCTGCTTAGCTTCTGAGATCAGGCAAGATCAGGCTTGTTCAGGGTAGCATGGCCATAGACTATTTTTTTTTTTTTTGAGGTAGAATTGCTCCAGTCACACTAATTCACCATTACTGTAAGTGAAAGATCTTATTAATACTTGTCTAAATAGTGCCTGTGGTACATTTTCATGTATGTTTTATTTACTTACAGATTCCATTCAAGTGCCAAGAAATCAGGAATTAACATAGTGAACTTTAGTTCATAAACATATAATAAGTGCTCAATAAACATTTGTTGATGATTAATGGATAAGACAGAGGCAAGGTACCTTAATTAATGAAATTTATTTTTCTCCATAATGTTTTTTAAGGAAAAAGTATTTGGTCATGCTATCCATATGAATTACTTTTCCATCTTTACTACTGAGTGCTCAATAAAAAACTGTTACAACTTCCCATGAAACCTCCTCTGATTAATCTAACCCATTTTACTCTCATCACTTGTCACATCTCTTATACCGTTTAGTTTTATTGTAACTTTTGTTTGTTTTTGTTTTTTTATAATTTAATATCTGATATATTATTTTATTTATTTTTTTTTATCTTTCTTTCCCAGCTGTAAGATCTTTAAAGACTAAGGTTATTAAAATTTTTTTTTTGGTGTCATACACAGTATCTGGTATATCATCTTAAAAAGCCTAGGTGCTCAGTTAGCATTGTTGGATGATTTTAAATAGCACTATTAAATGACTGTTTAAATCCCTGATTTAAAATAGGTTTATTAATCATTACATGTTATTGTGGAAAGTAAATTCCTGTTTTTAGATATTAGAATTTACATATTAGAGAAGGAGCAAGTTGGCATCTAGCCCCACCTCTGTAACTTACTCTATTATAAAGTCAAGAGTTTGAGTAGGTGGTTTCCAAGGCCCTGGCAAATTATGTAGTTTGGTAATATAAAGTTTTCATCACTTTTTAGATTTATTGTCATGTGTTCTCAATACACATTAGTTAATTGATAAGTTATGAAACTGCATGTTAAATCTTAATCAGCAAATTTATATAAGTGAGACATTGTCATCTTTGAATGTAATATTATTAGTATAAAATAATCTATTGGAATGTAAGAGTAAGAGAGCTTATCCATGAGTTTTGATTTAACTGAATATGAAAAGTAAGCCAATCAAAAAAAGAAACAAACCATTGACTGTATTAACTAAAAGCATGCCCAGGGCAAAAAAGTAAATTATATAAATATAAATATGGAAAATATTATATGTGCATGTATGTGTGCATGTGTATAGGCAGAGAGAGAATGAGATAGATAACTGAATTTTGTGCCTCAAAAGTAGCAATTTTAAAACTAACAATTTTTATTTTAAAGCTTAGCAGTATTTCCTTGCTTTCTTAGATCATCTCTTTTGGAGTTTGCCATCTTTTCTGTCAGTATATCTACTTTCTTACAAAGTTTGATTCACTGCAGTTTTGAGAAATTATCTAACTAAGGTTGTGAGACTATTGTGTGAGCTGAGAATCTATAAATGCTGAATGAATGGTAGCTTAAGGGTGTACCTGTAAAATAAAAGTCATAAATTTGAATGAGTTTGGATCCTATTTGTGTATTTTTATCTCCTGACTGTATTCTGATGACATTCTGAATAATTGCAATGCTATTAGGTTTACAAAATGCATTAATTAATGTTTTTAATAAATATTATGATTAAGGCACACAAAAGAGATAGAAAATAGTATAATCAGTCATGTACCCACCACATAATTTAAGAAATAAAATAATTACCAATAAATAAAATGAAATAAAGTAATAAAATGTTACGATACTGTTGAATATTTGAGTGCATATAATGTACCAAATATTGTACTAGGCATTGTACGTATAGCAGTGAACAAACAAAAAAAATTCCTGTCCTTGTGGAGTTTACATTATAGGAATGAGTTTGCCATTGCCTGGTAGTTGTCATTGTTCTTGTTTTTAGTATTTCCTCCATCCTTTTTAGAATGTTGATTTGAATCTTACATGGTCATGAATATTAGGCATAGTAGTTATTAGCACTGAGTGCAAATAAATAATTAATAGGCACTGACCGACAGCATAAAGGATGTTCTCTCAGTGAATTCAGCTTGGTGGAGTTTATTTTGTACACATTGAGACAGTCTATCTCTAATAATTGGTTTTATTGCCTAATTAGCATTATCCTATTGTTGGTGACCCTAAATTCATTAGGTCATCAAGACAAAGGGGTTCTAGATCACCTCAAATAATGTTTTTGTGTGTCTGTTTAATATGTAATTGAAGGAAATATGGCTTATATTGAAAGACATTTGAAAGAAAATTGACTTTTTAGTTAAAATTCAAAACTAAAACTTTCAAGCAAACGTGGCACTAGACCTAGATCAACTTAGAGTTATAGATTCACCCTTTATTATGATAGACTTAAAAACTCTTTTTGAGAATTGTTGTGGTATACCATTAAGAAAACTAGAAGTGTCACCTTAGAATTGTAATTATAGGTTTAGTGTTTCTTGTGATGAAACTGGGAACTTTTTAAATAAAAAAAGTTCTTTAGATGTACTATAGAAGAAAACCAGAAAGAGCACTATGAAAGAAACCAGGGTAAATAGAAATAAACATCAAAATTAGCCTTTAGAATATACAGTGCCCTCTAAACATTATTTTTATTTGGTATTGTTTTAGGTATCGTCAGATCCTGGAAAAAGCCATTCAGTTATCTGGGGCAGAACAACTAGAAGCTTTGAAAGCTTTTGTGGAAGCAAGTAAGTGGAATAAAAATTCCATGTTTGCCTTGTATTATTGAGTAGGACTATAAAGCTTGCTCCAAACTTGTTTATGTCAAATTATCAATATAATTTTTCATGATATTAAATATGCATTGAGATTGATGGATTGATTTTAGATTTAAACTATTTACAACTTGGTTTTTTTTTAGTGAATTGTCTTCAGAGTTACATTCTCAATTCAGATTTTGTATAGTTATAGTAACTGATGTGAGACAGTATAGCATAATATAGAATAGTCTGGATTCAAATCATTATTATACTGCTTTAAAATTAGCTGTGTCATCTCTGGGTAAGTTATTTCCTCTTTGTGCTTTCCTTTTCCTTGTCTATAAAATGAGGATATGCATATGTAGCCTATAGAATTGTTGGGAGATTAATGAGTTAATATACATAATAAAGTGCTTAGCATAGTACCTGGCATATAATAAGTACTCGATAAGTGTGAGCTGTTATTAATGTTAAGAATATTCCTTTTGGGAACTAGAAATTTCCATTTTTTGAGACACACACTCTCCCCCACTCCCTGACTTCAAACAGTTATCTTGAAAATTACTCAAAATCGAGGCTGGAATTTTTACTGAGTTAACAATATTAATGATACATGATAGCACTTTACGGTTTAGTGTGCTTTCACATGCATTATCCATCAACAGGTTCCTTTTTATAACTGACTAGACGATGTAGATATCCCTGGATAATATATTGTAAAATGAATCTTAGGATGAAGTGACTTTTTTACCATAAGGACATTCAGTCAGTGGCAGGATCCAAACTGGAAACTGACTTTTCTGATTTATAGTCCTTATTTAATTATATTTCCCTGAGAAATGCTAGTTTGTATAGTCATTTTCTAACAGTTATAAGTGTCTAATGGCACTTGATATAAAACTGTTTGCACAGTCACATCCAGTATTATCCAATAAGGAATTCCAATTAATATAAACTGGTTAGTTACAAGACCAGTAAATTACTGCCTCAAGAAATTAGGGCCTGCAAAATGTGAGACAAATGCAATGGTTTCAGAAAAACCGTTAAGACTAGCTTCATTGAGAGCATTGCACTGAAGTAGCAAAAGAATAGTGCTTTTTATAAACTTTGATGTTTATATAAACTTTGAATCCAGTGAAGCGCCAACAAAAGCAGTCTACTGTTAAAATGATTTACATCAACTGAACAGTGTTTGAGCTATTCTTTTCACAGTAACTGCTAATTTAAGACAGTTTAAGCAGTGAGAATGCATTTTTTTAAATGTAATGGTGAAAATAACTAACATTTGTTGAGTGCTGTGTGCCAGGTATTATTCAATGTGCTCTATATGTATTGCATTTAAGCTTCACAACCTTATCCCCATTTTACAGACTAGTAAACGAACACAGAGAAGTTTCTTGTCTGGGATGTATAATCGGGAGTGGTGGAAGCAGTGAGTCTCCAGAGCTTTCATCGTTAATCATATACAATAATGACTTCATAAGTGTTTACAGATGTCATAAAATATATCAATACATTTGGTACTGGCCTGAGTTCTGATTAATTTTATTGGGAAAGTACAAGTTACAGTAACTGTCACTACTTGCTTTATTTGAATTGCATGAAAATTATTTCACTGTTTTCTTTAATTCTTTTTTGTAGCTCAGTGGGATATAAGTACATAAATTAAAAAAATGGGTATTTCTGTGCCTTTGTAGAAAAATAAAGGAGAGAAAAGAAATTTTTAACTGCAAAAACTTTTTTTTCTGACCATTTCTGTTTCTTAGAAGAGTTATGGTATATTTACTTTTTTGGTATAGTCATTGTATAAACAAATAATTCAGTATAAGTAAAACATATTCTGTAATGTAAGATAGATAGGGATGTGAAACTCCCTGAATAATGCATTGCAGGTTGTACTAATATATATTGTTTTTAGTATTGATTTTAGGCAAAGATTGATTGTTTAATAAAAAAATTTATAAATTACTCATGTTTTCTTATCTCTCTCTCTTTTTTTTAAACAAGTGGTAAATGAGAATGTCAGCCTCGTAATCTCTCGACAGTTGCTGACTGATTTCTGCACACATCTCCCTAACCTGCCTGATAGCACAGCCAAAGAAATCTATCATTTCACCTTGGAAAAGATTCAGCCTAGAGTCATTTCATTTGAAGAGCAGGTAAAAATCTAGAGCAGTGATTTTTGAACTTGAGATAGCAGCAATTATTTGGGGAGTAGTTATTACATTTTTAAAGGAAATTATTTAGTTTTATTTTGCCAAAACAGTGTTGCAAACAGCATTTTACAATATAAAATAAAACAAATATTAGGATGTTGTAACTCTATTTGACATTTGCTCCTTTATTACAATTTGATTTTAGGCATCAAATATTATTCTTTAGACAATTTTTAAAAATCAGTAAAGTTGTTAATTATGCCGAAACCATTAGAAACCTTCAACATTGTATATGCATTAAATATTAAGCAAAACTAAGTCATTGCCATAATCCACATTGCAGAAATGTGTTTAGTTTTCTGTTTTTATACTGTAAAAAATTTGAGTGATCTAGATAAAACTTTTACTATTTACTTGCCAGCTTAATATGTTGAATGAGAACATTGTCAAAGTAGAAAAACTTATCTATTTATTTTAATTATTTACTAATGTCAGTTGATATAACATCTATACTTATTATTCTAGGTTGCTTCCATAAGACAGCATCTTGCTTCTATATATGAGAAAGAAGAAGATTGGAGAAATGCAGCCCAAGTGTTGGTGGGAATTCCTTTGGAAACAGGACAAAAGTATAGTAAATAGTGGATATGGGATGGATATATATATGTGTATGTTTGTATATATATATAGGATATGTATAAATGTTCACTTAAATTTTTTCTTACATTCTAGTGCAGGAAACAGATAAATGATATAATAATAAATAAATTTTGCAATATGTTAGGAGATGTTTATCACTGTGGAGAAAAGTAAGGAACAAAGTAGGGGACAGGTTGTATTATTAAATAGGGTGATTGAAGTGGTAGAGTGGTCCTGCTATCACCACCTCAGACACTTGAAGTGGGTAAGGGAGTGGTTATGAGCTATCTGAGGGAGGAGTATCAGTAGATTCTCTTAGACAGGATGGCTAGTGCAAAGGCCCTAAGATGGGAGTAATCTTGGAGTATTTTAAGAAGAGCAAGGAGACCATTGTGGGTGGAATGGAGTGAGCAAAGGGGAAGAGTGATAGAAGAGATAGAGGATGAGATCAGAGAGTACTAGGGACCAGATTATGTGGGGTCTTGTAAGCCATTGGCTTTTCTCTAAGTGAAATGAGAGAGAGCTATGGACCATTTTGTACAAAAGAATGACATAATCTGACTTCTATTTTTAAGAATCATTCTAATGACTAGGTTGAGAATAGACTGTAGGCATGCAATGATAGAATAGAAGTAGGGACATCATTAAAAGGCTTATGCACTATTGTGGTAGGTGAGATGGAGATTGTGAGAAATGTTGGATTCTGGATGTGTTTTTAAGGTAGAGAGCTAAGGATTTCCTGACAGCTGGCTAGATATAGAGTGTAAGAAAAAGAGCCAAGATAAGTCTTGATTTTTGGTGTGAACAACTGGAAAAGTGGAGTTGTCATCCACTCAGTGTGTAGAGAGGAATAGGTTTTGAGGGAGAGATTGAGTATTCCGTTTGTGGAACATGTAATAACTAAGTGCATATCTAGTAGAGGGTTGTATATATTAGTTAGAAGTTTAGGAAAGAGGTCTGGACTAGAGATATACATTTGGAAGTCATTTATATATAGATAGAATTTAAAGCCATTAGATTGGATAAGATCTCCAAGGGAGGGAATATAGAGAAGAGGACTGAGTACCAAGGCTTGGAGCACTCCAACATTGAGAGGACAGGGACAGGAGGACGATATAGCAAATGAGGGTTGTCCTTTGAGATTGAGGTAAGAACAAAACCAGAAGAATGGTGGAGTGTGGCTTCCCAGAAGCCAAATGAGGAAAATGTATCAAGAAGAAGCAAGTGATCAACTATGATATTAATAGGTCAGGAAAGATGAGAGAGGGTTAACTGTAGGAGTTAGTAATGTGGATGTCATTGGTGACTTTGGCAAAAGCTATTCTGGTGAAATGGTCAACGTGAAAGCCTGATTGAATTTGTTTAAAAGAATGGAAAGGGAAACTGGAGATGGTGAGCGATTGTAATGGGCAACTCTTTGGGCAAGTTTTTACAAAAGGGAGCAGAGAAATAGGGTAGAATATGACAGCAGAGGTTAGGTTAAGAGATTTTTTTTTTCTTTTATGATTCAGTGGGAAGCAAAATTTATATAAGGGGGTAGTGGAGAGGATTCTTACAGAAGTAGGCAAGAAGAGAAGGAGTCTAGTGGAGAGATAGGCTTTAGGTAGGAGCATAGATAGTTCATCTTTGACAGAGTTTCTCAACCTTGACACTATTGGTATTTTTAAATTTTTAAGAAAATTATTGGGGTGACACTGGTTAATAAAATTATATAGGTTTCATCTGTACACTTCAGTAAGATATCAGTTGTATGTTGCATTGTATGTTTACCACCCAAAGTCAAATCTCCTTCTGTCACCATATATTTGACCCCCTTTACCCTAATCTATCTCCTCCTCTACCCCTCTTCCTATGGTATCTACTGTACCATATGGTATCTACTATTGTTTGTGTCTATGAGTTTTTGTTTCTTTGTCTTGTTTATTACTTTCATTTTTATATGGTTCTCAACTTTTTCTGACATTTCACTTAGCATGACAATCTCAGGATCCATCTACGTTGTTACAAATGGCACTGTTTTATCATTTCTTATGTCTGAGTAATATTTCATTGTATATATGTACTATATTTCTTTATCTGATCATCTATCAAAGGACACTTCACTTGTTTCTATGTCTTGGCCATTGTGAATAATGCTGCTGTGAACATCAGGGTGCATATATCTTTATATACTATTGGTATTTTAGATTGGATAATTCTTTGTTGTGGAGGATGTTTAGCAGCATCACCAGCCTCTACTTACTAGATGCCAGTAGCACCACCATTCCCAGTTGTGACAATCAAAAATATCTGTAGACATTGCTACATGTTTCCTTGAGGACTGAAGAGACCCCAGTGATCTACAGTAACAGCCAAGAACACAGAGTATCTGAGTGCAGGTATTAGTGATGTGGTGGTAGAGTTTATACAACTATTCCTTGATTGTTTCAGTGTTCTTACTGAAGTTGGAATCAGAGTCATCACCTAGACCTGTAAATGGACGTGGGAGTTGTGAGGTTGAGGAGAGATAAGAATATAAGAAAAAATTCTCTAGGAGAGAGGGACAATGAATGGACTAGGAATATATAATATACTTGGTAGCATTAAGGGCTGATTTAAAGGTTGTAGTGATTAAAATGAGATCAGATAGGTTGGGTATTTTTCTCCATCAGTGTTCAGCATCATGGTTGCAGGAAAGGAATGGGTCAACTGCTAGGTTTAACCAGAGTTATGATTTTGTCCAACAAGTATGACAGCATGAGAGAGACAGGGCAGATGAGTTCATATGCAGTTCAGAGATTATGATTGACCATGGGAGTTAAGCTAGGTAAAGAGGGGAGTCAGGCCTTTAAGACAGTTACAGTGTAATAGGATCAGTGATTTGGAGGTCACAACAGGGTCAATGAATTGTTTGGCTTGGGATACTAAAGAAAGTGAGATGGAAGAATAGTTAGAAAAAATTAAGATGACAGTTTGTAACTCTTGGCCAACCAATCTAACCTTTTTGGGGGGACTGAGGGGCAAGTTTATTAAAAAAGGGATAACACTCCGCAGACAGAGCGTGGTATTCTCTCAGAGGCAGAGAGTGAGAGGGACAGTGAGAAAGAGAGAGACAGAGTAAAGGCACTGAGAGGGACCCCAGTCTACATTTTGATGGGTATTTTTAAAAAACAATTATTGTTCTTTACGAAACATTCATCCAAAGTATATGTACAAGAAGGATGAAAGATATGGACTCTTAGTTGTATTATTAAACACACTTCCCCTTTCAGTTGACAAGTGTAAAAATACTGACTGAAGGACTTAAAAATATTTTCAACTGCTTCTCTATTCTTTTCCCGGGTAAATGAGAGATTCTTTTTTTGTTGTTGTTTTTCTTTGAGGGGGGATCATAATTAATATTTGTGATAAGGCAGACACTACTTCAGGCATCCTGTCTTTTGGGCATTTATGAAAGTTTCAGTCAGTGATGTTCTGAAAAAGCAGCCGGTATAGGTATATGAAAAAGCCTTCATATGTAGATGTTGAATTTTGTTTTGTAAAGCCTTTTGGTAATTCATTTTTTTCTTTGATAATTTTAAAAGGTCAGCTTTTCTTAATTGCTTTGGTCTTATTCTGTCTGCAACATTTTTTCCCTAGCACAGAGCAATTGATTTATTTTCAATGGTAGTTAAAATAAATATGAAATTAGTTATTACTCTTTGCAGTGGTGGTGGCTATTGACATTTTGATAGTAGTGCAACATTATGTGAGGATACCAAAGAACTGAAAATTTAATGGTTTATAAATAAATTAAAGTAAAATTTATTAAAAATAGAATTTGGATAAGTGAGAACTTTTCTCTTTAAAAAATGATTCTGATTATAAAAGTAATAGATACAATAGATACATTGGCATGAAATTTAAAAAATTCAAAAAAATATATTACTTTAACAGTTTAAATAAGTTTGAGTTGTGAATGAAAGTAATACACTACAGAATAATAATATATGACTTATGGACAAAATTTGAATTAGTGTAAAATTTTAAAGTAAAGAATAAATTTCAAAGCTGGGGCCAAGTCACTTGTAAACTCTGTTCTTGCCACATGGTGGCACCGCTTGCTGGTAATGATTAATTTTCTGTGAGGATTAATATTGAATTATTTGATTTTTGGATTTTGTAGGGTCATTACATATATGCACACATCCAAGATTATTTTCTTAGGATTTATTTTCTAGAGGTAAAATATAGTGAGTAAAACATATATGCAATTTAAAGGATTCAAAGATGGTTGGAAAGCATATTGCCAAATTTTTTTCCAGGTTGGTGGTACTTATTTATAGTCTCACTAGGTGTATGTGATATATCCCTGAACTGGGCATTTTTTTCTTTTAAGATCTTTGATTTGTGAGAGTATCTGAGGATTAGAAGAAGCTAAAATAATATGAACAATGATGATAAAAATTAATATTCAATAAAACTTTGGAAATATTTCTTAGGTTTTCTATAATATGCAGTAAAAAGTTGATTCCCTTATATTAACAGAATTTATATAATGAAAAAATAACATTTTCTACCACCCCTATTAGTTTTCTTGATAAAACAATTAGTCATTCTGGGTTTTTTTTGTTATATCTTAGACAGTACAATGTAGATTATAAACTGGAGACTTACCTGAAGATTGCTAGGCTATATCTAGAAGATGACGATCCAGTCCAGGCAGAGGCATACATAAATCGAGCATCATTGCTTCAGAATGAATCAACCAATGAACAGTTACAGATACATTACAAGGTAACAGATGAGCTGATTTGGAATTAATTTTGTGTTGGAGAATCTTACTGTATTAAGAATCTTATAACATCTGACAAATGCTATCATATATTAGAAATTCTCGTAAAATTTATTTTTGCTTTTTTAATTTTTCCTCCTAATTGAAACCTTTTGCCTCCTATAGGTATGCTACGCACGTGTTCTTGATTATAGAAGAAAATTCATTGAAGCTGCACAAAGGTACAATGAGCTCTCTTACAAGACAATAGTGCACGAAAGTGAAAGACTAGAGGCCTTAAAACATGCTTTGCACTGTACCATCTTAGCATCAGCAGGTAAACATGTCATTTATGCTTTAATGAACAGTCGATTTCCTTTGCTTAATATTTTAGATTCATTACTGCTCAAAGATTTAGCAAAGAACTATTCTTCAAGGTTATGTCTTATTAATACAGTTACGGTAAATTTAGTTTAAATATTTAAACAGAAACTACTGTTTAAATATTGGATCGCTAACTTAAAAAAAATTGTAAATATACGTGTATCAGTCTATTACAGGTATTAGAAATATTTAGGAGAGATAATATGAAGTTTAGTTCTAAAATATCACTGAAAGAATGGATATGAAATTGAAAACTAAACAGAAGGAAACAAAAATTAAAATCTAGAGATTGGTGATATGATAATGTGCCACTTTTGGGATTATTTTTAAACTTTCAAGCTTCAGTTTTAGTCCTGGTATTTATCTTCCCCCCCCCCCCAATAAATATAAATAATAAACTATCTTTGTCTTAACTAAATTATAGCACATAAATCATTTATAAAGCAGAAAAGGCATTGAGAGGAAATGCTGATAATACTAAGCTATGGCTTTTCTAATCATTTCAGGATGTTTATTCTTGAATTATATTTAGTTGAGAGCCTAATGACATGTTCATACTACACATTTCATTCTTTATGAACCAGTAATCTTATTTTTTTATTTTTGTTAATGAAAAGGCAGTATATAAAATGGTACTACATCCTGTTCTGAAGAACTATTACTGCTTTGTTGTATTTCCTTCAGTATAAAAATGTGTATGTGTTTGTATTCTTTTTTTATACATAAATGATAGCATGATACACACATGTCGACAGCTTGCTTTTTTTATGTAGCTGTATATCATAGTGTTTATATATCAATACATGTAGCTCATTCTTTTTGATTTTCTGTTATTTGGCTTTTTATAATTAGTCAATTACAAACAATGCTATAGTGATTATGCACATAAATGAATAAATATATAAATTAAATTCTTGAGTCCAAGGGTACATACTTTTTTTTTTAATTTTTTAAAAAAATTTAATTAGTTTCAAGTATACAGTACATTGGTTAGACATCTATATAGTTAGTGAAATGATCATCCCAATTGTTCCCTCCCTCCCCTTACCCTCCACCTGGCCAATGTATTAATGCTAATTGCATTCTCTATGCCGTGCTCCCCATCCCCGTGACCATCCATCAGCTACTAATTTGTACTTCTTTAACCCTTTGCCCCATTCTCCCAGCCCCCAAAACCTTCCTCCCCTCTATCACCAAATTGTTCACTATATTTGTGAGCCTGTTTTTGATTAGTTTGTTCTTTTTACTTCTTAATTTCCGCATATAAGTGAAATCATATGGTGTTTTATCTTTCTCTGTTTGACTTAAAATACCTTTTAGGTTCATCAAAGCAATATATTTTCCATTCCTTTCCTTTTCATGTGTAGGGATCTTGTTTTCTTATCCTTTCAGCCCCTCTATCTTTTCATTGGAGCCCTTAATTCTTTTCTATTTAAGGTTCTTATTGATAGTAATGTAGTTGTTACCATTCTTTATTCTTGTTTTTGATACACGTATTTTCTTCTTAAAGAAGTCCCTTCAATGTTTCCTGTAATTCTGGCTTGGTGGTGATAAATTCCTTTAGCTTATTTTTGTCTGGGAAGCTCTTTATCTGTCCTTCAACTCAGAAAGATAGCTTTGTTGGATAAATTATTCTTAGTTGTAGATCTTGGATTTTCATCCTGAAGGATTTTTTGCCAAACCCTTCTGTCCTCCATAGTTTCTTTTGAGAAATCAGCTGCTGGTCATATGGGTGTCTTTTATATGTAATTATTTGTTTTCCTCTTGCTGCTTTTAATATGCTTTCTTTGTATTTAACTGCTGCTTTTAATATGCTTTCTTTGTATTTAACCTTTGGCATTTTAATTATGATGTCTCTTTAGATCCCTGATATTTGGAATTCTCTGAGCTTCCTGGGGTTTTATGTCCATCTCCTTCACCAGGTTAGGGAAGTTTTCCATCATTATTTCTTCAAATAGCTACTCAACATCTTGATTTTTTTTTCAGTTATGCCAATCAGATGAATATTTGGAGCCTTATGGGTGTCCCATATCCTCCTTAAATTATTTTTACAGTCTTAGAATCTTTTTTCTTGCCATTCTATTTGAGTGTCCTGGTTGGTTTTCCTGTCCTCCAAATACGGCATTTGATCCTCTTCTTTATTCACTTTGTTTATTCCTTTGTTTATTTCATTTACTATATTTCTCATCTCAGATAACGTTCTTCATTTCAGACTGGTTTCCTTTTATAATTTCCATTTCCATTTTTATGTTTTTTTTTATCTCTTTGGCGAAGTTCTCACTGAATTTATCTACACTTCCCAAAAGTTCATTGAGCACTTTCATAACCAGTGTTTTGAACTCTGCATCTGTTAGATTACTTGACTCCATTATATCTGGTCTCTGTTCTGTTCTCTCATATGCTTTCTGCTTCTTTGTCTTCCCATTTTGGCTGCCTTTGTGTGTCTGTTTTATGTACTAAGCAAAGCTCCTAAGTCTCTGGACTTATTAGTGTGGATTTGTGAAGTAGGTGTCCAGTGGCACAGTCCTGAGAGGGGTTCAGCTACAGGCCAAATTTAGCCAAGCCTCTACTCCTCCGGGGCCACCTGTTAAGATTCAGCAAGTAATCCACAGATGCTGTGCTTATAGTTGCCTCAAAAGGCCACACCAGAAACTGAGACTGGCTGCCTCCACCAGTGAGAGTCTCAGCAAGGAGCATCTGATTTGCTGAGGATATACCTGGATATAGCTTGGTTAGGGCTTGAGTTGGGGTAGGCGGAGTTTCAGAGAATCCTCTGGGCAGAGCGACCTTTGTTATTCAGTTCCATGACGTCACAGCTATAGCAGCGCTGTGTCCTGTGCACTGGTTCGGAGGAGGGCTCAATAGGGAACCGTGGATACCGCTGGCACTTCTGTACCGATTGAGTCTCTCCTAACTCCTAACTCCTCACTCCGAAGTGTCTCCCTTTAAGTCCCTCGTGCCCCCTGCGCACAGCCGAATCGGCACTAGGGCTCAGAGCGAGCAGGTCTGTCACTGCAAAAATCTGCTAGTGGACGTGGTGCCTTTTAGAGGCTTCTGCCGCGGCTGCTGCCGCAGCCTCCGTCTCACTGAGTTGCTTGAGACCAGGCAGCACCCTGTCCTCGCTCATCCTACCTTCTGCCATTGCAGATTGCTTTCTTGGATTTCTCTGTAGTTGTATGGCTTGTTCATCTAGATCCCAGGTGATTTTTCTTGCTGTTGCTCCATGTTTCCATCACAACTTTGATTTGGTTGCCAGAAGGATGAACAGAGCCTCTGTCATCTACTCTATTCACCCTCCCTCCCCATACTTATAAACTTTTGATAGAAATTATATGTCCCCCTTTAATGTTATACTCCAAACAACAGTGTCCATATGTACCTGATTCCTCACACATATATTACCAAATTTTTTTTTATCCTTGCTAATCTGGTAGTTTAAAGACAGTGTTTCATTCTAGTTTTAATTTGCATTTCATTTATCATGAATGGTTTTGAGCATCTTTCATGTTAAAAAAATAACTGTTGAAAAACCTGTTTGTTTTTAGTGAATTATCTGTTTATGTCCATTAGCTGTATTTTGACTTTTTATCTTTTTTTTTTTTTCTTGGTGACTTATAAAAGCTCTTCATTTATGTAAGAAACTAATTTTCTTCCCAGTTATCTCTTTTTTTGGCATTGTTTGTGAAATTTCTGTTGTGCAGAAACTTTAAATTTTTATATAGTTAAGAATACTAAACTTTTCTTTTATAGGCTCTGGGTTTTGTTGACTTACTTGGAAGGTTTTCCCTATTCTTAGGTTTACATATTTTATATTCCTCCATGTTTTTTGAGAACTTTAGGTTCTCAAAATCTCTGTTCTCAGGACCCTTTACACTGAAAAACTTTGAACTCTAGAGAATGTTTGTTTCTGTAGGGGATATCTATTGATTACTGTATTAGAAATTGAAATGAGAAATTTAAAAAATATTAATTTGTTTAAAAGTAACAATAATAGATCTATTATATATAAACATGAATGACACATGTTTATATATAATAGATCTATAATAGATCTATTATATATAAACATGAATGACACATGAATGACAGTTGTTTTAAAAACAACTTTTCCAGAGCAAAAATTTAGCATGGAATTGTTTTACATTTTAAAAAATCTTTTCAATGTCTAGTTTAAAAGGCAAAAACTGAATTCTTAAAGGTATTTCTATACTTAGCTTGTTTTTCAATATGTTGTTTTAGTGAAAGAATATGAAAAGAATCCAGCCTCACACAGATGAGTAATTGGAAAAGGGAGGCATAGTTAATGGCTTTTCCAGATAATTATGTTCATGATTCTTTGATACTACACTTAACTTGACATATGATATAATTTCTTATAAATTAGTAGCAATGTGGCATCTGAAACCACATCAATGAACTTTTTGCACTCTTCTAATAAACTGTTGGTCTGTCTTGCACTTTGAATGGATCTTTTACCCATGCAAGATTTCATACCATCATGTATTGGCTGTTTGGAAAATAGTGGTTCACTGAGTTATTCTGTGCTTCCAAATATTGATATGCTTTGTTATATAATATACAAAAATAATATTTGACTATATGCCACTGATCTCATCAGAAAAACCTTTCATTATTGGAAAGCTGTCAAACTTATGGTGGAAGATGGAAGTTTTCCAAAATTCTAATTTTTTTCTTAACTCGAATTTTATCAGAGGCAGCAAATATTGTTGGTTGTAGTAACAGGCTCACTTTGTTCATTTTTAAGAAAATGTCTGCCAAATACCCAGGTCTGAAAAACCATAATTTGTTAGTCATTATTTTATGTAAATGGTGTTCCATGAAAAAAGAGACTAGTTCAGCTTGCAGTGTGTCCTGGGATGATCATTGTACTTCTGTTTGCAGCAGAAGTGCTTTATGCATGTGCTTTATGATGCCATTTCATCACACAAAATATTAAAAAGACGTGTTCTCACGTATCAAGGTATAATAAAAACAATTTTTTGCTTCAAGGATTTTTTTAAATGAAACTGTCTTTTGTTTTGACTGTTGAGTATGTCACTGCCTTGATTTGTGCTATGGTGCCAGTAGTTTTAGCTACCATTGCTTTTGCACAACAGTGCAAATGTCAGCAACGGTGAAAAGGGCAGAGGATGTCTTTATGTTGTTACAAAAAATGTCAACTTCACTGATCCCTTGAAGTCTCTTGGGGACCCCCTTTGAGAATTGCTGTGTTAGGGTTTCATTTTTTACCTTTATGCTGCTTCCTAATCACTACGTCCAAGTCCTGCCCCCAAAGAGTAATCATGAGTATAGATTAGTTCTGTCTATTTCTTACTTAACTTTACCTATAAATCCTAATCTATTTGGATTTATTTTAGTGTAAGGAATGAGATAGGGAATTAACTCTCCCCCCCCCCCCCAAATGGCTAGTTGTTTGTCCTAGCATCCTTTATGGAGCAATTTATCTTTTTTCCTTATTGATTTGAAGCACATTATAGTAGATTTCCTTACATAGTATTGTTCCATTAGTTTATGAATATGCTACTACTATGCTATGATTTGTTATAGCTTTATAATGTTTTATTATCTAGCAGTTATTCTCTCCTTCATTACTTTTTCTAATTTTTTTCTGAATCTTTGTCATAATCGCTTTTCTCTCTTTCTGTCTCTTTCACACACACACACTTTTTGATGTATCATTTTAAAGTAACTTGTAGGCCATAATGACACTTCTTCCTTATATCTCGTGATGCATCTCATAAGAATAGGAACATTTTTCTACATAACTGTAATAACATTATTATCCTAAAAAGAATTAATAGTGATTTCACGGTTGAATTTAGTTCTGGTCCATAATGTCACTGTCCCAGTTGTCTCATTAATATCTTTATACCTGCCTATTTTTTTCCTAAACAAGGAACAAGTTCATGTGTGGCATTTGGTGATTATATCTTTTTAGTCTTTAGACATTTTTAGGCTGGAATAGTTTCTTCTCTACCCCTCTCTGCTTTATTTAATGATATAATTAACATGTAACGTGGAATAGTTTCCTCACTTAAAAAAAATACTTTCTGAAGTTGTTGTGTAGAATGTCCTTCATTCTAGATTTGTGTGGTATATATGGTTTGTTTGTTCTTTAATTCCTAAGTATTTCCTCTAAAATGGAAATTAGCCAAAGGTTAGATTAGATTCAGGTTAAAATTTTTCTAGCCAGAATACATCCTAGCCATGCTGTGTACTTGCAGTTGCATCACATTAGAGAGCACACAATGTTAGTCATCTCACTGTTAGTGATGCTGAGTTTGGTCATTTGGTTAAGGTAGAAAAGACTCCAGGGAAAGGTATTTGTCCTTTTTGTATTTTGTAAATAATTTGTGGGGTGCTGCTTTCCTACCATAAAAACCTGTTCCCTAACTTCCTTTCACATATTCCTTTTGATAATAATTATCTATTAATAATTCTTGCCTGGATCATCCATTATATTGTATAATATAAAATGAAAATGAAAAATAGTGATTTATTCTATTCTGCATTTATGAGCTACATATGTTAGCTTTTTAAATTTTCCTTTTCCCCTCTTTTTAGTATCACTATGGGCTTTTTTTTTCCAGCTTATTTTTTTGTGTATAATATACACACAGAAAAGTACACATATCAAAGATATATAGCTTGATGAATTGTTATAAATGAACACAATCATGTAATCATTGTCCAGAACAACAAAAGATATTGCCAGCACCCTAAAACCTTTGTCATGCTTTCTCCTAGCCACTAGCTCCAACCTCCACCCCCAAGAATAATCATTAGTATACATTAGCTTTACCTGCTTCTTATATTTATATTAATGAAATCATATGTATACTTATCTTGCTTCTTTTGCTTAACTATAAAATCTATCCATATGGTTACATATGATTGTAGTTTCTTCATTTTCATTATGTAGTATTCCATTGTGTGAATCTGCCACAATTTATTTGTCCTATTGTCTTTGGTTAGTTTCTTATTGGCTATTAGAAAGAGTACTGCTATGAACATTCTTATATGTTTGAGTCATTTTTTTAACTTAGTGTGTTATTATTATAATTTTTTTTTGTTATTATTCTTTTTGATGTTCAGATTATCCCAAATATGACCAAGTCATATCTTTTTTGAATTGGCCCCATTAGTTTTTCAATATTTGCCTACATTGTAGCATACAAAGATGCCTTATCTCCATACCCCAGACTTTGAAATCAGCCATTTTTCAAAGATCCCTATTTCTTTTAATGAGGATACCAAAATCAGGGTGCTAGGTATGCTCATTGCTGCTGGGTGTCATTGTGGTTAGGCTCTTTCTGTATACAGAGCTACAAATATACTTAAAAATAAAGTTTGTTCATAGTATTCTTTCCATTAGTTCAATTTTTTAACGTTACCAGTTGTGTAATTTTTCATCATTTAAACATTCTTGAAAGTATAAATTGAAATTGTGCATATTTTTATCAGAGAAATATTCATCTTTTATAAATTTTTATTAATACCAAATGAATGCTTGTTCATTGTAGAAATTTAAATAAGCAAGAAGAAAATAACGGTTAGCTATAATTTGAACTGCTTGTAACATTTTGGTGTATACCCTAGTCTTCACAAATGAATATAAAGTTGATCCTCATTATTTATGGATTCCGTATTTGTGAATTTACCTACTTGCTAAAGTTTATTTGTTACTCCAAAATCAATATTCACGGTGCTTTCACAGTCATTTGCAGACATTTGTAGAGCAGCAAAAAGTTTGAGTCCCCCAGTGTATGTTTCCAGCTAGGATTGAAGAAGGCGGTTGCTCTGCCTTCTTGTTTCAGCTCTCATACTGTGAACAAATGTCCTTTTTATGGTCTGTTTAATCCCATGTTTTTCACATTTTTGAGCTTTTTGTTGGTCATTTTGATGTTTAAAGTGGCCCGTAAGCATGGTACTGAAATAACTGGCTTGTAGTCTGTGATATGACTGATAGAGAAAATGAATGTGTTAGAAAAGCATCATTCAGGCATAAGTTATAGTATAGGCCATGAGTTCATTGTTAATGAATCCATAATATATATTAAATAAGGTGCCTTTAAACAGAAACACACACAAAGCAAGGTTCATATTGATTAGCTGACAGAAATATTGTGGCCAGAGTCTCAGAGGAACCTATCCCTGTGATCCCCTAGGAACAGCAGTTGAGTATTTGCTAATTAGTGTTGACAGCAACTTTTTAAAACATAACTACTGCAGATAATGAGAATTGACTGTATATTTTAGTAGGCAAAAATGGGGTCATGAGAAAGATTTTGGGAATATTTGATGCTCGTTTGTTTCTCTTAGGACAGCAGCGTTCCCGAATGCTAGCTACTCTTTTTAAGGATGAAAGGTGCCAACAACTTGCTGCTTATGGGATACTAGAGAAAATGTACCTGGATAGGATCATTAGAGGAAATCAACTTCAGGAATTTGCTGCCATGCTGATGCCGCACCAAAAAGCAACTACAGCTGATGGTAATGATCATGTTTTATAAGTATGTGGGAGAGAATATTTAGGTACATGCTAGTGGAACGTATGTTAAACTTGAAGCATCTTGATATCTTTCTGTAACGTTTTTAGGTAACAGTTGATTAAAAAAAGAATGTTATATTGACTGAAAATGAGTATCATACACAGGGGTTTGAAGTATAAAAATAGCCCCATTGGAAAGCATTTTGTGGAATTATACCCTTTTGGAAACTGTAAGGAAAGAATAATTATAGGCTAGTCTTAACAGTGCCCGGTTAAAAAAAAAAAAACTCAAGCCATTTCATAAGTACCTAAATTAATCTTAACATCATTTTAATAGTTATCCAGTCTAATTTTAGATACAGCAAAATTTGGCACACTAGCTTGCCCAAGGTTATTCAAGGTAAAATTAGAAATTGCCAATAAGAATAGAACTTGGTGTCATGTTTTCTAGTTAAGTGATGTATTTGTTTAAGTCAGACTGCCTTTGCTAGAAAAGTTTTTAATAGGTGCTTGTTCATAACATTAATTATTTTACAGTTTTGAGGTAGCTTATAACAGTAACATAAAAATGTAGATGTAGACCATCAGAAACGTGGAAAAGGTTAAAATAAACATTCAGATCTGTTCAACTCATTGCCTTGGATTCACTGTCATTCAATATTGAAGAGAATTTAGCTGTAAAAAGTTATTTATGTAGGATTTGGCTGAAAAGTGTACATTTTATCCAATCTTACTACCCTGAGTTAAACCAGATTGATGAAAAAAAAGGATTATATCGACCTATTGAATTTTCCTTTTTTTATTTCATTTTAAGAAGCAAACTGAAAAAATAAATAAAAATAAAAAAGCTTGCCAGATATTAAAAAAAATAAAAAAGCAAACTAGTTGATTATTATCTTTCTGTCTAAACGGAGATATTTTTTTCTATAGGTGTTCTTTATTCAGATACTGAGAAATTTTTTTCAGTCTTAGGATTAGTTGTGATTTTCCTCAGAAGCTGGTGTTTGTCTTTATTTAAATACATTGTGAGATGATAAAGTGATTGGTTTGTTTTCTTAATTCAGTTGACTGCTAGACAGTTTAAAATTAAATTTGTAGCCCACCTGTAAATAGTGTGTATATATTTTGATTATTGCTACTCGTGTTTTTCTTTTTACTTTTTTTAAAATTAAATTTATTGGGCGGACATTGGTTAATAAGATTATATAAGTTTTAAATATATAATATATAATATATATATAATATTACAATACACTTTATATTATAATCTGCATAGTGCATTGTGTATTCATCACCTCTTTTTTACTTTTAAATTCTCTTCTATGCCTTCTTCTGACCAGCTTTTTTTTTTTTGCAAGATGTTTGATAAACAAGTTAAAAATTAGATAAATAAGAAAATGTTTCCAGAATTGATATAGATTTAACTTTGAGCTTTCTGGCCATGAAAAAAAAAAGAAAAGATATTATCAGTTACATAATTCTTTTCTAAAAAGAGAGTTACTCTACTAGGATCTGTGAGAATAAAAATGATTCTCAAATTATTCACATGGGACTATATAGATAGTAGGACAGATGTTGCATCATCTTCCTCTTTTAGACCTTATCGTTTTCCTTGGATATTTTTATTTTTTGTCATTACAACCCTAGGCTAGCGATCTTGAGACAATATTCCAGAGTTGTGGAACATTACTACTAATCTGCTTTCTGCTCTATAGATTTGCCTATTTTGGTTATTTCATATAAGTGGAATCATATAATATATATCCTTTTGTGACTGATTTCTTTCATTTACCGTGATATTTTCAAGGTTCATCCATTTTGTAGCAGGTACCAATACTTCACTCCCTTTTATTGCCACATTAATATCCTATTATGTGAATGTACCACATTTTATTTCTTCATCAGTTGATAAACATTTAGGTTATTTTTCACTTTTTTGGCTCTTAATAATGCTGCTATGAACATTCATGTAAAAGTCTTAGTCTGGACATAAGTTTTTAATTGTCTTCTGCATATACCTAAGAGTGAAATTATGGGTCATATGGTAGCTATGTTTAGTTTTTTGAAGAGCTGCTAGACTCTTCTAAAGTGGCTGCTCCATTTTAAATTCCTGTCAGCTTTGTGTGAGGGTTCCATTATATCTATATTCTCTCTCACACTTATTATCTGTGCTTTTGATTTACCCATCCTGTTGGGTATGAAGTGGTATTTCATTGTGGTTTCAATTTGTATTTCCTTGAGAGCTAATAATGTTGAGCACCTTTTTGTGTGCTTATTAGCCATTTGTGTATTTTTAGAGAAATGTATTCAGATGATTTGCCAATTTTAAAATGTTTATTTGCCCTTTTATTATGAATTATAAGGATTCTTCATATATTCCAGATCTGATCGCTATCAGATAAATGATTTACACTTATTTTTTCCCATTCTTTGTGTTTCTTACTTAAAAAAAATTTTTTTACTTTTATTTTTTTTAATTACATTTATTGGGGGTAACATTGGTTAATACAATCATAATTTTTAGTTGTACATTATGTTTCTTTTTTGATGTGTCTTTTGAAACACAAGTTTTCAATTTTGATGAAGTCCAATTTATGTTTTTTTCTTTCTTTGCTTGCACTTTTGTTGTTCAGAAACCATTGCCTAATCCAGGGTCCTGAAGATATACTTTGTTTTCTTCTGTAAGTTTTATAGTTGCAAGCTTTTACATTTAGGTCTTTCATCATTTTGAGTTAATTTTTATATGTGGTATAAGGTAGGGATCTTACTTTATGTTGATACCAAGTTGTTGTAGCACCATTCGTTGGAAAGACTATTATTTTCTCAATGAATTGTCTAAGCATCCTTACTGACAGTCAATTGGCCATAATGTGAGAGCTTATTTCTGAACTCTGTTCCACTCTTCTCTCTGCCTGGGCTCATGCCAGTCCCACAGTGTCTTGGTTGCTTAATCTTTGTAGTATGTTTTAAAATCAGGAAGTGCAAGTCTTCTGACTTTGTTCTTTTTGAAGATTATTTTGGCTCCTCTTAGTGCCTTGAATTTTCATGTGAATTTTGAGATCAGCTTGTTTATCTCAATAAAACTGGAAAGAAAAAAGAATTGGGTGAGTCCAGCAGTCCAGCACCTTCAGGATGGGGCCTTAGGTCCAGAACGTTGTCAGGTGTTTATATTTGAAAGTTGCTAAGAGAGTAGATCTTAAAAGATCTAATCACAAGAAAAAAAATTTTGTAGCTAAGTGAGGTGGTGGATCTTATCAAAACTTACTGTGGTAATCTTTTTTGCAATATATACATAGATCAACTCATTGTGTTGTACATCTTAAACTAATACAATGTTATAGGTCAATTATATCTCAATTAAACTGGAAAGAAGAAAAAAGAATTGTGTAAGTTCAGCAGTCTAACGTCTTCAGGGTGGGTCCTTAGGACCAGGACATTGTAAGGCCCAATATTATCCCACTTAAGGGAGGATGCTATGCCTGATCTCTCCTAAAGGTTAGCTGTTCCTGCATTCTAGACATTTCTCACATTTGCCTTAGAATAAGGTGCTTGTGAGTACCGAAAATACAGAGATCTTTCTGTTGAGCTATAGATATTGACTTTATTGAATTTGTAGAGCAGGTTTCATGATTGTTTTGCTGCTGCTTGTTAATAAAAGTTAGCTAATAGCAAAAAAGTTAATGAATCTGATAGCTAGCCCAAGGAAGCAAATCCTCCAAACTCAAAGGGTTAAATCTATCCAGCTAGTTAGTAATTACTTTGCCAATCACTCATTTTCTAATTATGTTATTTGTATTTAATTATATATTATTCAAGCTGTATTATTAGATAAAGTACTTTAGTTACTTTTAAATTTTGATAGGACTAAAGACAATGATTATGAGTTATTACATGCTTAGACATTTTAAGGAAAGAAAGGATGCATCTTTTAAGATTATAAACTAGATTCAAGCTTATAATGTTTATTTATATTTATTTAAGGTTCTAGCATCTTGGACAGAGCTGTTATTGAACACAATTTGTTGTCTGCAAGCAAATTATATAATAATATTACCTTTGAGGAACTTGGAGCTCTTTTAGAGATCCCTGCAGCTAAGGTATTTTCTTATTTCCAATACATAAAAAGGAATTTAAGAGACTAAACTATTGATGTAATGAAAAAATAAAATATATAATTTTATTACTATAATATTGGCAACTGCAACAAAAATACACATAAAAATCCTCAGGTAAATAAAAATAAATCATTCAAATGTTAAAATAGTACTGTAATGTAATTGTCTTTGTTTTTTGTTTGTATTTTGTGATAAAATGACCTAGAATGGAAATCTTAAAGGGGTTTCAGGTTATGATACCCATTTTGTGAGAATATCTTTGCTTAGAGTCTGTTTAAATCCACTTCGTAGTGGTTTCTGATTTCTGACTAACTTAAGATGTCGACACATGCCTTACTTCTTTTTTCTGCCCTAGATCGACTCAAAGGTTAAATATTTCTTCTCTTTGAGAGAATGACTATGATAATATGCCAAGTTATTTTATTGTAACTTCTGAGCTTGATTTAATTTAAGAAGATGTCTGAGTTATTAGGGAATTAATTTCATTCTTTGTCATGAAAAAGATTTAGTTGACTATGTATAAATCCCAACAAAGTACCAATAGTATTTAGAGAATATTTCAGGCATTGTATATTTATAAAACATTCTCTAAATTTTAAATAATAGTAAAAGCAAGCAATTAACCGTACTTTTACCTAACTTGCAAACCTTAAATTTATGTAGTTATGGGTCATATTCCCTGTTATGTGTTAGTGCAATATTTATTTAAGATTTTCTGACACAGTTCCTTTACATGTACACATTCAATACACAGTAAAGGAAGTGGAACAATTTGGGCACCAAAGTTTCAGTTGCCATTTAGTGATGCTTTCTTCTTAGGCTTTGAGGTATGATCCCTTTCTGAGACCAAGGGAAGTAAATAAATTTAATAATAAATGCTAGTCACAGTCTATTCAGAAGTGATTTGGAATTGATTGTTAAGATGGTCAGAATTACTGAAATGTCTGAGTCACAAGCCAGTTTGCTTACACATAGTACTTGAACTATGTCTTTAGGAGTTAGTTAGAAAACCTTTTGCTCCCCTTTGTCTTTTAAATCCTCTCATTTCTCTCTTAAATGGGAACATCTATTCCTCTTTTCATCTTTTTCTTCAAAAATATTGTTTTCTTAAAGAGTTTTTGGAGTGATAAACACTGAAAATTGAAATGAAATAAAATAAGAAAAACTAGGGTTTTGTTTTGTTTGAGGTGTGGATCCCAGTGAGAAAAAAATATTGTTAGTTTGATTTTAAACAGAGTGATAATTAGTAAGAAAGCTGGATTTTTGTCCAAAATCTCACAACAAGCAAAACAGATCCCGGTTAACTTAAAATATGACTTGTAACCAGAAACATTTGAGGGGATATATAGGCAAATTTACAAGATTTACTCTTATAATGAATGCAGATAAACACATACATAAGCTTAGGGATATGTAGCTAAACTAAGAACTTTCAATTGTCTTATATATGAATATGTTAGATATGATAAAATGTCTGAGAATCTATTATTTTTTTTAAACAGGCAGAAAAGATAGCATCACAAATGATAACAGAAGGACGAATGAATGGATTTATTGATCAGATTGATGGAATAGTTCATTTTGAAAGTAAGAGGTTTTGCTTATTTCTAACCTAATGAAATGTCAGTGAGGTGTTGTATATTTATTATTGTCTAATATTCCTCAGCCGTTATTACTACCTCATTTATACTGTGAACCTTGATGTGCCCAGAACCATGCCATTTGTGAAATTTTAATTTGAAATATCCTCTTGTGACCATAAGCATTTTCCTCTCTTTCTGGTGATTGTATCAGTTACTTCCACATCAGCTCTTCCTTGCTGCTTTGATGCCTCTGGTTCTTTGACTCTTATTTTCTTTTTTTGTCTTTAATGCTCTTCCTATCCAGCTTGGATTCCATGATTGATTGATTACTCTTTTATAGTTTCCCCCAGGACACTTGTTTGTTAACTTTTTGTTCCACCTTCCAGCAAAAGTTCACTTTGAATGAACTCATTTTCTATCTTTTCCATGCCTGTAGTGAGTAGCTAACTAAAGTTGGAGAAGAGTCAGAGCATCAGACAAATTGATATACCATGCAAATTCAAGGTCATGGGTCTTCAGCACTACCTGGGATTCTTGATGTATTTCTTTAGTTCACTCTTCCTACTCTGCAATGATTTTTTCAGATTTCATTTTTCTTAATCTCTGACTTTTCTCCTATCTCAGTAGAAGACCTTGTTTTATTTCACAGGAGGAAAAAAGGCTATGTGTGAAATTATCTTCTTTATCAGATTCATAAACTTGTAAATGTTAAATGTAGATCTAATTCTTTCTTTTTCTTTCTTTATATTATACTGGAGACGGTTTCTGTCTCCCTTTCCAGCTTCTCCACATGTACTTCGGATCCCTTCTCTGCCACTCCCCCTCCAAAACAAACAAACAAACACATATACTTTTAGGAACCTGGGCTTACCAGTTATTTTGTCTGTTTTCATACTTTCTTTTTCTTTTGGCTTGTTTCCATCAATATTTAAATGTACTTGGATCTCTTCCATATTAACAAAAATCCCCTTATCTTTTCAGGCCTCATCTTGATTTTTCAGCATACCAAATATGGTTGATCAGTCACTCCTTTTTGATACTTCCCTCCCTGCCCCCTTCATCTTGACTTCGGTCATCACCCCATTCTTCTGCTTTCCCTCCTACTTATCCAGGTACTTTTCCCAGTCATCTCTGTAGATTTGTGTAGTGCCTTTAAATTTAAATATTAGGGCTGCTTAGGACTTATTTCTAGGCCTTTCATCCTTCACTCCACTACGTTTCCCTAGGCAATCTCATCTATTCCCATTGATTCAGTTGCCATCTCTGTACACTCAATGCTTAGATTTACCTTAGTGTAAGTCTCTTTTCTGAGTTCCAGACCCCGTGGCTGTAATTGATTGCTAGGCATTTCTTACCTGTTTGCTTTGTGGGCATCTCAGAATGAACATATCCCAAACTGAATTCATTATTCTCCTCCCTGCCTGCCTCCCACAACAACGATCAACCAACCATCCAAAAACCACATTGTTCACTTTATCCAGCATTCTTTGTCTTTGATCTCTCCTCTTCTTGATGTCCAGAATCCTTTTAGTTTTGCCTCTTAGAGGTATCTGAAATGCATGTATTTTCCTTTATTTCATATTGTCACCAGCTTATTCTGAACCCCCATAAGTTCTTCTAGGCTTAAAAAATAGCTCTTCACTTTTTTTTCTTATATCTATAATTTATCATTTATCCTTTCTAGTCTAGTTGCCCTAGTATAGCCAGATTGATTGTGATCTTTTAAAAATGCAAATAGAGGACATGGTTCCATAGTGTAGCTTTACATGCAGAAGGTCCTGGGTTTGCATCCCAGTGGATCCACGGTCCATGGTCTATAGCCATGCCATCCTGAACAAGCCCGATGTCTGCTCTCGGAAGCTAAGCAGGGTTGGGCCTGGTTAGTACTTGGATAGGAGACCACCTAGGAAGTCCAGATGTGTAGGCGCAAATAATTAAACAAAAAACAAACAAACAAATAAATAAGTAAATAAGTAAGTAAAAAAAGAATTTAAAAAGAATAAAATAAAAATGCAAACAAAAAAGAAATAAAAAGTAAATTATTATATTATGTTACTTTCTTCCTTGACACTCTAATGAACAACTTCCCATTGCTTATAGAACAAAATTCTACAAAGTCTCCAACAGGTCCTAATGATTTTTTATAGTTTTTGCTTTCCAATACAATCACACAGGTCTTTTTGTTTTTTCCAGCATAGTAAATTCTTTCCCACATCAGACATTCTGAAATACCTATCCCTTGCTGCACCAGTTTCTCCAGCCATCTTCTGTTTGTTTGTTCAATTAGTTTGAACAATATTAATCAGTAATGATTTTCCTGACTACCTAGGTTAGGTGTGATTTTAAGTTATAGGTTCTTATCATCCTGAATGTCTTCCTAGCATTAATCTATTTTCCCCCTTTTTAAATTAAAATTATTGGGATGACATTGGTTAATAAAATCAAGTAAATTTCAAGTGTGCAATTCAGTAATATGTCATGTGTATATTGCATTGTGTATTCACCACCCAAAGTTAAATTTCCTTCTACCATCAAATATTTAATTCCTACTTACCCATATCTACCTCCTCCCTTCCAACTTCCCTCTGGTAACCACAAATCAACTGTCCTTATCCATGAGTTTCTGTTAATTATTTTCATTCTATAGCCATTTTTCTAAATGTCTGTTTTTGCTTCCAATTTAAGTTTTCCGGTGGTAGATATTAAGTCTCTCTCGTTCTCCATGGTATATCCAACATCTGTTCCAGTGCCCTGTATATTGTGAGAAAAAAAGTATTGAATAAACAAATATAGTATATGATGAATAGTATAGCAGAGGGTCACCAAGTGAAAAGACAACTTAAATTAATGTATACCAACTTGATAGACTATGGAATATTTTTCTTTTAATTTTCTTAAATTTAAAAAAATTATGATAAATATGCTCATAATAATAAATAAAGCATTATAAGAATAAATAAAGAGTTCATAATATATTTCCACTTCCACTTCCATTCCTCTAATCCCACATCCCTGGCATAACTAATATTAGTCTACAGTCTTGGATATCTTTCTACATGCTTATACAGATAAATAAGTACATGTAGAGTTTTAATACTGTTGTATTTTTTAAAGTACATAGTGTTCTGCAAATTGTTTTTAAAAGTTAGTGTACCATGGGCATATTTTCAAGTGAGTAGGTTTAAATCTAATTTACTTGTTTTAATAGCTGTATAGTATTTCATAGAATTAAGATATTTACCTATTGATGAACATTCACTTGGTTTTCTTGTGCATATCTTTATATACTGGTACACTTAGTTCTGTACAGCAGAGTCTCAAAAGTTGCATCCTCTGTTGCATCAAAGGATATATGTATTTTGATTCTTAATAGCTATTACCAGTTTGCTTTCCAGAATGTTGTAGCCATTTACACATCCCCGGATGTGAGAAAATGAATCTTCAATCGCTAGATATTATTTCTCTTTTTATCTTTTGCAAATTGATAGGAGAAAATACTACGTTATTGTTTTATTGTGCACTTTGGCACTAGCGAAGTTTAATATCTTTCCATGTGTGGGCCATTAGCATTTCCGTGAATTGATGTTACTTTTTCTTGTTTATTTTATTCCTTTCTCCCACACCTTTCTCAATATCAGTTTGCTGTAGCTTTTGTTTAGTGATAATTTTAACTTTGTGTTTGCTATGTGTTACAGATATTTTTCCTATTCTGTCCTGTTGTTTCTCTGTAAGGTAATACGTACCATAAACACATTAAAAATTCTTTTTGGCAGCCAAATATGTCCATTTTTAATTTTACAGCTTTTGAGTTTCCTGCGTTAAGAAAGTCTTCTTCAATTAATGTAAAACTAATATTTTCCTAAAATTTTTTCTAATATTTTTATTTATAGTTTATATTTAGAATTTGACCTGCGTGCAGCTCATTTTTGTGCATAATTTTAGGCTTTGGTCTAGTTGTTTTTTGAAAGAAGGATTGCCAATTATGCATGTGTCATTTTTTAAATAAAATATTCTTTTGATTTTTGACATATATTAGGTTCCACATATATGTTTGGATCTATTTCTGTGCTCTCAGTGGTTCTACTGATCTGTAACAATTGGTAATAAAAAATTTATAGTAAATGTTACTATTGGTAAATCAACTCTTAACCTTCCACTACTGTTTCTTTAATCAGGTTAAAATTCACATAACATGAAATAAGCATTTTAAAGTGAACAATTTAATGTCATTTAGCATGTTCACAATGTTGTGCAACTACTGTCTCTACCTAGTTCTAAAGCATTTCATTTCCCTAAAGAGTTTCATCCCATGCCCAATTCATTTGTCCTCTCCTCAGCCCATTGCAACCAGTCTGTATCCTGTCACTATGGATTTACTTGTTTGAATATTTCATATAATGGAATAATATATGTGACCTTTTGGCGTCTTTCACTTAATTGTTGTTCCAAGTTTCATTTGTGTTGTAGTATGTAGTCAGTAGTTCATTCCTTTTTAAGCCCGAATAATATTGCATTATATAAATATACTACAATTCTGCCACTGTTCTTAATTTTCAAATTATCTTATTTATTCTTAAACATCAATTCTTTCATATTAACTTTAGTACTTTTGTCCTGTTTTAGAAAGCAAAACAAAGGGGAGGATATGTTGTCTTTGTAATTTTTAAAATTTACATATCAATGGATATTGCATCTTTCCGTCTGGGAATGCAATTTGTGTCTGCTCAAGTAATTTTATTCTTTATAAGGATTTATAGTATTTTTCTTCATTCTGTGTCCATTTTTGTAAAGTTTGGTGATGTTTTAAATGGGATCCTCTGTTCCCCTTTTTCATTTCTAACTGTATATTGCTGATATAAAAAAAACCTTCAGTGTTTATGATGTTTTTGTTTCTTTGTTTTGGATTTAAATATTAAAACATTCAGAGTCAAGTACACCTTGAATAGATAAATAGAGTTACTTTCCCCACTAGATGGCAGTGTCTTACCAATCATTGGGGATGAGACAGCTTCAGTGAAGGCGTCTTATTATGGTTATGGTTGAAGTTGGTTGGTTTTATTTTGTTTCCACAAATAATAGTAATCTGTGTATATGTCTTTTTATTTTGTTTTATACTTTGAGCTTAATTTTATTAGCCTATGTTTTTGGAATATACTTTTAAAAATTAATGCTACTGTATCTTTTAACTCACATTTGCCATGAATATAAGAGTAATTTCAACTTTTAACATTATTCCTTTTTCTTTTAGCACGAGAAGCCCTGCCAACATGGGACAAACAGATCCAATCACTTTGTTTCCAAGTAAATAATCTTTTGGAGAAAATCAGCCAGACAGCACCAGAATGGACAGCACAAGCCATGGAAGCCCAGATGGCTCAGTGAATCCTTATAGAACTTCTGTGCATATTACATCTTTTTCCATGTTGTACAGATTAATTTCACTATCTCCAAAGCATTTGCATCATGACCTTACATATTTCATCCCCTTTTATGCTGGATTCCATTTAAAGAAGACATTATTAGAGCAGAAAGTACAAGCATTTAAAAATAGGTAGTTCCCATATATTCAGGGTCTCTGTGTATCAAGCTAACTCAGATGTTTTGAAAGCTTTTCTTTAAACAGAGTAAGTGAAATATCTGTGGCTAAAGAGTTTGGGATTTGTGATAACTTTGTAGTCATGTAAAACTTAAGTGCTTTGTGCCTCTCCAAATATGATTATTCTAATAAATGGAGAAGTGAGCCAAATAAAAGTAGTACTTTGTTTTTAATTATTGAACAGTATTTTTTCCCTCTTTTTCTTTTTCAAGTCAGCTGACAGTTATGCTATATACTAGAAGTGCAAAGATAAGCTGTAATACCTGTTCTCTAGGTGTTCATGGAGTCACAGAGCTGTAGTTGTGCCAAGTACTAGAGCTCATGGGGAAGAGCTTTTCATTTAGCAAAGAAAGATGAGGGAAGGCTTCTCAGGATTATTTCAGCCTAGGTTTATAGAGAAAATGGGGAAAGGACTTTCAAAAAAATGTGTAGGTGACTATTAGTTTAAACTCTAACCTGTAAAAAGCTTAGAAGTCATCACTCTATCCTCACAACAAGAAAAAGTCTGAATAAGCTGAAAATCAATAGCTTTTCTTAGCTATGCCAGAGAATTGAAGTTACAGAACAAACCAGCACTCCAAAAACTGGAGAGACAGGCAAATAGAATCACAGTAGATATCAGCTTTCCAGGAACAGAATCTACTCAAACCTAACTGATGTGAACAGTGAAATGGTAACTGACAAATTACTTGAGGCTGAATGTAGACTACCCTGACAGTTAAAAACCCCCGAGTTCCCACTCTTGGGGAAGCCCTCATACTTTCTAGGATTTACCCCCCAGGAACCCCATCAAGTTCTCATGATTAAGATCAGGGATCCCCTTGTGTTTCAGGCAGGGCAGGGGAAGTAATTATTTTGAAACACACTCAGATAATTTTCCATGATAAAGGCCCATCTTCTAAGGGAAACTGCTTTCTTAGAGCTTTGTCTGACCTGGGGAAAGGGCAGTTAGACAAGTCCAGTCCCGTTAGCCTTTATGTATCATAACAGGAGGAGAAAAAAAGGGCTAGGAAACTCTTTTGAAGGTCACAACCCAGGGACTCAGGCCAAATAAAAATATAAGTTCATAGAATGCTTCCCATATAACCACCAGAGCAATAGTATGTCAGTGGATTATGACAGACCTGTAAGACAGACCTTTTAAGAAAGACTTCTTAGGGAAATACAACACAAGAAAGAGATAAACAAGTTCCTATTACCTGATAGGTCTGGCTTTAAACCAAAATATTACAAGACATGGTACAAAGCAAGAAAAAATACAATTCTAAGGGAAAAATTAAGCATCAGGACCAGACTCAGCTATGGCAGAAAAATTGGAATTATCAGACGGATTTTAAAACAACTGTGAATAATTTGCTAAGGGTAGAGTGGAAAAAGTAGACAACATTCAAGAACAGCTGGATAATGTAATCAGGTCAAAACTAAGAAGGCGATGCTAGACTTAAACACTAACAAATGGAAATGCCTTAAATGGGCTCACCTTTGGACTGGACATGCCTGAGGAAAAATCGGTGAGCTTGAAGACATGTGAATAGAAACTTCCCAAGCTGAAATACAAATAGGAAAAATTTTTTAAATGGAACAGTATATCCAAGAACTATAGGACAATTATATAAGGTGTAACGTAGGTGTACCAGAGGAGAGTAAACAAAAAGGAATAGAAGAATATTTGAAATAATGCTAACAATGTTCTAAACTTAATGATAGACACCAAAGCATAGATCCAGGAATTTACCATGTATGATAAATACCAAGAAACTACACCTAAGCATATTATATTCAAACTGCAGAAAACCAAAAACAAAGAGAAAAATTTTGAAAGAAATCAGAGGGATGAACACCTATAGGAACATGGATAAGAATTACATTATTTTATTATTTTTTTTATTTTTATTTTTGTCAGAAACCATGCAAGCAAGAATAGAGTGGGAATATTTAAAATGTTGAAAGACAATATAGGATTTTATCTAGCGAAGTTATCCTTCAAACATGAAGGAGAAATAATGACTCAACAAAAACTCGAGAAATTTGCCTGGAAAACTACCTTGCAAGAAATGTTAAAGTAAGTTCTTAAGACAGAAGGAAAACAGTACAGGCTAGAAACTTGGATCTACGTAAAGGAAGAGCTTCCTTTGTGAAGGTAAAAGAAAATTTTTCTTATTTTTAGTTGACCTAATAACTTTGTTCAAAATAATAATAGCAACAGCTTTTGGATGCTTATAGCATATGGATAAGTAAAATGAATTACAGCAATGCAGGAAGAAGGAATTGGGTATATTCTACTATAAGGTAGCTATACTACCCATGAAACAGTAGTATATTGCAAACTCTAGGATAGTTTATAAATGTAAATTGCAAACTCGAGGGTCACGAGTATAAAATTTTTAGATACAATTGATATGCTAAGAGAGGGGGAAAAAATGGAATCATAAAATGCCCAATTAAAACCAGAGCATCAAAATACATGAGGCAGAAACTAATAGAACTGCAAGGAAAAATAGATGACTCCACTATCACTTGAAGACTTTTATGACCCTTCCATCAGCAATGGACAGATCCAGCAGGCAGAAAATTGGTACGGACATAGTTGAACTCAACCACCATCAATCACCTGGATATGATTGACATCTATAGACTACTTCATCCAACAACAGCAGAGAACACATTCTTCTCAAGTTCACATTCACCAGGATAAGTTACATCCTAGGCTATTAAGCACACTTTAACAAATTAAAAAGAATAGAAACCATACAATGTGCACTCTCAGACAACAATGAAATTAAACTAGAAATCAATAACAGAAAGATAGCTGGAAAATCCCCAAATACTCAGAGATTAAACAATACACTTCTAAATCCACAACATAACAATGAACCCATCAGGTATGTGTAAGGAAGCAGAATACAGTATGCTGTTGCTTTGTCAGCATTAATAATACATGAATAAGAACAGAAGTGTTGGCTAACCATACCATGTGTCTTAAAATAGTTATCTGTAGTTTTTCTGTTTTAAAGTTCTTAGATAAAAGAGAGCTGTGTTGCTGTAGACCGAAATCTTAATGAACCAAACTATGAGAATGAAGTTATGAGACTGACCTTTGAAATTAATGACATAAAGACATTTGAGAGCAAAGAGGCATAAAGAATCAATCATATTAGTAAAATCTTTTATTTGGTTTATATTTTAAATGTAATATAAAATGTATAAGCCAGAAAATTTAATAATGTGAAAGCAAGGAGAAACTAAAGATCATTTAGCAAAACTGAAGGACAACATTTATTTAAAATAAATCAAAATTCTATTTATTTTACCCTACTGATTATAATCAAACATATCAATTATATTTCAGTTGCAAAGAGTGAAGATGTTCTCAAGCTGAAAAGTTGTCCGCTGATTTTAATTGCTTTAAGAGTTCTTCATCTATAAGGGACACACCAAAAATAGGTTTAAATTTTCTCAATATACTGATTTATTTTTAATAAACTTATAATTTTAGAATTATTTTAAATTTACAGAAAAGTTGCGAAGATAGTATGGAAAGTACCCGTATGTCCTGTACCAGTTTCCCTATTGGTTAACATCTTACTATGGTGGGTTTGTCATGACTAATGAATCAATGTTGATACATTATTATTAACCAAAGCCTATATTTAGATTCCTATATAAGTCCAAATATAAGCCTATATTTGACTTAATGTTTTTTTCCTGTCCCATGATTTCATCCAGGATAGCACATTATGTTTAGTTGTCATGTTTTCTTAGGTTCCTCTAAACTGTGATTGTTTCTCAGGCTTTCCTTGTTTTTGATGACTTTGATAGTTTTGAGTACTAGTAAAGTATTTTGTAGAAAGTGCCTCAATTTTAATTTGTCTAATGTTTTTCTCATGGTTAGACTGGAGCTATGGGGTTTTGAGAGGAAGACCACAGAGGTAAAGTGCCATTCTCATCACATCATCAGGTGTACATGCTCTCAACATGACTTGTCACTCGATGTTAACTTTGATTACCTGGCTGAGGTAGTTAGGTCAGGTTTCTCCACTGTAAAGTTACTCTTTCCCCCCTTTGTGATGTTATACTCTTTGAAAGAAAGTCACTATGCAAACCCACACTTAAGGGGTAGGGAATTATGCTCCATCTCCATGAGGGGTAGTATCTGCATAAAATTGTTTGGAATTCTGTATTTCTGAGAGGTTTCTGTTCTGTTGATTTGTTTATATTTATGTACTTACATTGGTATGAACTCAAAGATATTTATTTTACACTTTAGGTTGTAATCTAAATAAATCTAAAATACTACCTATTTCGTTGCTCAAATTGTTCCAGTTTTAGCTATTGGTAGCTTTTTCAGTTGGTCCCTGTATCCCTTTGTCTCTTTTAAAAATATAAATCATCTTATTCTTTGATCTTTGTTTCTTGCACTGTCATTTCAGATATTTATATATCTATAGTTTTATTGTCAATGAATAATGTAGGGTCCAAGTTGATAAGCACAAGTCAGGACCACTAAGATATTTTATTTCAAGCCAATTCAAATATTCAGTGAGATAATTTCCCTGAGGTAAAGAAGAAAAAAATGTTCAAGTGTCAAGATTAGTTATTATGTATGTGTATATAGATATTTTATCCAAATTGTCTTATGTATTTATTTAAATAAACAGTGTTGAAAACTATCTAACTTCACATCTTTTCTTTTGATCTCATCCTGTCCAGTCTGTGCTATATACCATTATCAGATTAATTTTTCTAAGGTATAGTTCCATTTATGTTACTCCCTTGCTTAAAGCCTGCAATAATTCTCTACTGCTTACCAAATAAATGGCCAAATCATTGGCCTAGTACTCATGAGACTGCATGCCAAGACCCTAACTCACTTTTTAACATCTTTCTTTTTCATTATTTTCCTACTTAAACCGTGTGTTCTTGCCAAGTTGGACCTAAGCTCATAAGGATGTTTTTTCTCTTTTTCCTCTATAGTTTCACTAATGTTGCTGATTAGAGTCGATATCCATTTCTACTCATTAAAAGCACCTTTTGTGTCAGAGGCACCTCTTTGCCCCATTGGATCCATTCCCACCCTTGTCGGCCCTGGTCTGTGCCCTGTGTGGCTGATATCCTGCCTCCACCTTCCTGATGGGCTCGAGCAATGGGAAGGAAGCCCAGAAGGACGTCAGAGAGTGAGGTCTGGGTATTTTTTTCCCTTGGCTTTGTCCTGAGGGGTTGCCTCAGGCTGCTCATGTTCCTCTATTGAGATGCTACCATTCCTCACAGAGTAGCCTTCTTCACAGAGCTCTCTCCTTTGGGATCCTGTATCTGCTCCCTCCTTGCCTCCCTGAGACCTGGCCTGGTAACTGTCTACCAGCTGTTGCTAGCCCAGGTTACCCACCATCCCTTGTCGTTTCCCTACATCTACTTTTATAAGAGTTTTCATTAAATTCTTGTATTATCACAATTTGAGTGCCATCTGTTTCCTTTTGTGACCCCAGTAGTCACTTCCTCTTTAGAATCGAAAACCACTTTTTCAAGAAACTATCACTAGTACATCTTGAGAGAATATGATCTTTTCTTCCTCTGAACGTAAAATAGCACTTTGTCTAAAGGCATTATTCGACTTTGCATTTATTTAAGGGCTTGCCTAATCTCTTCTTTTTGAGTATAAAGACTCTAAAGACAGGAGGTCACACATTTATTTTTGTCTTTCACAGCACCTGGCAGTGTCCTGCATAGTACCAGGTACTTGATACATTATTTGCTAAATAAATGAATATTTTTTACATATCTTCCAAGAGTTATTTTCATTAATTTACGCAGAGTTCTCAGACACTTGAGAAAGGAAGTGGAGTATTACCAAGGATATCGAAGGATACAAATGACCAACCAGATGAAGAGATACATAGGACAAGGCTAAGAACCTCTGGAGTTTGAGGTGATCACCCTCCCAGCACTCCAACCCACAAGCTCTCAGAACCCTGTCCTTTGGAGTTTTCAAGGAGGCTTCATTATATCGGCATAATTGATTAAATCATTGGCTACTGGAGATTGAACTCAATCTCTAGCCCCTTCTCACCTTCTTGGAGGTCTGGGAAGTGGGGCTGAAGGTTCCAACCCTCTAATCACAATATTGGTTCCCTGGCAACCAGCTCCTATCCTCAAGGGCTTTCCAAAAGTCACTTCATTAGCATAAACTCTGTAGTCAAGAGAGGCTTGTTATGAATAACAAGACAGCTTAATTGCTCTTACTACATAAGAAATAACGGATTTTAGAAACTTTGTATAAGAAACAGGAATAAAGATCAAAAAATTTATATAGACACACACACACACACACACACACACACACACACACACACACACACACACAGTCTTATTATAAACCACAGCGGTCCTACCCAATCTCCCTGTATTTGAGTTTGGTCCTTCACTTCAGATTTACCTGGAGCCTGTATTCCTATGTGGTGTTGGTTTGACAGACCGTTGACCCATGTTCAGAGCTAGCTGTGTTACTGTATTCCATCACAGTTTATTATGGAGAACATTTTCCTCCATCATGAGAAGCATTGTGGTGGGGTCATGGAACATGGATTAGATTTAGAATGAGAATGTCTTTGCTGAAATCCTATTTCCTAAAATGTGTGATTTTGGACTAGTCATTTAACAGTCCAGTCATTTAACCAGCCGTTTAAATTTCTGCTTATTAATTGTGAAGGGTGGAAGATTTTCAAAGTGAGCCAACTAGCTAAGTCAGCTACAGGAAAGACATATCTTTAGATACCAGAAGTTGTCCTACTTGCTTGGATGTGGTTTTAAGAGATGTATTGTATAAGATATGAAGATGGCCAGTGTCCACTTCTGTAATCTGCCCACTTATTAACCAGAGTGTGGTACGAGGTGATGTATTTGTATTGTGTTAATGGTCGACTTCTGCTTCTGTAATCTGCTTACTTGTTTGATGTAGTTTTAGGCTTTATGAGCTGCCTCTTTTGAGAATGTAAGGGTAAAGACTTCCCAGTAAATCAGTAACAAGGAGGTGATTCCTCTAGGCACCAAAGCCCCAGGAAGAGGTGCAACATTCCAGGATACAGATAACAAGACTGTCTACCAGGCTATGTTTGATCTAGGAATTCCTCAGATACATTTATCTTTGTAAAGGACATTAACAGTTAACTTCTGCTTTCCATAATTTCCTTACTCTCTTCGTTTTAGAATGTAGTCAGAGGCTTCATAAACTGACTCAAACAAAGACCTCGGGCTGATCTCCTCTAACCCTGCGTGGTAGAGTCAGTCGCTGGCCGGCTCATAAAGGCTCATATTAATCTCAATTGGCTCCGTGGGTCTTAGATTTGAACACACTACAACATAATCGTGAAATGGAAATGGTTTCTGACCTACTCACTTCACATGATTATTCAGATTATTAAATGAGATAAAATCTGGGGATGATTTTAATGAACAATAAAGAATCAGATAAATATAAGGGAGAGTTGCTGTAACATACAAAAATGTAGCAAGGATGTTTCTTTTGATGATTTTCATACACATTTATTGACAATAATATCAACTAATAGTCGTTGAGATTCTACTCTATATCAGGCATTGATTGTACCAGACTCAGACAGTCCACTTAATCCTACAACAGCCCTGCAAAGTAGAAATTATTGGGTTGATAAGGAAATGGAAGCTCAGAGAGTTTAAGGAAATTGTGAAATACAAATCCTTCTCTGGGTAACTCCACAGCCCCTATTTCTTTCTTTGTTCCTCAGCTTTAGAGCCCTACTCCCTCACAGCACTTATTACAGTGTTGCACTGTCATTGGTTTGTTGTGATCTGGAGAACTGAAACCTCTTATATTGATTCCTTTAGCACCAAGCTCAACGGTAGGCTGCATAGAATTATTATTTTATACAATATGAGTGAGTTGCACTTACGAGTTGCTAGCACTGGGATATAATACATTTCCACTTCAGAATTCAGGACAGATTTTAAAAAGCACTAAAGAAAAACACTGAAATTGAAATGTAGTACCTCCAGTACTCAGGCAATGTGGTACTATTTGCAGTTTCAAAAACAAAATTACTTCAATTGTTCCATATTATTTTATACTTTTTAAATTTCTTGAACTTGCTGGTTTCTTTCTAGGCCTCACTGCTTAGTAACACCTGGCTAGTTGGTGGTTCCCTTGAACAAGAAGAGAGAGCAGTGTATGAAACCAGGAGCAGTTTTAAAAACAGGGTGTCTTGGATATTTCCCCACACAACTGAAAGTGTATCATGCAGGAATGCTTCAAATGTTACCACAACAAAAGGGATCCACCTGCCTGCGTGGGAGTCAAAGGAAAGATACGTGCAGGTTTGCAGCAAAGAAAGTAAGGATTTATCCTAAGGAGTGTGGCAAGTCCTGGGAAATGCAAGCAAGCTAATGCTCTCAAAGACCTGGCCCCGGGGTATCTCTGGAGTACACAGTATAAAGGGAAAAATCAGTCGTCGTGGAAACTAAGGGAGACGAGGGCATGAGTGCTACTGACTGGAAGGGGCTGGGGTAACTGATCATTGTGTTGGGTTCCGGAATCAGCCCGGGGCCATCCCAGCCAGTCCGGGCTGGTGGGGTAGTTCTGACTCAATGGACCTGGAGCTGAAACACATCTAAGGCTGAGATGTTATCCTTAGTGTAACTGAACTCCATAAATCGTATGTCCTAAGGCTTAATAATTAAAGGAGCAGGCATCCAAAGGTAGAGGGTGGAAAAAGCAAGTGAGTCACAGTGCTATTATCTGGTCAAAACCAGGTCAAATTAGAGAAAGCTATATTAAAGAAAGGAAATGAAGTTTGTGTGAGGTTACACAAACCTGTTTAAACATGCCCACACTTCGTCACAGCTAATTATAAACAAATCAGGCCTCCCCTTTAGAGAGGGTCCCCTGAGGCCTAGAAAAGAGCCTCAAGCAAAGGCTACGCAGTTATTTTGGGGAGGATAAAGTCAGGTTGTTTGGTTTTTGGTTCATTGTTTTTTAGAAAGAAGAAAGAAGTTTAAAAATGTTCCTTTAAATGTTTGTATTTGTTGAACATCGTCACCATCTACAAATAGCTCTGGGTAGTTCCCTTCCCATTAGTGAGTGTAGCAAATAAATACTACCTTTTTTTTAGTTTTAGTAAAATGATAAGTATCCAAATGAGTACAAAATTTGACATTATTATTTAAAGAAAAACCTCTAAAATGAGAGACATTTAAAAGCCCCAAGGTTGAGAAAATGGCAAAAAGGCAGGAACAGATAATTCACAAGACAGAAAAATGACCCTAAATGTATTTTTAAAAAGGTTCAAACTCATGAAATATTAAAGAAATGCAAATTAAACATCAGATTTGCAAAAATTCAAAAGTATGCAACATATTTTTTTTGACAAGGTTGTGGAGAAACAGGCACTCTTCTAATATATTGCTGGCGGAGGTGCAAACGGGTGTAACAGTTCTGGAAGGATCTTTGGCAACACTTATCAAAACTACATGTACACATGTCATTTGACCCAGAATCCACTTTTAGAAATTTATCCTGAGGATATACTTCCAACATTATAAAAATATATATGCAGAATTTTATTCTTAGCAGCATTGTTTGTTTTTCCAAAATATTGTAAACAATCTAATTGCTTATCTTTGGGAGAGTGGTTGAATAAACTATGGTATATCCACATGACGGAGTGTTATGCAGCTATCAAAGAAATGAGAATGATCTCTATAACCTAATATGGAATGACTTCCAGAATGTACAGTTATGCTAAAAGAAGCAATGTATAAAAGCATATTATATTGATGCAGGACAGGGCAAATTTTCCACGAGTAATGGGGAGACCCAGCCCTGAACCGAGAGAAGAAAAGGGTCCTTTGGCAAAGAGAGAGAAAGAATTAAACACACATGCCAAAGTTAGAGTCAAAAGCAAAGTTTATTAGAAAAGGGGTAATATTCCACCGACAGAGTTTGGTCTCCTCTCAGAGGCAGACAGTGAGAAGGGCAGTGAGAGACTTGGAAAGACAGTGAGTGGTAGGCAGGGCGAGTGTTAGGGAATTCAGTTTACATATCATTCTTTGAGTTCCTGTGAGTTATTGTTTAAAAGACTTTGTTAACCATGACCTACAGTGAGGAAGGGGAAAGGGTATGTAGAGTGAAAAAGTAAGAGTATGTAGAGTGAAAGGCCTGCTGGCAGTTCCTAGCTTTTAATCCAGAGGTTCCCCCATGGTTTTTGCCATAGGGAATGAGTCTTGGTTCCTGTGTCCACTTCACAGGTGTGGAGAATGAGTTGTAGCGATCCAGCAGAGATCTTTTTTGCTCTGAAGGTGTCCTCCTGGCCTGGCTACAGGGCTGATCAGCACATTGCAGTCTCTGAATGTGACTCGATTAACATTTTAAATTATCTTACTTCCTTCCTCCATTAATATGACATCCTTAGTGTAAGAAAGAAAGGGATATAAGAAAACATACAGGTATATGTTCAATTGAGCAATAAGAATTACAGGAAGAATAAACCAGAAAGAAATGAATTTGTTCTGTTCAGAGTCAATGGGGTGGAAAGAATGGGAATCAGGAAATAGAGTAGTAAGAGTGTGGGTGATACTTCCCTACGTGTAACTTTCTATATGGCTCTGACTCTTTGACCCACGTTAATATTTCACATATGAATTTAACACATAAATAATTAAAATCAATCAGAATGTGGAAAGAACCCAAAATGTAATATAAATAGTAACTAATGGACCTAACTGTATTACAATTACTATAATAACCAGTTGAAGGGAGTGGCGAAGAAAAAGGTAACCCAGGTAACTTTGGAAAGGAGCATTCATTTTGACTATATAATGTAAAGCTGGAGAAAAAAAAGAGCTGACACAAATATTGTACTCTAGTTAGTAAACCTATTTTTCACAAGAGTATGAATAGCAATTCTGAAACTCTTAATATATATAGGGACTCCTATTATATATATATGTGTGTGTGTATATATACACACATATATATATGTTATATTATTAAGATGCCTAAAACTGGAACAATGGCCAAATCTAGGACAATTTGAGCAACAAATAATATTAATATTGCATTATAACTCATAGACTAAAAGAATTATCCATCAATAATTCCATACTGATATAATTTTTAAAGGTTTAAAAGGGAGAAAGAAGGGATAGTGCTTTCTTATGGTTGAACTGCCATTAGTGAATGTAGGAGGGAGGAGTAATGAAAGCATAGGATCACCACTTGGCAAACACCACAGTAATAATTGTTGTAACCAAGACTCACAAATGGATGTGAAAATTAGTAGACTTTGAAAGTATGAGAAACAAATTTACATGGTCTCGAAGTATCTCTCCATAAGCCACTTACTAATTACAAAAATAGCAACTTTATAGTGGAAAAATCTGGCAGACACTGTGTTAGCCAATGATCAAGCTTAATATTATCAATAGAGGGACATATGAACATCATGCACCTCTTTATTATCAGGCACTGAAGGATGCAACATCACTTCTGTGTTATTCCTGCCAAAAATGCATAATTGGAATCTAATCATAAGAAAGTATCAGACAAATACAAAGGAAGGGATATTCTACAATATAACTGGCTAGTACTCTTTAAAAAAGTGTTCAGATCATGACTGACCAATAAAGACTGAGGAAATATTACAGACGGAAGGAGACCAAGGAGACATGTTGACCAAATGCAGTTTGGGATCCTGAATTGAATCCTGGAACAGAAAAGGGACTGTCAATGCTCTCCAGCCAGAGACCATGAAGAACACATCTGAGTTGAACAAGTTGAGTTTATTAATTGCAGCAGGGAGAAGGCACACCATAGGAACTGCAGGGTGTTTCATTAGGAACGTGTTAGAAAAGACTTTTCTTGGTTGGGTGAGTTGGGAGGATCAAGGAAATAAAGGTGTTCCAGAAAGTGGAGACAGTTCTATGATTTAGTATATTACTAAATCTTATCCATAGAAGGGGCTGATTAGAGCAAGGATAACCCTACAATAGCCAAAGTATCAGCTGTCACTCCTATTAGTCAAAAAAGGGAAAAACGTTTGGTATTTTGTGACTTGGAGAATGGTTAAAGTTCATCTGTGTTTAAATATAATTATAGGGTGCTAGTGCTCTCATCTTGATCCATCATGGTCACATAGTAGCCTTATCTGATGCTCTGTGAAATTGTATATGTGCAAGAGGAGAACAGCAAGGCCCAATGTGACTGACAACATGGATGGACTTTGAGGGCATTATGCTAAGTGAAGTAAGTCAGATAGACAAAGAAAAATACAGTACGGTCTCACTTCCATGTGGAATCTGAAACAAACAAACAGAGCAGAGTCATAGATACAGAGAATAGATCGTTGGTTGCCAGAGGTGGGGGTTAAGGGGTAGATCAAGTGGGTGAAGGGAGTCAAAAGATAAGCACTTCCAATAATAAACTCAATAAATCCTGAGGATGTAATATACAGCATGGTGACTACTGTTAATAATCCTGTATTATATATTTGAGAGTTCCTAAGAGAATAAATCTTAAAAATTCTCATCACAAGAAAAAAAATTTCTAGCTATGTGTGGTGATGGTTGTTAACTAGACTTATCGTGGTGGCCATCTCTCAGTAAATACATATAACAAATTGTATGTTTTATACTCGAAACTAATGTAACATATATATCCAATATGCCTCAATTTAAAGAAAGAAAGACCTGGTATGAATGAGTGCCAGGCCAGCTTTTAGCAACACTAGCTGATGGCACCAGGCCAGGCTCTGGATGGCAAGGGCTGCTTTTCTCTTCCTTAAGACATTAGTGGAATAACTGGCAAAATTTGCAAAAGATCTGTAAATTAATAGTTAATAGTAGTGTATCAACATTAATCTCCTGATTTCAATATTTGTGCCATGGTTATATAAGACATTAAGAACCAGCTGGTGAAAGGTATATAGAGATCCTGTGTGCTATTTATTTTATAGCTTTATTGAGATATATTTTGCATACTGTAAAATTCATTCATTTAAAATGTACAGTCCAGTGATTTCTGTATAGTCATAGTTAAACATCATCACCATAGTCTAATTTAGAATATTAGAATATTTAGCACATACACCCTGAAAAACCCCACATTAATTAGCAGTCACTTTCCATTTCCATTCACCTCTCCCAACTCCCAACAACTTCTAACCTGCTTTCCCTTTCTATTAGTTTGCTTATTCCAGATATTTCATGTAAATGGAATCACAGAATATGGTCTTTTGTGACTGGCTTCCTTCAGTTAGTAGAATGCATTTAAGGTTCATTCATGTTATGGCATATATCAGTATGTTTTTTACTGCTGAATAATATTCCACTGCACGGATATATCGTTTTGTGTTTATCCATTCATTGGTTGATGGACATGTAAGTTGTTTCTAATTTTGGTTATTATGAATTATGCTCCTATTATTATTTGTGCACAGGTTTTTGTGTGGATACTTGTTTTCGTTTCTTTTGGGTATATACCTAAAAGTGCTGGGCCAAAATGTTAACTCTATGTTTAGCATTTTGGAAGGCAGCTACGTTCACCATTATTACCACCAACACCACGTTTCAAAGAACTGCTTCAAAGTGTTTTTGCAAAACACCTGCATTTTGTATGAAGGTTCCTATTTCTCCACATCCTGATCACAATTTGCTATTGTCTGTCTTTCTGTGTGGTGTTTTGCAACATTTTTTGCAACTATAAATTCTTTCAAAAAACAACGAAATGAAGCATAAAAATAAATATGGAAAGAGGGGAGTCTCCAAAAAAATTTAGAATGAAACATGAAAATAATGTGTTACAAATGCTGTAAAATATATTCCCAAATCCAAGTAGTATGTAAGGTAGATATGTCTAGCCATTACAAGATTTTTGAACGATGTTTGCATTTCCCCTTACAATTCTTAGAAACTATTCTAAAATGTTCTTTTTATTACGTGTAAAACACCATAAAATGCATTCGCGAACAGTTGAAGCTCATTTTAAATTTATCAGGTTTGCCCTTTTATAAGTATTCAGTGGCTTTTTTTTTAAGTAAGTTATTAAGATAACATTGGTTGATACAATTATGTAATTTCAGGTGTACATTATAATTTGACATCTGTATATTCTATTGTGTGTTTACCACCAGAAGTCCAGTTTCCTTCAGCTACCACGTATTTGATCCCCTTTACCCACTTCACCCTTCCTCTACCCCCTATTTGACCTCCTTTACCCCATCTACTTGCCCCCTCCTCCCTCAACCCCTACCCTATTGTAACCACTAATCTATAGTTCATGTCCATGAGTCTCTGTTTGTTTGTCCTGTTCATTTATTGCTTTTAGGTTTATATCTCACATATAAGTGATATTATGTGATTTTCAACTTCTGTCTGGGTTATTTATTTCGCTTAGCATGGTTATCTCGAGGTCTGTCCACGTTGTTGTAAATGGCAGTATTTCATCTCTTCTTGTGGTTGAGTAATTCCATTTTATATATATATATATATATATATATATATATATATATATATATATATATATATATAATGTATATGTATATATACACATAGATGTATATACACATATATACACAGCTTCTTTATCCAATCAACTATCGTAGGACACTTTGGTTGTTTCCACCTGGCCACCGTGAATAATGCTGCTATGAACATTGGTGTGAAAATATCTTTACGAATATGGGTATTCAAGTCTTTGGGGTAAATACCCAGTAGAGGATTGCGATCATATGGTAGATCAATTCTTAGTTTTTTGATGAGCTTCCACACTGTTTCCATAGTGGCTGTACCAAATTGCAGTCCTACCAGCAGTGTATGAGGGTTCCTTTTTCTCCACATCCTCTCAACATTTGTTATTACTTGTTCTTTGATTATAGCCATTCTAACAGGTGTGAGATGGTATCTCATTGTGGTTTTGATTTGCATTCCCTAATAGCTAGATGTTGAGCATCTTTCATTTATTTGTTGGCCATTTGTATGTCCTCTAGGGAGAAGTGTCTGTTCAGGTCCTCTGCCCATTTTTTGATCAGATTTGTTTTTTTTTTTTTTGTTATTGAGTCATATGAGTTCTTTGTATATTTTGGATATTGCCCTTATCAGAGCGTTGCTTGCAAATATATTTTCCCATTCTGATGGTTGTCTCTTTACCTTGTTGATGGTTTCTTTTGCTGAGCAGAAGCTTTTAGTTTGATGTAGTCCCATTCATTTATTTTGCTTTTACTTCCCTTGCTTTGAGGTCAAATTCATAAAATCTTCTTTAAGTCCAAGGTCCTTGAGTTTAGTTCCTATGTTTTCTTCTATGCATTTTATTGTTTCAGGTCTTATATTCAGGTCCTTAATCCATTTTGAGTTAATTTTGGTGTGGTGATAGACAACAGTCTAGTTTCATTCTTTTGCAGGTGGCTTCCAGTTTTCCCAGCACCATTTATTGAAGAGGCTTTCCTTTCTCCACTGTATGTTTTTGGCTTTTTTGTCAAAAATTATTTGCCCATATAAATATGGGTTTACTTCTGGACTCTGATTCTGTTCCACTGGTCCATGTGTCTGTTTTTCTGCCAATACCATGCCGTTTTGATTACTGTGCTTTGGTATAATTTGAAGTCGGGCAGAGTGATGCCTCCAGCCTCGTTCTTTTTTCTCAGATGGCTTTGGCAATTGGGGTCTTTTGTGCTTCCATACAAATCTGATGATTTTTTGTTCTATTTCTTTAAAAAATCTGATGGATTTTGATGGGGATTGCATTAAATCTGTATAATGCTTTAGGTAATAGGTCATTTTAACTATGTTGATTCTTCCAATCCAAGAACACGGAATATCTTTCCATTTTTTGTATCTTCTTCAATTTCTTTTAATAGTCTTATAGTTTTCATTATATAGTCCTTCACATGTTTCATTAGATTTATTCCTAGGTATTTTATTCTTTTTGTTGCAATTGCAAAAGGAATTATTTTTTCCACTTCTTTTCTGACACTTTGTTATTAGTACAGAATGCTATGGATTTTAAACATTGATTTTGTATCTAAACTTTACTTGCTTATTGTTTCTAATAGTGTTCTTGTGGAGTCTTTAGGTTTTCTATATAGAAATCATATGTCATCCACAAATAGTGACAGTTTGATTCTTGTTTCCTTTGGATGCCTTTTATATCTTTCTCTTGCTGATTGCACTTGCTAGGACCTCCAATGTTATATTGAATAACAGTGGTGATAGTGGACAGCCTTGTCTTGTTCCTGATCTTGGAAGGTTTTTTAGTTTTTCACCATTAAGTATAATGTTGGCTGAGGGTTTGTCATATATGGCCTTTATTATGTTAAGGTACTTTCCTTCTATACCGATTTTGTTAAGTGTTTTGATCATAAATGGTGCTGTATCTTGTCAAAGGCTTTTTCTGCATCTATTGATATGATCATATGATTATTATTTTTTAATTTTTTATGTGGTATATCACATTAATTGATTTGCATATGTTGAACCATCCCTGTGCCTCTGGATGAAGCCCACTTGATCGTGGTGTATAATCTTTTTAATATGTTGCTGTATTGGTTCACTAGTATCTTATTTAGGATTTTGCATCTGTGTTCATGAGAGATATTGGTCTGTAGTTTTCTTTTTTTGTGTTATCTTTACCAGGTTTTGGTATCAGGTAATATTGGCCTCATAAAATGAGTTGGGAAGTATTGCCTCCTCTTCAATTTTTGGAAGAGTTTGAGGAGAATAGGTATTAAATTCTTTGAATGTTTGGTAGAATTCACTGGTGAAGCCATCTGGTCCTGGACTTTTACTTTTTGGTAGGTTTTTGATGATTGTTTCAATTTCCATACTGCTGATCAGTCTATTTAGATTTTCCAGTTCTTTTGATTCAGTCTAGGAAGGTGTATTTTTCTAAGTACTGGTCCATTTCTTCTAGGTTATTAAATTTGGTTTATATACTTTTTCATAGTATTCTGTATGATCCTTTGTATTTCTCAGTGTCTTAATTTCCCCTCTTTCATCCCTGATTTTGTTTATTTGTGTCCTTTCTCTTTTTTCTTTAGTGAGTCTAGCCAGGGGTTTGTCAATTTTATTAACCTTCTCAAAGAACCAGCTTTGTTGCATTTATTTTTCTATTTTTTTTTGTTTGTTTGTTTTGTTTTCAATTTCATTTATTTCTGCTCTAATTTTGAATTTCTTTCCTTCTGCTGACTTTAGGCTTCATTTGTTCTTCCTTTTCTAGTTTTTTAAGATGAAGCGTTAGGTTGTTTATTTGGGCTCGTTCTTGTTTTTGGAGATAGGCCTGTAATGATATGAACTTTCCTCTTATGACGCTTTTGCCATGTCCCAAAAGTTTGATATGTTGTACTATCATTATCATTCGTTTCTATGTATCTCTTGATCTCTCTTTTTATTTCTTCTCTGACCCAGTTATTCTTCAGTAGCATGTTGTTTAATCTCCATTTATTTGTGGTTCTTCCTGCTTTCTTTTTGCAGTTGATCTCTAGTTTCAAAGCATTATGATCAGAGAATATGGTTGGTATGATTTCAACCTCTTATATTTGTTGAGCTATCTCTTGTCCCAGTATGTGGTGATTCTTGAGAATGTTCCATGTGCACTAGAGAAGAATGTATAAGCAGCTGTTTTGGGATGAAGGCTCTGTAAATGTCAATTATGTCCAGTTGGTCTAATGTGTCATTTAAGGATGTTATTTCCTTATTGATTTTCTGTTTGGATGATCTATCCATATCTGACAGTGGGTATTTAGGACCTCTACTATGAGAGTGTTTTGGTCTGTTTTCCCTTTAGTATTCCCCGATTGGGAGCGTAGATATTAATAAGTATTGTGTCTTCTTTGGTGCATGATTCCCTTTATCATATGAAGTGTCCCTCAATATCTTTCTTTACATTTTTTATTTTGAAGCCTATTTTGTCCAATATTAGTACTGCTACTCCTACTTTTCTCTGAATGCCATTTGCTTGAAATATCATTTTCCACCCTCTCACTTTGAGTCTGTATTTGTCTTTGGAACTGAGATGTGTCTTCTGGAGGCAGCATATGGTTGGGTTTTGTTTTTTGATCCAATCTGCAACTCTGTGCTTTTTTATTGGTGAGTTCAGTCCATTTACATTTAGAGTGATTTATTGAAATATGAGGCCTTCTTATAGCCATTTTATCTTTTCCTTTCTGGTAGCTTGGTGTTTCCATTGCTTCCTTGTCCTTATTATTATTATTTTTTTCTTTATTCTGGTGGCTTTGTGGGTTTCCCCTCTGGTTCTTCTTTTTTATGTTATATACTTCGGTTCTAAATCTTCGTGTGTGTTACCATTACGAATACGTAAAGGATAGTGTATATATATATATATATATATATAATATATATATATATATATATATATGTACACACGCACACACACACACACACACAACACACACAGAGTAGTCCATTTTCTTCTGAGCGTGCCTTATCTCCACTCCCCTTTGCGAATTTGGATCTTTGAATCCTCCCCTTTTCAGTCACTGTTGTCTCATTTTGTCCCTATTATATGCTGAATGTTCATTACTATAGCAATCTTCTTCTTAATGTTTAAGCTATAATGCCCTGTTTGTAGTAAGGGTTGCACTCCTCTGTTTTTATTTGTCTGATAGTCACCTTACTCCTAATTATGTATTTTTTTTTTTGTCATTTTGTTTAGGTGAGCTGACCCCTTTCAATATTTCTGTAGTGCAGGCCTCGTAGTGAGAATTCTCTCAATTTTTGTTTATGTCTGGAAAGGTTTTGATTTCTCCTTCATCTAAAGGAGAGCTTAGCTAGATACATTATTCTTGGCTAGTAGTTCCTTTCATTTAATATTTTGAATATTTGATTCCATTCCATTCTGGCTTGTAAGGTCTGCACTGAGAAGTCCAAGAATAATCTAATGGGTTTTCCTTTATAAGTTATCGTTTTCTTCTGCCTGGCTGCCCTGAGAATTTTGTCTTTGTTGTTGATTTTTGATAATTTTAATACAGTATGTCTTGATGAAGCCCTTTTGGTATTGAGATAATTGGGTGTTCCGTTGACTTCTTGAATTTAAGCTCCAGCTCATTCCTTAGATTTGGGAAATTCTTGTCCACTATTTGTCTGAAAAGGCTTTCTAGTCCCTGCTCCTTTTCCTTGCCTTCGATAATGCCCATTATTCTTATGTTTCCTTTCCTGATGGTATCAGCTAGTTCTTATATTTCTCTTTCATTATTTTTCATTCTTCATGTTCTCTCTTCTTTCTTCTGATTTATTTCTAGATTTCTGTCTTCAATATCACTGGTCCTTTCCTACATTAGGTCAACTCTATTTCCCAAGCCTGTTATTTCATTTTTCAAACTCTTGCAGTGTGTTCTTTATCTCCATTTGGTTCTTTTTGAGGGTTTCAGTCTCCTTGCTAACGAATTCATTTTGCTCATCTAGTTGTTTTTCCAATTTCTGAAATTGTTGATATGAATTTGTTTTAGAACTCATTCAGTTTTTCCTAAGTATCATCCTAAATTCTATCATTTAAGTCACATATTTCTATGTCTGTAAGCTTATTTTCTGGAGATTTTTCTCTTTCTTTCTGAGATGACTTGTCACCTTGGTTTGTTCATGGTGTTTAATGACTTTCTCTGCCTGGCATTAATGAAAGTGTGTTCTCCTCTTTTTTTTTTTTTTTTCTAGAAAAGAAGATTTTATTATATAATATTCCTAACCTGTTGCAAAGAAGGTGTTTTCTTTTGGTTTCCAGTAGGTGATGTCTAAGCCTCTTGGATCTCTGCTTTTTATAAAGCCTTAGTAATGTCTTTTTTCCCTCATTGATGTTTAATCACGCCTGCTACCCTCAGTCTTAGTTCCTGTCAGTGTAGTGACAGTTTTGGTAGCATTTGCTCAGATTTCCCCTGGGGCTCCGTGGTGATTGGTTTCAGAGGTATGGGGGGAGGGGGCCTCTGGGTTGGGAGATAGGGGCTACAGCTCAGCCTTGGTTTTGCAACCATGGCTGGTAAAATCAACTGTTGTTTCTCTGGTTTCCCTGCTTTTCTGCGATTCCTGTTTCTCTGCCTTCTGTCCTGATGACCAGGCACTGCTGCCAGCCGCATGGAGCTCACAGCACTCCTGGTCAGGGCTGGTCAGGGAACTTGCCGCTCCTTCTCCCCTCCCCCTTCTCCTACAAGGAGCTCGGCTGCCAGAGGCAGCTTCTTTATTCCCAGTCCACCACCTGACACCCAGGTTTCTGACCTGTGTAGCTCTTATGTGCAGATCCCACACTCAAATGTGCTGGTGTACAGTTTGAGTGTTTTTTTGTTGAGTTTAGATGTTCAATTTATTGTTGTGATTTCAAGGGGAGAGATCCAAGGACGTCTCTCACTCCTCCCATTTAATCCAATTTCCATTTTTTAATTTTAAATTAAGCAAAAATCAAAACCAAAAGCCACTGGGTGGAGAAACATGACATAATCGCCTTTTACGCCTACCTTTACAATAAAAGAGAGAGCCTAAGCAATGTGAATCTCACAGAAAACAATGTAAAAGAAGCTTCCAGTAAGTGAAAAAATAGTGTGTATGTATGTGTGTGCGTGCGTGTGTACATTATTTGTGCGGTGTCTGTGTTGGGAGGAGAGATCTTGTTGAAGGTAGAATCTTCAGGTGATGAAACAGTGTATTGTGAGTGGGCTATGCTCTGGCTCAGGAGGGTCAAGGGAGGCAGAGCAAAAGCAAGACATGTGCTTGGGGAAGGGCAGATCTGCGTTTAGGCTGAAGCCAAGCGATCATACCATCATTGCCCATCAGCAGCCTCTGGTTTTTTCTTAAGGATGAAGTCCACCTGCCGTCATTTTTTCCTGCAACAGGAGTATAGCCTCTTCAAATGAGGGACAGGCAAGCTTCAGCCAAGCCAGCAGTGGATGGAGTGGGGCTTCTCACCTGTGTGACTCAGGATGGTGGATTTCCACCAGACACCCACATTCTGCCTCCTAGTAATGTAGGTTATGTACCCGCTGTCTCCTCTGCTGGGACTGAACCTTAGGCGCCTTGGAATTCTCCAGGGCAGGACTGGGTGCAATTAGGGGATGCCCAGTTCCAGGTGGCTGCACCGCTTGGGCTTGAGAGAGTCCACAGGGCTGGGACTGCAAGCCGGTTCCTCGTTGGGACAGGGTGGGACACAGGAAAAGGCACTAGGGCAGTCATGCAGCTCAAGGGTGTGGGTCAGTGTCTGGGCGCCACTCCCTTCCTGGCACCTGGCTGCAAAGCAGGATCTGGCCTCCTAGTCTTCACCCAGTCATTTATAATCTTAAAAAGTTATCAGATCCGATGGGCTGATCAGTTTCTTTCTGACGGGGAAGTGATGCAGAAGAAAACTATCACTTCCCACTTGGTTTTAACACATTTTGTGTGGGTACTGAAGTCTACTTCTTATTTTCTTCTACTAAGAAGCAACCAAACTTCTTAAACAAAACAAAGTTGTTTGTCAATCTCGTGAAAGAGGAAGTAAAGAAATTGCAATTATTTAATTCTATTGCTCACCCCTTTCACAATTTAGCTTGGCTTTGGAAAAAGTAAGCCCCAATCTGGAATGTAAGCAGGGCATTTTCCGGACGATGTTCGCTGAGGTATCTCAAAAGCTACAGTACGTGGCCTGGCACACAGTGGTGCCCACCTAACAGGCCTGCTACCACATCTCTTTTGCCCATCTGACAAGGCAATGGTCGATGCCAGCTCGAGTGGTGCACAGCAGACCACTGGCTGGTGCCCGGCCCTGGGAACCACGTAAGCAATGGCGTTCTCCCAGAGCTCCTTTAGATCGTCAGACATACTAACCCCGTTCTTCCCCACGTTCCCAACTCTAGTACTAATTGACAGACTTATATTTTGGGCGGTGATAGTTTTCCTCCATACTTGAAGAGACTGAGAAGAAGTATTACAGAACTGCTAAAAAATGTACATTTAATTTTCTTTTGTATTTCCTCTTAAGAATCAAATTTTGAAAAAAATAGAAAAAGGCTCTATACAATAAAATGTTGTCTGGGAGATAGGCTGATATTTTTTATCTTTCTCTTTATAATTTTGTGTATCATCTGAAGATTTTTTGTAATCAACATTTATTTCTTTTATAATCCACACAAGAAATATCCATTTGCAAAACAAAAAACAAACTCATTGACTTTGAAAAATACATATAAAGGGGTCATGTTAATTATCTTATAGCTAGCTGCCTGTATTTTTTTCCCTTAGCCGCTAGACAATGCCTGCCACACAGTTGGCTTCAGTAAATACCAGTTGAACGAATGAATGAATATCCTTTCCACGATCTCTCTCAGAGGAAAAACATGTTCATTTAACTTGCTTGTTTTTCAATAAGTGTATGTTGGGATTTTTAATATAATGAACACCTCCTGCAATTATAGAATCATCTTTTTTCTTCAGCTGACTCTCTTCACTCAGTATATGCTATATGTATTTGTGCATTCAAATTGGCTGCGTATAGTCAAATTGGCTGCTATTAGTTCTTAGAGCAGCTTGAGACTTGATTACTCTCTGGGTGCCTTGAAGTCCAATCCGAGTTAATCTGTATAGTCTGTAGCAAGCAGCTTCATCAAAAAATATTCGTGTGCTGACTGTCAGTTTGTATGAAAGTTTACTTCCTCAGCAGAGTGGCCAAATAATCTTCAGCCCTACAAAGCTCTGGGTTTCTGTTTCTTTCACTACTTTCGATTTCCTCTTTTGAATATGGGAAATTCAAAAGAGGGGGCTTCAGCTGCCTCTGTGGACTTTAGCATAGAGCAGTGGTCCCCAACCTTTTTGGCTCCAAAGATGGATGCTCCTTTGAGAATCTAATGCCTGATGATCTGAGGTGGAGCTGAGGTGGTGATGCTAGTGCTGGAGAGCGGCTTGCAAATACAGATGAAGCTTTGCTGGTTTGCTGCTCACCTCCTGCTGTGCGGCCTGGTTCCTAACAGGCCATGGAACAGTACCAGCCCGCAGCCCAGAGGTTGGAGAACTGGCATAGAGAACTGAGCAGAAAGTGGTGGCCCCGAGAGGTTTCTCACGCTATTTAAAACTGAGGTTCCTTTCTAGGGACAGTTACCTTATGTGGTGGGAAAGGCTGCTTTTACTCAGCCCAGCTCAGAAGAGCAGCATGAGAGGGATCAGCATCCCAGACAGACCAATTAGCTTATTCTGAAAAAACCTCTCACCTGAGATTCTTACTTGAGGAAAAAAAATATTCAGTAGTTTTTAACCCTTAGCCGTACAAGATTAAAGATCAATAGCAGGAGTAGGAAGAAAATAACAAAAGACAACTTCCCTGAAATCTTTATAGTGCCCGGTGATGTTTCTAATAATTTTGGGACCTATGTCAGCCTGTCTCCCCATTCAGTGGTCCTTAACACTTATGGTTCGTGACAGCCACTTGGAGAGCTTGTTTACCATGTAGATTCCTGGGACCTATCCTCTGAGACTGTGATCTAGGTGGAATGTGCCAGGGTCCAAGAATCTGTACCAAGCACCCTTGGGGCCGCTGCCCCTCTACTGTCACATAAAGTAGAGAAAGATGGCTCTTCTGAGTAAACACAGCTCGGTGCAAATGAGCACCCTTTCCTCCAGGCAGGTAAAGCCCGTGCCAGGGCCTCCAGCTTGTCTGCACTAGCCCCACTTGTCCCTTTGCTGCCAACCCACACAGAGCCTCCAGTGCCAGCAGCCTTGCAGCGCACACGTTGTAAGCTTCAACACTGGGCTTTTCATTTCTCTTCTGTTCCGAGTAACTGTAGATCCAATCCAATCTGGCAGACTTTTGTCATGCACCCGATGCGTGTAAAAGCCCCGTGTTTCGATTTGGCAGAGGTTATGGAGCTGTTCTTAGCTCCCTCTTCACAGCTAGCAGCTCTGCCCGTCGCCGAGCGACCACACAGCTATTCGTTTCGTGTTCTCTGTAAAGCCACTTTACAGATCTTAAGGTAGATATGTGACACATGTCTATGTATGGGTTTTCTTTTTTGTTATTACAGTTTCTAAATGGACTTACCAAACCATGCAAAATAAATAAATAAAGGAAAAATAAAGGATCGCTGACGTGGCAGTTATTAAACACTTTTCTAAAATTCTTCAACGCTCATTCCATCTAGAGGTGAGGTCTGTGTCCTCTCTCACTTGAACCTGGACTCTGTGATCTTCTGACCATATAATATGGCAGAAGTGACTTTATGCCACTTTCTGGGTCAGGCCTTATGAAACCGGCAGCTTCTATTTCCTATCTCTCGTGATGCTTGCTACTGAGACCCAGTAGCCCATTGAGAGGTCCAGATGAGGAGGACTGAGACCCATTCCACACTTCATCTGAACTCCGGTTAGTACCAGCTTGTCAGCCACCTTGAAAGAAGAGCCTCTTTGTTCAGGCCCCCTCAGCCGAAGCCGTGAGGACTAGACATGCCATCTCCTCTGAGCTCTGCACTAGTTGTGAACTTGTCAAAAAAATAAATGATTGTCGATACAGCCACCAAGTGTTCGGGTAGTCTGTTCCCAGAAATACATATCTGATAGAGCGGAGGGCAAACAGTATACTATGTATGGATTAAAACAGTTTTTTTCATTATGAAAGAGGGAATTGGGCACTTGAACAAGTTTCTTCCCTGACTCCAGTTTCTCATGAAGAACAACAGCCTTAAGAAATGACATGAATTCTGATCACAAGACAAAATAATTGTAAATATGTATGGTTACAGATGTTAACCAGACTTTTTGTAGTGATCATTTTGCAGTATATACAACTATTGGATCATTATGTTGTACACTTAAAACTAATATAAAGTTATAGTCAATGATACCTCAATAAAAATAAATAAATATAAACAAGTCAGTATGGCGGGGGGGGGGAAGAAATGACATGAAAATTGAAAAGGGAAAAAATTCACCCTGTACCATTACCCATTCATTTCTAAAGAAATAGTAATATATTCTTTTTCCATTCATCTATAACCTGTGGCCTATATTACATAAAGATTTCTACACCATCACAAATAAAAATTCACCTTTTTCCTACTCTGAGTGTTGATGCCAGAGTATGGCAGTTTGCTGCTGTATTCACATGCTCTTTTCTATTGTATTTTGTTCTTTAATTTGTTGTCTTGCTTCTTTCAGTGTGTGTCTTTGTATGTGCCCCTACATCTAGCATACTCTTATAATGATAAAAGGTGTTTAATAATTGATTGTTGAATGGGAAGGAATAAATGAGTAAATATTATGGTCTTTATTGTATGTATTACACATATATATGATAGCAATTTATTTAATTCCTTAGTTTCTAATTTACGCAACCCGCTACACACATATAAACATATAGTGCTTAATTTGGTGGTTTATATGGAGTAAGAGAAAATTCAAACAACAAAGCCATTAGTTGGGACAGAAAGTAAAATTAGTGGTTGGCAGGGGTTCAAGTGAGAGTTTCTAAAAAAAGAAAATTTTCTAGAATTAGTGGTGATGGTTGCATAACTGTGTGATTATACCAAAAAACCATAGAATTGCATTTTAAAGGTGAATTTATGGTATGTGAATTATAACTTAATTTTTAAAAGCTGTGAGTTAGAAATACTTTTTTTTTTCATTCTTAAAAAGAAAATCGGCAGCTGGAGCTAAACTGCATTCAATGCATTTATCTAATTAACATCTAGAGTAAATAGAGCCGTCATTCATATCAAACAAAGGCCAGCTTATTGTGAAATTATAATAAATTAATAGTCTTCTAAGGAGAAAATTTGTCTTTATATAATATTTTCACAAAAATGTAAACACTTCCAGATGTGAATGAGGACAAAAATTTATATTTTTCAACAGCTTTATCACGTCATGTGTAAATGAATCTTAATTTACTTTGCTTATACTCTGAGTCCATTGCTATAAACATTGTTTGAAATCATGATAGCTCTCCAGATGAAGTAATATCCTAAAATAAAGGTGATGCCAAAGATCATTTTATTTATTACCCCTTGTTTTTTAGTGAAAGTGAATAACCAAATACACAGCATTAAACTCAATGGAAAAAGAAGAGTCTATGCCCTCCAAATAAATGTTTTGAAGGACCCAGCTTGACAAAAGCATGCTACAGAAAAGTAGTCCAACTTTCATAGTTGTTTTCCTAACCAAAACATTCCCTCAGGTGAGAGAAAATGAAAGTGAATTAAGACCAAATGATTGCCACTCACTTGGTTAAAGGAGGAGATAAAATTATGAAACTCGTTTCTGTGACCTCTGTTATTACAATCCTCATCCACTTCCAAGTTACAGCTCATGCCAGTAACTTCTGTCAGTTTACGTCCAGTGAAAATACATCCCAGAAGGTTGCAATTGAGAATATTGCTTTAGGGTAAAGTAAGTGTTCTGGAGAGACTGTGATGTTCATTTCTTGTGTAAACTATATCTTTTTTGTGAAGTTCTTAACTGCAGATTAAATTCCTGTCTTTTGCAGCAAAGACTCTATTTCTGGTGGAATACTGTCTCCATTAACTCAATAGCTACAGACTTGTAGATAGGCTCAGCTTTCTTTATTAAATTTTGATAATGTAATGATTCTGGTATTTACACATATTTCAAAATGATCACCATAAAGTCTAGTCAATGTCTGTCACCATACATAGTTACAATTATTTTTTCTTGTGATTGGAATTCACGTCATTTCTTAAGGCTGTTATTCATGAGGAACTGAGTCAGCGGGAGGAAATTTATTCAAGTGCCAAATTCCCCTCATTCATAATAAAAAAAAAATTAAATCCATCCTTATTATTTGCTCTACTCTACCGTTACCTATTTCTGGAAATAAACCATTCAAACATAATAGGGAAAGATCATGTGTAGGCTGCAGTTAACAGAACTCACTTAACCTGCTCCTCTTCCCCAAAATAGAACAAAAAATAAGAAACAAGAGCTTGAGGGGAGGGTTATAAATAGCTCTTAGAAATAACCAGAACCAGGTACTTGAACAGGTTTGAGATCTCTTCTGTGTCTCATTTTTGTTCTCTTCCATGGTAGACTGGCCTTCGCTGAAGTAGAGAGTGGTCACGTGGCTCTAGGCAGACAAAATTGTATCAGATGATGGGGTGCCTCTCTGCAGGCTGGAGCAGAACCTGCAAAGATTTAACTTGTAATAGCACAGGCTTGCCTGCCACTTGAGAGTATGAGGAGAAGAAGGCACAATTGCCCCGGTGTGTCTTTTGGTCCTGTGTAATGGCTTAGTAGATATCTGTGTTTAGTAGTTCTTGTTCTTAGTGGAAAGCTGTGTGTTTCTCGTTTCACTGGCATCACAACATTCTTAGATGTTCTAAGACTGTTGGACTCAGCTCAGTTACCCGGCCCTGGACTCTCAAGAGATTTGAGGCTCCTCCCCCAAATCAAGGAGGTCTACTGATTTCTCTTAGCTTCTTCCTCATCCTAACCAGAAAGAAAACCAGGTTGTATATGAGAAAATTGTAGCTATGTAGAAAATGGAAGCTTCTGGAGCCTTTAGACAACTTCAATTATTATGCAAACCTGCCAGTTCTTGACCAAGGGCAAAAAAAGAATACATAATTAAAACAGTGGACCAAAAACTTGAGGACTTCCTAGGAAAGCTAGTAATTTGTACCCATTCAAATGCAAAATATTTGTTCAAACATTCCAACCTTTTCTCCACATCATAGAGAAATTTAATCTTTATTTAGGAAGCTGGAAAACAGTTTAAGAGGTCAATGATGGTAAATTACAGTAAACTACTAAGAACCTGACGATTGCAAAATTTTCTCAAGAAACTTGTAAATTTATATTTTAAAAAGTTTTTATTTTTCTTCAAAGTAGTATGTGCAAATGATTAACAGTTTTCAAATAGTCCAGAAGGGTTTATAATGAAAAGCATGTTTCCTGTTCCACCCTTCTATTGTTCCACAGAGGAGTATAGTTTTAACTCAACTATTTCTGTTTCTTTTTAGTTTTCTTGGACTTATCCCCATATCTCTGATAATATTATTATACTTTCATTTCTTGATTAATAGCTTTAGACATTGTCTATGACTTCCTGCATGATAGAGGAGTATTACGCATTTACAGCTTTCCCCTTCCTCTGTTACTCCCAGGATAGCACCAGCACTATTCTTAGTTCCTACTGTAATTCTTTGTTTACTTTAAAATGCTATCCATAGACCCTTGAATTTGGTTCTCAACCTTAGATATCCCATTTTGTAAGATGAGAAGATCAGTGTCCTTACCATTCCCTTCTTTTCTCCTCCCCATTTCTACTTCTCAAACTTCTGGGAATCTATTTTACTTTTTTTTTTTTTCAGAGTTAATAAAAAACTTACATTCTGTCCTGTGACCATAATTAGGTAATCTGTACTTTGCCTATTGGTGACTCTAAATAATTCAAAAAGCATATTAACATGATCGTACTATCATTAAGGGCATAGCCAAGCTTCACTTTTCTTTACCCATTTAATAAAACCCTTACTAATTGCTGGACACTTTTCTAATCACTCTACATTTATGAACTAACTTAGTCTTATGTGGAAGCACTATTAACCTATTTTATGAGTGCTAAAGCTTTCCAGAAGAGAATTAAGCAACTTGCCAAAGTTACAGAGTTAATTAACTAATGAGAGTCAGAAATTAATTTTCCCTTTGAAGTTTCTTTGTCTACTTACCTTTCCTGCTTTAATAATTTCCTCAATGCTAGCTTCAAATCTTTGGAATTTGTTTTCCCTGATAGCTCCTTCCTGAAACTTCTAACTTCTTGCTCCAATTTGGATGGACTTGCTGTGATTCTAGCCATCTGAAACTTTTCTTTATTTCTCCCCAGGGTTTTTTTAGTTTTCAAGTCATCTTCTTTCATAGTTTATTCTTTCCTTTGGCTAACTCAGATTGAATGGGACATCCTAAAATAGAGGGTGTGGGGAGTACATTTTTTGGGTCCTTCGATGTCTGAAAATATTTTTATTTTCCCTCATATGTTTATATTTTATTAGATTTAGGATTCTGTGTTTAAAATAAATTTTCCTCTGGAAGAATGAGATGAAAGAGGGAACTCAGTGCAAAAAAAAAAAAAAAAAGGGGGTTAAAAAGAAGAAAAGAGATAGAAATAGAAAAAGAGATAAATAGGAAGCAGACAATAAGATGATAAACTTTTTTCCCAAATGTATTAATAAATCACATTAAATATCTTAATTAAAACACAAAAATTGTCAATCGGATTTTAAAAATAAAGAAATAAATCTAGCTGTGTGTTCTTATTAAGATTTGCCAGAGCATACTATATAGAAACTTTAAAAGTCAGGAGATAGATCAAATTTTACCAACAAGCCAAAAGTAAGCTAGTATTGCTATATTAACATCAGACATATAATACTATAATGCAATGAAAGTGAATGAAACTCACCTGTCTCTATCAACACGGGTGAGTCCAAAAAACACAGTGAGTGGAAAAAAGCAAGTTAGAAGTATACGTACGGTATAGAAATTTTCACAAACAGAATACATGTTTTATGATAATATATATTTCAAAACCAAAGTTATATTGGTCAGCAATACATGCATATGTGGTGAAACTGCAAGGAAATCATGGATGTTATTAGTGCAAATCTTAGATTACTTCTGGCAGAGAAAGAAGGGGCAAGATCAGGGGCAGGATCGCAGGTGTGTGTCACAGGTACTGGTGATATTAAGTACCCTAGCATAGTGATGGTTCGTGTGGTGTTCATTTTATTATTGTTTTTAAGCCTTGTTTGTATGTTATGAATATTCTTGCCAACAAATTTCCTTCAGAATTTTGAAGGTATTGTTCCATGTCTTCCAGCAGCTGTATTAGTGATGAGAAGTCAATCGAATTCTCATTCCTTTGGAAGAGATGTTTTTGGAAGGTTTTAGATTTTTCTTTTTTATGCTTGTGTTGCTGAAATTTCACAATGAGGTGTCCAATTGTAGATTTCTCCACTTTAATTGCGGTTGGGTCCTTCCTGGCCCTTTACTCAAAAGACGCCTGTCCTTCAGCGCTAGGAAAAATCTCAGGTTGCTTTCAGTTTATTACTTCCACGCCAGTGCATGGCTTAATTCTATTCTCTGTTGTTTTCAATGTTGCTGAAACAGGATTTTCCAGGCTTTACAGGAAAGAAATATCTCCTCGCTTGTTTTGACTTCCTCTAAGACTACTCCAAAATATAGCTTCCTCTATTTTTTCTTTCATGTACCCATTCCTCCATCTACTTTTTCGTCTTCTTGAAATTCGTTGAACGCTCTCCTGTCTTCTGACCCTCCTCCCAATCTCTGTTTAACTAAAAGTCTCCAGGAATATTTTTAAATGCTAAAATCTAAGCTCTTCATCTGTTGGCGTTTCAGTTCACAGCTTCTCCATCAGTTTTCTGAGAGATAGAGAGAAGACATGAGGGCGGACTGAAGTACAGCCAGAGAACTGAAGAACCATACCTGCATACTGAATGAACACCATAAATAATCCTTATTCCTTAACTGTGTAATCTTAGACAAAGTTGATTCTCTTATCAGTTTGGGGTAAAATGGAGGTAAGAATATTCGGCTACACCAGTGAACAAGACAGAGAAGTTCCCAGCTTCCTGCAATTTACATCAAACGTCTTACCTCTGATAAACAGATTGGTACCTCCACCTCACTCCCATGGTTTAGCCCCACGGAGGAGCCTTTATTTTGGACAAAGAAAGAAATGAACGTTATGACTACTAAATTCAGATAAACTGGTGTTGGTGAAGAGCCACGTCTGTTGGCACTGGGGGTGAACTAAGTATGCGCTCTCCCGCCACAGCGCCTTTGCGCATGCTCTTTCCCTAGCTGCTTGCACTGCAGGCAGGTCCCTCTTGGCTAGTTAATTCCTAACCAACCTCTAGAAATCTAAGTGCAACCACTTGCTTTCATCAGGAAGCTTTCCCTGACCGTGACCACGTCAGCCTGCTACCGTCAGCTCTCCATACTGTGTCTTCCATTCTGTTAATTTAACGTCCCCCCACTAGACCACCTCACAGGGTTTTATTATATAACCTCTGCATAGATTCCTCTCAAATTTTATTTCAGGCCCTCTCTCTCGTCTTTCAACTCAAGAATATCAAACTGTCCAGTATTTCTCAGTGTCTTTGTGCTGTATCTACATATCTAGCTGACCCAAGCACCATTTTCTTGCTGACAAAGCCTGGTTGTTTGGTTCCACTGATTAAGTAAAATTCTATTTCTCTTCTCTATTATGTAGTGACCACTTTCATTTTTTTTCCTTTCTAAATGTTGTTTTTATTTATTTGGAAAAGATAATTCATTAAATGGTACAAAATCACAATCTATAAAGGAATTTATAGTGCAGAGTAAGTCTCCTTCCCTCTCCAGTCCCACAGTTTACACTGTCCTGCTTTAAGAAGGAGTTGCTGATTGCCAGCTTCTTTTGTATCCTTAGGGGACAGTAGATGCACTATATAGCATGTCCATCTAGATATTGTTTTCTTTTTTTTACACACGATAGCTGCACACTATTCTGGGCCTTTTTAAAAAATTTTATTTATCAATGTATTCTGAAGGCTTTCTCTCTCTCTCTCTGAATGTTTAAAGCTACCAAATTCTTTTAAAAGGCAGAATATTGATTTGTTTCCAATAACATTCGACATATACAGTAACCCCCAAATATGCGCAACCATTACTGTCTTCTTTTCAAAGTATTTTATATACTTTATTTTTTATGTCTTAGCAATTTCTTTTTTCATTATCCAGTGTAAAAGTCTTTGAAATAGCTTCTGATGTTTTGGAAGAGCATAATACACACATAAGGCTAAATCTATGATGTAGAAAGGAGTAAAGGGACAGATTAGTATCAAGAAAGGTAGTTGCTCCTTATCTCATCTCACTCGTGGAGATGAACAGGTGGGGAGGTAGCTGCACAGTGTTAAAAAAAGAGTTTAGCAGTGGAAGTGGAGCTGCAGGCAGGACCACACCAAACCTTACAAGTTCTTTTAAGCCCTGAGAAGATCATGGTTTTCCCTATCTTATCACATGTAGTATCAAAATAAATGTTTATTTTTGAAATGCCCCTATCATTTACTTGTTTGTGGAAATTCAAATAGATGTTTCAGTTTGCCAAATTTTAGATAAATAATTCAAAAAGCATCCTGTTCTTCCCTCTCTCTTTGTGTCCCTGTTTTGGAGTGTGTTAGTTAGCTTCTTGGATCATCCAGCACTGTGCTGGATATGAGTGAGTGTGAGCGACGTAGCTGGGCATCACTGCAAGCACTGATAATCCAAAGGTAAAACAAGACACAATCCTGACTAGGTCACTCTTTCAGGGAAGACAGACAAACAGCAGGGCAATATCAATTCCATGTGGTAAGTGAAAAAAGGATGCTCTAATATCACATTGAAAGGGTCTTCCTCTAGATAGAGTCTAAGCTAGGTTCTAATCATCTCAGTCACCTATTTCTAGATCGCTAACTTCATTAATTATGTTCAGTGCTCAAGGATAAGTTTATTAACACGTGCTTGAGAATATCTTATTACAAGTCCCTATTACCCATTGCATGCATGTAACAGATTGTATTTTCCACCACACTTTTGAATATTCCCATCCCACATACCCTTCCTACAGTGTGACTGATATTCTTACCACTGAGAGACATAGGAGGCTTTGTTTCCTCTCTTTGAAACTGGGTGGAGGCTTGTGACTGCCTGACCAATGGAACACGACTTCTGAGATTGGTCGTACAAAGGATCCCTCCACCCTTGGCACACTGCCATGCTTATCTTTGGAACCCATCACCACGCTGTGATGAACCTAAGCTACATGGAGAGGCCACATGTGGGTACTCTGACCAATAGTCCCAGCAAGCCCTCAGCCAACGAGTCAATAAGCATCAAATGCCAGGTATGTGAATGAATGAGCTTCAGACGGTCTCAGTCCCACAAACCTTTGGGTTCTTTCAACTGAGCCTCAGATATGATTGAAGCAGAAAATAAATCATTCCCATTGGTTCCGTCTGATTCCTGACTCCACAGAAAACCATGAGATGCAAATACATGATTCCTTGGTTGTTTTAATATGAGAAAATTTGTTATGCAACAAATAGGCAGCTAATATGCACAAAAGCTATTTATGAGGATTTTTTTTTTTTGTAGAAAGATATAAGGAACTGGAATGATGGTAAACATATTAATCTTCCTAACTTGCAAAAATTAAAGCACAATACTTTTTATTTGGGTATAATGAATGACATGACACTTTTAACTTGTCATCTAGTAAGTACTTGAAAAGCCAAAAGCAGAGTAGTTGTTATAAGCATAAGTGACACCCATGTGTTCATATAAATAAGTCTGGAGAACTCAGATATCGGAGCCAACCCGAGATGTTAAAACCTGCAGCTAATATAAGACTGACTACATATCTGATTTAAGGTTCTGCTTTCCCAATAAGCAGTGGTATTTAAACATTAGTGTTTTTCAGAGTCACCATGTAATTGTGTTAGAAACGTAGACTCCCAACTTCTCCCTCTCCCTGAGTATTTTCACGCAAGGTAAGGTTTAGGAATCAGTATTTCTTCAATCCACATGCAAGTCAACTATAGGTAGCTCAATGTTATCATCTATTTGAAAGTATGTTTGAATTCTGGCAGTGTAGACAGTGTAGGCTGAGGGCAGGATGACCAGTCCGGGTTCCCTTCTGAGCTTTTAAAGGCAGATGCCCCGTCATATCCACCCCGTGTCCCCAGGGCTATGCAGGCTCTGTTAGAACGGGGATGCTCCCTTCCACTTCATCAGGTGGCTGACTCCTTGCCTCAGCTCCCCAAGCAAATGCTTACACTTTAGGGAAATGACTCATCTGTGAGACTTATAAGAATTTTCTGCTTCTTAGGGGTTTTTTTTTGATGACTTGAGATGGAGGAGCTTGTAGGGCGTGATTAATGAAAAGAGATTTAGTGAGAAACATAAAGGAAAACATTTCACAAACAATTGTTGGGAAAGGTTATCCAGTCATTCAACAACAGTTCTTGAATTTGAGCTCCATAATGATAGCCCCTGCTTTCTTTATTTAAACTACTATATTCCCAGAACTTCAAATAACGTCCAGCAAATAACAAAGGCAACTCTCTTGGCTACTTAGTATGTGCCAGGTACTCTTCTAAGAACTTTATGTATATTAATTTATTTTATCTTTACATCAACCCTATGAGGTAAGTACTATTATCATCCCCATTTTGCAAGTTCATAAACCAAGGCATGGAGAAGCACAAAGTAAGCACTAAATAAATACTTATTGAATGAACTATTTGTGGAGTGCTTCCTATGCGTAAAACTATCTGCCCAGCTCTGAAGAGGATAAAGAGGTGACAACTTGTTCTGTCCCAGGGAGTTTCCTTCCTCTATGTTAACCTGTTTTGTAAGATTCTAGATTGCGATTCCATGAAAATTGGACAGAGCCTACCTTCCTCCATCCCCCACTTCCCATCCTTCCATGAGCCGATGTTCTTGGCTGAACCTTTGAGAAGGCAGTGTAAATCAGATGAGATGACAGTAATTTCCTTTAGAACGCCAGAATAATCATTTATTTCTGAAGAAATTCAGGTAACTCCGAAGCAGTCAGTTTCCTGGAAATGATTTTCAGTACTGAGTCAGCCTTTGAAACTTGACCGTCAGTAATCCACACAGTTAAAACTGAGTCCACTTTTGGGCTCAGAGAGACACAAATGAGGGAAGTTTTCTTATGTCTGACCCTCTCCCTTATGTCCCTCCTCATTCATTTTTCTGGCCGTTACTTCCCCCCACCAAATGTGGAAAACAATGATTCAGTAGTTTGATTCCTCCGTCCAATAGTTACACTTTTTGTAACCATCCTCAGCAGAAATTATTTGCCCACCCTACCCTTCAAGTGAGAGAAGCTCTCCAAAAGGTCTATAGTTTCATTCAAATGGTCACATTCAAGGGCGTTATTTGGTCTCTCGCTTTGGAAATGTTGTGAGAGACACCTGCAGTCCTGGCAGGATGCCTGGTGCTTGGAGCAACAAGGTCATCAGAAGCAGGTGTGGACTTGCACACAAGGACACATTGCAGGGAGGGTGCACATGCCTGACCAATTCTGAGACTTCTTGCTCTAGGGATGAGGATGGGAAAAAGATACTTAAGAAGAAATAGCTGAAAACATGGTAGTGGCCTTGAGGCTGAATGGGATAAAGTAAGACAGCATATTTTAGGGTATGGTAATGCTTCAGGTTTAATTACAGATTTACAAACACATATTGCTGACACTTTTCAAAAACAGCTTCCTAAATTACAGGGGATCGCAGTGCTACAAAGCATGGTCAATAGTATTGAAGACTTAGATCCTATTCCACAAATTCATGGGTTAATGGGCTCATCTATGCTTCTTGGATATTAATTTGTTTGTTACTTCTTTTTCTTTGTTTAGTCTGGAAGAGATTCTCAAGAAGCCAAGGATTAAGAAAGACTCAGGCTGCTGTATTCTCAGTAATGCTGAATAAAATTCAGCAAAAAGAAAAGGGGGATATGTTGTGAGAAATGCCTGCAGTCCTGGCAAGATGCCTGGTGCTTGGAGCACCAAGTTCATCAGAAGCACATGTGGACTTGCACACAAGGACACATTGCAGGGAGGGTGCACACGCCTGACCTATTCTGGGACTTCTTGCTCTAGGGACGAGGATGGGAAAAAGATACCTGAGAAGAAATAGCTGAAAACACTGTAGTGGCCTTGAGGCTGAGTCTGGGAATTGGCTGTAGTTTGTAATTACTAACCTGATAGTGACTAATAATAATAACAAGGCCAGCTTTGTGAGAGAGAATAAAAGCCATGGAGACAGGGGTGGGGGATGCTAGCTAGCATTGCCATTCCTTGCCATTCCTCCTCTCCCTTATCCATGTTAGTTTAGTAAAAGCTTTTCCAGACTCCGACTCTTCTTCCTAACCATCTCCGCAACGGGAAACAAACACTCTCTTCTTCTGTCTTCCTTCCTTCTTCTCCCCTTACACAAGCTGCTCCTTCTGAGCTTTTCTAACCTTTTCTTTTCTAACTAATGTCTACATCTTGGGGTTCCTCAGGGCTGACTCTAGACACTTTCCTTATCTCTTTCTACACTCCTTGCTGGTCTCATTCATTACCATGATTCAAGCACCATTTTAGTGCTAACGAATGCTAAATTTCTATTACCACCCCGAGTTTCTCCTTTGACCAACAAACTCTTGGCATCTGCTTTCTTGCCTTTTTCCTTGGATGTCTTATTGGCACATCAGACTTGACAAATCCAAAAAGAACTTTAAATTTTCTCAAAACCTATTCTCCACCCCACTCGTCTTCTTCATTCTGCTTGGTGGTTCCACCTGCCACTTGGCTGCTGAAGCTGGAAAACAGGAAGTCATCCTGAATTTCTTCCTTTTCTTCATATCCTCAATCTAATTAATTAGCATATAGTTTTCTTGATTGTATCTCTCAGAGTTTAGACTCATATAGTCTTGAAGGCTGGAAACAAACAAAATGGCTATCTTTTAACTGCTAGAAATCTGTGTCTTTTGCTTTCAGTGAAAATTGTGAACTGTGGGGAAGATCCTTCCTTTGTATGAGGAGAAATAATTTTATTTTCATTTTTAGAATAAAAAAAGTAGTTTCTTGATTTGAACTAATCCTCAGATGTTTTTAAAGCATATCTTTAATATGGAGGTCTAGAGTGCTCAGAAGCAGATAACTCGTTCGATTTTAAATGTAGGTAACTTCATGGTCATATCTGAACCTGAATTCACAACACAGGAAGCATTTTCCACCACCAGCCGTTCCTGGATTATTACAGGCCAGGCTGACAAGACTTGATATGTACTGGCAGTGGGCAGACTAAGATAGTGCTGGAATTGGGGCTAAAGGAACATAAAGGGATAATCATTTAGGGAAAAGTGTACTGATTTCTGTTCTTCAAATTTAAAACTGAGCTCCGTTCACCTTAATGTCTCAGATTAACACATCTCTATGTTGTTTCAATCAATAAAAGCAAAAAAGATGCGCAGCGAGGTGAATATTGTGGGTCATACAACTATAAGACAAGTCTCTCCACTAATGTTCCCCTTTTTTATCCCTCCCCCTGCTGTCTTTGGGATCATTTGGACTTTGCTGAAATTGTCCAAAGGCAAATACATTAGATTAGGATACTAAATATACAGTTTAGTAATCTAGAGTTTGTTTCCTGGTGGTGATTTGGGAGACATGGTAGGCAGGGCAGGGAGGACACCAGGGAGATGTTTTCCTTGAGATGCCGTGAGGAGGAGGGAGAGAGGAGAATACATTTTGAAGGTCGCCGAGCCTGAGGGAAGCATAGGATTGCTGAGTGCCTGCTCTTTATTTTTCTCTGTTAAACAGTCGTATGTGGAGGCTTATATCTAAACTCAAGGACATATCATTGAGTGACTTATTTGTAAGCATCCTTGCTCATCCTTGAGCTTATACTATGTTCCGCGTGGCTTTGAGAGCAGGTGCTGCACTGCTTGGTGTCTCTGCTGAAATCACATGGTCACCCACCTGCTTACGTCCCCAGCTCCAAGGCATATGATTCTGCTGCCATTTCCCCCCTGAGGGTTGCAACTTTGTGAGGGGAGAAGCAGTCTGGATTCTCCTGCAGATACAGACATTCATCCCTCACTCTGACATCTTTCACGATTTAATTTTCTTCCCTTCCACCAGCCCCAAATCCTTGAAACAATCTAATAGATAACTTTGCAGCCAAAGTTCACCATGGTGCCAGGCCTCACTGCTTCCTGAAGATATCGCTTGTTAATTGTTTTTATTCAACGTGCTAAACAGATTTCTGGCTACATATGTGGCTGTGTTATTATTGTTTTTTTCCCCTCTTGGCAAATGCATAAGGTCAGTGCTTACTAAGGCTTTTGTAATGCTCTGTTGTAAGAACTGACATTAAGGAACATAGTTCCTTTTCCCATTCACAGTGTATGTGCCCAACCTCAGGCGAACTTTTAGACCCGAGAAATTACTGATGCTTATGTGTATGACACTTTGTAGTTGAAAAACCATGTTCCTTTACCAACACATTGTTTCTTTTAAACTTTAAAATTTAGTAAGTGCTATGAAAGCCGTATCTTCATTATCGAGGTGAGGAATCTGAGGCTCTGAAAGGCCAAGTGATCTGCTTCAGCTCATACAGCTGGCAAAGGCATTGTTGGGCTTGGATTTCTTTCCGGGCTGCTCTTCTTTTGCCAGCCCCTAAATATTGACAGCACCTCAGCTCCGACCTTCAGCCCTGCTCCCCACACTCTCCTTCTCCCCCAGGCAATCTCATACTCTCACTTTCCACTATCAGCTGTATGCTGATGATTTCTAAATCTACATCTGCATCCCTGATCACTTTTTTGAGTTCATACACTCCAATGCCAGAGAAATATCTCCGCATGAGGGTCATGGGCATTTCAAACCCAACATATTCCCAATCAAATTCTGTGCAATCTACTTCACTCAAGCCTTCTCTTCTTCCTATCTTTCTCCTCTCTTCAATTCTCTCACCCTCACCCTTGCTTTTTCCTTCCTTCCTCCCTCCCTCCCTCCCTTCTCCTGAATTCATGTTTTTCTACTTGATTATTTTTCTTAGTTTCAATTCTGGGACTTTAATACATGAGAAAATACATAATTTAGAAAATATATACTTTCCATTTAATAATGGTAAAAGAAAAAAATAGCCATGCAGAGGGGAAAAAATGGCAGAGATGATAGAGGTATTCATTCCTCTGGTGACCAAATCAAAGTTGCGATGGAAACAAGAGCAAACAGCAAGGAAAAATCGCCTGGGATCTAGATGAACAAGCCATACAACTAGGGAGAAATCTAAGAAGTCACCGTGCAAAAGCAGAAGAAAAAAAAAACAGTCATGCAGATGTAAAGTAAAGCATAAGGAATATGGTCAATAATATTGTAATGACTATGTATGGATGGTGTCACATGGGTACTAGACTTATTGGGGTGATCGCTTCCTAAGTTATATAAATGTCTAATCACTATATTGTATCCCTGAAACTAATATAATATTGTACATCAACTGAAATTGGAAAGTAAAAAATATTTAAATAATTTTTAAATAATTAAAAAGACTAAAAAAAAAACAATGAATGCTAGAAAGGATACCCATCCATTTAAGGAAAAAACAAAGTAATCAAAACTATCAAGACCAATACTGATTGCAGCTCTGAAATACTTTAATAAAAAACAAATCAACAGTGAAATTACTAACTTTGATATTTGAATACAAAATACTTATCAGGGTGAACTATTAGAAAATGATTCAATTTATATGCTCCATTTAAAAATGTCTGTGTGTCCTTTGTGTAGACATGTCCTCTATTCTGAAGCTGTTGGAAGAAATTGTCCTCTTTTCAGCAGGAATTTTGTTTTGTCTGATTTTTCATTCGTCTTACCAAAAGGAACTCTTTTTTCCTTCTTGTTGTTTTCTTCTGACATTTCCTTTTTAGGGTACAAACTTCATTCAGACAAAAATCCAAACAGTTCAGCTACTACTGTCTGTTTCAGGAAACAAGAGACCTGGATCTGGAGGCTAGGGCTCAAGGCAGGTACAGCTAATGAGACCAGACAGACCAATGTACATGTATGTTGGACGATGTAATGTGCAGACCAGTGGCCATGGAATCTGGATCATGGAATCATGGATATAGGTTCAGAGAAAGAAGGTAAGGATACAGTCGTAGGGCTGGGTATGTGAGTCGTGTTGGGCATTGGTTGGCAGCTTTGTGTTCACTGATCTTCCCTTCGTATAAAAGTTCCATGATGGTTGTGGATTCTGGCGACCCAAATGTAAATTCCCCCATAGCAGTGTAGAGTTCGATAATAAACCAAGAAAGAGAAAGACACATGAAGGCCCTACACTGTATAGGGATTGTGTCATCTTCTGAATTGATTTGCCTTAGTCTTAAACTCAAACTAAGGAAATAAAAAAAGCCATGCCTAGAACATTCCAGTTCTAGATATTAGAGTTCTGTTTTGTTTTGTTTTGTTTTGTAAAACTCCAGTGAAAGGGTAAAAAAAACCTTTCAAAACCAAGTTCACTGTAGTGTTCTTTACAATAATTAAGGCATAGAAACAACCTAAGTGTCTATCAACAGATGAATGAATAAAGAAAATGTTATGTATATATACAATGGAATATTATTGAGGCTTAAGCAAGAAGGAAATCCTGCCATTTAAAACAACATGCAGGACCTTGAGGGCATTTAAGCAAGTGAAATAAGTCTGACAGTGGAAGATAATCACCATATGATCTCACTCATACATGGAATCTAAAACAACACACATACACACACACACATATGCACACACACACACACACACCTGAGCTCATAAATATAGAGAACAGATTGGTAGTTGGCAGTGGAAGAGGGTGGAGAGTGGATAAAATGGGCTAAAGTGGTTAAAAGATACAAACATCCAGTTAAAAAATAAGTGAGTCCTAGAGATGTAATATACAGCATGGTGGCAATAGTTAATAATATGTATTGCATATTTAAAAGTTAAGAGAGTGCATCTTAAAAATTCTCACCACAAGAAAAAATTGTAACTATGTGTGATGATGGATGTTAACTAAACTTACTGTGGTAATCATTTTTCTATACATATATTTTGAATCATTATGTAGTACCCTTAAAATGAATATAATGTTATATCAATTATACCTAAATAAAAAATTGATAAAATGCTACATTAACGTGAAGCAGTGGAGGTGGGAGAGAAATGTGTGTGGAACTTCTGTGGCTGACTTGCTGCAGGAGAGGACTTCAAGGAGTATAGAAATGTCCAAGGGAATTAATTAGACTTGTGACAGAAATCTTTTCTCATCTATATAATCTACTGTAAACTCTGCATTGCTCAGCAAAGGCTTCCTGGAATGGATTTACTTTATGGGGCTGTAAAGAAAAGCCAAATACTAACTGGAGGAAACCATACTTTCTTGGGATGAGGGACCACACAGGGTAACACCTGGCTTCCTAGTGGAAAGACTTTTCGAAGTAATAAAAGCGTTTGACTTGGCAACATTTAAAAAACTTTTTATTCTGAAAATTTTCAAATCTATAAAGGTAGATAGAAAGATAGAATAAAGAATTTTCATCCCTCCATCATTCAACTTTGACATTTTGACAACCTTGGGTTCATTTTTAAAAGAAACATTGTAATTTCCTACGAAGCAGGATTTAAAGACACAAGAATTGTTGTGGAAATTATTTTTTTAATGGCAGTCATCTTAGAGAATGATGATGGAAATATATATTTTTAAAAGAAATTGGAAATTAAAATGTTTTGAAGCCATTGAAACCATATGATTAGTTGAATTTATAATTAGTTCCTAAGATTTGAGGTGATATAGCACTTAATAAATGCAGTTTTTCATTCCAGCATTTTCTTTTACCACCAAGTGAATTTTACCTGTAGAAAATCAGGGAGACAAAAAATAGATGAATGAAATAATTAGGACTTACCAGTTCTATTTTTTTTTACATTATCTTGTTCCAAATATTAAAACTTCCATTCCACCCCTACACTACTGCCAAATTGCTACATATTTAAAATCTACATCAAATAATGACCCCTTTGTTCAGTACGATCCTTCAGAAATAGTTAAGATTTGGATGAGTCTCTTAAGTTAGGGCCTCAGTTATGCTTTCTAGCTTGAAAGTTGCATTCATTTATTCATCTACAATATTTATTAAGTGCCTACTACGTGTCAGGCACTATTGCTAGGTTCTTGGGTGAACAAACAGAATGCTCTGCAGCTTGCCAGAGTTAACGCCAGTCACCAAATGACAATGAATCATCAAACATACGAAGGTGAGAGCATTCAAAAGGCAGAGAATCCAAAGAATCTTCTGCATTGACTAAATAACTAGACCAGTCAACTACCAGTCTAATTCCCTCAGGGCTACTTTGGCATCAAACTCTGAGTCAAGCTGGTAACACAGGTCTTTAAAAAAAACATCACTCTTTGGGAAAGAGACAAAAGTTAATTCTTAGGAAATAGAGTATAAGGAGGAAAAAGACTAATAAGAAAACTCCCTACCTTGACTCTGCTTGAAAGTGATTTAAACACTTCAGTCATTGAGGGAAACCATTTAAAACAAGTGGAAGACAAATACTAGGATATGAAAATGGTACTAAAAATGCAACATACTGAAGCATGTTCATCAGAGGGCTTTATTTTGTGCTGCACGTGAGAGACAGATTGCATTAATGTCAACCAGTCAGACACACGAATGCATCATCCTGATCAAACACTCTCAAAAACCTCTTGGGAGATAAGAGTTTTATGGAGAAGAGTCATTTCCATGTGATATTTACAAATCCATGGGGACTGGCAGGAAGAGATTGAAAGACAAGACTGAGTAAGCCATTGCCCTCTTGCCTGAGAGAAACAGGAAGAACTGAAATTTAAAATATGATCAAGAGAGCTTAGAAAACTAGGTAAACAAATAGCTGGCCAACTTGATAATACAGCCACCAAAAAGTCTAATTATTTTTCATAGTGGGTGTTTCGGAAATTTTGGATAACTTGGTAAATTGTCCAGACTTAATTTATAGAAACTAAAATAGCTTTCCACCACTTTGGAAAATAAATTATTGTTTTAATATTGTGGTGTTGACAAGAACATACAGCTAGGTACATTACACAGTCACACTGAGATCAGGCTTAGGGAAGTCAGTGTCTGGTCAAACACATACCTCTACTACCTTAAATCATGGTGAAGTTAAGATAGACATAATTGACATGTCGTATGTTTATTTGGTATATCACATGACCACTCCTGCTGTGGCAGACATCCTACAAAAATCACAGAATTCTTTCCTATCCAACCAGGCTTAGTCCTTTTAACCCAGATTCTGGGAAGCTGACTATCAATTGATTGGTGCAGGCTGGCAATTAAAAATCATCTGCCCTCCATTTGTTAAGGTATGTGGGAGAAAGCACCAAGGAAATAAAAGATGTTTTTGGAATTTGTTTCGATATTCATAAATTAAAGAATTTCCATCAACATACCAAGCATCTCTTTTAGAAAGCATTCATTTCTTTTCTTTTCTCAATATCTCGCTTGAGTTGACAAAGGGCGCAGAGAGGGAAAAAAGTCAACCACAGGAAATCGCGGCAAATAGATCCCTGTTAAAAAACAGACAAATGAATCAACATGTAGCCTAGAAATATAGTCACACAATTTCTTGCATTTGTATAGCTTTTCAAACCTCTTAAAAGCGCACATTTTACGTCACTTGTTTATCATGAGGATTCTCTGGTATTGTCCCCATTTTCCTGAAGACTCAGAGAAATCGAATGATTTGCTAAGATCATAAAACAAAGTGGTGTCGTGCTTGGTCTATCGCTTCTCAAGCCGGTGCCCTTTTCATAATATTACATCATCTCAAATCATCTGCAGTTTATAGCTATGGTCCCAGCCCTCTATCGCCTGTTCTGGAATGGTTCCCTTTAAAGCCAAGTGTGTGATGCACCAATTTTCTATAGTTTGTGAGTAGTGCCAGACCAGACCTCACTTTGTATCCCTCTAGCCATTTTCATTGGCATCTCTCATGTTTGTTTTGTAAGGGAGGAGGCCCAGAGTACAAGAGGGACATGTAAATTATAAGGAAAAGAAGAAAGAAGAGATGAATAGTGTTTGGGAAAGCCATGGAATGTACTACTTTGCAAAGTTTTGAGGGCCCCTCCCTGGAAGAATCCGGGTGGCTTTGAAGGGAATCTTGCTCTGAGCAGGAGGCACTGGCTGCTCCAAGGGGTCTAGTCTAACAACCAGATTCTATGACTGTGTGTCTTGATAGACTGAAATAATTTTGAACTCGGTTTTTAATAGCATTAATTTTTTTAAAGCATTGAGCAAATACAGTTCCCGATTTACACTGTAAGCAGAGAAAGAAAGAGAGAGAGAGAAGGAAGAGAGAGAGAGCTAGGATAGATTCAGTTTATAAGGGTTAGGAGCACCTATATGTTGATATTATGAGTGATTTATTTTTCATGAACTTTTTATTGCTACTGTGATTTTGATTCTCATCTAATGGAGTAAGCATGTGGGACAAAGAATAGACAAATGAATAGCAATGTTAAAAGTCTTCTAACATTGTGACTCTCATCAGATAGAGGAATGGATATTTAGCCAGAATTCAGCCTGTTGCCTTCTCTTTTTCTCTGAAAAAAGAATCCAAATTCCTTTAACTCTTTCTCATAGTTCTTGTGTTTTTGTCTTTATTATTTGCTTTTTTTTTTAGTTTTTAAATCTTTACTAAACTAACAGTTATTGAATAAACATAATATGCCACAAAGAAGAAAATATTATTATTTTACTTTTCTGTTCCAGCATGTCTAAAAACTACCTCAGGCAGTTTTTAGGAGAAAAAAAAAAAATCCCACTACTTGATGAGAAACCTAGGAAAACAAATAGAACACACACTTTGATTCTAAGTCTGTTTCATACTATAGAGACGAAAAAATTTTTTCTATTTCACAGGGAGAAGAAATGAACTACAGGTTTATATCATGCTGAAATTAATAAGGAACATAAGTGCCTTGACCAGAATAGCTTCTCAGGAAATGGATGCCAGAAGTAAAGATTCTGTATTCACCGATCTGTTTGGTTAAATGGGACTGGTGTTTCTCTGGTTAAAAAAAAAAAAAAAAAAGTCTTGTTATGAGCACTCTTTATAGAATCATTGACTCAGCAAATAAATGAATGACTGGTTTATGGTTGAATATACATCTACTCAGGAAGGCAGGATAATCAAGTGAGAAAAAAACAGACCCTCGGAGTTAGAATAACTTTCTGGTATGTCCATGTTCTGTGACCTTCATTAAGCCTGTCTCCTTCCTGGTTCTCATATCTATAAGGTGGCAATGATAATCCTAGTACCACAAAGCATCTGTAAGTAGTAAGTGAGCAAATATACATCAAAATCATATTCCAGCGCAGAGTTCAGTCAGCATTTGTTTCTTTTCTTTCTCCTTCTCTCCTGCAAAGACTGAGCCAAAGGGATGCTCTCTTGTGTCCGTGAAGGGAGGGGCGGAACAGAGAGGCTGCATTGTAGCAGTTCCATGGAAGTTTGCATAGATGTAAAAGGGAAACAAAGCAGAGAGCCTGTATTACACAAATCAGTCCCAGGAATTACTTCCAATTTAGAGGTCTATTCTAAGGAGGAAGGATAGAGATGCGTTGTCTATAAATATACTTTTACTTAATGTTTGCCAAGGAAACTTTCTACATCGTAGAATCCTAGACCCGGAGGTGACCTTAGAAATCATCTTGCACAACTTCCTCAGGACAGATGAGTAAACCAATGCCATCAAATGACTTATCAGAGTCAAAAAGTTCGCTATTGTTTGAGTTGTTCCCAGAACCTTTATCTCCAGAATCCAGCTAAGTGCCTCTTCTGCTATACCATTTTAGGGTCAGGGACCACGTTGAGAAACCGGCCTCACACTCAAATACATAACTACATACATGTGACACTTTGCATAGTTTCAGAAAGTTCATGGTGTAGTCACAGGTTAAGAACCTCTGTGTGATAGGCTGCTGTATGAGTAGCATACATGAGAGAAGCAGGTGTGTTGAGAAAATCAGATGCTGAGCAAGCACATGGAAACAATGAAGCCAGGGCCCTGAACACACCCTGGCCTTGAGAAAACAGTCACATCATTTTCCGAGATAAGATCAGAAATAGTAATTATTTATTGAGAATTTATCACTTGCCAAGCCCTGTGCTAAGTAAGCCGTTTCCATGCATTATCCAAGTGATTCTTACGGCACCACCATAGGTGACGGAGCTGAGTCTTAGGTAGTTTAATTACTTGCGCTCAGTCGCCTGGAAACAATGAGTGGGGTAGAGGTAAAACTTCAAGAACAAGTATCTATCATGTAACTTCTTTGTTTAAAAGATTTAATGGCTTCCTCAAAGTAAAAGTGCTTAGAATGGTCTGTAAGGCCCTTGCCAGTGCTCTGACATCATCTTCTTTTATCTCCCACCCCCCATTCGATTCCTGCCCTCTCCCCATTGTTTCTGTAACATTTCAGGTAAGCTCTGCTTTAAAGCCTTGATTCTAGCTCTTTCCTCTACCTGGACCTTCCCCAGGTGGGTTATGCTCTCATCCTTTTGGGTCTTTACTTTCTGACTGAGGTCTTTCCTGACAGCCCTATTTAAAAATAGAAACTTAAACACTCTCTTGCTTTCTCCTTGTTTTATTTTTCTTTGTAGCACTTATCATCATCCTATATGTTATATTTTTACTTAGTTATATTATAGCTATCTTCTCTCAGCAGAGTGTAAGCTCTATCATTGGCAACTATCATAGTAATAATTGATTTGGTGAAGAATCTTCAATGGATGTTAGAGCTAGTAGATAAAGGTTTGATGAGAAACAGGATAGTTATATCTCCTACAAAGCCCTTATCCATTATAAAAAGGAAAACAGCAACTTTATAGTGGAGAATTTTGGCAGACACTAAGCAAGTAATCAAAGTTAACGTCATCCATACGTGATAATTGATGTCATGTGCTTCCTAATATGATGCATGGCAAACAGCATTGCTCCTGTGGAGTTTCTGCCAAAATGTACAACCAAGTCTAATCATGAGGACATGTTTGACAAACCAAGGTGAAGGACCATCTACAAAATAACTGACTGTGTTCATTAAAAAAAAGGAAGACAAGGGAAGACTGGGAAACTGTTTCATATTGTAGGAGACTAAAGAGGCATGACAACTGAACACGTGTGATCCCAGATTAATTGTATTTTCCTCTACAGAATAGTATTGGGATAATTGGTAAAGTTTAAGTTAAGATCCATAGATTAGCTAATAGTATTATATCAATGTTAAATTCCTGATTTTGATAATTATATCATAGCTATATAAGAAAATGTCCTTGTTTTTAAGAAACACACTGAAATAGGTTGACAGCACATTATTTGTAATTTACTCTTGAATGATTCAGAAAAAAATAGAACAGATAGAGGAAAAAAAACAAAGCAAGTGTGACACATTTTTAATATTCGGGGAATCTGAGCAAAGAGTATTCAGGAAGCCCTTGAACCACTTTTGCAACTTTTTGTTAAGTCTGAAATTATGTTTAAAAGAGAAAAAAGTGTGAGCTCCAGGAAGACAGAAATTCTGATTTCCTCGTTTTGATTGCCGATGTGTCTCTAGTATCTGCCATAGTAAGTGGCATAGGTACGTATTCGATAAATCCCCATTGAGTGAATGAACACCAGCTTATGATTTAACAGTTTCTAGGTGCTCAGCAGTTCCTTTTTAATCAATCAATGAACACTGGCTTGAATGACCAATGAGGCAAATGTGCCAGCTCTGCGGGGATCACTACACACGCATTTTTACCCAAGTCTTTCTGGGAAACTGTCCTCTACCCTGAAGATTGAAGGGTCCTTTCTGACTCTGAATAAAGCCAGAGGGCTAAGGTCTCTGTGCTGACCTCCACCCCTCACCTATTCACCTCCAGGAACTTTTTCAGAGATATATCTATTAGATCAATAAAAGATTTTATTACTAATATATTCCAAAGTAGATAGCCGCACAGCTCCTGTAAATCACTTCAAAAGTAGGATGATGGTAAAGAAAAGACTAGGTCAAGCCATGAAGGTGAGGAGGGCAGTCGTGGAAATCCAGTTAGACTGAAGAGAAGCCCTTGGGTGTGTGGGCTACCACCTGGTGGTGGACTCTGGGTGACTCACCGGGATGCCGTATCGGGTTCGATACATGGTTCTCATGGCGACACTTGATCCACAGAGGCAGCATTCATTCATGTCAGAGGCAATCTGACATGAAAGGCACAGGGGAAAGAAAGTCCCACAGAGGCCTGAGTTACAGAGAAAGCACACAGAGGAATTAGTTAAAGTCATCATGGTTTCTACTGAATTACTACTTTCAAACAGATGCTCACTCAGGAAATAGCCTTAATGGACCATCTGAGAAAACAATGTGGTCATCTGACTCATTAGGTCTTGCTTCTGGACCCTACTTTCTGGAAGTTGGGAAAATTTGCATGTCATTACATCAGGTCAGATTTAATTGGAAAAGCTTCTGCCTTGTCAATCTGAGCATGTCTAAATTATCTTTCTTCCTTGCCCTTGTTCACAAATTTGGGTCATGCTTGCATAGGAAGTTTGTGCTGTCAGGATGTCTGAGAAGCCCTTTGAAAACTGTGGGAGGATGTTAGGGTCCGAAAAGGCTGAGTAGAGAAATCTTTTGGGCCAAAATGGAAAAAAGGAATAGAGAATAGATTCCCGATGGTCGTTCAGGCAAAAAGTAGAACCCGTTGTCAGTATGAGGATGGAAGCAAGTAAGTTAAAAGGACATTGGTATCAAACGCTTAAAAAGCTACTGTAATTTCTCTTTAAAAACTCTGCATAAGACAAAAAAGGGCTTACAAAAATGGCAACAAACAGGAAACTGTTCTCAAACACGCTGAGTTCAAGCCTATTTTGAAAAGCTCTGTGATGGAGTTTTGATGGCTTACCCCAGATAAGATAAGAAGAAGGTCCCAGTTTTTGATTTATTTATTTTTTTAGGAAAAACGTTTCATCAAAGAACTCGGAACTTCCATCATAGACAAAGAAAGGAGGCTTTCTCAAAGACACTGCAAAGACGAGCCGCGCAGAGTGTCTGCAGCTCACATAGCAATAGACTCGGAAATAAGAAAATTTTTCTCACATAAAAGTGTATTTGGTTGTGTAGAAGAATTAGAAGTCAGTGAATTTAAAAACCTACACTGCTTCCTGAAATGAAACAGCCACGGGAGTATCACTGAAAGCAGGAAAAAACAGTCAGCATTGCAGGAAAGAAGAGACATAAATAGAAGACTGGAGAATCATGTCAAGAACACGTGAAATTTTAAAAGAGATGATTGATCTAGACAAGGATTACAAACTCAAGGCCAGGCAGGTAAAATAAGTGAGTGAAATAGTTGGGAAAAAACCACGAAATAAACAGTAGCGGATGGAGGATGTAAATACGGCAAAATGCAGGGTGACTACCCTTTTTAATGGGTCGGCTCATATACTCAGCAGCAGCTGACCTCTGCCACTTGAGAAGGATGACTCATCTTTCCTGATTTTCCAAATCTTCAGGAAAAGCTGGAAATCTAGGTTGGAAAGCTAGATTTTTATATGAAACTGATTTTTAGATATTTCCTTCTACATTAAAATTAATACATCAAGAGGCCTCATTATGTACAGGACAAACAAAACATATCGGTGGCTAAATTCAACCTGCTTGTGACTTTTGAGTTAGGCAGTAAAACGTGGAAATCAATGTGAGGATGAACAAACAATTTTTATGATATTACTAATCTGCATTACTACTAGTAGTCAAGGAGGAAGCAATTACTATATGTACTTACAAATCCCTATGCTATCACAGCAGTCAAATGCGCCAGTTTGCCAGTCACTAGCCATCACTCCACCTGCACCATGTCTTGGCTGCGAAACAACTGGATTCATTTTTAAGGATAAGTTCAAAGAGCAGTGCCTGTGAAAATAAAGCCAAAAAAATATTAAACACCTAACTGTATTGGGGTATCATGTAGATCCCAGCGAGAAGACATTTCATCTCACCTCTCTGAGTAGGGATGCTCGTATTCCACTAACTTAGCATAACAGTTTTAGACTGTTGTCGCTATTTGCGAATTAAATACATAAAAAAAGAGATGAAGGTTCCTTTTCCAGATTTTTGTTTCTGTTTCTTTTTTCTTTTTTTTGCGCCTTTTGTCATTTTCAAGACAACCATCCTGAAAATGTCTATTTTGCATTTGAAGTGTTTCTATTTAATGGCAATTATAATCAATTTTTACAAAGCTATTCCATAGACATTATTTAAAATGCTCCTTGAGAGGACTCTGTGAGATAGAGTTCTTTACTTTTCTACAAAATTGATATTAAAACAGATACTTCTTGCTAATGTCAACATTCACTGCGTAATTATTAGTGGTATCCTGATAGCTAAAGTTTTCATAGAAGACCTAGGTTACTTAAAGAAAAAAATATTTCAGATTTCCTTTGGTGAAAGTGTCGGGTCAGAATATAAAAAAATAAGCTTCAAGGTCACGCAGAAAAAAAAACCAGTGGTTGCAAAACCACTAGGAAATAGTATCCTTTGAAGTGGTACCTACACTCGTCTTATTTCATCCAGGGATGAAGTCTCACGAGCTCCTACTCAATCAGAACTCAAGAGAGAAATGTGTTTGGTTTCACAATTACCATTGTTAAAATTTTCTTCTTTACTACTTTAAATTTTCTTCTTTGCTCTGTAGTCTTGGTCCCTGCTCATTTCCAGCACTTTCCATAACCAGTTGCAAAGCAACTGCTGTGTCCCCCACCCTATTACCCCTCCGCTTTGCTGCCTTTGGTTTTCCTCCACTGTGTTGCCAGGGAAGGCCCCAATCAAAGATTCTATCATAGGGCTTTCTTCTCCTGGCCATGCACTAGCTTCTTCCTTAGTGCTTGGTTAAAAAGCCGATTCTTGCTTCCGATTCACTAGCCTGGGGTGGAACCTGGGTGTGTAAAATTTTAAGAGGCAATTCTGATACAGCTGGCTCTGGCAACCACTGTTTACATGTTATTTCCTTCCTTCTTCAGTCCTTCCTAATCCCTCTTCTTAACTTTTCACTGTGCCCTGCTTCTCCTCTTCTGGATCTCAGATCTATTCTGAGATTGTGGCTGTTATCAGTTGATTTTCCCCAACAGCTGAGTCCCTGCAAAGAGGAACTGGAAGTTCTCTGAAATGATACAAGCCAAGGCAGTTTGAATTGCCCTAGAAAGGTGTCTCTAATACTTCTTATCAAGAACTTGGTTTATGATACAAAGGGACAACCACCCAGATTGAGAAGGCTAGTCATTATGGTCAAATCACACCAGAAATCATGTTTGGAATTGCAAAGTGTAGGTAAATATTCAAGTAGAATCTGAAAGTCTTTCTCTCCTTAATTGGGAGGGTAATGCTATCTTTGCTGGCAATGCAGGAAAACATATAGCTAGCTATGTGGTGGAGCTGGGAGTGTTAACGGACAGGCTAAAGAAGTAAAGGGCTGACTGGGGACTCCTTCGACAGTCCCTGGCATACAGTAGACATGCCAGTAGAATTTTGTTGAGAGAATGAATTAGCAGAAAGGCAATGGTTAAAAGTCATGAGAATGGATATAGTATTGCCTTGCCTAATCAAGTGAATTTAAACTTGTGCAGGGTAGGGCACAAACTTTTTAGTTTCTGTATAGGAGTATTTTGCAATTCTGGTAATAATGGGCTTTGTTCATTAAAATCTTCTACATAGCAGATATTTTCCACAGGTTTCTGTCTATAGACATTTCGTCTTAGAAAACCACTGTCATGTTGCTAGCTAACATTTATGGTATAATTTTAAAAATACAATAGAAAACCTGCTTATAAATAACAAATGTTCCTTTTATTTTTCAAACTTTAGTGTGGGTAAGAATCACCTTAGGGGCTTGTTAAGAATGACACACCCCTAGAAATTTGATTCAATAAGTCTGGAAAAGGATTGAGGAATCGTATGTTTAATAAGTGTTTCCTAAAGGAGAGGGGTTGATAAAAAAAAAAGTGAGAGTGGTGAGGGGGACCACCACGGCAGTATTATTGCCTAATCTGACTGCTTTTAAATCTAAATTGTATTTTTTTCAACTCTTTTCCTAAATATTGATTCCTCTGAGAACCAAATCAAAGTAGGACAAGAAGAGAAAAGCATAATTCACCCGACATCTGTATATCTGGCAAACCTGGCTTCATTTTGGTATTGGGTATAGCTACAAAGCCAGATGGACTGGAACAGAAATTTGAATGAGAAGGAGAAACTAAGACAGAACTCACAAGGTGGGAATTCCCAGTAGTAAAATGCAAAACCTAAAACTGCAGAGACATTTGCTTATCCCCAGAAGGACAGGTATAACCCAAAGAGGAAGTGGTAGTATTTACCTGCAGTCAAAATAAGTCTGTACTGAGAATGTCCCTGGCTCCCTGGGAAGTATAAGGGAAGCATCTTATCCAGGGTCCTGAGCAGAAGTTCAAGCATATGCTTCAGGAACAAATCCTCCCCATTCCACCCTACCCTCCACCCCGGCAAACTAGCGGACCTAGAATTATCATCTGGTTCTAGAGAAGTTGAGAAGTGTGATTGGGGGTCATAGGATTCTTGTGTGGGCACAGAAAGTAGAGCATTCTAAGCCTGAAAATAGCGTGAGGAAATGCCTAGGGGGAAAGACAGGGGAATACGTGAGAACAGTAGACAGAAGCTTTCTGGAGCAGGAGGTAGGGGCAAAGCGTAGCGGGCAATGGGCGGCTAGGTGCGTATCAACAGCTCATTCCTACACCCACAGCAGACATTGCTGATACCTGAACATGGGATTCTGTCTTGCATATGATTTATCTAACTGATCCCAGAACGTAAGATTTATCTCCACTGGACATTATCTTAGAATCCTAGAAAGGACAGTTCGTAGAACGCTACTATCATTTAATCAGAATTAGCACATGATGTGAATTCAATCTACTATCGAAGAAATAGTTACAAGTAAAAGAAGTTGTACATGTAATTTGTTGTTAGACATTAAATGTTATGGATATACCTCTAACTTCAAGGGTGAGTTATCCATTATCTTTTAAAAATATACTGGGAAAACCAGAAAATAAAAATAAACAGAAAACTCCTGTTGCTACTGCTGCTGCGTGTGTACACAATTAAAGAAGGAAAAATGTACCAGCGAGGCTATATGCTTAAAAACACACTATAGGGGGAAAAATCAGTAGAGCCAATCACAATGAGTTTAGCCAATATATCGAAATGAAAAAATCATACCGAAGTTTTTTTCAAGAGAACCCTAAAGCTAAAAATTACTCAGGCAAAGATTATATCTTAAATATTGTTTCAGTTCTTCATTACTATTTACACTGGACACATATACTGGTTGGTTGAGTATGTTGGAGTAAGGATAAAATTTGCTGGTTTGATGTAAAGAAAAAATATACCAGAGAATAAGTTTTGAGAATAGGAAGCTCTGAAATAAAGCCAGGAATGAGAGTATGCTGCAATTGCTATATATGCCAATCACATGTGTCCTAATATTACTGTATATCTGTTAATTCAATTAATTCAGTTTCTAATCTAACACGGACTCATGCCGCTTGCTTTTAAATCCTTAAATTCCCTTTCCTAAAGTAAACTGTTTAGAAGTATATTTTTAAAAACACACTACAATGCATGTATGTATCAATGTATACATGTATTTATTTTTAGAATTTCCACTTCTGTGTATTGTGGATAGATCTATGCTGAAGGGCAATAGAGATCAGTGGTTCTTAAATTATAATGTGCACAGGACTAACCTAGGTGTTCTTTCCGCATGCAGATTCTGATTCAGTAGGTCGAGGGGAGACCTGAGACTCGCTTTTTTTTTTTTTTTTAACAAACTCCCAGGTTGTACCAATGCTGCAGATGTCTAGCGCACACTCTGAATAACCAGAGTCCAGGTCATAATTAGGAACCATAGAAACAAATGAACCTGATTTCAAATCTATTTTCCACCCTTTGAGCGTCTTTGGACAAGTAAACTAACTTCTCTTGAGCCTCGGTTTCGACACCTTTAAAATGAGTATACTACGATTTTCTCATTGGGTTGTTGCGTTAACGTGATGAGACTATGTCTACTTAGTACTGTGTCTCCTCTATGTCCATGACCTGAGACATGCACTGTTTGTCTATTTTAAACTAAATGTTGCTAACTGGTAGGGCCTATGCCTGATTTATTGCTATGGAAAAGTGCCTGGGAGCACAGCACCCAGAAGGCTAATGACAGAGTGGTGATAAGATGACCAATGGGTTAAGAATCAGAGAACTTGGATTTTAGTCATTGCTAGTTTTTGGGAGGGTCAGATAGCTCAAGTATGTGAGGACTTTTTTTTTTTTTATGCCTATAGCACCTGGTCTTCCTAGGTGGTCTCCCATCCAAGTACTAACCAGGCCCGACCCTGCTTAGCTTCAGAGATCAGACATTGGGCTTGTTCAGGGTGGCACGCTATAGACTAGGGACCGTGGCTCCATTGGGGTGTGAACCCAGGACCTTCTACATGTAAAGTATACCTGCTAACCACTACACTATGGAACCATGTCCGTGAAGACATTTTGAAAATTGCAAATCATCACATACATGAGAGAGAGTCTAAGTGCCAGTGAACGATGATGGAAAAAAACCTAAGTGTGGTATGTTGCCAGTATGACAATGGCTTACACTCGTATAAAGCATTATACTCTTCAAAGTGTTTTCATGTTTAATTTCTAGTTAACATTGATATCTATTTAATATTCACAGCAGACCGGAACACTCAGGGGATTAAGGTTGATAAGACTTTTTTTTTTTCTGCAGAGAAGAAAACCGAGGCAAAGAGGTTAAGTGCCAAGACCAAGGGAAAAAAAATCATGATCTCCTGTCCGATCTCTTTAATTTACAAAGGAGAAAATGAGGCTCGTCTCAGAGACTGAGTGTTGGTGCCTTGACCTCTTATTAGTCTCTTCAGGGAAAAGACACAGCGAGCACCTCCCAAGAAATGCCACAGAACCACAGGACGAGAAAGTGAAAGGAGCAGCAGCACGATCTAGTGGTTAAGGTCACGGACTCCGGCCAAATGCCCAGCTTTCCCAGTGACTAGCTATGCCACTTTGAACAAGCGATTTCTCCTCCCTGCCTCAGTTTCCTCATCTATGAAATGAGGATATTAACAGTGCCTAGCTTATAAAGGAGGATTAAGTGAGTTAATATTTGAAGAGCCCTTAGAGTAGTGCCTGCCATAAGTTAAATGCTTTATAAATATTCGTTAAATAAAAGAGGGTACTTGGCCCTAGAGGGAAGCATAACACTACCTCTTCCCCTGTATTCACCCCAGACCCACTTCCTTTTCACTCTCGTAGCTATTGTAAGACGTGGGTAGTTCTTGCTCAAGACTACAGAAGACAGGGAAGGAAACAGAAAAGAAATCACATGTCCAAAGTGACAGAGTGGCAGGGTTGGGATGTGAATTCAGTCCTATGGGACTCCAAAGCCTTTATTCTTCTTTCCACTGAACTCCACCAATCAAGAATTACAATTCTTGGCCGGAAGAAAGGAGTGAGCCCTGTTCAGTAATAAAAGTTAAGCATTTTCCTAGAGTGTCCCTCCTCAGGTAAATTTTGGGACTACTGGAGTTTGACCAAATATGCTTTCCTCTTATGTATTAATTTATGTCTGTCTATCTGTCTGTTTGTATGTATATATATATTTTTAATATCTTGAATCCAACCACTCAAAAACTTGTCCTAGAGTTCCACAGAAGAGGTTTAGATAACTCGTTCTCAACCAGAGATGATTTTAACTCCCAGGGGATATTTGGCAATTTCTGAAGACATTTTGGTTGTTACGACTAGGGATTGGATGCTATTGTGATATAGTGGGCAGAAGCCAGAGATGTTGCCAAACATCCTGCAAAACACAGAACAGTCCCCACAGCAATGAATTTTCTAGCCCCCAAATGTCAACTGTGCTGAGGTGAGAAACTGTCGTTTCAAGAACATCAAGAGCATCATGAAACATGAGTGTTGAGTGTCGGGAAGGATTCTAAAGGCTGACATTCAATTTCCCAGAAGATGCAAAAGTTGTGTCTACAAAAGATCAGACAAACAGTCCTTGTGAGGAATGAAAGCTAACACATTGCTTCTTAGTTAAACAATGTTCAAAATGCAGGCGCTGGATCTCAAGAATCATTATATCACCCCAAGCTTCCCATGGATCTCTTCACATCCTGTTCTGAAATTTCTCTTCTGTATGGCAAGTCCAGTTAGGTCCCCTGACACCACCTCCAAATGTGCCTCTTTTCTCTTCCTTCTGTTTACTGTTCCTATGTTGACAGTTTAACCTAGCCAGTTCTATTACTTTATTTCTCTTTGAGTAAATGTCTAATCAAAGTAATACACACACACACACATTTACACATTAAAGTGCAGAATCATAAGCATGATTGATGAATTTTCACAAAGTGAACAGTCCTTGTAATCACAACCTGATTCGAGAACTAGAATATGACTAACACCCCAGAAGCCCTCCTTGCCCTCCTTTGGCACCTACCCCTTGCCCAAACGCAACCTCTGTGCTGTCGTCTAACACCAGAGTCTCTCTTTGCCTGTGTTTCAGCCTTATATACATATTGAATTATGTGCATTATTTATTTTTCTGTGTCTAGCCTCTTTTGTTCAAAATTACTACTGTTAGATTCAACCATGTTAGATTTACCAAAAATGCATTCATTCGCATTGCCATATAATGTTCTGTTACATAGATATACCACAGTTTATTCATCCATGCTACCATTGTATTGCTTTCAGTTCGGACGATTATGACTAGTATAGTGCTGCTATGAACATTCTTGTACATGTCTTCAAGGGGACTATGTATGTATTTCTCTTATGTCTATACCTAGGAGTAAAATTGCTGGGTCCCAGGGTTAGTAGATAGTGCTAACCAGTGTTCTGAAGTGGTGGTACCAATTTACACTCCCATTAGTAATGTACAAGAGTTTCAGTTACTCCACATCCTTGCCAATACTTGGTAATGCCAACATTTTTTTTTTCACTACCCATAGGTTGCTAAAGAACCTGAGAAACAGGAGCCTAGGTTTAAGATCGAGAAAGAGAAACTATGGTTAAATAATTAACTATAAATGATGAACTAAATAGTTAAATATGAATAAGTACGTCTCATGCAATATTTGAAAAAATTATTCAGTCTTTATTTGATATCCAGATTTCACTGGACATTCTGTATCTTACCTGGAGGGTTGGGGGAATGACTTTAGTATTAGATACCAATGTGGGAACAGTGGATAACTGTGCCCCACATTTACAGGAATGGGCAGTGGTGGGAAGGAAGCAAAACCAATGCAGCTTCTGTAACAGGAAGCCCTTCTTCCGTTCTTCAGATAGTGATCAGGGGCCAAAGGATACTAATGTTAGCAATGACTGATTTCTACCTAAATTCTTGTAAGAGTTATTTCCTCTGGGAAAACACAATTGTTAATTCATAGATAAAGGAAGGAAAACTGAAAATTTCTGAACTATTTCTACTGTCAGTTTCCATGTTGAGCAATCTTATACGTGCTAACAGATTCTAGCTGCATAATCTTTTCTGTTATTGTAAAATCTCATACGTGAAGAAGTAAAGCAGCTCAGTCACGTTCAAAGCCAGGTGACCTATAGCCAAAGCCCAAACTCTTCCATTCTGCCAAGTCCTCTATTTTTTTGGAAGGAGTTTTATTGACAAGCCCAGGTCCTGCATGGCTCTCTTTCTCTTGATACTCTTCTTCCATTTAGAAAAAAAAAAGTGCAGCTCACTGCCAGCGTTCATTTAACATCATGCATAGGAATGCTACGTTTTCTAGGATTTGACATTTTCAGTAATCGAGAATTACTATATTTTGTAAACGGAAATACCATTACTAAAAACAGAATGCTAAAAATAGAATGATGCCATTTGTTTCCAAAGATTATCGATATACTAGAGTCATGCCAAAATAATAATAAAAGAGAGATATTTTGTGGCAAACTTTGGCAGTGAGGTTAGGACTGTAATCTACGAGTTATCTCAGGGTAAACGCTGCTGCTATAAGAGCCACTGGCGAGTATTCTTGGGCAAACAGGAAAAGGGTTAACCAGTCTGAGCTATCCTGATGGAATCAGACAAAACTGCTGACTATGGCTCGTCTTACGCTTCTCGGGACTTTTAATTCCTCCTGTTTTCCTCTCTTCCTTTTTCCTTTGTCCTTCTCTTCCAGTTTTCAGCTTCCTACCAAATAGTTCCATGGATTATATGCAACCCATTTTTGGAACAAGAAAATAAAATGAAGTCAACTGAATAGACTATATAGATATAGATGTGAATAAAAATAACTTCACTGCTGTGTCCTGGATTTTATTTTTTAAAATTTTATGCTCTAATCTTTGACCAAACTCACTGTCCTTAGCAAGCATGTCCGAGTTTTCTAGTTGATGATTATTTGTTTTCCTTAAAATGTAACCATATTTTTGTTAGTAATAGCCAGAATGGCATGACAATTGAGATAAATACCAAACTGGTAATAGTATTGATTATAAACAATCATCTATCCCGAGCAGGAGGTATGGACAAAGGAGCTATAGCATTCGTTGTCCCTTTGTCTTACCAATCATTAGTACCTGAGTTGTACTATAAAAAAACAAAACAAAATAAAACAAAAACCAAAACATTGGAGCAGGTCTGTTAGAGGAGAATATCACACTGAGTCATCTTTTCTACTTTGACCCAATTTTCCCCAAAGTACATTACCCTATAACAAATTCTGTTCTATTCAGTGGAGTTACCTGCTTTGTCAGTCTTAAGCTACCTTCTCATTACAGTGGCCATTACACTTTTGCCCCATCGCCAGACAGAAGGCCCTGCTTTTTATCTTATTTTATTTTTTTAAATCACTTTGAGCTTCTTCTCCAGTACCCAAAACCCCACCGCAAACCTGGGTCTTTTAGTCCTGGGTCTGAGTATGCATCTGCAGCCAGCTGTCCCCCTCCACGTCCTTAGCACCTCTGCGTCTCATACAGAAATCTGCAGTCTCTATATCATGCTTAGGTTCTGCCTAGTGTACCACTTATGTGGTAGACCAGAAAACGCCATCCCAAAATATACCTCTTCAGCATAAGAGTTATTTTGATCTGATTATTTTGAGAAACAGCAGACATAGGCCAACTCTGAAAACAGAGTAGAAGTTACCTTTTAAGGGAAGTTTACACTTGTAAGAGAAACCTCCGTTTGTCAGTATGTCTCCCTCTCTGTAACACCAGAAGAGAAAGATGACTCTAACTCTCAAGAAACTCTTATCAATGGACAAGGTGCCAGACTGCAATAGGCAGAATGAACCTTACTTTTGTTTACCTGGTCACTTCCCCGTAACTAGCCTTTTCCACATCTTTACCTGTACTAAAGACGGTATTTAAGCCTGAATTCTAAGCCATCTCTGAGAGTTAGTTATTTCCCTGGGTATCTCCTATGTATATGAGATATACATGTTAATAAACTTCTGTTTGTTTCTTCTCTTATTAATCTGATTTTGGTCACAGGGGCCCCAGCCAAGAGACAAGAAAGGTAGAGGGAAAATTATTTTCCTCCTCTATCATGTCATTTTTGAAATTTTATCCAAAATGATTAAAATTCTGAGTTGTAAAGATATTTTAAAATGATTACGCATTCTTGAAGGTATGGAATTTCCTAATTTAAGAAAAATGATTTCTATAAACAAAATGTCACTCCAAAAACATTTTTCCTCATGTTAAAAATGGTGTTCATGCCTGATAATGCTTAAATGAGAATTCTCTGAGGAGTATTTGTATTTTTGATAGTGCAAGACTGAGAATTTTTCTGACACCAGGGAAGTCGAGTAATCCTTTCATTAAAAAGTAAAAGACACTTTGTTCTCTATAAAGTTTAATTTGAGGTGAGGGAGGGGATAAATAGCATATGATAAATTGGGTCCTTCCATATCTCCATTGTCATTCTACCATTGCTAATCTCTGGTGAACTAATTAATTAAGCTTTTTCTCTACCTTTATCTTATAATTTGTTAAATTAGTGTCAGGAATATATGTTTCCATGGGAAGACTACCTTTTCACACCCAAACTGTTTAGGCTTGATCTCAGAAGCTCTTTAAAACATGACCTATCCTACTTTTCCAGTCCTTGATTACCATTTTCTTCCCTTATTGGTCGGGCCAAATTCCTTATCACTCCGCACACATTTCCTCTAAACTGTTTCAGCTGTGAGTTCCTGCCTCCTGTTTCCCCAAATATGTGTTGACGTTTCACCTAAAATACCACCTTCTCCATGAAACCATTGCTAATCCTATAAATTGGATTGACTTCTCTCCCACTAGGAGACAGGAATTTTTCAACTCCATTATATGGGACCACTATCATATATGTGGTCCATCATTGACTGAAATGTTCTGTGACACATGACTGTACTAACTTCAGATATGAGATTTAGATATATACTTTCTAAGTACTTATGTTTTCTTTGTTTTTGATTTGTCAGCCATTTTTTCTGGGGGCAGTTTACTAGGCTTCATCATCTTTGTGTCCCCCAAGTATAATAGCCTATACTAACTTAGAAAATACTAAGCCTTTGATGGGGCTCAGGACGTACCACTGCAAAATGTGATACCTTGGCATGTTGAATATCTTAAGCTGAGGGCTCTGAGAAAAAAAACAGAGGCCTCTCTCGCCTTATCCTTCTTCTCTGAAAACAGGAGATAAATCTTTTTGAGAAAGGTATCCTTATACCAGCAAGAAGGAAGACATCATTATCACCAGAGATAGGAAATTCAGGGCTGAGAATAAGCAAACCTTGTTATTTCTTTCCCATTTAGTACCACTATGGCAAAACCCCTTCTCATATCGATTCTTCACAAATTTGTTTCTTTGTCTAAAAAGTGTAAAAGCTTTCTGCCCTGATTACTCCTTTGGGTCTTCGTTGTCTTATGAAGGCTCCTATGTACATATGAAAATTTAATAAAATTTGTGTGCTTTTAGGTGTTACTCTGTCCTTGTCCATTTAATTTTCAGACTCAGGCAGGGACCCAAACAGAGGTGAGGAAAATTTTTCTTCCCCTGCATGCTTAATACCAGTTTATTTATTCATTTATACCAGTGATTTTTAATCAGGGGTGATTTTTTCCCCCCAAAAGACATCTGGCAATGTCTGATGACATTTTGGTTGTCAAAGCTTGGAGTAGGCGAGGGAAGGAGAACTACTGTGGCCTCCAGTAGGTAGAGGCCAAGGTTACCGCTCCTCGATTTCTCCCCCAACTCCTCTCCCAACTACCTGCCCATTCCAATAAGAAATTTGTCTTCATAGCATCAAGGCTGAGAAACTAATTCATACTGTCATCTTGCTCTTAAGATTTGAGAAGTTTACAAATTTACATATATAGTAATACGATATGAAGTGAAAAATAAAGAAATTGGGCATAGGGGAAATAAAGCCTAGAGCACTTTTAGTGCATGCCTCAAGGTTCCCGTACAGTGTCAGATATGGGCTACAAATTAGACTCCAAACTTCCTACCTGGCAAAACAAAGAGGGTACAAAAACATTTAGGAGATTGACCATGTCCATAAAATAAAAACAGATTGAGACCTAGAGAAATTTATCATCGAGGTCCTCAAAAACAACAACAACAACAACAACAAAAAACAACAACAACAATAAGTGACATGGAATGGTCAAGGCTTTTAACAGTTTCTCTACAATAAATAGAACAGTGACTTTCCTGACTCTATTTCCGAATTTAAGGTAAAGCACAAGGTTGGAGTAGAATTACTGAAAGCAATCTATGAGAAGCTAAAATGATCCTATCTAAGTACTTACCTCTCTGATAATCTGGGATGATTCAAGATTAAAAATCAAGTTATTTAGATTATTCAGAGACACACTTGGATGTATATTTGTTGACATTCCTCCATGAATAATATTTCTGCCAGCTGAAGTTTGATAGTAATTGGACAGCAGTGAGGCTGGATTAGAAGTCTTTGACAAGAACTAGAGTTCAGATTCCCTACTAGGGCTGCTTATTATACATAAGAGCAGGTATGCAGAAGGAAAGGCATATAAGGCAAATGCACTGTTATAAAAATACAAATACACACTAGGCCACCCTAGTAACTAGAGCTAGTTAAAAGCTATCCTAATTCAACATGGCGATAAGCTAAAGGCATACCTGCAGGAAAGCCTGAATTTCCCCCAGAGACCAGTTCTGGGATTGCTTTAGCAGGTGACCAGTGGGAAAGTTCAGAAAAAAGAATCAGCCAACACAGGCTACAACAGATATTTAAACAATCTATTTAAAACAAGCTGATAGTGTTTTGTTAAGCAGTACATCTTGTGTAGGCACTAATGAATTACATTTAATGATCAAAAAAATCCCAAGCTCTAAACCATAGGCCCTGGAAAAGTTTTATATCATGTGTTCTCAAAACCTACCCAGTGTGACAATAAAAGAATGTGGTAAAATAATTTTAGTTATATGTAACTTCCTGGTCAATGCTACAGAGATAAAAGAATTGCAATACGGAAACTTAGGTACTGTAATGAATTTGCCTTTGCAAAATACCAACAATTTGAATTCTGATCCATTGATCTGGTGGTAGGGGGTTAGTGGCCTTGGAATTAATATTTTTAATGCTTCCCAGGAGATTCCAAGGTGAAATGAGGATTGAGAATCCCTGTATTAAAGGAAGTCTACCCAAAATTATGATTTGAATATTGAAGCCGTGGAGCTTAAGTCTTTTACACAAAATTAGTTCTCCCCAAACATGTATAATTTAAAAACTGTAGCCAAAATATCAATAAAGACAATCTTTAAAAAATCACGAATATGTCAAAAGAAAATCTCTAGTAAATCTACCCTACAAAACTAAGTGCTATTGACACTTGTAATTATATGTCATTCCATTTAGTCTAATAAAAGAATTTATGCACAGGACCACGTTTTCATGAGGATACTCTTAAATGTGGCAATAAAACCATTTCTACTACAGTGTAGAGAAGGCTGTTTATCTTGCTGTTTGTTACAATTGGGGAGCAAGCATTCATCTCTTTAAGAAGTGGTACCCAATAATTGTGCTCCAGCTCACAATTATTATGATTAGTTGAGACCCCTAATATAAATCTTGAGTTGGCATAAAAGAACAGAAAGTGTCTTTCTTTCTATGGAAGAGTTTAATTTGCGTTCCTCCAGCTCATCTTACAATTTATTTGTCTGCAGAATTAAAGGTTGAAATACTGTTGGTTGAGTGAATCTTTTGAGTTACCTTAAAAGTCCCTATTTATATGCAGATATCTTCAAAAAATCCTCAACTAAACTCAGATTCTTCACTTAGGCAATTCCCCCCCCCCATAGGCTCATGTCTTGCCTTTATCTGCATCTCTCTTCACGTCTGTCTCTCTTCACTTTGTCTCCAAAAGGAGCGCAGCAAAGAGGAACCCCCAAAGGTGTCACCAGCCCCTGGGCTTGCAGAGGGCTTGGCTCTACCCATACTTACCATATCTTGTATCTGGTCATACTGAGAGTATAGCAGGCCAGAAGATGTCTCAGATTTAATATCTTGGCTAAAAGAACCAGAAGACCTATGAAGTACAGCACTGTATTTTAAATCTTGCTGCAACTCAAATGTGAATTGGAATTACCTGTCTTTTGAATTGTGTGGGCTGAAGAGCACTTACCTGGTGATTCAGTATGCTAAAGGCTACATCCACCTTGGTACAAAACATCTCAAAGGAACTTGATTTTTTTATTTTTAACTCTTTTGATGAAAAAGAGTTAAATGATTTAACATTTTATTTCAGTGTGTATGCCAATGACTTGTACTGGTGATGGAAGTAAAGAGGATAAAGATAGTGCTAGTTTTTAGTCATAACATCAATGATTAAAACCTCCAGAATGCTGAATTTGGGTGGTGTCTGTAATCTACAACTTGAGCAAATCCCATCCAAGATTTTATAGGAAGATAACAAAACCATTTGTAAATGCTCTAGTTGGTACAGATGGGGCTCAAAACATCAATGAAAATACAATTATCTGTTGGCTATTAAATACATAAACGATGGCAACTTTAATTCAGGAAAAGGCAGCAGCCTATATAAACATTTGGTTATAAATTGTTTTCCCCCAAAAGCTTCCAAACGTTTTCTTCCAGAACATGGTTCATGTGCTAAGAGGGGCAGCTAGTATATTGATACACATTGGTCCCCATTTTCACTCCCCCAAGGAAAGTCCAAATGAGTTTCAATGCAGTGTTAAGTGCTAATTTTTCAAAAAAAACTAAAGGCTAACCATGGAGTGCCTGCTTAGGCCTTGGGTTTCCTCTGCATTTTGCTGACACATTCAAGTGCTTTCGGGTTGCTTCCAGGTAAACTAAGTACAGCCTTAAAACACTGATAAAGCTGGGGCAATAAAGTAAAATAAAAGAAAGAAAATTGTGGAAAAACATTTAGCCTCCCTCCCCAAATAAATGTAATGCTGAGGGAAATAACTGTAATAATATTGGACTCCTTTACACTTATTTATTTATGAAGGGGTGTGGATCAGTAGCACACATATGCATTTAAGGCTTCTAAAGTCATCTTTCTGGTTCTTGTTATGTTTTAAGATCATCTTTTTTCAGGTCCCTTGCCTCTACCAGAGTCTGAGTTCCACAAGTGCTGGCCGTTCATTTTTTTTATCCTAACGCAGTGCCTGGAATGGAGTGGATGCTCAGTGGGTATTAAAAAAAATAAAATAAAATAAATGGACAGATAGATGCACCAATACAGAAACTATAGGATTCAAACACAATTTTGGAGTCTCTAGGCTATATATCCAGACCTCTGAAATACCACCTCTCAAACCCACCTCCCTTTTATCAACCATCTTTAACAAATGTGTTCACCTTAGGAAACTGGAAGTTAAAAGGAGGGGAAAAAACTTATTTTTCCCTTTTATTTAAATCATGCAAGTGAGAAAAACTAATTATTCTCTCAACAATGAAAACACTGAGAAGTTCCTTGGAAATATTGCTGATAATAAAGGTGTTACAAATCAAGAAAAGATAACAAATGGCCAGATCATGATGATTTCAAAAAATTGTTTTTGTTATATAAAAACAGGAACATTTACAATTAACTTCTGACAATAAAATAATAAGACCTCAAAGTCACTGACACAGAAACTGTGGGCCCCCCACTAGTAAAACCAATTCCAACAGTGAATCTTGAAACCAGTTACAAATCAAGAGAAAAACTTTCTAGAAGGAATTTAGAATATTCTGTTTAAACACACCAATCTTGATGGTGATAACAATAATTTCTTCTTTAATAATGAACATTTTTTCTCTTAAAAATGTATCTTCTAGTGGCATATCTTAAAGATAAAGTCATGATACACACACACACACACACACAGATTTTTAAGAATCACTACTGTCAAATTTATTTTAAAAGACAATTGCATGTTACAGACATGTAGGTTTTTAAAATTCTTACCTAGGTTAATACCTACCCATTCGATTCTGCCTTGGCTTGTGTTGGTTACATGATAAGATTTTATTGGCTCTATAATTTATTATTTTTAAAAAGATTTTCTTTTAAACCAAAGGTTTGTAACACAGAAAAGGCGTTCTGTATTGCAAAAATACTCACCACAGAAAGGTTAACTGCAGAGGATTGCAGGCTGGGTAAACCTCGAGAAGGCTCAGGAACACTGAATGGCTTTGCTGCTTCAGCCTAGGGTTATAATCAGCAAGGGTGGGGTTGGGGGTGGGGAAAGTTAGGAGATAGGACTGGAGGAAAGAAATCTGGCCAATGTTGTCTTTATTTTTCTAGGGGACTAGTGGTGTTTTGCTTAAGTAAGTAGACACTGCATTTTATCGCATTGCCCGTATTTTATGTGACATGACACTATTGTTCTCTTAGACAGCAAGATTTGTTATTGACTGGGCAACAACACCTTTTATGCAGGTCCAAATCTTGTTTATTTAGTTAGTTAGAATTTCTATCGTTCATTTACCTTCTACGGCATTTAAGGATCTTGAAAAGTGTTTTAAAATAAGACCTGGCTAGCTGGGCTTGGGCCTCAAAAATGCTAAAGAGATATTGAGCCTTCTTCTTGCTAGGTCATTGGGACTTCTGTTCCAAGTTAAGGAACTGCACAGAGTAAGCAAGGGAAGATTTTGAAGGGTTGGGGGCAGAGCCAGGACGCAGTCAGTGGAATTTTGGAGTTACCTGTCTGGTGCCCCCGTGGAGCCTGGATTCTAGAAGGCAAGAAAGAATCACATCAGGGAGCTCCCTCTAGGGACAATTTCATAGTGAAGGTTGTAGAGGGCCTGAGCAGGAATGGAAAGCAAGAGGATGGATTTAATAGAAAATCATAAAAGGAAATGGCAGTTCTTAGGATTTGGGCAGAGAGAATGAATCACTTAGTGAATCATTTGATAGGCACATAGACACACAATACTGTATATAAAAACTTTAATTATTTCCAGGTTGCTGACAAATATTTGTTCGTTTAGTTGACGTTAAAATGTTCTTTCCTCTTAGTGTGACTCTTACAAGTTGTATTTTCTTTCATGGTGTTTGAACACAAAACTCTAATTACTCATGTCACTAAAATTTTGTTTTATATTCTCCTTGGTTAGATGTGTACAGAGGGTTTGTTCCTGGAGGTAGAAGATAGTGTAATTGGGATCCTGGGTGCTTACTTAGCTCATAGGGGCATTTGCCTAATCTATTAACACACACCATTGAGTAGAAAACTCAATTTCTGCATAATAAATGCTATCTTATTTCAAGAGACTAGCAAGTGAGTAGTAACCACTATACAGTCCCCTAGATCAAAGAGGTAGGCGACTTCACCCCTGTTCTAGAAGAGCTCACAGCCTAGGAAGTGAGACAAATCCCCAACTTGTATAGAAACTATCTTTAGGATCTTACAAAGCAAGAGGTAATCGAATTCCAGGCCACTTACTATGGAGATCTTGGGCAAACCTCTTAGACAAAAAAGCTGTGATTTATTGAGTACCTAGTATGCACCAAGCACAAAATCATTTCATTTTGCAAAAATATCAATATATATCATCGTCATTTGCTATTCATAGCAACCCTAGTTATTATTATCCTCAGAATAAAGGAAACTTAAGTAACTTGCCCAAGGGCCCTATTGTGGATAATTTGGGTGGGTGAAATTTTAACCCTGGCCTTCCTCAGAACAAACCTCTGTTTTTTAGTTCTTTCAGAGTCCCCTATGTACCTCTCTCCTCCACTAGAATATCTTAGCTGCCTTACTTCCAGCTGGACGCTGAGCCCTTGGAAGAAGTGTAAGGGTTTGTTGTTAGCAGTACTTTAAAGATGGGGCCAAGCCAGACAACAGCATGAGAGAAGTTCAGTATCCCATGGGATAACATTAAAATGTCTTTAGAATTATATAAGTATATAACAAATATTCAGCAAATATTGATTTTCTTTTTTCTTCCCTGAGTTAGGGAAGTGTAAAACAAGAATTATCATGAAAAGAAATTTAGGCAGTAGAATGTGCAGCCTGACACATAGGATGTGCACAATGAAGGAAGGGAAAGAATTGAAACCGTTCCCAAGTGTCTCACCCAAGACACTACTTGAAAGTTGCATCATTTAGGACTCTAATGCCTAAGCTAGCCACGCAAGAACAGGAAAAGAATGCAGAAATCATTCAAGGACCAATTGAATTGTATGGCAAAAAGAAAGTGTCCGTGTTTGGGAATTTTTATCCATTTTTCCCATTTATAGCAATCAAGTAGTTTGAAAGGGGCACACCAGGCCATCTGCAATGGGGTGACATCAGCCCTTCAGATCCTTTTTTTTTTTTCATCCGGCAAATATACATTGAGTACCTGCTGCATGTCAGGGCCTCTGTGAGCTACTGGGGACACAGCTGCACAAACAGGTTCCCTGCTCTCAAGACGCCCATTCAGTTTCCTCTTATTAAAGGAGAACAAAAGAAAAACGTATTCAAACACCAACAAAACCCAAGTCAACACACATGCCAATAAAATAGTTGCACGTTGTGCTAAGGGTTGCAAAGACGATCATCAAGAGCCTGAAATGCCAAGTAAGGGGTGGTGGGAAGGGGTGCCTACCTTAGAGTGGGCAGGAAGGGCCTCCCTGAAGCAGAGACCCGGGAGAGGAGCAGAAACTGACTGAGCTGAGAGGGGTGGGAGGAGCTTCTCAGGAGAGGGCTAGAGCCTCAGCATGAGTTCAGCAGATTTGAGGAACTGAAAAGGGGCACCTGTAGGACAAGTACAAATATTCTAGGGGATAATGTGAGGAGCCCAGGAATGAGGTAAAAATAATTTCACAGAATTGTTTAGAAAGGACTTCATGGACAGCTATAGTTTTACGAGGATGGATCATGTTCCCATGCATGTGTGTTCACGCATGTGTGAATTCATGCTGGGAAAATCACCATGCCATTTTTTGTCTTTATATGATTGATGATTGACATGGCCATGATGCACCCAGTGTTGCTTCTCTCTTTGCAAACAGGCTCAGCAAGCTTTGGGGCTGAGAAATGGGTACATTTATTGGTTGATGACCAGTTCTCAGAGAAAAGTGGTCGCGACATCTATGTGTGACTCTTGACATTGATCAGAATGCTTTAAGGTCATTGTCATTTTCAAAAAGGACTACGTAGCCACTGGCCAAGTGGGGTACTATTTGGAATGAGTTCTGTAAGTATTGCTCCTGGGGTTAGCCATTTAGCAAATATTTTTTGTTTTTGTTTCATTTTCATTTTCCCTCATCAAATGTACCTTTATTTATTTATTTTTAAGTTACAGTTGACATACAGTATTAGTTCAGGTGTTCAACACAGTGATTAGACATTACATACCTATAAGTGATCACCACAAAAAGTCTAGAACCAAATGCCACCACATTCAGTAAATGTTTGTCAATCGGAATGGCACAGTGGAGCCAAGTGTGGCCCCTTGAGTTGAAATTACCACTGGCTGAGTGTGTGACCTTGATCACTGTCGCTGTGCTTCCGGTCCCTCGTAAGGTTGTTGTCAAGATTAAAAAGTGAACATATCGTAGCATAGTCTATAAGTATATAACACATACTCAGCAAGTGTTGATTTTCTTTTTTCTCTTCTGAGTCAGGGAAGTGTAAAACAAGAAATTAAAGAAGTATAGAATGTGTAGCTGGACACACAGGATGTGGACAGTGAGGGAGAGGGAAGGATTGAAATGGTTCCTAAATTTCTAGCCCAAGACACTACTTGACAGTTGCATTTTTTAAGACTCTTTCTGACTTAAGTCAATATTAAGTAAAAAAGGGTTTTATTGCCCCATGTCTGAAAATCCTGGGGAAAACCAGCTTTAGGACCAATTTGTTCCAGGGCTCAACCCTGTGATCAGGGCCCCCAGGTCCTGCCTTCTCTTGGTTCTGTTCTCCTTCATGCTGACTTTGTCCCTCCTCAGACTTCATGTGTCCTGTAGTGACATGGAGGCTGCAACAGCTCCAAGCCTGTCCCCTCAGATCCTGGGCAGGAGAAAATAATAACAACAGTTAACATCCATATTTGTTTCCTACACCATAAGCACTGTTCTACCTTTTTACTGTTCCAACTTTTTACATATACTGGTGCTTGTCATTTTTACAAGGATGAGGTAGGTAAGAAAACTGATAGACTAAATAACCAGGCCAAAGTTACAAACAAGAGACAGAGGCAGCCTTTGAACCCAGGAATACTGGTTTCAAAGTGTGTGCTCTGCAGGGCCTTTTCTGAAAGAGAGCCACCACTTTTCTGGATCCAGTTGCACTGCCTTAGTTCTGTTTGAATCCCTAAAGCTTGAAGGAGGTGATCTCAAATTGGCCAGGGTGAAGGCGCATGTCCGCCTGAAGCAGGCATGAAGAAATGCCATCCAGAGCTGATGGGTTGGGGGTGGAGGTGGGGTGAAGTAGGGAGGCACGATACAGCAGAAGGGTATCTGAATGCTTTATTCAGAATAAACGGCGAAACGGGAGCCGTTCATCACAATTAAAATGGAAAATAATGGAGAGAGAAGGGTTTAGGGGGAAAAGGAGAAGCTCAATGTTAAAAGCTAAAGTTTGAAGTGCTAGAAAAAAAATCAATGTGAAGATCTGGCTCATTGGATATATTGATTTATACTTGAAACAAGATGATAGTAAAAGGGTGAAAATAAAATGTTAGGCAAAGAAATTGGGCAAATTAAAAACAAATGAAAGGAGTGGTAACATAATATCAGAAGAGAAGGCGGAACTGCAGGCTAAAAGCACTTAGAGTTTAAGGAACATCTTTATACAGTATTATAAGACAATCAAGAAGATATAACAGTCGTAATGCAGACATCACAAGATGTCTGTTAGCAGATAAATACATATTAAGCAAGGAAAACTATAAATATACAATTATAATGAAAGACTTTAAAACACCTTTTCACAGTTAGCCAGAATCAACAGTCAAAAAATCATTCATTATGCTGTACACTTTAAATTTATAGAGTGTTATATATCAATTATATCTCAATGAAACTGAGAAAAAAGTCTTTCAGACCAACAACAAAATAATACAGCACTAGTCAAAATATTATTCAGTTGAACTGAATAACATAATGAAATAACTTGATAGTACATAAGGACTACTTACATCTCACAAATAAAGAAAATTTTTTTCATAAAAATGAAAAATTATAAATACATGATAAAAGGTGGCCTAAAAACCAGAAGCAGTTAAAAATTGAGGAATAAACTCCTAGGTAAGTCTTGGATCAAAGAGGAAATAAAAGGTAACACATAACTCTCTAGAAACCAAAGAAAGGGAAACCACCTCCTATTGAAATGTGCGGGATCCTGGAAGCAGTCCTAAGAGGAACATTTAGAATTCTAAAATGCCTTTCCAATTTAAAAGTAAAACCCCCAAATAAAGAAACTAAATATTCATCTTAAAAATGAGAAAAAAAGAAATTGAGATTAATAAAGGTAAAAGTTGAAATTAATGACATAGGAAAAGTCGCAGGATAAAAACAGAAGGATAAATAAGCCAAAATCTACTGAAAATAGCTTCAAATGTTTATTGACTAGATTAACAAACTACATATTTATATAAAAGAGACAAACAACTTGCAAGGCTGAAGAAGGGAAAAAGTGAAAAAACAGAAGTCAGAAATGAGAAAAGAGTCATAATTATAGGCACACGAGAAATTAACAGACTGAAGAGACTCACTATGGGCAACTCTATAGCAATCAATACGAAAACTTACGAGAAATGTATAATCTCCTGGCAAAATATATACTATTAAAACAGATCCAATAAGAGAAGGAAAACATGAACAGACTAATGATAAGGTGAAATTGGTTAGAAATGCAGGTTTAACTACTCCAAGCCATAGAAAAATCTTTTAAATTTATGTTTTGAAGCCAATATAATTTTAATGCCTGAATTTAAGAAAAAATGTTTAGATGACCTAAAATTATAATTATAATTATAGATTAGTCTCATTTATGATTTAGAAAAAAATATAAGAAAATATTAGCTTATAGAAGCCTTCATTATAGCAAAAGAATGAAAAAAAAGTTATTCCAAAACTGTAAGTGATTCAACATCCAGATCCATTAACATCATTCATTACATTGATAAACTAAGAAAGAGAAAGCATCAGTAGCTGTTCAAATGACACTTGCTAAAATTCAGCAGTTATTCATTATAATAAAAATTCCAAGTAGGTATAGGAGCAAATTATTTAAATAGGCAAAAGACTCTTTAACAAAAACTAATAGCAAATATTACCTTAAGAGAATGTGATAAGGTGGATAGATACTATATGAATATGATGCAGGACAGGATGAATCCTTCTGAGTGGAGACTCAAGTGTTATACCGAGAGAGAGCACAGGAACGAATTCAAGCACTTGCTGGAGTCAGAGACAAAAAGGAAGGTTTCTTAAAGAAGGAATAATGCTCCATAGACAGAGCATGGTCTCCTCTCAGAGACGGAGAATGAGAAGAGACTGAGAGAGACTGAGAGGGACAATGAGAGGGGGCTGACAGAGACAGAGACAGAGACAGAGACAGAGACAGAGTGCCCCACTCCGTGTTGGGGGAATTCCGTTTATTTGTCCTTCTTAGTTTCTATGAATTAAAGACTTTGTTTACCTATTTTCTTTTGATGGTATGGGTATGTACCTTGAAAGGTTAGCAATCTCCAGCCTTTGTTCTATAGGTTCCCTATGTCTAGCTGCTGGGAATGAACAGTTGGGGTTGTGTGTGTGTGTGTGTGTGTGTGTGTGTGTGTGTGTGTAGCGGTTGGGCCCGGGGCGGGTACTATTTATAGACTCTTGGTTTTCTCTTCATAGTATTAGGTAAATGATTTGTTAGTAGTCCCAGCAGGAATCATTCCTTTGTTTCTGTAGGGTCCCATGGTTTGACAACACTTTGCAAGCTTTGAATACTGTTTGGTTTAACGTCCAGTTCACGATAGCCTCCTCCTTACATCAAATATATAGAAATCGATAGTTTTTTTCACCCTGCTCTAATGAGAGCCAACTAAAAATAAAAAATGAGAGCATATTTTTCCATGTATAATAGTGACAAAACCTATAAATTACTTTAGGAATAATTCTAACAAAAAATAACAGGAAATAATTTGGCGGGGGCAGGGGAGGAATCTCTTATTATTCCGTTAATACACAAAGAGAAGATTTAAATCACTGGAAAAGTCTTTCATATTTGTAACAGAGTGAAATGTTCAATCTCTCTAACTCCATTTCGTTCCAGCCTGCATTGTTCCTGTGGCCTTTAGGCTAATAGGTCTGCTTTGTCTTATATATAAATATGCTGATCATTAGAGGAATTCTGCTTGTACCATGAGTTTTACAAAACAACTCCTCCCATTTCCACCCTTTCCCTGACCTAAAGGAGCCTGAACCCTGTACTTCAGACGGATTTGAGGAACTACTAGGGCATCTATCTCAACCAATAAATCTTCCTTACTCCAAATTCTGATGTTTTGAGTTTTGGTTTTTTTGAAGCATTGGGCACATGGTTTGGACTGGTAACATATTTTTGGTTTGGAAGTCTTATATCATGAAAAAGTCATTCTCCTAAAATTGATTTTTATGCAGTTTCCATTAGAATGAAAACAAGGTGTTCTTTTTTTCCTGAATTAGACAAAATGATCATACAGTTCATTGGGGAAAATAAATGTCCAATATTAAGTTAAGAAAACTATGAAAAAGCAAAACAGTAAGGGGAGCTTGCTTTTTCAGATAATCAGAACCTAAAACTACCATAACCCAAGATTTTAGCATGAGGACAAAAAGGGACTGTACACTAATCCTGACAAGCTCAGGAAAGGCCAGCATGGTGGGCCCTACAAACTCTAGAGACCAAAATTAACCACACAGGATGATCTGGACATAAAAATTCCTAATTAAAGCAGGTCATGTTGGGTAGTCATGTCCTTGGCCAGTAGCTTTTTGACAAAGGTCAACCGTTACCTTAAGTGAGCCTGCCTATTGTCTTTTTGCTTCTAAGAAAACATACCCTTGAATGTCAGAGTATTCCCTTTTTCCAGACCCCTCAGGGCACAACCCACTACACCAGAGCACGAGACCACAGAACCCCTCATGGTTATCTTGTCCCACATATACCATCTCTACGTGCTGTAAATGTTCATTATTAACTCTCCTGCACGCAGCAACATAAAAGAACTATGTGTCTCTCTGTTTAACTCTTTACGGAATCCCAGAGATTTCTCTGCTTTGCTTTTTCCTGCTTCCTTAATCTATCACCAATGGATGTCATGTAACCCTCCTTACATCTCCTCCTTTGATTCTAATGTATAAAATAAGTTGTGAAACTCACGTTCTCTAGAGCATTTTCTCAATTCATTGAGATTTTGCTTCCGGGCAATCATCATTGGTTTGGCTCAAATAAACCCATTAAAGTTCTCTACAGGTTTTGACGTTTCTTATGTTGACAGGCAGAACAATATTATTAGAATTAATGTAAAATTTTAAAAGCAAATAGTTTGTAGAAGTGCTATTTTATTTAGGTGATATAGTTGGGATGCCTTCATGGACATATGCAGCAGCTAATGTGAAACATGCATCTAAAGAGAAGGTGCCCAGAGAGGAGTCTGACAGCTTTCTGTTGAGGTCATGAGTGGGGAGAGAATGAGTCACCAGAAAGAGAGAATGGAACTCCCAGGACTTACGGTTAGAGGTCTACCTCTATGGTCAGTCCAGTGGGTATGCCATGTAATGGCTCTGAACCTTGTGTTCAATTACATGAAGGGCTAATAACGCCTATCTTCCCACACAGAGCATCAGTGTGATATGATGTGTGTGGAAGTGATTGTAAACCAATAATAAGCACTCTGCAAATCCAGGACATAGGTGAAGAAGAATCTGCCTGACATTGAATTAGGGTTATGGCCTCACCTCTTCACCTCATCCACAGGCACCTATTCGCTCTGCAGATCTCAGCCCCAGCAACTTTCCTTGATCTCCCCAGGACCCAGTGCCCCGGCCTCATGGGCTGTCATTACCAGTCCACACTTGTTGCTGTGATAAATTGATCTACACTTGTGTCTCCGCTTTCAAAGCACCCCAAAGGGTGTGGGCTCCACATTCGTTTTGCTACCTTTGGTAGCATGGTGCCTGGTACATTGCAGTCCCTCCAGAAAGATCTGTTGAGTGAATAAAGAAGAAAAACAAGTGGGCAAAGCAGGAAGAGTAGAGTCAGAGGTGGAGGAAGAAACCAGAGAACCACAGCTGGGGGCAGAACAATAAAAACTTTACTCTTAAAGTAGATGAGGTCAATATGCTGAATGCTTTAAGAAACAAAAGTGAGGAATGTGAAAAATGCCCAGATTCACGTAGTTTGCTGTGATTGGAATTTTGCTGCCATTTAAACAATGGTTTAAAAATGACCAGTGGCAAAGCGTTGCATAAAAATAGTCTATGGGTTTCTAAAGAAGGTAAATGTAAATATAAAAACAAAAAAAAAAAAAAAGCCTTTCCTATTTCGCTTGACATGTTACTCTAGGTAAGCTTGACCTGTGAAGCGAGAAAACAAAAGGCATGTGTATTTAGCGGAATAACTTAAATGGAGCTGAAGTATGTAAGAGCTGAAAACCTAGAGTGTTTATTCTCCTCCACAGTTCCGTAGTTGTTGCTAGAAAAGTTTCTAATTACTAAACTTTTGTTCACACCTGGAGTGCTGTTAATAATACTGTATTACGTAATTGAAAGTTTCTAGTAGAAGAGATCTTACATATTCTCGCCACAAGAAAGAAATGGCAGTTACGTGACATGATGGAGGCGGCAACGTTATCGCATGAGGTGATAGGAAATCTAGCGTCGCCCCAGTGCTGTGGAGGGTATTCTCGGTCCTTCCCAGCCAATGCAGTTAAAGAATTACAGGTCAGGGAGATTTATAAGAAGTAAGATTTATTGAAAGTGCATTTGAGAAAGAGGAGACGGCAGCCTAGTGGAATATGAGAGGCAGAAAGACAAAAGTCAGAACATGTTCCAGGGGAAAGGAGGGTTACCAGGGAAGAGCTGTAACAGCCTGGAGGTGGGGGGAGTCTATATTATATTAGGGCCATGACAGGTGGTTACAGAGATGGTCTTAGATCATTGGCATGGGAAGTCATCCTGACTGACAGTTGGCTGTTATATAACACTTTGCCTATGCGCATGTGTTTACCTGGAATTCAGTCTTATAATTAGATTCATGATACAATGTTGGTATAATGAGGCTGAAGTTACCAGAAGGTTAGAGTAGTACTTTCTGTGTATGTGTTTGTGGCTGGTTTAAGCCAGCAGCTTTTATGGCCTTTGCGCCTTAGAATGCAGGGGTAGTTTATAACCATACAATAGGTGTTTCTGGGAGGAGAGGTTTCTATGGATACAGAGCTGAGCCTTCACTCCTGTTGTTCATGCCTGCCTAACTGCCTAACAGAAATTATTTTATAATACTAAAGGTACTGAATCAATACTTTGTATACCTTAACTCCGATAACGTTATATGTCAATTATGTCTCAAAAAGATGGAAAACAAAAACAAAACAATCTCAAGTGCTGCAATGAATTTCAGTTCAATTGTTTTTTTTAAGCATTTTATTTTATTTTATTTTATTATTAGTTTCAAGTATACAATACACTGGTTAGACATTTATATAGTGGATGAAATGATCCCCCTGGTTACTCTATCTTCACTCTGGCTCTGCATATAGACATTACATTACTTTTGACTGCATTCTCTATGCCGTGCTCCCCATCCTTGTGACCAGCTATCAACTACTAATTTGTACTTCTTTAATCTTTCACTGCTTTCTCCCAGACCTTCCACTGCCCTCCCATCTAGCCATTACCAGATTGTCCTCTATATCTGTGAGTTTGTATTTGATTAATTTGTTCTTTTTTTCCTTAGATTCTGTATATAAATGAAATCATATGGTATTTCTCTTTCTCTGCCTGACACATTTCACTCAGCATAATAACCTCTAGGTCCATCCATGCCATTGCAAATGGTAGGATATTATTTTTTTATGGCTGAGTAATATTTCATTGTATATATGAACAATAACTTCTTTATCCAGCTTTCTGTTGATGGTCATTTAGGTTGCTTCCCTATCTTGGCTATTGTAAATAGTGCTGCCATTAACGTAGGGATGCATAGATTTTCAGGAATTATTGTTTTGTTTTGTTTTGTTTTGATAAATACCCAGAAGTACAATTACTGGGTCAAAAGGTATATCCGTTTTTAATTTTTTGAGAAACCTCCAGATTGTTTTCCATAGTGGATGTAATCCCACCAATTTGCAATCCCACCAACAGTGTATGTGGGTTCCCTTTTCTCCTCATCCTCACCAAAATGTTTCTTTTTTTGATTTATTGATGATAGCCATTCTGACAGGTGTGACATGATATCTTATTGTGGCTTTAATTTGCATTTCTCTGATAAAATTTCTATTGAACATTTTTTCATATGTCTATTGGCAATCTGTATTTCCTCTTTGGAGAAATATCTATTCAGATCTTCTGCTCATTTTTTAATTGGATTTTGTCGTTGTTGTTGAGTTGTATGAGTTATATTTTGGATAGTAACCCCTTATCAGATGTATTATAAGCGAAAATCTTCTCTCATTCAGTAGGTTGTCTTTTCGTTTTGTCGATGGTTTCCTTTGCTGTGCAAAAACTTTTTAGTTTGATATAGTCCCATTTGTTTATTTTTTCTTTTGTTTCCCTTGCCTGAGGAGATATATCTGAAAAGAAATTGCTAGTAGCAATATCAGAGAGTTTACTGCCTATGTTTTCTTCTAGAAGTTTTATGGTTTCAGGTCTTACATTTAAGTTTTTAGTCCTTTTTGGATCTATTCTCATATGTGTTTTTGAAGGTGGTCCAATTAAATTTTTTGCATGTCTCTATTCAATTGTCCCAGACTGTCTTCACCTCATTGTACATCCTTGCCTCCTTTGTCATATATTAAATGAGCATATAGACGTGGATTTATTTCTGAGCTCTCTATTCTGTTCCATTGATCAATGTGTCTGTTCTTATGCCAGTACCAAGATGTTTTGATTACTGTAATCTTGTAGTATAGTTTTATAGGGTGATACCTCCAACTTTATTCTTCTTTCTCAAGATTGCTGTGGCTGTTCAGGATCTTTTACAGTTTCATATAAATTTTAGGATTATTCGTTCTAGCTCTCTGAAAAATGCCATTGGTACTTTGATAGAAATTACATTGAATCTACAGATTGCTTTGGGTAGTATGGCCATTTTAATGATGTGGTCCTCATTGGGTTCATCTTTTTTGGGACTCTCCAAGCTTCCTGAGCTTGTATCTCTATTTCTTTCATCAGGTTAGGGAAGTTTTCCATCATTATTTCTTCAAATAGATTTTCAACTTCTTGCTCTCTCTCTTCTTCTGGTACCCCTGTGATGCAAATGTTGTTACATTTGATGTTGTCCCATAGGCTCCTTAAATTATCTTCATTATTCTGGATTCTTTTTTCTTATTGCCGTTCTAATTGGATGTCTTCTGCTATCCCGTCCGCTATAGTGGTGATTCGGTCCTTGATTCATCCACTCTGTTGATTCCCTCTAATATACTCTTCATCTCAGATGTTGCATTCTTCGTTCTCACTGGTTCCCTTTTATAATTTCCATTTTTATAATTTTCCATCTCTTTGTTAAAATTCTCACTGAGTTCATCTACTCTTCTCAAAAGTTCATTGAGCCTCTTTATAATCAGCATTTTGAACTCTGCATCTGGTAGATTGCTTGACTCCATTTTTCCTAGAGCTCTGTTCCTTTATATGGAACATTCTTCTTTGTCTCCCTATTTTAGCTGCCTATCTGTGTCTGCTTCTATGTACTAAACAAAGCTCCAAAGTCTCCCAGTTTTATTAATGTGGCTTTGTGTAGTAGGTGTGCAGTGGCACAGTCTTGAGAGGGGTTCAGCTGCAGGCTAAGTTTAGCTCCAGCCTGTCCATCTCTGGGGTCATTATCAAGATTCAGCAAGCAATCCACAAATGCTGTGCTTACAGTTGCCTCAAGAGGCCATGCCAGAAACCGAGGCCAGGTGCCATCAGTGCAGGGCTTGAAGTACAACAAGGGGCACAGCGCACTCCAAGAACATCAATGGATGTAGGTTGGGCAGGGCCTCAAGTTGGCAGAGGTGGAGTTTCAGTGAATCTCTGGGCAGAGAGATTTCTATTATCCAGTTTGATGATGTCTCAGTTACGGCGGCACTGTGTCTGCACATTAGGAATGGGGAGGGCTCAACAGAGTAACAATGGATGCACCAGCACTTCTGCCCAGGAGAAAGCCTCAGCTCCAGTTCTCACTCTGAAAACTCAGTGTCTGTCCCCCTATATGTTCCTGGCACCCCCTGAGCAGCTCACCTGGCACTGATGCTCAGAGCGAGCAAGTCCATCACCATAAAAGTTCAGTTTCAGTTGTGGCTTCTTTAAGAGGAATGTCTGTACCTGCTAGCTGCACCTGATGGCTGTCTCACTCAAATGCTCAGGACCAGGCAGCCTTGCATCTCTGCTTCCTCCTACCTCCTACCATTGTGCAGTGATTTCTTATTCCTTGCCTTAGTTGTAGTGCTTCTGTCCATCCAGACCCAGGCGGCTCTGCTTGCTGTTTGCTCTGTGTCTCCATCACCATTCTGGTGTGGTAGCAAGAGGAGACGTACAAAGCTTCTACCATCTACACCATCTTCCCTGGTCCTGCCTCAGTTCAATTACTTTGATTTGCCTCTAGAGAAAACGTTTATTTGGATCCATGTATTTTGTGAATTGAATGACTTTCACATTTTATTTCATAGTCTGGATACTCTAAGCTCACTTTTCAATCTGCAATATAAAATATTTGGATGACATTTCATTCCTGTTTGGTCTTACAGGTCAGTTCTTAGATTTGCAAGAATTCTGGAAGTGATAAGGACAACCTCAAGCTTTCTTCTGATTTGTCATAAAATAAAATGCAATATTGTTATAGGGATTTTATCTTCTTCCTTCTGCGTATGGTAGAGGTGTGTGATATTTACATTTTTAAAAATTATAGCAAAATATACATAACATCAAATTTACAGTGTACCCATTTTTAAGTGCATAGTTTATTAGTGTTAAATATATTCACATTTGGTGCAACAAATCTCCAGAAATTCTTCATCTTGAGAAACTAAAACTCTATACCCGTTAGACTACTCCCTATTTCACCTCTTTCTAGCCTCTGGCCACCACCCATGGTAACTTTTTTTTATTAGGCCAGTTTCCTAGAAGTTCCACTTGAGTGAGTATCCTTAACACATCACTGAGAAATCAGAATCTGTAAGTACCCATAGAAATTAGGATGTCATTTGGCTAAGCCAGAGAATTAGTAATTAGATATGATCCTATGCCAAGAGGAAACACAATTCAGGGGTGGATTTATAAACACTAAAAGATGGATAGAGTTGGTTACGGGTAAAGCAATTTAGTTCCCAGGCATTAGTCACAGGCCTTGTGCATTAAGAAAGGGTGGGTCCAACAGCTGGAGGGAATGTAGAGCTCATTTAGGTCAGAGAGTCATTCTTTCAGTAAATATGTATTGAATAGGCCTAGGCTCAACCCTTATCTAGGGTTTGGCATTCAATGATGAATAACCCAAGATTCCTGATCGCAAGAAACTTGCAGTCAACTAGTTTGGACAATGTAAGTAAAATAATAAATGTGTTTATTTGCTGCCACATCTACAAGTTCCTCCATGCTATCCTTTTTACATCAAATAAACTGTCTATGGGTGGCAAAGATATAGATGATCATATCCTCAATTTTTAAATTACTAATCTTATCTTCTGCCATGAAGTTCTTTTAGTACATCAACTTTAAAATGTGTCACCACTTAAGTGAATCTGGCCGATTTACTTTGAATATCTACTAAGCACTTCCAAGTGTATAATCACATTCACCCCTAGAAAATGCCCCCCTAGAGGAGGATATTATTATTACTGTCTTTATTTTGCAGATGAGAAAACAGAAGCTCAGAAAGGCTGGGTGACTTTTCCAGTGTCACAAAGCTAGGAAAGGTAGAGTTAACACAGGACTCAAGTGCTCAGCTAAATGAGATGCTCTTTCTGACTTTCCCATGTGTTAACTGCAGGTAGAAGTCTGTCAGTCATCAATAAACATACTCATTGAAAACTTAACAGTGCCAGGCATTTGGGATACTGTAATGACTATGATCCAGTCCCTTAATGGACTGAAAGACAGATAATTACAAACAACCACAAATGCTAAGCACTGCAAAGGTGTGTTTTGGGAGAGTAAAACATGGGAACCCCACCTAGGCTGGGGTTAGGGGGCTGTCACACAGACAGAAATTTTCCTTCTGCAAACAGAGCTTCGGGACCCTGCCCTTAACTGCTATTAGTTACAGCCAGACACATTCAACCTTGTTTTGTTCTGTGGGAGCATTCAATTACCACATAGGTGGGTTCAACTGAATTGTTGGTAGAAAGTCCGATCCCCACCCAGACCAGCTAAAACTGGTTTTTCTGTTTTCTTGGCCTGTGAAACCACACACTCTGTGAAGTGTCAGTTGATGTACACTCACTTTGGAGTAAAAATTAGAATTAGCCCCTGAGTGGAGAAGTAACACATAACCAACCCATCACCTGTTCTGTTAGTGCTACTTTAATCAAGAGAAGGACATATCTTTGAGAGTAAAAATATGTTGTTGGACTTGGCGTCATTTTTGAGAAAATTCTACTCGTTCTCTTCCCCCCGATTAACACAATCATAGAAAAAGTTGACAGGGAAGTGCTGATGAGACACAACTGCAAAGTTGGCACGAACACTGGAAGGAACTCACTTCTGTTAAAACAGAGAAAAGGGAGACGTTTCTTCAGCTTTTTGCATATTTGGCTGTTAATTAAGTAGTGTTCATTTTAATACACTGCATGAACTTTACCCACGGTCATCGATTGTTGCCAGTCTCCGAATATGTCAGACTCAGCGCCCAGAGTACATTATCATACCGGCCCCTTGGTTATAAAGATGCAGCAAAGACTTTATTGCTGCTATGTTGCAGATGATAGTCTAAGACCACAATAATCTGCTTTCTGGACTTTCTGGGACTGTTCTAATTTCAGATATAATTTAGTTTCTGCTAAAACCACAGCTCCTCGGAAACGAGGGACTCCCTTGTTTCATATGTTGTTGAATGTCTACTTCCAGCAGAGTGTTTGCGTATTGCATGTACTTAATAGATGGATTGTATGTCTGATGATAGAGGAATCATAATCATGAGGCCAAAGGTGTTAGATTGTCGATAGAGAATTGTTTATACATACAGACCCAGAGAAAGTCCCTGAGCCTGAAATTTTACCTCTGTAAGAGGAAGGAAGGGAAAGACTGAACAAAGAGGCTGCCACTCTAGGATGGTGACCAATACTGCTCATTAAGGGAAGCTTCCAAACAAGTAATGACTTGGGTGCCTACAGGATGAAATGGATCCTTGTGCCATTTAGCAGGCACCAAAAAATTACATAGGGTAAAGGAGGTGGGGGGTGTATAGTTACTGGTACTAGTATGTGAATGCTGCCTCGTATGGGAAGTTTCTTTACATGCTTGACCAAGTCAGGACAAATGGAATCTTTTTCAGACCCAGCTTTACCAGGAGGCAGGGGAGGGGTACTGATTTATGTCAGCATGAAAACTGATTATGATCAGAGAGAGTCTAAGGGGGATTAACAGTAAGCAATCTCCTTCCTGGCCTAGGTCCAACTCATGGGTCAGACAGCAATCATGTCATAGAACAGTCTCTCTTCCACAAGAATCACCATTCATTTGTTACTTTACTGATGTATTGAACAAACAGTTATTTAGTGCCTAGTCTGTGCACATACTCTATTGTAGGTCCTGGGGATACAGATGTGAATGAAACAGGCAAAAATTCCTGCCTTTGTGGTACTAAAGGCCCAGTGGGGAAGACAGATGAAAACTAAATTAAATATATGGCATATATTAGGTGGTAATAGAAGATGTGGAGTGAAATAAAGTCAAGAAGGGGAATGGAAACTATTAGAGTGAGGCTGTTTGCAGTTTTTGATAGAGTAGTCAGGGCAGGTGACATCTGAAGGGGTTTTGGAGTGAGTCATGTAGGAAGCTGGAGAAGAACCTTAGGGGCAGAGACTGCAAGCCAAAGGCCCTGAGTTGGAAGTGTGCCAGGTACTTTCCAGGAAGACCAAAGAGGTCAGGATAGCTTGAGTCATGAGAGAAGCAGGAGATAACTAGGGACAGATTGTGTAAGCGTTTTATAGGCCATTGTAAAAAGCTTTTACTATGGTCAGAGGGGAAAGTGTAGGAGAGTTTTGATTAGAGGATATTAAGGCTAATAATAGCCTTTGATTTACTAAGTGCTGGGCACTGTTCTAACTACTTTTCATATAATAACTCATTTGTTTCCTATGGCAATCCCATGAGAAGGGTATTATTCTTTTATACTGATGAGGAAACTGTGGCTCTAAAAAATTAAGTAATTTGTTCCAGGTCACACAACTACTAAGTGAAAACTGTAATTCAAACCAGGCAGTTTGGCCGTGATCCATTTTCTCCTTTCCAGGCCTCACAGCAAGATTATGTTTTCCAGCCTCCCTTGAAGTTGAGTGGTGGCCATATGACTGAGTTGTGGACAATAGAATTCGAGTAGAAGTGAAAAGTGCTACTTCCAGCCTGGCCCATAAAAAGCTTTCACCTGCAATCCTTCATCCCATTTCCTCATCTTCTGGTTGAAAGCAGAGAACTTCGAGGTCCTAGGGGAAGGTGGAGCCACAAGATGAAAGGAGCTTGAGTTTTTAAATGACCATGTGGAAGTCCTCCTGCAGATCAGGAACTATCTCTTGAAATTCACAATAAGCTTCTTTTGCATAAGCCACTGAAAATCAGGTATTGTTTTAAACGTCTTGAATTTAGGGTTGAAAGTGGCCGGCCCTCACCCAGAAGAGTACACAATTATTAAGGGAGACAGACTTGTAATTGATGGCAGTGCAGTCCTCTAACACAGGCTTTAAGAGAGAAGTCTGCCACTCAGAGAAATAAATTTTGAACACTATCTAAGAAAGTGGAGAGCACCTCTATCTAGTGACATCTGAATAAAGCAATGGAGGATGCACAGGAGTTTGGGGTGAGAAGGTGTGGTGAATAAGAGCAGGGCCATTTCAGTGACAGCTCGTGCAAAGGCATGAAAGGGGAGAGGAGTCTGGGAAGAATGAAACAGTGTGTCACTCAGCTTATCTCATTTTGTGCTAACCCCTGCTCTCCTTACTCATACTTCTGATTCCTCATACCTTCCACTCTCTGACCTGAGGAAGCATATTGGGTATGTTAAAGAAAAATTTATTCTGACACTTGTTAAAAATGGGAAAGCAGACTTCATTCAAGACTATTGCAAAAGGTGTCAAGAGAATCACAACAGAAAACAGAGATGGGGCTCAATTCTGAATATAGCAAAGACATTTGGGGATGTATAGCCAGTGAGCAGACTGAAGAGGTCAGTGGATGGAAAAGTACTAAGAGAACACATTAAGGGTAGGGGAATTCTTGCTAAACCAACTTAACGGGATTCTTAAGACAGTCCAGGATAATGAAATATCAAGGTTTGAGGATGAGGAATTTGATCAGATATCAAGGAAGATTAGACATCAGGGGTATGAGATTCTCTCTAAACTGACTCAGACAGATTCTTTTTACAACTGGACTTAGCAAGGAGGGGGAAGAAAAGGCATGGCCTAGTGAAGAAAAAGACTCAGAGGAACCTGACTAAAGTTTGCTGAATGAGCAAGTCTTTATCAGGTACCTGGGCTCTTGAACTGGAATGACTAGATCTGGATTTCCAGTCTCACCTTGAACTAGTTGCTTGATCTCTCTGTGCCAATTAAATAGAGATTATAACAATACCTACCTCATAGGGACTCTGTGAGAAATAAGTGAGTTAAATATCCAAAACACAACAGAGCCTGGCATAAGGTAAGTGTTCAATAAATGTTAGTGGCTGATGCTGGTGTTGCTTCTTCTTACTACTATTATTAACTTCTTTGACCATAGAACAAATATTCAGAAAGCAAGAGAAGTGAAGTTTAGTCAAAGGCCTTATTTGAATCTCAGAAGGGCCATTAACTTGGGCTTGAGAACTTGCCTGACCTATACAGTTTTACCATTTTTCAGATGAGGTCATTGCCTACTAATACTCTTGTGCTTTCTTGAAAGGTTCCTGTGAGAGCCCATGGAAAACAACTTTTATAAAGCTGTAAAGCTCTATTTGAATGGAAGGGATTATAAAAGCCACCACATCTACCCTTGCTTCACTTCCTGGCCCAACCAACATTCCACAGACCTCCCTTCAGTAACCCCTTTCCCTCAATCTTTGGACTTTGCTGGAATCTACATCAATACTCACTTTAATAGGCCTCATTCTACTGTCCCACCCATTCCTAGCTGCTGCCACATGCCCATCAGCCACAACTGAATCTAAACATCAGGCTGCCCTGATTTCTGTTCTCTTATGTCTCCTTAGAATTATGAGGAATTCAGCCTGAAAGGGCCCCTTGGCAGCCTTGCCAGATAAAATATAGAATGCCTAGTTAAATTTGAATTTCAGGTAAATAATGAATATATTTTTACTAAAAGTATGTCCCAAATATTGCATGAGACATACTTATGCTAAAAATGTATTGTTTATCTGAAATTCAAATTTAACTGGATATCCTATAATTTTATTTGCTAAATCTGGTAACGTTACACCCAAAATAAAGACGTATGAAAATATATAGGAGGAAATGAAATTGGGATGGTGAGTGAGATGAGGGACAGGAAAAGGGAATGAGATACCTACTATTCTCCTCATCTTACAAAATCAAGGCTCAGTGGCTCAGCGTGTTGCAAATGTCTTTGAGCTACTTCAGGGAAAAGAATAGTGAGAACATAAACTCTTTTCTCTACATCATCTAGGGTGATCTTTCTAGAAAAAAATATGATCAATTCCCTGCTTTAGTCACCTCCTTTGATTTTGCAGGGGTCTGCAGACTCTGGTTCCCCGGCAAAATCCAGATGCTTCTTGTTTTTGTAAATTAAATTTTATTGGAACCCAGCTATGCTCATTTGTTTACATTTTATCTGTGTCTACTTTTGTGCGACAGTAGCAAGGTTTAGTAGCTGCAACAGACACTGCCTGGCCTGAAGAGGCTAAAATATTTGCCATCTGAAATTTCATTCAAAAAAGCCAAAAAACTCCGAATGTTTTTTTTTTTCTTTTTTTCTGGTGAAAACCTGCCCTAAATGTGAGAGTTCTTTCAATTTATACCCTAGAATCCTTGCTTCTCTGTGCTCCCATACTATTTACACCTCTGTAACACTTTAAAAAATATGTTATAATTACAGATTTGATGTTTATCTTCTCTACTAGCAGTGGTTTCCTTCGATTCCAGGAGCCATATCTTGTTGTTATTATTGTTTTTGTAGCTTCCTGAGCCTCTAGCACAGGGCAAGCACATAATAGGTATTTGTTGATTGAATGGGAGAGATAGCCGTAATGGAAGAGTCTGGGTATTAGATCCAGAAAGACCTATTCTGAAGTCTGATCTCTTCCTCTTACTATTTACTCATTTAATAATGATCTAGCAAGTTACTTAACCATTCCACACGTCAGTTCTTTCAACTATAAAATGGGGATAATAATAGTAAGTTTTTGAGGAGATAATGCATATAAAGCACATGGTATATTTCTCACTCTTTCTCCTCCCTTTGAATGAGGGAAGAAAGTGGAGAGAAGAAAGGAGATAGGTGATTTCCAAGGAAGAAGTAGATAGAAGAAGTGGTAAGAAGACCAGACGGACTATTTACCACTCAGCATTAGAAACCTTTGAAGCTTGTGTTGGTGAGTCTCTCTCCAGACTATCTCTCTGTCTGTGGTTGTTTCTCTCTGAGCTCTGGGGATAGTCACTGCACCACAAACCAAACCTCTGCTGGACAGAACTACAGATGCAGATACACACAAAGCCTCGAGTAGAGATAGCGATCAAGACACTTAATAAGCTCCATAGTCTCCATAGCTGATTCTGATGACTCTTCTCTAGACTGTGGATGTCCCATAGCCTAGGTTTTCTACGTACATGTTATGCATGAGGAGAGCCCTGACTACTTTGCACCTGGTCTTCAGCCTCATTTAGTTATAAACTCCCCCTCCCCCACCTCACCCCCCCAAAACCTAGGAAATTAGTTCTTGAATCAATGGGTCAAAGAATAAGTCACAAGAGAAATTAGAAATGGTCTTAAAAAAATGAAAACAAAGACACAAATTTACCAAAACTTATGAGAGCAGCAAAACATCCCAGAGAAAAGTTTCATAGTAGAAAACACTTAAAAAAAGAAGAAAGATCTCAAATCAACAACCAAACTTTATACCTCAAGAAACTAGAAAAACAACAACCTAAACCCAAAATTATTAGGAGAAAGAAATAATAAAGATTTGAATAGAAATAAAGTAGACAATAGAATGCAATAGAAAAAATCAACAAAGAATTGTGTTTTTGAAAAGATCAATGAAATTGACAAACTCTGTTAGACAAAGAAAAAAGAGAGAAGACTCAACAAAATTTGAATGAAAGAGGAAACATTACAACTGATGCTACAGAAATAAAAACCATTAGAGATTTCTATTAACAATTACATGCTAACAAATTAGATAACCTAAAAGAGATGGATAAATTTCTAGAATCATACAAATTACCAAGACTTAATCATGAAGAAATACAAAATCTGAATAGACTTATAATTATTAAGGAGATAGTAATCAAAACAGTAATTAAAAACTTCCCAACAAAGAAAAGCCAGGACTAAATGGCTTCACTGGAGAATTCTACTAAACATTTAAAGAATTAACACTAATCCTCTCAAATTCTCCTGCATATTAAAAAGAAGGAAACATTTCCAAATTCATTTTATGAGTCTAGTGTTACCCTGATACTGAAATCAGACAAAGATACTAGAAGAAAAGGAAATTGCAGACCAATATCCATGATGAATATTGATGTAAAAATCCTCAACAAAATACTAGCAAACTTCAACAACACATTAAAAGAATTATACACCATAACCAAGTGGGATTTATCTTTGGAATGCAAGGATGATCCAACACACAAAATTAGTCAACGTAATACATCATATGAACAGAATGAAGGAAAAAACCACATGATCACTTCGATTGCAGAAAAGCATTTGAAAAAATTTAATATCCTTTCATTCACTCAAAAAGTTAGGGTTAGAAAGAAATTATTTAAACATAATAAAGGGTGTATATGAAAAGCCCATAGCTAATTTTCAATGGTAAAAAACTGAAAGCTTTCCTCTAAGATCAGAAACAAGGCAAGGCTGCCCGCTTTTACCACTTCTATTCAGCATAGCACTGGATGTCCTAGCCTGAGCAATTATGCAAGAAAAAGAAATTAAAAGCACTCAAATTGGAAAGGAAGATGATAAATTATCTCTGTTTACAGATAACCTGATCTTATATGTAGAAAACCCTAAAGACTCCATCAAAAAAACTGTTACGTCTAATAAAGTTAGAACGTTGCAGGATACAAAATTAACATGGAAAAAATCAGTTGCATTTCTATACACTAACATGGACAACCTGAACAGGAAATTAAGAAAAAAAATCTCATTTACAATAACATAAAAAAAATAAAATACTTAGAAATAAACTTAACCAAAGAGTCAAAAAGACAAATAAATGAAAAGACATCCCATGTTTATGGATTGAAAAACTTAAATTGTTAAAACATTACCCACAGTGACCAACAGATTCAATGCAATCTTGTCTAAATTCCAATGTCATTTTCTGCAGAAATGGAAAATCCATCCTAAAATTCATATGAAATTTCAAAGCACCCTGAATAGACAAAAATCATCTTGATAAAAAAAAAAAAAGCTGTAGGATTTACACTTTCTGATTTTACAACATATTACAAAGCTACAGTAATCAAAACAATATGGTACCGGCATAAAGGCATATATAGACAGACTAGAGAGCCCCAAAATAAACTCTTACATATATAGTCAAATTTTCTTCAATATGGATTCTAAGTTATCCAGGAAGGAAAGGTTAATTTTAATAAATGGTGCTGGGGAAACTAGATAGCCACATGCAAAAGAATAAATTTGAACCCTTACCTTACACCATACACAAAAATTAACTCAGAATGGATTAAAGACCTAAATGTGAAACCTGAAAGTATAAAACTCCTGGAAGAAAATATAAAGTCAAACATTATGTCATTGTATTTGGGAATGATTTCTTGATATGATGCAAAAGCATAGGCAACAAAAGTGAAAACAGACAAAAGCAAATACATTGAACTTTAAAACTTCTGTGCAGCAAAGTAAAGAATAAATAGAATTAAAAGGAGACATATGGAGCTAGGAGAAAGTATTTGTAAATAATATATCTGATAAGGGGTTAATATCTAGAGTGTAAAGAGCTCATACAACTCAACAACAAAAAAAACAAACAACCTGATTCAAAAATTGGCAAAAGACTTGAGTAGACATTTCTCCAAAGCAGATATACAAATGGTTAATAAGCCCATGAAAAGATGTTCCAAATCACTAATCATCAAAGAAATGCAAATCAAAACTACCTGAGATAACACATCACAGCCATTAGGATGGCTATTATTCAAAACAAAACAGAAAATAACAAGTTTTGATGAGGAAGTGGAGAAATCGAAACCCTTGCGTACTGTTGGAGTTTTCTCAAAAAAGTAAAAATAGAATTATTATATGACCCAGCAATCCCACTTTTGGCTTTATATATTCAAAAAAAAAATTGAAAACAGAATCTCAGAAAGATATTTGCACATCCATGTTCATTGTAGATTTTTCACAATAGCCAAGAAGTGGAAGCAACCTTCAATGGATGAATGCATAAGGCAAATGTGGCATATACATAACGTGAAATATTATCCAGTCTTAAAAAAAGGAAATACTGTTATATGGTACAGTGTGGGTGAACCTTGAAGATATTACACTAAGTGAGATAAGCCAGTCACAAAAAAGGCAAACATTGTGTGATTCCACTTACGTGAGGTAACCAATGTGATTAAACCTGCACAAACAAGAAAGTAGAACACAGGTTTCCAAGGGTTTAGGAGAAGATAATGGGGAATTATTGCTTAATGGATACAGAGTTTCAGTTTGAGAAGACCAAAAAGTTCTGGAGATAGATGACGATGACGGCTGTACAACCATGTGAACATACTTAATGGCACTCAACTCTACAATTAAAAATGGTTGAGATGGTGAATTTTGTGTTATGTATAAATCATTACCACACACACACACACACACACACACACACACACACAAATACAAAAAACAAAAATAGGTATCTCTGAATGTCTTCCCAGAAATCCTAGTTTTATAAATCCAGGGTCCAGGAATCTGCCTTTTGAACATGCATGCAACTTAGGTGATTTTGATAGGGGTAAACAAGCAGTTAGAGATATAGGGATATAAGCTCTTACTGACAATCTGAGCATCCTCTCAGGACTGTGAGCCGCTCTGATGACTGAGAGACACTTCCTGATGCCCTGCTGGAATACTCATTCTTCACTTTGCGGATAAATTGTGATTGAACACCACTTACGCAAGTGCTATGCTAGGATATGGGTGGGAGATATTAAATCTGGCTTTCCTCTCAGGGAAGTGGTCAAACACAAAGATACAACCATAAAGCTCAAGGTGCCCTTTGTAACTTCTAGCACTTCAACTCTTCATCTTTTAGGCAGAGACGCCCAGCTCACAGGATTGTTCTGGAGACAAATGAGATAAAAGATGTGGAAGTGTTTTTTTCATTTTTGTAATCAGTTATTCAGTGTTTACCTTTAGGGTGAGTGTTTGAATCTTGGCTCCATAGAGTACCAGGGCAGAAGTTCTCAATCCTGAGTATATGTTAACATTACCTAAGTTTTTTTTTTTTTTTTTTAAACACCCATACTGACCCACTCCTCTCCAAGATTCTCATTCGGTTGGTCTGGGGAGGGGCCTGAATGTGGGCATTTTTTAAAAAGCTCTTAGGCTTTTCAACTGAGAACTACCATGTGATGGAACACACAGAAGGGGATGGTGAATTCAAACTTAGAACAATGTTTTAAATGCAGAAAGTAAAATACGTAGAATTAGAAAGAAAACAATTGTATTAAAATATAGTTATGAGTTGTGATAGTGCTGAAGGGGCCTACCCAAGTCTTGCTCTTGGTGTTCACGCCTTGGGTAATCCCCTCTGCTTGGTTTGGGCTGAACCTAGTGACTCACTTCTAATGAATAGAATATTGAAGAAATTATGGGATGTCACTTCAGAGAATAGGTTAGGAAAAGACTCTGTCTTTGGGGTTCTCTCTCTCTTTCTCATCACTTGCACCACGGCGAGCCAGCTGCCCTGTGCTGCAGCAGCTCTGCAGAGAGGCCCACACAGCAAGGAACGGATGCTCACCCACAACATGTGAGTGAGTTTGGAAGCAGATTCTCCTCTGTTGGCCTGGGGAGGACTGAGGCCCAAGCTGCTACCTTGATTAAAGTGAAAGAATCTAATCCAAAACCACCTGGCTAAGCAGCACCCAAGTCCCTGACCATAGATACTGTGAAATAATAACTGTCTATTGTTTCAATTGCTAGTTTGGGGGTTACTTATTATGTAGCCATAAATAATCAGTCCATCAACACATTAAAGTACAATAAATTTGGGATAGACATGTGACACTTTGTAATGAGAATTATGTTTAAAGCACACGTAAATTAAAGTTAGATTGTGTATTTTAAGGCACATCGGTGTCAAAGCCGTTGTTCCACGGTGTGAATAAGAACATTAAAAAGTGGAACAAACTTTGACAAGTGTAATAACCACTAGTTTCTATATTTGTTTTTTATTTTCTACTTTTTGTATTTGATGCTTTGATATCTGAGGTCTCGCTGACCCTGGAGAGGCCAGCCCATTCCTAGGGGTAATAAGTGACATGCCTTTCATATTCAAACCAATCGTCCACGGGCTCTCATACTCAGGGTCACTATCCACGTGCCTTAATCCCCCCAGGTTCAGATATCAGAAAACTAGGGGCAGCCCCTCCCCAGGGCCCACTGAATTTATTCAAACCAGCTAATCCTAAACCTGCTCATCCTGCCTCACCTGTGGAAACCACAAAAGGCTGTTGTCCGAAATTTCCCCCAGTCTCTCTAACTCCTAACTGACTCCAGTGCTTCCTCTGTAACCCTATCCCCTACCCCATGAGATCCATGAGTATAACTGTGATAGACTAAAGTTTGTGCCCCTAAAATTCATATGTTGAATTCCTAACCACCAACGCGGTTTTTATTTGGAGATGACCTCTAAGGAGGAAGGTGGAAAGGTCATGTGAGCACAAGATGAGAAGGTGACTGCTTACACCCCAAGGGGAGAGCTTTCAGCAGACACTAACCCTGCTGGCACTTGAAGGTGAACTTCCAGCCTCCGGAATAGGGAGAAATAAATTTTCTATTGCTCATGCCACCCAGTCTGTGGTGTTTTGTTATAGCAGCCTGAACAGATGAATACAATAACCAACCATCTTGTCAATGGCAATCGTCTGCTGATCTATTGGCTGTGTTGCACCGGAATAATAATAAAATCCACATTTTAAAACAATAAGGCACTATGCATATCATAATAGACTTTCGGTCCATTTTTATTTTTTGTTTTGATAATTACAAGGGTTAAGAATACTGTTTCATGAAAATGTCTTATTGCAAATGAAAAGACAGTGCTTATATCTCATTTTACAAAGCAACACGGGAGGCTTCTTACAAGGAACACCAGAATTATCCAAGACTTTTTAAGTGCAATTTGATTTGAAATAAGTATTTTGTCCAAAGGTCAATAGATCAACCTCTTCAATATAACTTATATGAAAAAGAAAATGATTGTAAATTTATGGTCGACTTGGATGGCATTAGGTTGGAAATAAGTTTTGAAAGAATTCTAAGTGTTTCCAGATGTTCTCAGCTTTTTCTTTTCAAAGAAATGAACGGAGAATTATTAGATATGAACCAGCAGAGAAGCAATGCATATCTCTGGGCAACCAATGTAGAATACAGGACACCTAGGCTCATAGTTGCTCGATAGAGTTTATACATAAGAAGACTGCAACCACAGGCATCCTATTAAGGAACTAAAAACCTCAGTAATTTTGAAGTAGTAGTGAATGAAGTGATAGTTCAAGACATTTCTAACAACTGAATTGGGTATGAAAATATCTGTGATTTCTACTAGTGAATATGTTACAGGTCCTGTTAAAACTACTGGGGTTTATTGCCTACATTCATAATCAAAAGAAATGATAAATTTTATTTTAAGGTTAGTGAAAAGAAAAATGCACTTTTTCCCTTCATCCAGACTCCTGGACCCCAGTTTAGAACCCTATCCTAGAGCTGTGCTCTCATCTATTACCTGTGCTCCCTTCTCCATGGTTAGGTGACAGTAGACTAACAGTGAGTTTAGTTCTCATAGTTAGAAGTACCTAATGATCAAAGGTAGTAAACCAGAAGTGCATTTCCTACAAAGGATTACAATGAAGGGAAGTGTAGATACTCTTTCAAATCTGTGACTTTTCTAATAGTTCTAGAGCACACAAAAGAGTGATCACGCCAGGTTGACCTGAGCTGGAGACAGTAAGGGGAGGTTGCTTGGTGTGTCATAGGGGCATGCATGGCCAGAGCCCTGCTAACCAGCAGAGACCTGGAGCACGGAAGAGATGATTTCTCCTTTCTTACTCTTCCATGTAATTAAAATTTACAACTATACCAAATCATAAAATCAGTATTAGGTGGCCAAACAAAGTTTTGAATTTTCCTATCGTGATAAATTTGATACTTTGGGGAAAATAATCTAACTATTTTACTAAAAACTGTTTTTGGATGCCTCCACTTTAGTAGTAGTCAAAATGCATGCTTAGTCTGTTGGGTAATTCAGCACTAATTGCAACTGAGAGAAATCTATTTTCGCCTGGACAATCAAGCTCCCACTCAAAGCTACAGATGGTTCCAGTGATGGCACGTGGCTGTACGTCTTCTTTCTGGATCAGGGATCTGCTGGTTGCCGAAATGGGGAGGGCTGATCCAGGAGGAGCACACATTGCTGTGAGGTGCCATTTCTGGCATAGCAAGGACAATGAGACCTGTATTTTCCAGAGGTTATCAAAGGGCATGAGCTTTGTAGAAATTACCAAATAAATGGTGTTTAAGTCGAACATGGAACAAGTACGTTTGAAAAACCAAGAAAATCTGCAAATGGTAATAAGAACTATGAGCAAGGAAGCCCATCCTAGTGCATTTAACATGAACCTAGCATATCTTGATGAACATCACTCTCAAAATTGGTTGGCAGCGGGGGTGGTCAGCAGAATTGAAACATAAGAACAGTGGCAATTCCTTCAGACACTCTAGAAAACTGGAAGAAAGCTCATCACCAGTTCTTCATGGACAAAATACAAATATGCATCCTAAAGCCAGCTCTTCTCAGCTTCCACATTGATATAACATTAAGGACAGAGAAGTGAAAAAGCATCTTGGCAGGTTAGGGAAAATAGGCCAAAGCAGCCTATTTTGAACTCCATAGTTCAAAGTTTCTTTAAAGTCATATACATGATTTAAAAAATTATGTGTGGATTTTTTATTTTACTCTGCTAATATCTCTATAGTTGTTTCAGTATAAAACTGTTTTCATATTGTGTCCCACCAGGTTAAATCATTCCTGTAGGATCCAACCTCGCCTGTGCACTTTGCCTACCTCTTAGCCTTCTACTGCACATCCCTGGTGGAGGTAGTTATCTTAATTTGAGAAGCAGGACCTTGAGTTATGTATAATAAAATGGAGGTGTGTACATTTAGACATTCTCAGTAAATCTTTCTGTCATTTTAATCATAAAAAAAATAAAAACTCCAGGAATTATCTATCTATATTTATGTATATGTATTTGTTAAGTATGTGTATATATTATATATTATATATTATATATATTATAAATATAATATAAATATTATAAATATCTATCTATGTTAATTCCAAATACTTCAGCCTTTAAGACCTCAGATGTTTTATACAACAAGCGACAGGGTCGATATTGACTTTTAAGATTCTTTTTGTCTAAAAATACCATGCTCCAGTGGACAGTTTCTCAGAAAGTAGAAGGAAGTAGGTTCCAAATGTTGGCCACAAGAAGAAACTGTTCAGAGAAGTGAGAGTAACATGAACTCATGAGAAAAATGATCAGGTTTTTCTAGAGTTCATGATAGTCAGGGAAAGTTGGATGTGGTTAGGTATGTATCCTAGACTTTGGTAAGAAAGATCTAATGTTTTTTGATAAATGGTAGGATTCCTTAGAGAAAGACCCCAAAGGGAAAATGACAAGTATTTGGGAGAAGTGCTTAAAAATGAAATTCTAAATATTGCAAACAAGGATGGATAGTAAGAAAAGGGAGATTGTCTAAGGAGATTGTCTAAAGAGACATATTTGGCAGCCTAGTAAATTCTCTAGTAAACTCAGATATCAAAGGACATGCACAAAAGGGTTAAATTTCTGGTGTGGCCTTGAATTGAAAGACAGTTGTCAGAAAAATTTAATCCTTAGAATGATGTGATACTTGTGAAAAATTTCAAAGGCAATAAAAAAGACTTAAAAATCAAATTTATTAAGATATAATTTACATACAATAAAACTCATACACTTAAGTTCAATGAGCTCTGACAAATGTATACACCTGAAGAGATACAGAACATTTTCAACAACCTCAAAAGTTCCCTTGTGGCCCTTTGCAGTCAGTCCTCCCTGTTGTGAGAAACGCCTGCAGTCCTGGTGCTTGGAGCAACAAGGTCATCAGAAGCAGATGTGGTCTTGCACACAAGGACACATTGCAGGGAGGGCGCACTCGCCTGACCTATTCTGGGACTTCTTGCTTTAGGGACGAGGATGGGGAAAAGATACCTGAGAAGGAATAGCTGAAAACACGGTAGTGGCCTTGAGGCTGAGTCTGAGAATTGGCTGTAGTTTGTAATTACTAACCTGATAGTAACTAATAATAATAACAAGGCCAGCTTTGTGAGAGAGAATAAAAGCCATGGAGACAGGGGTGAGGGATGCTAGCATTGCCATTCCTGGCCATTCCTCCTCTCCCTTATCCATGTTAGTTTAGTAAAAGCATTTCCAGACTCCGACTCTTCTTCCCAACCGTCTCCGCAACAATTGGCGCCCAATGTGGGGCTCGAAGAGGAAGGTGCGGAACTGTGCTGGAAACCGAAAGGGGTAAGTCTGCTCAAGTAAGTGATACCTTCGGCATATTTTTTGTACATTTCCAGATAACACTGGAAACCGAAAAGGGTAAGTCCGCTCACGGTAAGCGATACTTTTGGTATAGTTTTAACATAGGGAATAAGTAAATGTGAGAAAGGTCAATTTTGTGAATTGCTTTTGTATGTAGGTAGACATTGCTTCTGGTTCAAGCCAGAGGGAAAATCCTAAATACGAAAGTGTAGAAACGAGTCATAAGAGCTTTGCAGAGAGCTCATCAACAGGGGGATCCTATCCTTGTTTCTGTTTAGTCTTCATGCACTTTATTTTCTCAGGCTTTACAGCCTCTGCAATCTGACTCTGAGGGTGCTGCAAATGACTTGGCAACACGCCAAGAAGAACCTGAACCTATTTATGAAAATCTTATAGGGATAGAGTCTGAAAATGAGTAAAGAGTCATATCAGGTTCTTTGGCCCAAGTAAAGGGAATAAATCAGAGGTTGAAGCAACTGCAGTTGGGGCCAACTGGAGGATATTTTCAAGATCCTAGAAAGCCTCCTGCACTCCCTGTAAATGCTGTATTTGGGGCCGAGCCTTCAGTTGCTGGTCCTGTTTCATTTACTTTTCCCCTTTCACCTGATTTGACTAAGGAAATAATAGATGAAGAGAGTAGTTGAGAAAATCTTCCTAGACAGACAGCTACTCCTCAGCTGATGGGGTTCCCTACAGTGAGACAGGTGTTGCCCCCCATTGCTCAATTTCCTCAGGGAGGTATCAATGTGCAATATACTCCATTGGAACATAAATTCCTGAGAATACTTAAAGAATCTATCAATCAATATGGTATGCAGTAAACAGTATAGCCAGAGAACGACAATTGTTAGTGTCAGATTGGGAAGGTATTATAAAAACTGTGTTAGAACCAGGTCCTTATTTGCAAATGAAAACCTGGTGGAGAGAGGAAGCCCAACAGGTGGCTCCTAGAAACCTGCACGAAACCCTCCAGGGGCTATTCTTGTAGGCTAACAGGTATAGGAAACTTTACTCAGCATTGTCATTTGACTGAAGAAACCTTGTTACAAGTGAAATTAATAGTGTTAAGAGCTTGGTCTCGAGTCAAGCCACCTGAGAAGCAACCTCAGTCGTTCACTAAAATTATAAGTCCTGGGGAGAGTTACACTGATTTTTTGTCTCGGCTAGGTACCGTACCGCCGTTGTCAGGGCGGTGGCTCTTCCTGAAGTCCAAGAATTACTCTTAGAATCTCTAGCTTAGGAAAATGCAAATGCAGAGTGTCAATGGGCTTTAAGGCCCCTGAAAGCTCAAGGAGCATCTTTGGAAGAATACATTAAAGCTTGTCATGATGTTGGCTCTTTGACACATCAAGCTAATTTGTTAGCAGGAGCTTTACAGAAAGGGTTTCAAAGTTCTCGAATGAAATGTTATCAATATGGGAAACTGAAAAACTTTCAAAAAGACTGTAGGAGAGGGAATAAGGGAGAAGGAAAAGTGGTGTATACAAAACCCCTGGTAGGGAACAGGCCTCTGACAAAAGAAAAATTAGAAGTGTTACAGCAACTAGTAGACGAACAATTGAACCCTCCTCTTCTCCATGGAATTCACCAGTATTTGTTATAAAAAAGAAGTCAGGAAAATGGAGAATATTAATAGATTTAAGAAGAATCAATGCTGTCATTCAGCCTATGGGAACTTTGCAACCTGGGCTCCCTAACCCTGCATTAATTCCCCGAAATTGGTCTTTAAAGATTATAGATTTAAAAGATTGTTTTTATACTATTCCTTTACAGCCTCAGGATAGAGAAAAGTTTGCATTCACAATTCCTACTCTAAACAATGCTCAGCCAACTCAGTGATATCAATGGAAAGTATTACCCCAAGGCCTGCTTAATAGTCCTACCATGTGCCAAGCATTTGTGACTATGCCTTTGCAAGAAGTGAGGGAAAAGTTCCCTCAGGGACTTGTATATCACTACATAGATGATATTCTTTTTGGGCATGAAAAGAAAGAAAAATTAAAAACTATATTTTCATTTGGAAAAATTGCTCTGGAAAAGTATGGGCTCGAGATAGCTCCTGAGAAAATACAAGATTCTGTTCCTTATCAATATTTAGGATATAAAATTTTGCAAAAGAAAATCACTCCTCAAAAGATAGAAATTAGACAGATGCTCTCAATACTCTTAATGATTTTCAAGAATTATTAGGCGATATTAATTGGCTTTGTCCTTCTCTCAGTATCCCCACATATGCTTTAACTAATTTGTTCTCTATTTTAGAAGGGTCCACTGCATTAGATAGTCCTCGGGAACTAATGCCACTGGTGGAAAAGGAATTTTAAAAATTGTATTACTGAAAGGCACTCAAACTAGCATTGCTCAGGTTTCATTATTGTGTAGTAAAGTTTCTTTCTCAAACTTGAAATTTAAAAACTATTAATGATTTCCTTTTTCTTTTATTAGATAATTAGTCTAAAACTTAGGATATTTTAGCATAGAGTCAACAGTGAAGATAACATGATTTTGTATTGGAGATGAGAAAAGTAATGACTAAATTACAAAATTCAGTGCTTTTTAAGGTACCTTTCTGTTCCTGTTTCTGTTGACCAGTCACCGGGGGTCCGTGGAGAGACTGATCCAGTCATATCTCCTGGACCATGGCCAGGCTGCGGGACGCCGCCTCCTGTGCCCTGTTGGTAGGTTCTGTTTATCGTCTTTGGTCTTGTCTAGGATGGAGGTGGCGAACTTCTTTGGGTCTACCTACACCCCAGTAATTGTCTTTGTCTGAGTTTTGTGTTCTCTGTTTTGTGTTCTCTGCGCAAGCGATAGGGGGAAACCAGAGTTCACCCTTGGGGTGTCTCCTGCGACATTTCTAAGAAGGATATGCTTATAAAACAAAATGGGGGAATCTGGAATACCCTGAGACAAAGGCTTAATAGAGCATTATATACTTTACATTTTTTAAATCAAGATAAACAAGGTGGCACAGTGGCTCATTGGCCTTAGGTGAAACAGGCAGTGAACCTTTGCAGCAGCAGCTGGTATACTACAAGGATCTAAAAGGGGATTGTGTGCTTGCTGAGGTACCAAAATGGGGCCGAGGTTTTGCTTATATCTATCTCTACAGGAACAGAGAAGCTTTGGGTCCCAACCAAGAATGTCAGGTTCCAGGAGCGAGAGAAGCGGCGGGTTGTCAGTGAGTCAGGTCAGGAGATGACTCCAACTTCCCTATTCCTTGCAATGACAGCTCTGATTATCGCACAGGTAAGTAGGGTACAAGCTGAGACAGGAAATTATTCATACTGGGCATTTGTGCCCAATCCCCCTTTGAATAAGGCAGTGGGATAGGGAGATGCTTCAGTGGTAGTTTATGTTAATGATTCTAATTAGATACTTAGGTTTTATGATACAGAGGGCCTCTCAGGCCTGAAAAAGAAAGGAGAGTGATTGAGAACTATACAGTGGGAACGGAAGGATGCCATTTGCACGGGAGCTGGAGAGCACTGTTTACAGCTGGGTGCTCTAGCATGGCTGACAATTTTGCAGACTTCTGAACAGAATGCTGGGGTAGGTCACTTGTTTTTGTTAAGTATGGAAGGATTTTAAAATGTTACAGAACCTGTGGATGACACCTCTCCACCAGATTTACCATGGTGTGCCACTCGAAAGTTCAGACGCTTGAACATTGGGTCAGTGGACTCAGTGTCGAGCTGAACAGGCTCAGGTTTAGTTAATACTTCCTATGGAAGAGTCATTGATTGGAGTCCTTCTGGCTCTGCCCAAGTGAAGGGAGGAAAAGTAAATTTGCGGTGGCACCAAAGATAGAGAATGGTTCAGTAAGCATTTCATCAGGAGAACTTGCAATAACACAGTCGTCTGCATGATGGGGGTTTTCCCCTCCATCTCCCAATTACCCCATCAAGCTACAGAATCATATATGGAAGTTAGGAGCTGCTTTATTTCCCATGCATGCCTGGAAGGGTCCGTAAATCAATCTGGGAGTTCTCATATCACCTTTCATCAGAATGTACTCACTTTGCTCGAGCCTGTGTTCGGCTCCCCTATATCATTATGAAGGGTACGTGGGGTGGAATGAAACTTTAGGTTATATTTCATGTAAATACTGTTCCTTTTACACTTGTATTAACTCTTCTATTCCTTTTAACAAGTCACATGAAAGCTTATATATTCTTAGAGCTAGAACTGGAGTATGGATGCCGGTTAGATTGTCTCGACCCTGGCAGGACTCTCCTGCCACTATGATATTGCAGCAACTGATGGACCATGTTAAAAGAAGAGCTAAAAGATTCCTTGGCATGCTGATCGCTGCTGTTTGGGTATCATCGCTGTTACTGCTGCTGCTACCATGGCTGGAGTGGCTCTGCATCAATCTGTACAGACTGCTGATTATGTTAGAACCTGGCATCGGGATGCTGAACATTATGGACTTCTCAAAGACAAATTGACTCTGTATTGCAAAGTCAAGTAGCAGATTTACAGCAAGCAGTTATATTGTTAGGAGATCAAATTGTTAGTTTGCAGAAACGTGTGCAACTTAAATGTGATTGGAATACTACTTCTTTTTGTATAACTCCTGTATTGTATAATGAAAGTATGTTTGAATGGATAAAGTAAGACAGCATATTTTAGGATGCTTATGGTTTAATTACAGATTTACAAACACATATTGCTGACACTTTTCAAAAACAGCTTCCTGAATTACAGGGGATCGCAGTGCTACAAAGCATGGTCAATAGTATTGAAGACTTACATCCTATTCCACAAATTCATGGGTTAATGGGCTCATCTACGCTTCTTGGATGTTAATTTGTTTGTTACTTTTTTTCTTTGTTTAGTCTGGAAGAGATTCTCAAGAAGCCAAGGATTAAGAAAGACTCAGGCTGCTGTTTCTCAGTAATGCTGAATAAAATTCAGCAAAAAGAAAAGGGGGATATGTTGTGAGAAATGCCCGCAGTCCTGGCAAGATGCCTGGTGCTTGGAGCAACAAGTCATCAGAAGCAGGTGTGGACTTGCACACAAGGACACATTGCAGGGAGGGTGCACTCGCCTGACCTATTCTGGGACTTCTTGCTCTAGGGACGAATGGGAAAAAGATACCTGAGAAGAAATAGCTGAAAACACGGTAGTGGCCTTGAGGCTGAGTCTGGGAATTGGCTGTAGTTTGTAATTACTAACCTGAGAGTAACTAATAATAATAACAAGGCCAGCTTTGTGAGAGAGAATAAAAGCCATGGAGACAGGGGTGGGGATGCTAGCATTGCCATTCCTGCCATTCCTCCTCTCCCTTATCCATGTTAGTAAAAGCATTTCCAGACTCCGACTCTTCTTCTTAACTGTCTCTGCAACACCTCCCCCAATAGGTCCCAGGTAACCACTGACCTGATTTCTATCACTATATATTTGTTTTGCTGATTCTAGAACTTCATGTACGTAGAATCAAACAGTCTGTGTGCCTCCGTCTGTTTTCTCAGTATGATGTAAAAAGAATTAAAAACAAGGGAAGAGTAGGTTTTGCCCCTTGGAGCCAAGGATCCTGAATTAATAATGAGTAAACGTGGAAGTCCTCTTTGCTGGGATAGTGTGCTCTGAGCTGACAGAGGAGGACTTTTGAGATAGTATATTTAAGGCCTATAGGCTTAAAATTGGTGTGTTCAGTCTCATAAAACTTAATCAGCCTACGGCCTCTGCCCCACCAACTATCATTGTTTCCCCACTGATAAAGGTGAGGGAGACGCTGTAAATTATTTTAAAAATAAGGCTGGTGGTTGAGGGTTGGTTTCAGAGCTTTGACTATAGACATCATATGAGGAAGATGATTCCTGCAAATCTACTAGATTTTAAAAAGAGCTGACTTGTTCTGTTTACAATATTTGACCAAACCAGTTGCATTTGAATGTGGACACATTTTGCTATGATTGTCTCCTAAGAATTTGGAAAGAAACCTCCCATTGTGCCCTCTGCTCTGAGTTCAAGGACACATAGAATTGAGAAATTCCAAGTCTAACCTGCACTGGAGATGATGGCTCAGGTTGCAAAGGATCTGAGACCTCACTTAATGGATTTCAAAGGTAACCAATGTGAGATGTAGCCTTTTGTCTTAGACTGGGATAGCAGAAACAAACTATCTTATTTTTACAGCCTATTCTTGAAATACACACTAAAAAGTGCTTAAATCCATAAGAAAGAATTGTTGTCAAAAGAAACATTCATAGAAACTTCCTATTGACTTTTAACATATGATCGTTAGCACTTTTCTAGAATTTAATATTTGTTTTCATTTTCTTGAGTATTAAAGACATTCCATGATTTTAAGCAGTCAACTAGGTTAAGCCTAATGAGTACCTGATTAAGGTTAAATATTCATTAAATAAAAATAATGATGATGTTTGGTGTTCACACAGCATCTCAGCAGGAACTGTCTCCAGGACGAGGGATGAAGTAGGAAATTAGTCGCCAAGACATTCAGCAGACGAACTCTAGGAAGGGATTTAAAACCAGCTATTCAACCAGGATTCAGAGGCAGTACCCAAGTGGGGGCCTCCTGTTGCAAATGACAACTGCACTCTCAGTTGTCGTAAAGTGAATATTGGATTCACCCCAAGTTAGACTCATTTCTTTATCTGTTCCTCAGGATGTGGAAGCCAGGTAAGCAACAGAGATGGACTTTACATAATTTGCAAAGAGTTGGTTGACTGGGGCAACGTAAGTGGGGCAGCTTTATGATTTCAAAAGCCTCTTAACATTCATTTTGTCTTGAGTTTGTTATTGTCATAAGGGTGAATTATCTCCAGACCAAGTTATTACACAAGCCAGTTGCTAGAGAACAAGAAAATTTAAATTCACTAAAGTTCTCTCAAGAAGAGTGGTAATTTCTTTTTAAAGCAATACTTTCAGGACAGGAACCATAATGTCACTCACATGTGGGATATAAAAAGAAAGCAAAAAAACCAACCAACAAAACAAACTCATAGACGCAGACAACAGTATGGTGGTTACCAGAGGGATAAGGGGGTGTGAGGAGAAGGAAGAAGGTAAAGGGTGTCAGATATGTGGTGACAGAAGGAGACAAGACTTTGAGTGGTGAGCACACAATGCAGTTTACAGACAATATATTATAGAGTTGTATATCTGAAACTTATCATCTTATTAATCAATGTCACTTCAGTAAATTTAATTTAATTAAAAAGAGACCACCTTCTGTCAAAGATGATAATAACATGAGAAATAAAAACATGAGATGTTTTTATTATAAAAAAATATGAGAAAAAAATGACAAGAATAAAAAAAAGGGATTAGCACATTTTGAACAAACAAGTATTTCAAGACCAAGGGCAGACAGCTACTGTTGCCCATTCGTGCTTCAAGGGTGGACATGCAATTCTGGTTTGCAAGCTGTGCTGCATTAACTTATCTAAGGGCTTTGTTTCCTGTTTACTGGAAGACTGTGAGGAGCAAGATGGGAGAAGAAAATGAAGGAAGAGAAGTGGGAGACAAGAAAGGAAACAAAGGTCCTTTATGCCCTACAGAAAGCAAACTCCTTTTGGGGTGTTGGGAAGAATAAATATGAGGAATTTCTGTGGAAGCTTGAAGATTTATTTAACCTGGCACTTGAATAAAAATTGAGACCAAAAAAATATTTAATTGTAAACAATATATTGCTTAAAGTTTCCTGCTATACCTATACATATAAAAGTAAGACTAACGAAATCATGTGAATAAAAAACTAACCCTCAAGAAAAAAGAGAAATACTTTGAAAGCCAGTGAGAGTGGTTAAGACCTAAGGTCAAGTTCATGTAATACAGTTGTAAAATTATTGTACGTCCATGAGGAGAAGTTATGTTGCTTTTAAGAGGGAAAAAGGAGGGAAAAAAGGGTAAGAGAAAGAATAGCATAAGAAACAGGCAAGCAAAATCGTGCAGTGCAGGCCAGTCCAGCCTAGAATATCTGTGGGTTTGGTCAGGAGTGTGGCCTGCTCAGGAGAGCTAGTACAACTACATCAGTGACGTCATGTTGATAAATCAAAATAACCCATTGCAGGAGTATTTTTACCACAGAAATAGGAAAATGCTACCAACCAGGGCTCACCAACCCTATCCTTCCTCAAAGAGCCTGTTTCCTAGAACACCTCTGGGTCTGGGACAAGAGTATAAATGGAAGCCGACGTAACTTATGTCTACGTATTTAAAAGTTATATGTCAGGATAACATTTGTTAAATAAAATACATTCTACCCCCCTATTTTGATAAGTATACTTTGAGAAGAGTAGGTTCAAATTTAGCATTCTCACGCTCCTTGGAAATCCACAACAAAATATAGAAAGGGGCAGCTGGCTCCCTGGTTACCCCTCCCTGGCTTATAGGCAGTTTCTCTCTATTTCTACCCATTGCCCTCATCCCACATTGCAAAGGGTCATGTGTGCACATATGTGGACAACTTAAGCTGCATATCTGAGCAGCCTGCCTTTGAGTAGACCAAACCGGATAAGGACTTTCCTTCGCTGGCCCTGAAATAGGCTCAAGGCTTTTTGGGCAGATAATTCTGGAGTCTCAGGCATCTGGAGCCTGGTACAGAATCGGCCCACATGGTTCCTGCCTCCCTGGCCTCCTGACGTCTTGCCCTGTGGGGAGGGTGTAGTCAGAAGAGGGTCAGAGTATGGCTCTCGAAAGCACAGAGCCTAGCACAGGCACCCTTCCTGCCAGGCCTAAGGATGGTATTGTGTGGGACATTGCAAAATGGACTTGTTTCAATGGATCCTCCAAATTCTAAGTAAATTTTACAAAAATTTTACAAAACTTATGCAATACCTAGGTTACTAGATTCCCCCCCCCCCCCGAGAAACTGGAGAAGTGAACTCTGAGTCCTTGGTTGATGTGGAATGAGTTTAGAGGTTGTACATCTGGGCACAATGAACATGAGGAGCTAGAGGTTCCATCTGACATTTTGAGTTGAAAAAATTAATTCCTTCACCTGTGCTTCCACTCCTGCTCTCTCAGGAACCTCAGGATATCAACTATCTCATACCTGCCCCCACCCTCCCCCATCTTCAGCCCTAAATCCTTCCTGTCAGTATTTACATATTCTCAAATTTTTCTCATTTGAACTCAACAAAACAAAACAACCTAAAAAACTTCCTTAGATTGGTCTTGCACTATCAGATCTTATTCTATTTTCTCATATTCAGAGCCACAAAACAACAACAAAAAAACTTCCTTGGCCCTGTACTGTCAAATTTCATCCTATTTATTTCCTCTTTTTCAGAGCCAAATGTCTTGAAACATTGTCTCTATTTCTATTCTTAACTCAGCTTAAATCCACCACAGTCTGGCTCTTGATGCAACATACCATCAAATTTTAGAGGACACTTTTCGGGCCCTACTTTTCGTGACCTCTCTCTGGCATCTGGAACTATTAATTGCAGTCTTATTCCTGATATGTCCCCTCTTTGGCTTCCAGGAAATCATTCTAATACCCTGCCACCTTTCCATCTTCTCTGCAGGCTCCTCGTCTTCCCCCATCCATTAAATGCCAGCTTTCCTTAGGGCTGTGTCTTGGCCACTCTGATCTAAGTCCATACTCTCCTCTGGGGTTATCTCCATAAGTGGGTGATTCCTAAACCTTTATCTCTAAACCAGATATCCCTTCCTGATATTTAGGCTTAAATATTCCACTCTGGATCCACCTGGAAATCTTGCAGTTACCTTAAACTCAACATATCCCAGACTGAACTCATCCTCTTTCAACCTTCACTTAGAAAATGCTATTCTGTCCCCTAGCTCCCAAGCCACATGCCTGAGTTATTCTTGGTATCTCTCTATTTATCACTAAGCTAAGACAGGGCATGTTGCAAAGTGACCTAAATCTAATTGGCTGTTAACAACTGCTAGATTCTGACTGGGAGATGTTGAATACCTCTAACAGTTAGAGAGAGGTGAGGATTTCATGTTGTTGCAACCCAAATTCATTCAAAGTTGGCATGTTACTCTAGTAGCAAGTGTCAGACTGAATTCCGCTCCACCTATCATTATTAGCACAAGAAGGTACCCTGTTCCTATAATCTCAGCTCAATCCATTAGGTACAATATTAATTGAGGTAAGGCAAAGCTGATGTAATGAAGAGACCCAACAATAATGCAATAGTTTAAAGGAAAAGTCTAAGATGAACATCTCAAGTCAGACGGTGGTTCTGCTTCATGCAGCCACTCAGGGACTCAGGTTCCTTCTAAGTGATACTCAAATCATTTCCAGGGCCTTTTGTTCTCTGTATGGCTAAAGTCCTAGTCATCCAAATGGTAAGAAGAGAAGGAGAACATGGAGGAGACACCCATTGTCTTAAGGTTTAGGCCCCAAAATCTAGGCACACATTCTTTTACTCACATTCCATCAGACAAAACATAGCCATGTGACCACACCTATCTGTTAGGTGGGCTGTAAGTGTGGTGTAGCCATGCATCTAGGAAGAAGGGCAGATAGAGTCATTTGGTAGATAACCAGTTGTCTCTACCACAGGCACATTGCCAAATATCTTGCACAAGAGAGTTAGCTAGGCAAATGCAATAATATTCTAGAAATAAGTTCAGCTTGCTTAATTATCTGAGCAAGTAGCAGAATCTTCAGATAAGAGCCTGAACTAAGACGATCCCTCTCAAAGATATTTCATTACTTAAATTTATTAACAATTTGCATGTTGAGATAGTAATAGTTAAATCACATGTAATAGGTTCTCTGGAATATGGAGACCTGTTAAAGGCATTTCAAATATACCCTGGAGAGTAAATTCCTGATTAGAGGATTTCAAATGCTAAATTACTATCTTTAGATTAAAACTAACAAACACATATATATTATTATCCATGCTCTTAACACATATTGAAAACATTTACACACACACACACACACACACACACACACACACAAATACAGAAGCCTAAGTATCAGAATAGAGGTGGTAATGATCAGGTAAGGTTTATTCTGTCCAGTTATCAACATACAGATATTTCCAGAGAGATTCTATAATTCAGGATCTTACGAAGAAGACAAAGGGATTTAAGAATGATTGAATCCATTCTGCACTTCACACAATTCTAAATGTCCTGATGTCCATTTTCTATTCCCCTCCTCTAAGGAACCTCTGTAGCCAGGGGAATACTTTCAGGACGGCCTGGATCCTCTTTCTGGTGCCCGACACTGCTCTCATCCCACACTATTTGGGGATGCCCACTTCCTGTTTCTGGGTCTTTATTATAAACGAAAGTGATTCTTACTTGCTTCAGCTCTGGCTCAAAACATATGTCATTGACCACTGACTCCTCGATCCTTTTGCATGTAATTCCATTATTGCCTGGAAGGGACAATGTAACGGATGTGTTAAGGCAAGGACACTGGACCCTGATGGCCGGAAACTAAATCCCAGCCTCATCATTTATACTGTACTTATTACCCAACCTTGTACTCATTACCCAACCTCCCTTTTCCTCCATTTCCTACCTGTAAAATGAGTTAATAGGTTCAAAGTTCCTGGAACAGTGCCTGACACACAGTAGCACTAACGGGTATCTCTATTATCATTAATTTCTCTTGACAGACCTATAGATTGTGAGACTTTGAATCTTCTCCACTTTAATAAGTAAACCAGTAACAAATACTCAGACTTTAATCATCATTCTTAACGTGTCACACATACGACCTTTCCATTTCGTAACTGCAGGTGCAGGGTCAGGTAGCTGCTGGGGTTGTTTGGAAATTTAAGATGCATAAACATGTGATTCTTTCCTTTTGTCCTTTATCTGTTGTCTGCCTTTTAGACATTTAACTGATTATCAGCCTTTCTATATGAAGGAATTAAAAGGTGAAAAAAAGAACTGAAATAAAATTTTTAAAGAAAGAAAGCTTAGTGGGAAGCTGTTGAAAGAAACTCTAAAAGAGAATTTCCACATTGCTTGGGCATTAAATTTATCTATATAGACTCGTACCCTAATAGCTGTAGATTTTTCTTAGTGTTAAGATGTTCTGGAAATTATTTTGAAGTCAAGTTTGCTTACAAAAGACTTTATGTAACTTGGGGCTGTGAGGTTGCTTACATTAGCTGTTCATCTATTCAGTTTATGAAGGTAGTAAATATTTTACTACGTCATATTGGAATCCATACTAATGGCTAAAAGATTTAGAAAATATAATAGTTACTTTATTTAAAAATTAAACATAGATTAACACATTTGATTTTATCCTGCAAAGAACAAAAGTCAAATAAGACTTGAGCAATTCATGTTTCTGTTTTCTTGTACTCCTAGGTAATATAGCTGCTGGAATGGTGACTGGATTACTGCATTATGGAAGCTCTGGTATGCCCAAGATTGCCGTATTTGTAGCACAGAAAGTTCTATGTCCCAAAAAACACCTCAGTACTGGGCAAACCAAGACATTTGGTTACCTAGAATGTAATATGCATTCCGCAACACTCACATCATGGTGAGCTTGTCCTTTTCTTTCTGTAAGTACTCAGATGCACTCAGAGAATAGTCTCACACCACATTCCTTATAGTCATCACTGACTGCCATAATAGTCAAGTACAACAACCACTTGGTCTCCTAAGACACTTACTTCAGTTTGTACTTCATTACAGTCAAACACAGGTGAGTGATTGTGATGCCCCAGTATGCCAGCGATTACTAGCTCCCCATTTCCCATAGACAGGAGCTCAGCATTGTGTTCAAATCCAAGGGCATGACCAAACCAAATCCCAAATTCCATCTTTCAGGAATACCTCCCAGAGTTGGTCCCAGTACTAATTCTGTATCAGTTAAACTGTACATACAATCACTCAGGGACTCAGGAAATCATTCTAATACCCCACCACCTTTCCATCTTCTCTATGGGAAAGTTTAATATAAAGAATTATTAACTATAACAAGGTAATAACTATAAAGGGTAAAGAGAACTCTAAAGAATACCCTGGGGATGAGAAAAGTACCCAAGGAAGAAACAAACTTGGAAGGAGTCCCTCTCCTTGAGCTGGGACTCAAACTTTGTTGGAGAAGTAGTTACAGTCCACTGGATAATGGCCATGTTGCTGGGTTGCCCTCAGTCAGAGCTGGTTTACCAGACAAACAGGAAATACCCTTCTTAGGCACAGGGAGACTGAACCTGGCCAGGAAACCACAATCAGGACCTGCATGCAAGCAGGAAACATCCTCTGGGGTTCATGCAGGCAAGGTTAGCAAACTACTTGAGGGAGGAGGATGAAATCGGGTGGGTGGGCTTGTGTAGGCAGTTAGGGCATCAAGAACACATTTTCCAGCTGAGACTCATGAGGCTTGATATCAGTAGGGCTGCAGCAATGAGGTCACCGTGCTGCATCAGGGCTGAGAGCTTACCTTTATGTGTACAGCTGGAATATTTACTGGAGCTGCCAGACAAAGTACCATAGATTGGGGGCTTAAACAACAGAAATGTATTTCCGCACAGTTCTGGATGCTAGAGGTCTAGGAAAAAGGTGTTTTCAGGGTTGATTTCTTCTGAGACCTTTCCTCTTGGCTTATAGATGGCCTTTGTCTCCCATTTGTATCATATGGTTACCAGAAAGAGAGAGAGAGAGAAAGAAATTGAAAACATATTGAAGAAACAATAAAACTTCCTTAACCTGCCAAAGGAAATAGACAGACAATCCCAGGAAGCACAGAGAGTTTCATACAAGATGAACCAAAGAGGCCCACGTCAAAACTCACCATAATTAAAATGCCAAAGGTTAAAGACAAAGAGAGAATTGTAAAAGCAGCAAGGGAAAAGCAGTCAGTTACCTACAAAGAAGCTCCCATAAGACTGGCAGCTGATTTCTCAACAGAAACTTTGCAGGCCAGAGGGCTTGGTACAAAATATTTAAAATGATGAAAAGCAAGGACCTGAAATCCAGATTAGTCTACCCAGCAAAGCTATCATTTAGAATTGAAGGACAAATAAAGGGTTTCCCAGAAAAAGCTAAAGGAGTTTATCACAACTAAACCAGCATTACAAAAATTTTAAAGGAAACTGCTAAAAGAAGAAAGAGAAAAAGAAAAAGAAAAAGAAAAAATATGAATAATAAAATGTCCATTACTACATATCTATCAATTATTCTAAATGTAAATGGATTATATGCTCCAATCAAAAGACATAGGGTGGCTGAATGGATAAGAAAACAAGATCCTCACATTTCTGCCCACAAGAGACTCACTTCAGATTGAAAGACACACATAAGCTGACAGTAAAGAGATGGAAAAAAATATTTTATAAAAATGGAAATGAAAAAAAAATCTGGGGCAGCAATACTTATAGACAAAAATAGACTTTTAAAATAAAGACTATAACAAGAGATAAAGAGGACCCAGTATTCCCACTTCTGGGTATTTATTTGAAGAAACCCAAAGCACTAATTCAAAAAGACACATGCATCCATATGTTCACTGCAACATTATTTATAATCGCCAAGATATGGAAGCAACCTAAGTGTCATCAATAATAGATGAATGGATAAAGAAGTGGTACATAGATCAATGGAACATTACTAGCCATAAGAAAAAATGAAATTTGACACCTGCAACAACAATAATGGGCCTAGAGGGTATTTTCTAGGTGAAATAAGTGAAATAAGTCAGACAAAGATAAACACCATATGATGTCACTTATATGTGGAATCTAAAAAAACAAAAAAACAAAAAAACAAAGAAAACAGAATTATACTCATAGAAACAGAGAACATTTTGATGGTCGCCAGAGGGGAGAGGAGTTGAGGAAATGAGTAAAGGTAGGGAAGATGTTAGAAGGTACAAATTGGTACTTACAAAATAGTCATGGGGATGTGAAGTACAGCTTAGGGAATATAGTCAATAATATTGTAATAACTATGTGTGGTGTCAAATGGATACTAGACTTATCATTTCATAAATTACATAAATTACATAAATGTCTAATCACTATGTTGTACACTGAAACTTATATAATATTGTACGTTAACTCTAATTGAACAATAAAAAGTTATTTAAAAAAAAGTACTATGAGAGTGACATTAGAGAGATATTATTAAGTAATAGTACTTAGAAACATGAGAGCAGGTCCATTAAGGAGAGATGACATTTGATCTGGATTTTAAAGGATGGGCAGAGAAAAAGGTAGATGAGAAGAAGGTAGAAAGAGCATCCCAAACAGAGTCAAAGACAAGGGACTTTAAAGGATTAAGGAGCAGCAAAAACACAAGGGTGGTGGAGGGTAAGCTGTGGTGGGAGACAGTTGAGAAATGAGGGTGGGTAAATATAGGTTAAAATAAGGATACATGAACGAAGAATTCAGATTTCAAATTCATTCTAAAACTAATGAAGAATAATCAACATTTTAAAATCAGGTCAGTGATATAAATGATTTTGAGGGTTTTTTGGAGGATATCTTTAACAGGAATGTTAAAGGTGTAAAGAACAAAGAGAGATTGGCAGCAGGGTGTTCAGATGGGAGGCTCTTTAGATGTCCAGGTAAGAGCATTAGGCAGAGGACTAAGGCAATATAAAGAAAGGATAGAGCGAAAGGTAGGAATCTAGGGCTATCTGTGAGTAGAATTAGTTTGAACTGGAACTACGAATATAAGATATAGATTGGGAGTGAGGGTAGCTGAGGACAATATTAAATTGCTCTGAAATGGCAGGACTTAGCACAATATTTGGCTAATAAAAGAAGCTCAATTAATGTTAATTGTTTATTTTGTTCCTCATCTCCCCACATAGAAACTGAGCTCTAAATACAAGAGGTGGAACATATTTGATGGAAGATTTGAAAGGCATGAGGTTGATTAGTTCCTTTATTGAGTCAAAATGTCCATCGAGTGTCTGCTCTCTGCCAGAGATTGACAATGGATAGTGCTTTTTTAAAACAAAGTAAATTATAATGAATATTTTAAGAGTTAGTAAAAAGCACTATTGCAATACGAAAAATATTCTGACTTGTAGTTGGCTTACAGAAACAAAGAGACAAAACAAAAATCAGAAACAGATCATTTTTATTCTACATAATTTATTCCAAAGCACTGAAAAAGTTTTTTTTTTTTTTGTAACTACTGGATTCATTTTTAAAAAACTGTCCAATTCATGGTACAGCCGCTTTGGAAAACAAATGGAGGGTCCTCAAAAGATTATGAATAAGCTATCATATGACCCAGAAATCCTCATCTGGGTATCTGCTTGAAAAAATTTGAAAACATTTGTTTGTAATGATATATGTACCCCTATGTTCATTGCAGTGTTATACACGGTAGCCAAGATATGGAAACAATCTAAGTGTCCTTTAATAGATGATAAGATAAAGAAGATGTGATACAACGAACTACTACTCAGCCATAAGAAAGGATGATGAAATACGGCCATTTGTGACAACATGAATGGTTCCTGTGGATATATGCTTAGTGAAATGAGTCAGACAGAAAAGAACAAAAACCATATGATTTCACTCATGTGGGATATAAAACGGAAAGCAACAAACTAATAAAACAAGAAAACTCATAGAAAGCAACAGGAGGGTGGTTACCAGATATAGAGAGGTTGGGCGGATGATGAAGAAGGTAAAGGAGGGTCAAATTTGGTGTGGGAGGAAGACTAGACTTTGGGTGGTGAGCACACAATGAAATATACAGATGATGTATTATAGAACTTGAAATTTATGCTATTAACCACTGTCACCCAAATTAACTTTAAAAATGCACAAAAAAAAAATAGCATCCCTTTTCCATAATTCTCTTACCAAGCTTTATTTTTCTTTGTAACAATTTATCACTATGTCAAATTAAGTTATTTTAAGCAGTATATTTATTTATTGCATTGTTGTATGCATTTATTTGCTTATTTATTTAATAAAATGCAAGCTTTAGAAAGGTAGAGCACATCTGTTCACTGAGGTAACCTCAAAACCTAGAACAGTACATGGCATATAATAGCATTTTCGATAAATATTGATTATGAGAATGATGTAGGAGTCAGAAAAGGGGTAATTCTTCAGAAATGTAAGTCCATATGCAGTTATATCTATAGCAAGAGAACTTTAGCTCCTACCTTAGTTAGCATGGCAACAATGTGATTGCATTTTGATTATTAGTACCCCGACGTGATGAAAATGACTTCCACGCACTTCGTGTGGGTACAATTAAAGTAAAATAAAATTCACTGTTGTGTGTGAGTTTTTAAAAATACACACAATTGTGTCAAATCATTGCAATCAAGATACAGAACAGTTCCATCATCTACCTCAAATTCTCTCACACCCTTTTTGTAGTCAACTGCTCCCCTGACCTCGTTTCTAGCAACCACTGGTTTGTTTTCTGTCCCCGTAGTTTTGCCTTTCCAAGATTGTTATATAAATGGAACCCTACAGTACATCGCTTTTGGTGTCTAGTTACTTTCACTTAGTATAATGCATTGGAGATCCTTGCATGTGGCTTTATGTAGCAGTAGTTTGTTCCTTTTTATTGCTGAATAGTATTCCATTATATATATTCCATTATATATATACCACAGTTTGTTTACCCTTTACCAATTGAAGGGCATTTGTGTTTTTTTCCTCCAGTTTGGGGTGATTATGAATCAAACTACTGTTAACATTCATGTGCAGGTTTTGTGTGAACTTAAGTTTTCTTTTCTCTTGGATAAATACCTAGGAATGGGATTGCTGGGTTACACGATAAATGCACAGTTAACTATACAAAACTGCCATACTATTTTCCACCAGTTTGCATTTCCACCTGCATCCTCACTACTACTTGTTATCATGTATCAGGACCATGAAGATAAGATCAGAAAGCTGACTTCCTCTTCCTTGAATGTGCTTGGTTTGTCTCAAGGTTTTACACTTGCTGTTCCTTCTTCCTGGAACACATTTACATGTGTTATTGTAGCTTCCATTTTCATTTGACGTTAGAGGAGGGCCTGTCTACACACTTCATAAAGATGAACCAGAAACAAAATGAAGAAAATCAGAAACATAAACGCATAAATGGGGGAAAATTAAAAAAACATATACCTGTTTTCTATGTTCTTCTGCATATCCTATTAACAATTTTTAATTAGTAATTAATTTGTGCTAAAACTTTTCTTATTTGTAACATGTTTTCAAGTGAATTTGTTTAAAATATTTATAGAGTATTTTTAGTACTAAAATGCTGATTAGAGACATAAAGTCACTCTTGATTCTAAAGTGTTAAAGTTGTTCTCCTTTCTCTTCAAGGCAATAATGAAAACCTAAAGCAATTTGTGTTTATGAGTGATTCCCGTAATGTGATCTGACCTGAATTTCAGTAATTCTCTCACAGATAATAGTGTCAGTATTTTATTACCTGACTAAAAAGTGGACAGAGTATTAAGGAAGTAAGATCATGATAATTTACTTTTGTTACAAATGCTCAATGCTGCTTAAGGAAAAAAATAATGAATAACTTTAATTTTTAAAAGAAAATTCTTGGATTTTTAAACTGGTGAGTAAATAAATAGAAATCTAATTGGCATTTGCATAATTACTTTCGATTTTTTTTGCATTGAATTTATACTTTTTACTGGGTGGAATATCCCCTTTAAAATTTGTCCATAATTTTGACAAGTTCTCCATTTTCTGTTCCACATTTCCCCACTTCTAATAAATTGAAACCATTTAAGAAACTCAGGCTTAGGAACTAAATGTTCACATAGTTCTCCTAAAATAAAACCTTAAGATCAGCTATCTCTTAAGTGCATAGTTCCACCTAGATGGATTCTAGAAAGAAAAATAATTCAGAGAGGTAAAAGAATGCTGAAAATGGCTGTAAATAACAATATTTAATGATCATAAACTATGCTGTTAAAAGCTTTACATTCATGAGTCAGTCAACACATATTTATTGAGTGCTTACTCTGTAGGGAACTATTCCAGGCATTGGACATAAAGTATTGATCAAAACAGAAGACATCTGTTCCCTTGAGGAGTTTACATTCTAGATAGCGAGGACAGACAATAAAGAAAATAAGTAATTCTAAAATTTGTATGAAACTACAAAAGATCCCAAAGCAAAGCAATCTTGAGAAAGAAAAACAAAGCCGAAGGTATCATGCTCCCTGATTTTGAACTATACTACAAATTTATAGTAATTAAAAAGAGTATAGTATTGGCATAAAAATAGAAAAGGAGAACATTAAAATAAACCAGAATGTCAATGCTTTTAAAGTTTATGCTACCAACAGTGTTATCTTGTTATCTGTCTGGGTGCTCTTTCATGAATAAGTTGAGAAATCAGTGATGAACAATCAATATTTGTATGGACGGACAGACAGATGGTTGGACAGTTTACAATCTTACCCACAGTGCACAAGGGTTCTCTTTTCTCCACAACCTCTTCAATACTTGTTATTTGTTGACTTTTTGATAATACCCATTCCGACAGGTATGAGGTGATTTGATTTGTATTTTCCTGATGATTAGTGATGTTGAACATCTTTTCATGTCTCTGTTGTCCATCTGTATGTCCTCTTTGAGAAATGGCTATTCATGTCCTCTGTCCACTTTTTAATCAGATTGTTTGTATTTTTGATGTTGAGTTGTATGCGTTCTTTATATTTTTTGGATATTAACTCCTTATTAGAGATATCATTTGCAAATATCTTCTCCCATTTAGTACATTGCCTTTTTGTTTTGTCAATGGTTTCTTTTGCTGTGCAGAAGCTTTAAAATTTTTTATAGTCCCATTTGTTTATTTTTGCTTTTATTTCTCTTGCCTTTGGAATCAGTTCTAAAAAGAGATATTTTTTAAAATCACTAAGGCCAATGTCAAAGAGCCGGAGTTTTATGGCTTCAGGTCTTACATTCAAGTGTTTAATCCATTTTAACCCATGTGAGTTCATTTTTTTGTATGGTATAAGATAGTGGCCTAGTTTCATTCTTCTGCACGTGGCTGTCCAGTTTTCCCAGTACCATTTATTAAAGAGACTGTCCTTTTCCCATTGTATGTTCTTCACTCCTTTGTCATAAATTAATTGTCCATATATGTGTAAGTTTATTTCTGGGCTCTTTATTCTGTTCAATTGGTCTGTGTGTCTATTTTTATGCCAATACAATACTGCTTACCTTCCAAAGCAAGAGAGTAGGGGGATAAAGAACATTTTTTATTTTTATCACATGCCAGGAAATTTCTCTCAGTTTTGCCTCATACCAACCAAATAAAGTTAAATTTTATTCTGTATGTTTATCAGATAAGGAAACAGAAGATCTAAATTTATGTAATTTTTAAGGCCAAACTTTTGAATATCGATAATCTCATATAGTGTGTTGCTATAAATCAGAAACATAATGTTAGCAACTAATGTAATTTAAAAGTTTCTAGTAGCTACATTTAGAAAGTAAAAAGACAAGCAAAATTAATTTTAATAATATGTAGTATTTAATATACAAAAAATATTTCAGCTTGAAATCAATAAGCAAATTGCCAATGAGATACTTTGCATTTTCTCATACTAGGTCTTTGGAATCTGGTGTGTATTCTATACTCGCAGGGCATCTTAATTTGGAGAAGCTACACTTCAAGAGTTTAATTGCCTCATGTGGCCAGTGGCTACTGTATTGGACAAAACAGTTCTGTATACCAGACTGTGAGCTTTTTGATGATAGGAACTGTCTGATTTATCTCTGTGTCTGCAGCAACTACCCCGTGCCTGGGACATAGAAGATGCTCAACAAATGTTTGATGACTGAATAATACACATTGATGAGAACAACTACAAATTTATTAAGCACGTTAGTTTCTCCATGGGAGAGTTCTGTCTAAAGCATGAAATAGAAAATCCCTTAACTATTAATAAAGCGATGATCTTGAAAAATGAGAACACAGTCTAAGTATGTCAAATAGCAGACTTTGGAGAGATATGATCGGCTAGGTAACAGGTATTAACAGCAATAACCAAATGGGCAAGTCATGCAGGCAACTGACAAAGAAGAAATATAAATGTCCTATAAACATTTGACAATATTCATCTGCACTAGTAACCACAGAAATGTAAGCAGAACAATGTGTTATTCTTGCCTATTAATCGGCAAGGATTAAACAACTGTGACTTAGTATTGGCTAGAGTCTGAGGAAAGAGGCCCTCTTGTATTACATGCAAAAATATAGAACTTTCTGGAGGTAATTTGAGAAAACAGCCAAAATCTTAAAAATGTACATACCACAATGTCCAACCCTGTATGCCCATCCTACAATCCCTGGAAATGTACACACAGAGACATACTGCTTCCCAGACTTTATCCCATGGAAATAATTAGAGAAGTGCCCAAAGATATGAATCTATTCATAGCACCAGTGTTTGTGAGGAAGGGAAAATGTAAAAGCCCTCTGTATTCAATAGTAGGATTAATTAGATAATAGTACATGAATATGATAAAAACCTGTGCACCCAATAAACATTTTGAAAAGGAAGTACAGTGTGGCTCCATATTAAAAATGTTTATATGCCTATTAAAGTCTAGAAGACTATCAGTCTGCTAATAGTGCATATCTTTGTATAATGATGTTAAAAATAAATTTTATTTTCCCCTTTGTGTTTTTCTGTATTTTTAGACTTCCCACAATGTACCTTTGTTACTTTTGCATTAGGAAAAAATGCAGTAAACATTATTTTTGAAAGATAGCAAAAAAGAAAGCTATAGGTGAACTTTCAATTTCCTGAGGATAAGAAAGGTAGCATTGCTATTCTTGGCCACATGTTTTTGATAAGGAACAAGGTGTGGAAACTCATTTCCCAATATTATGGGAAGACTTAGGACATCACTGTTTAAGAAACTAACGTTATGAGAAGACTTTGGACATTACTGGTTAAGAAACTAGCATTACGGGAGGCATTTGGACATCAATGGTTACAAAACTGTTGGCTGCATAGTAAAATGGAGGATCTGTTTTACAGTGTGACTCGCTGGTAGCCAAGGGGATGCCTCACCTTCGGTGCCCTGTTGGGATTTACTCTCTTAAGACTGTAATTCTTTTTCAGATATAGGCAAGGATTATCCTTTAAAGGAAGACAAGGAAGTCTGAGGCTGCAGCTAAAGGCCTTCCTTTAGTATTCAAACCCATCCTTTATTTTGGAAAGAACTTATTAAAATCATCATCATTATCATCATCATCATCATCATCATCATCACCCTTTTCTTTGTTTTTGTGGGAACTACACATTGTTATTTTGAAGTTTATTTTTTAAATGTAAATATTAAAAAGTAAAAATAACACTGGAAGAACTAGAGGTTACATTAATAGATTAGCTTAAAACATGGAATTTTGGACCATTGCTCATCTAATTTTATTATAAAGCAATATTATAATAACCTATTACTCATAAAATATCTATTTTTGTTTCTTTAATCTTCCTTAAATATTTTTTACAGTTGTAATCACATGTACATGAATAATTTTTATTTTTATCATGGTACCTTACATTGTGAACTTTTTTATGTGTTGTTGAAAGACATTACTAATTTCTAATCATTGCCCCTAACACCAGTTCTATCAAATACTTAATGTTAGCCCACCAGCATATGATAAGACACAAATACCTACAGTGTGATGTATTGGGCCTTCTTTAGTGAATAAGACAAAATCCCGGTTCATGGACTCTGCTTACGAGTAGATGGAGACATTTTTTTTAAATCCATGAGAAAGATACTATTATTAGCCCATTAAGAAACTGAACCACAGAGAGATCAGGTAACTGGCTTAAGATCATACAACTGGCCGATGTTAAAGAGATTCCGATCCAGGCAAGATGTCTCCAGGACTTGCATTGTTAGCAACTGCTTCACTGGTACCAACCAAGTACTCTGGCAGTTCAGGACAGGTCAGTCAGAGCTCAAATAATTATTGTATTAGTTTACTTGTCGCTGTTATAATTACCACAAATTTAGTGGCTTAAAACAACACAAATTTATGGTCTTAAAATTCTGGAGGTCGGAAGTCTAAACTCAGTTTCACCAGGCTAAAGACAAGGCGTCAGCAGGGCTGGTTCTCTCTAGAGAGAACCTGGTTCTTCTCTAAGGGGAGAACCTGTGTCTTTGTCTTTTTCAGCTTCTAAAGGCCACCTGCATTCCTTGGTTTGCGACCCCTTCCTTGCATCACTATAATGAGAGGACAGGAGGCATCTAAAAAAAAAGCAAAGGAAAGAGCTTGCAAGAAATGACTGACTCAGCCGGTTAAAGTCCATTCCTGACTGCCTTCTCTGCCTTCCAGGACTCTCCAGCTAACATGTTTTCCCATAGTGACCTCCCCCACCTTAGGGACTTTCTAGTTCACATCTGTTGATTCATGGCTTGCCAACCAACCAATGTTTTTTCTTATCTCTGTAGTTGTGTAGGAATAACAAAACTATATAAAACTGCTTGTTATGTTACAATTAGAGCTCAGCCTTTGGATAGGAATCCGCTGAGCAGCTGCCAGCATCAAGTGCTGCTCCCTTTTATAGCCTAGGAATCCCATCTCTCTGTTCAAGAATCTTATCATGGTGCTAATAACGCCAAGGTCATGGGTTCCACAAAACAAATGACCTGTAAAACCAATGGTCTGGAAATTCCTCCTCCCTCGCAGCCCTCCACCTGAAGCTCCCCCTCCCATCCTGAGTAAGGAGGCATATGTGAAACCTCAAAGGAATCATGTACCCCTTGCATGGACGCTGCAGAAGTATGTAAACTGTAATAAATCTAACTAGAGCGAGCTTGTGCCTGGAGTTTTTAACCCCATGTACTCCGCCAGCCTAATAAATCCTCCTTCCTCTGACAAAGTTGTCTGAGCATCTGAATTCTTCCGTTGGGTGTCACTTCCTACAAAAACCTCTTGCTTCCATGTTCTTGCCTCCTCTTATAAAAACTCTTGTGATTAGACTGAGCCACCTGGGTAAATCAGGCTAAGCTCCTGATCTCGGGATCTTTCTTGATCACATCTGCGAAGCCCCTTCATCATATAAGGTAACATATGCACTGGTTCTCGGGATTAAGACATGGACATCTTTGGAGGGTTTCAGTTACCCGACCACTGCTGTAGATACTATGAGGGCTAAAATGTATGCTTTAGGACAAAAAGATAGAATTGGTGTGGAAAAGTGAGAGCTTTCAAGTGAACCTCTTTGTAGAGTGACTTTTCTGTCCCAGGTTCAGTAGTAGGGCTTTGCATTAAGTTTGCTATGGTAGCCACAAAATATCACAGACTGGGTAGCTTGAAAAACGTTTATTTTCTCACAGTTCTGGAGGCCAGAAGTCTGAGGTCAAGGTATCAGCAGGCTTGGTTTTCTGAGGCCCCTCACTTAGGCTTGCAGATGGCCACCCTCTCCCATGTCTTCACGCAGTCATCTCTCACATGCACAAGCGTCTGGTGTCCCTGTGTGTCCAGATTTCCTCTTGTAAGGACATTAGTTGTAGTGGATTAACGCTCACCCTAACGACCGACCTTATTTTAATTTAACAATCTCTTCAAAAAGACCTTATCATCAAATACAGTTACATTTACTACTGGGGGTTAGGACTTCCATATCTGAATCTTGGGGCAATACAATTTAGCCCATAATAGGCTTTAACATATGTCAACTGTTTAATGCTCGCATAGCTCAGATCTGGCACATAAGAGTATGGGGGCTGAGAATGGTTTGTCCCTTGCCCGTCTCCCAGTTGGCAGGTGTTTGAGGGAGGATTCACACGAAATCCTGTCTATTCTAAAGGGCAGGCCCTCACCCTCCTATCAACAGTTGTGATGGAAGAGGGCCTATGAATGTGGCCTGTGACAGGAAAAGGACCAGCCCAAGGGCAAGAGGATATGTCGATTTGGGGTAAATAGTAGTGTGTGGCCTGACTAGAGTCTTTTATAATGTGGAAGAAGCATAGAGCAATTCAGCAAAGTAGTCCAGGAAGAGGGAGAGGCAGCACTAGTGTTGTAACTTTCAGATTCTGTAGCCAGGTTTCCTGTAGTTCCCACCCTAACTCCACCTCTATCAATAAATTTGTACAAGATAACTGTTTACAAAATCCTTTACCACCTCAGGGTAACTGCAGCAGAAAGCTAAGGCAAGGGCCTTTCACACTGAATGAATTTCCCAAGAGGAGTCTGGCGATTTCACCCATCTCAAGTTACAGTACCCCTTATGGCTATGCAGAGATAGACAACCCTGATATCAGATAGATGACTGCACTTCTTCGCTATCCTGAATTATTTTATGTCCATGATTTTAGGGGCCAATAATCTACTTCATCTTTTCTTCCCCATCTACCCCATAACCATTTATGTTACTTTTTTTAGCCTTTCTATCTGGGAGAAAGAAGGAAAAATAAAAGAGAACTAACTCATACCAGTTTTAGTAGCTTTTTGAGAGCAAGATAATCTATGAATTTTTAACTATATTCTCCTGTCCCCATTTATCACAAATGGCTACAGTTTTACCAATTCTAAGATTTGTTCCGTATTAACTTTTCATCAGCTTAAGAAAATGAAATAAAATTGAAACACATTGCACTTACCCTCCTGTAAGTGGATCAGTGCTAATGGGATTAGATTTTAAGCATTCTAAAATATAGGGTGAACTGAAAATTATGTAGCACTCGTGAGCAGATTTTGGCAAATTCTAGCCATTCCTCAACAGAATCATTGCCCTTGTAGACGCTGGAGCTGGAGCTCTTTTCCGAGTAGGAAAGAAATTCTGCCATAAGGCTTCCTCCAGGGTACAATGCAGAGGGTGCTACACCAGGCCTCTGTGTCCCCTTTGGCCCTGTTCCTGCCCCAGGTATCAGGCTGGCACTGTCTTCCAGAGTTCATGCCTGGAAAAAGGCATTTAGAGATCAACATTTTCTTATGAGAAATGGCATACCTTAAAGAGGCATAACCTTTTTCTAAGCTCGATTTTTTCCCTCACTTCTTTTGTTACTAACGATACTCTTCTACCTGTTTAAACTCTGTATTTTATTCTTATTACTGTATTTTTAGAAAAATGGTGGATTTTGCTAAATCTTTTCAAAAGGAAAAAATATATATTTGTAAGAAAACAGAAATCAGCATAAAAATATTATTTATCCTGATAAAATAATTCTGATACTGTATCAGGATAAACACACCTAAAAGTAGGGTATGTTTCTATTCCTTGTCTTCAACTCATTGCTGCTACTCCTGTCTTAAGTCTAAACACTCATGTTCAGTGGGCATTTACTGAATAAACAGTTACGTGCATTTCCCTCTGCCTATTTATCAGTGCATGGCATATGTACGCTCCGTTAGTTGCAACATCATAATCACCATCATTATCACCATTATGATGCAATTTAGTGTGTAGTGTTGCCCACAACCCACATACACAAATGACTGCCTCCCTTATACTCCACTGTCCCTGGGAGCCACTTATATCAAGTAAAATATATTTTAGGTTAAGTTCTGAAGAAAAAAATAACAAGAGAATATGAAGTGTAGGTAGAATCTGTATATGAAATTTTAGAAACAGAGGCTAAGAAAAGCCTCTTTGAGAAGGTAACATTTGGGAAAAAAAACCTGTGGTGAAGGACTAAGACATCATTCAAGGAGAGCATTCCAGGCAAAGGGGACTGGAAATGCAAAGGCCTGGGGTAGGAGTCTGCCCAGCCTGTTGAGGGGCAGTGAGGAGGCAAGTGGGTTGTAAGAAGAGTAGTCACAGATAAGGCCTAGGGAGGGCCTAGCAGATGGTAGGACTTTTAATTTGTACCAAGTGTCCTGGGAAGATTGGGGAGGGTTCTGAGCAGAGGAATGACATGATCTCACACAGATTCTAAGAAAATCACTCTGGCTCCTATGTTGAGAATGGTCTGAAGGGGGCAAGAGAAGAAACAGTACACTTAACTAATATGCCACTATCCTATGAATTACAATCAGACGAGATTAAAAAAAAAAGTCCCTGGTGATGGCCTGCCTACCCATTCTGGTCACCGTGGCTACACACAGACTGGAGTTGCCAAATAAATGTCAGGGCTGGTAACAATGCTAGTCCGTATGAATATAGTATGTATAATTTTTTTACTCAAATTCTCCTAAAAAATAAAAAACAGAAAAATTTTCTGAATTATAGATTTTGGCAGTGAATAAAGTTCACAATAAAGAATAAACCTCAAATTTCTATAGCAGCTTTTATTTTTCCCTAAAAAGAGTCTATTTTCATACATTTATTTAGATGAGATACACATCTGGTTTCTTCTAACGTGCCAAAATACATACAGTTCCCATAACTAAAGATGAGAATTATAATGAGCAAAAGAATCCATCAACTTAAATCCTCAAGGTCATCTCATATCCTGAAGAGTCCCTCTGGTTTCTGTGACAGGGGAAGAATTTTGCTAGTAAATACTAGAACTAAAATCCAGGCAAATATGCAAGTCTTCATCTTCTGGTTCTTAATTCTTTAACATATTGTAAGACTGTTTATTTAAATTTAATTATATAGTAACATAACCTTGAGAGTGTTTTGTAAAAGTTTGTTTAAAAAATTCCTAGATAAACTTCATTTGCTAATCTTCTATTCTACTATCTATATTTTTCTTTGTTTCATCTGTCTTCTTTTCTTTCCACAAGTTTCCGAGGACAATCCCTAAAAAAACTATTAGTCCAATTGTTCGATTGGAGGCAAATTTATTCCAACAATCATCAGGTCTGTGGATGTCTACAGTGTAAATCTGTAAAACAACACAATGGTGCATGAATACTGAGTACCCATTTTACAAATAAACACATCGACACAAAGAATAACACCCTGTTATAGAATTTTAAGCAATGGAAAGCCCTTAACGTTCCCCAAACAGTTTCACAATGTAGAAAAATCTACCATCTCTCTCTCACTGGGTATCATCTATGCTGTGTCCTAAAAAGTTCCCCATGAAGGGTGGATGAATATTTTAAGAGGCAACCCATGAAATTTTCAGGTCTATTTAGGAAGCTCTTCCTTCACTGACTGATCTAAAATCTACTTCCTACAGCTCCTACTCTCCAGTTCTACATTTTTGGAGCAATGTTTCTCAACAGGAGAACAAGTCTCATTTGGGCAGGACAACTCTATTGTACAGGCTTGTCTAGCATGTTGAAAGATATTTAATATACCTGGCCCTCACCCACTAAATGCCTGTAATAAGTCCTTCAGTTCACTTATGATAATCAAAAATACCTCCATACATGTGTAAAACCCCTCCTATCCACACATAGAGAAGGGAATCTAGCCACCTAGATTTGCAGCTGGCAATCGAGGACAAATATACTCCTTTTCCTCCATAGTAGTCCTGAAAATATATTAGGGAAGTCTCATGTCCCGTCTTACTCTTCCCTAGGCTCAAGCATCAGCATCCTGCATTTTCCCAACTATTCTTTATTATGTGGCCTGCAGACTTAAAATCATGATTTCCTGTCTTTTCAAACACTGGAAGGCTATGTCCATCTTAAAATACTGTGCCAAAGACTGGAGAGAGGACCACAAATCCAATTGAGACTATAAAGTGGTTCTAAACATTTTTTATAATATTTGTGATTGTTCTCAAAACTCTTGCCTTTGTCCACTAATATACAGGTGCTTAACTAATGCTAAACCACCATTATCCTGACCAGACAATCAACTGATGACAACAACCCCACTGAGCTGAGTTATGACCAAAAGGGGATGCTGAGAAAATCTGAGGAGAATGATGAAATCTGGAGAATCCTTTTAGCTTTGCTAAACAATGAAGGTGATAGAGCATGGGGTTTACTTTATGGACATCGGATTTTGGTTTCTTCATGTCATGTTATGCAAGTCTTGTTTACACTGATAACTTGTAATAATCTGTATCAAATTGGTCATCTAAATAAAATATCACTAACATCTATTGGATTGTGTTTAAAGAAAATAATGGTAACATTGATGCAAAAAGTCTATTTACTAGAAATCTACTTAATTAAAATTAGATCTCGTCCATTCATTTTACAAAAGTCAATAATGTAGATTCATGACACAAGCTTGCGGGTGCTGAGGTGTGGGGGGCATATCCTGAAATGAGTTTCTTACTATCTAGGCAGAACTCTGACATGGCAGCATTTCACGACTTATCTGGTGTTGGTCTCTATGCCAGTGGAACACAAAACTATGAATAATTACTTTGCTAATCATTACTAGGAATCCACATTTTTAAAATGTAGTTGTGTTTATCAGTTGCTTTCAGAGTAATTCAGCTCAAGCCACAACCTTCAGACATTGCTGAAATTTTTCCAGACATAAATCAGAAGTAATTCCAGAAAAATCAGAGGGAAAAAATATGTTTAGTTTTAGGTTACATCTCTAAAGTATTATAGCTAGTCTTTCATATAAGATGGGGCAGGGGTGAGGGCGGTATAAGACAGTTCAAGGCAAGTGTTTGTTTTGAGAAGTACCTCGGTTGGTAAATACAGAGGCCATTTTGTTTAAATAATATTTATAATTTATACCAAGGAAGAATGAGGGAAAAAATAAGATGGTCAAACCTGGTGAGCCAGATGGGCTCCGACAGCAGTCAGAGCAATGTAGTAGGGCACGGTCTGACCACTGTTCACTCCCACCAGGCTCAGCGCCCCCAGCATGGCCACACCGAAACCACTGAGCCACGGCTTGGTATTTTCACCGAAATGCAGTGCCGTGGACTTAACACCAATCAGAGTGTCATCTTTCTTGTCCTAACGTCAGAAATAAAAAAATTGTCTGTTTTTTATTAAAACCACAAAATTCACCTTTTTGAAGTATACAATTCATGGTTTTAGTATATTCACACAGTTGTACTATCGTCACCACTATCTAATTCCAGAGGAAACTGTCTCTTAAAGAACACTGATATGTAAATGTAAAGATAGACCATGAACTGTTAAAGATGACAGTGAACTCAGAAACACAGGTTGATCAGTCAGTAATGGATGTGCAGGCCAAATCAAAGTTAAATGTTACTGATAAATTATCTTCCAGCTCTATTTCTACATGTCACTGTATTTCTTATAATCCTATAATAACTGTTAACTAACTATACTTTTACTGCATTAGAAGTAAAACTGAACTCAAATTCTTCATAGCTCTTCCTTACCACAGAGTTCTCAAATCTCAGTAATTTCACGTACATTTTAGTTTCAATCTTGCTAAAATAAAATCAATGTAGAAAAATGCTCACATCACCTAACCACATTTCACTTCACTCCCATGGCCTCCTTTCTGCTTAAGTAGAGCTGGGTTTTGATACGCTCATATCTAGCTGACTGGTCTCCAGCAGCTTTAGTTGTAATCATGGTCCTGTGATATCAGAGGCTGCATGCTGAATTGTGCAACCAGTTGCTGGTGGACAGCTTTCAACTGAAGTCACAAATCCAAGTTATAATGAGTGTGAGGTTTGTGTATGTTTTTCCTTTCACACTGCAAGCACCTTGAGGGTGTAAACTGTGTTTTTAATTATGTGGACCACAAAAATGTTAAAGAGTATGTGCGTTTTACTGAAGAAGTTAATCTAATTACAGTATAGTATCCAGACCACTGGTTCCAAAGCTGACTGCAAAAAGTATAGGGATCTCTTCTAAACTGTTAGTTAAGTTTCATTTCAGGAAATCAGGCTGATTATAGAACTGGCAAACTTTTTCATGATAACATAAATGTAGTAGAGGAGAGAGGTTAATAGAAAGAAAGCAAGATGAAATCCAGACTGAAGTACTAGAAAAAATTTCATTAAATCATGACATATTCTTTAAGTAAATGATTGAGAATTCAATCATATTTCAGAAAAATACTGAGAAAAAATCCTTTTTTTTCAAAGTTCATATACATGTAAGAAAATTGAGAACAAAAATCAAGAAAAGTAAAAAGTTTTTTATTAAACTTATGAAAAAGGCAATATTGAAAGCTATAAACATGTTTATATCCTTTAAATAAGTAACACTACTCCTAAAAATTTACTCAAAAAGCTCAGTCATAAAGACATTAGTAATTAGAACAATGCCATTTATAACTGCAGAAACTCAGAAACAACTTAAATGGCAAAAATTGACAAATTGTTAATTAAAAAAAATTACGGCATATTAAATAAATGGATTATGCAGTTTAAATTAATAATGACCAAAAAAAAGATAAAAATATGGAAAAACATTTATTACTTATACTACCTAAAAAAAAAAAAAGTTGCCTGGTACAATGATTAGAGGCCTCAACAGAAGGGCAGGAGAGGGCAGCAATTAAAAGCACCGACTCTGGAGACGGTATGGGTTCAAATCCAGTTCTGCCACACATTAACTGTGTGACAGAGACAAATTACTTCTCTATGCTTGTTTTCCTCATCTGTGAAATGAGGATAATAAAAGTACTTTCCTCACAGGGTGTTATGAGGATTAGATTGGTATTTGGAAGGTATTTAATACAGTGCCTAGCATATAGTAAATACTATTTAAATTATTACAAATAAAATAAATGAGGTGACCTTTTTGGTAAAAACAGAAATACTTTGTTGATGCCATGTAAGTGTAAATGATTTACTTTTTAGAAAAAAAATACTTTCCCTTTAATTAGGTTCTTAAAGTTTTTTAAAAAAACTACACACCAACATTAAGAAAAAAAAAATATTTCTTTACCTGATGGGCATAGATAGTATCATATATTAGAGTCCACATAATTCCAGAAAAATAAAGAGGCAGGCAAACAGATGGGTCACAGGAGCCCTTCACAGCAGACCATCCAAGTAATGCTCCCCAGTTAAAAGTTAACCCTACAATGAGTAAAACAGATATAGGAAATGTCTAAATGTACTTCAGAATTCCAAAGGGAAGGAAAGGGGCATCAGCATGTAGTAAATGCTTCTGTGTATGCTATTTTCTAATATGTTTCTTCCTTAAATTCTCTCAGCTCTCTGTGATAGTTATTAGGTATATTTTACAAAAACAAAAAACAAAAAACAAAAACCCCACAGATTCAGAGAGGTTAGTTAACAATTAAAATAACAGAGCTAATAAAAAGAATAATATCCCCCTGATAAGTAGATTTTATGAGAACATTAATCCTACCTAGTATGATGCCTGGCATAGCCAACGAATAGAGGATGCTGGGGTCTGAACTGAGACCTGAAGTCAAAAGTCTTGTGATCTTTCCATTAGCATTCTACTTCCCCTATAAACTACAGAAACAAGAGTATAGACAGGGATCCTTATTTATTCCACAATCCTACCCTCTCTGAGGACTATAAACATCTACACGTTGACAACTCCTTAGCCTCTCCATACAAGCTGGATCACTTCCCTGAGCTTCAGACTCGATAGTGAACTATCTGCTGGGCATCTCTACCTGCAGGTCCCTCAGGTACCTCGAACACAATGGGTCCCAAACGTCTTCTCTCCACCTCTGTTACCTATTTCCACTCAGAATCTCTCCTCAGTTGATGATGGGCCTCTCTTTTGTGTTCCCACGGCACTCATGCATGCCAGTATAATGTACTGTAATGGCCTGTTTATCTGTTGTGTTCTCTAGCTCCCTCAAAAGAGTGAATGTGTTTTAGTCATTTTAATTTTCTTAGCATATGATGTGATTCCTGGCACAAAGTACATGTCAGGGGTTCAGTAAATATTTGAAGTAAATATACCAGCTTTCTTAACATTATCTTATAAATAGGAAATGCTTATCCTTTTATCAAAAGAGTCCCAGGTCAGTTGAGACGATAATGTCCTATTTTTTTAAATAATAAAAAGAAACACAACATTGAATGAGAGGATCCTACAAAAAGATAAATATTCCACAACAACCTTCCACATCAGGCTCACATCAATTTCTTGGAGTGTCTTTTGGTTCTTTTATTTACTAGGAAAAAAAAAAAGTTCAATAACTAGAATAGTTTTAAGAACACTCTAGATTATTCAAGGAATAGAACAGAAAAGACTAGTAGATATTTTTCCAATAGATTTTGACTTACCTACCTCCTAATCTTCCTCTCTTTCTACTAAGGAAATTTTACTGAATTCCTGTGATTTATCAAGTGCTGTTAGATGCTGAGCCATCTATATGTAAAGAATGCTTTATCTTTCAGGCATTTACAATTTATTAATGGGGAGACAGAGGCGGCTCTCGATAGCTTCATGTTGAATTAATGCTGTTGAAATGAGTAAGTGCCACATCAGAGTGCTGTGGGGGCCCATTTGCTATAACTTTTTCCTAGGAGGTCAAAAGGTTTTATAAGGGGGAGCCCTGCGAAGCCAGCTAAGCCATCATACACACTAACTCTCATTCCAGCTCAGAGTGCTTTCTATACCAGTCCCCAAAGTCTTCAGGGTGTCTAGATCAACTACTTAAAGAGAGGGGTAGAGTCAAGGAAGCTAATTTTTTCCTTCATGACATACCTAGATTTTTAAAAGAACATCTCAGAAAACAATGACAATCTTAATAAATATGTAAGACTTTTTAGCCAACAGAAATAGTTAATTGTGCTTAAAAATATGAAAATCTGTTCTTGGTTTGGAAAATTTCATGACTGACTTGATATTTTATCTCTGCCACATTAAATATAAATGTATGATATTATGTCTAAAAGTATAGTTTGAGGGTATCAAAGGAAGTACTTAAAGTTATTTCATGCTTACCCAAGACTAATTGAGGCCAGTATGTAATTCTTTTCATTAGTGGGTAGCTGATGACAAGAAGTAGGGATGCTGCTCCCAGAGCTATACTGAAATCAAGAAAAACCATTAAAAAGGTTAATATATCACCTATTAAAAATCACTAAAACAGCAAGAGTAACACTAATTGCGAAAATAATTTATCTTAAAAATTCTATGTTTTGTTATGTAACATTAACTTACTTGACTTTTTCGGTATGTAAAATTATCTTGACTTTGTTTAAGATAAAGGATGATTAGAAAATAATAACAGCTAACACATATAGTGCTTTTATGTATTAAGCACTGTTCTAACTATTTTACATATGTTAACTCATTATAACCATCACCACAACCTTAAGAGGCAGGTAGTTTTATTCTACTTGTTTTTTTGCATATGAGAAAACTAAAGCACAAAGAGATTAATTTGCCAATTGTCATAAAGCTAGTTAGCAGTAGGGCCAGGATTCAAACCTAAGGCAAACTAGCTCCAGAGTCCAACTTATTACCCACCATATGCTACAGCTAGTAAACTGAGATATCCGAAGAGATAATTAGTGTCAAGAGATCCCTTCTTAGATGTACAATGGGGTGTTATTTCTCTAGAAGAGGATAAGGTCACAAAGCCCTTATGAAAGAAATGATAACATAAGATGTTCCTCAAAGCTTACCTACCACCATCCCTCCAGGAATAATCTTCCACTGTTTTTATGTGACTGATGATAGCGGGGTAAGGTATACATTAAGTCTAGTCTTTATAAAGTAATGCTTATTTGCTGACCTCCTCTTTTTGCCTTATTGAAGCACTCTGTAAACAGCCATCTGGTGCACAGAAGTTTAATTCTGTCTCTGTTTAAGAAATATAGGAATGAGTCCTTTTACTTTCTCTTCTGTCATGACTAGAAACATGACTCTGGGAAAGACCCAGTTCCTCTTTTTTGCAAAATGAGTATAATCACTTCAGAGATTCTATCTACTTCAGAGATTCTATCAGGATAAATAAAATTACATATACAGGTATATGAACACACACATCCATGCATACACCTAGAAAACCTATGAAGTGCTTTATGTCCTTTAGGAACATGTAGTATGAGTACTGATGGTGGCTTAGAATAAATTAAATGCTGATTTGTTCATTCTTTTGGTTGAAAGCATTCTTGAGTTTACAATGTATGGTGATTTATACTTGCTAGTTTACAGATGCTTGATAGGCAGCCAATAAACAACTTCATGATAAAGATATTTCAATTTTACCTTATTCCTCCATTTCAAAGGAGAGATTTTATACATAATTATGAAGGACACATTTACTATACCTGTAGTAATTCAGACACAGAAGAACACCCAGTGCCAAGGTCAGCTGTCCACCAAGAAAAACAAAGGACTGAAAAGTTGAAATTTTTCCAGCAGCTATTGGGCGATTTGCTGTTCTTGCAACCTTAACACATAAAAACAGATATGTTAGCCTTATGTAATGGATCATTTTTTTATTATTATTAGTTTCAAGTACACAGTACATTGGTTAGACATTTACATAGTTTATAAGACGTCAATCATTTATTTAAACATTTCATCAAGAGACTGAGCCATCGTAAGTACTAAGGCAGAAATATGAATAAAAGGTGAAATCAACAGTGGAAGTATTGCCAAGAATCAAAAATTGATATTAAAATAGCTTTGAAAAGAACTAAAAGTTCCCCCCGCTACTCATTCCCCTTGCTCTCCATTTCCCATTCCCACCTCCGAACACACAAAACAAAGAAACTCTACTTAGCTATTTAGCTACTCAGCAAGTATACTCAATTTCCAGAGAGAAAAGAGGAACAATAATAATGAGAATTCTCAAGAAAGAAAAAATTGCAGAGCATGAAGATAAGGCTGATATCATGTGACTGTTTTGAGTATGGGAAGTGCTACAATCGGAGATCAGATGTGAAAATAGAAATATAGGAATTACCTGGGTTTGAAAGTGGGAGTGCTTTTGCCAGGCTATTTAGGAATGGGTCTGCTATTACATATTAGCTGCACTCAAATATAAAGGGCAAACCCACTGTAAGGACATGAACGGAATAAGTGTGTGAACAAATAACATATTAATTTGTTTTTTTCCTTTTAAGAGATCACAAAATGTGATAACTCTAAACTCAACCACAAATAAAGAACATAACCGAAATTTTCAATATTGCTAAAAGTTAAGAACTCAGGATCTGGGATCAGAGTCCAGCATTTGAATTCAATTCCATCACTGTGTGAATTTTGGCAAATTACTTAACTTCTCTTGGGTCTAGGTTATTTCTTACCTGTTAAAGGTAAAACAGAGGGAAGAACCAAGAGGAGTGATAATATCATCCACCTCAGAGTAAATGCAGTATCTGAAGCATATTAGCATGTAATAAATGTTAATTATTAGCAATATATTTCTGTATAATTTGGATCAAGGGTTAGCAAACTATGCCTTGTGAGCCAAATCTAGCCTACTGCCTATTATACAGCCCATGCGCTAAGGTGGTTTTTACTTTTTTAGATGGTTGAATATTGATTTTAAAAAAAAGAGTAATGTATTGTGACACGTGAAAATATGAAATTCACATTTCAGTGTCTAAAAATAAAGATTTATTTAAAAAAAGAGACACACCATTTGTTTATATACTGTGTATGGCTGCTTTCCTGCTTCAACAGAGTCATGTAGTTGCAGTAAAGACGGTCTGGCCCACAAAGCCTAAATGTTTATTACCCAACTCTATGAAAAAAACTGCTGACCCAATTTTTAGTATGCTTAACTCTGTAATAAAACAGTTTGTCAAACTATAATGACTTATTTTGGTTAAAGTGCTGGAACTGGATCGTCTACCTTTTATTTGGTCCCTATAATTTTAATTGGAAATAATATTTATGTTCTCATATTTGTTTTAGGATATTATTATTCCAGCGAGTATCTGAGTGTTTAAGGTGCCAGTATTCTTGAGCTATATGTATGCATCACATCTTTGAATACTCATAACAACCCTGTCTTTTAACCACTCATAAGGTCTTGGTATTTCTAGGTTTTAGAAAACTTCTGTGAACAAATAATATATATTTGTTCAGTAACTTTCCAAAGTCACAGACAGTACAGCAGCAAGTCAGTCCAGTCCCACTGATGACACTACTACCACACTACACGGACCTTTTGTTGTGGTGCAATCAAATCTAAGACCAACGGAGCCAATTGAGATGAATTGTGAGCTTTTATTAGCCGGCAGGTGACTGACTCTCTACCACACAGGGTTAGAGGAGATCAGTCCAGAGCTTCCAGAAAAGGTAGCTTATAAAGCCTAAAACCACATCAAACAAGCAAGCAGGTTTATAGAAGCAGAAGTTGTCCATTAGCATATCTTTGCACAGGATATCTCCTAGAACTACACCCTGGTAAACATTAAACAAGCAAGCAGATTATAGAAGCAGAAAGAAGTTGGCCATTTGAAAATTTTCCACCCTTAACACTTTCAGTACATATTCTTGTGGTTTTTATGAAATTAAAGTGCTCACAGCTTACAAAACCAATCTCACATATAACCTATGTGAGATTATTTCAATGTTTATGGACCTAATGTTTATCACATGGCTAGTAGATTATAGACGCCAATAAAACACTAACCTAGATACCCTAACAGCAATTCACTTAAAACCTTGAGCCATAAACGTGTCCTTAACAAAATACAACCTTTAAGAATCTGTGAGATACCAAGCTTTTTAACTTATCCTTTAAAAGAGATATACATAGCCTTTTAAAATTTGTGTTAGCAAAACCACCTCAATAATACTAACACACTCATATAAGTACTCTATTGTATGGCAATATAGAATCTAGATTCTTCTAATCAGAGAAAAATATCCTGGGAGAGACGTAAGTTATATATATATATATAATTAGTTCCCTTTGATCTAGGGAGAAAAAAATCACTTAGGGGGGAACTGAAATGGTCATATTTTGTTAATCAAAAAACTGGAAAAAGTTGGTTGGTTTGAATGTTATTTTTTTAGATAAACTTTTTCTTTTGAGGCAACTGTAGATTTCACGCAGTTGTTTTTTAATCTCTGAATTTTAGAAAATATAGAGATCCCATGTACCCTATACCAAGTTCCCCAAGGACAAAATCTTGCAAAACTTTATAGTAAAATATGACAACCAGGATGTAGGCATTAGTTGCTCTAAACATGTTCAAGCATTATTTTGAAATGACAGATGCAGAAGCTCATTCAACAGTAATGCGAATGAAAAACTTACCAGGATGTGTGAGCCCCCAAATCAAAAAAGTATGCATCTCCTGGCATGGATCAAGGCATCCCACCTGTTCAGTGGGGCAGAGAGGCCTTTACCACGCAGTTCCTGCCACCTTGCCACTAACCTATTCTGTAGCCACAAGTAAACCCCAGTCGTCAAGCATAATATACTTGATCTCACAGCCATGCTTCTGTTATCTGCTGTTCTCTCTGTCCAAACTGACCTTCATTCTGCAGCCCACCCTTTTCTTGCCATCTGGTTCTGCCACAGTTCAAAGTTCTGACCTTCTCCCATTGGCTCAGGTAGGTGCTCTTCGTTAAGTCCTCTTGTGAACACCATTCTCATGACAGTGCTGCTGTTCACAACTATGAAAGTGTGAGGTCAGAAATGGTGTCTTTCACCTTTGCAGTCCTAGAACCTGTCTCTGTGTCTCACACACAGCAAATAGTCAACAAACGTTTTTATGATTTTAAAAAATATATTAATATGATACTGTTCTATAAGCTAAAAATGATTATAGGTGTGCCTTCTTTAAGGAAAATTCACTCATGTGAAAGGCAAACTAGAGATGATATTCACTTTATATAGTTCCCTATGGCTTTCTTTTAAATTGAAAGTTTATCTGATTATTTACTCAAGTATTTAATGATCTTGATGATCTTGTACTTGTTATAGCGTGGCTGCTAGGATGAAAGGCAAATGAGATGGATCTCTCCCTTGAGAAAATAACAGAAGTGCCTTGGTTCATTTGCATTAAGATTTGATTTAAATATGAATAGTACAGCTCCAATATATATATCTGAAAGGAAGGGGTGGCAGTTCTTTCAGACATTCAAAGGTTCAGATGAAATTTTTAAGTATACTCCTACCATCCTTACCCCAGCATTCTAAATCCTAGTTCATTCTGTAAAAATGAAGTCCACACCTTGCCCCCATGGCTGCCCTTGTGTTGAGAAAGAAAGTACAGTGTCCTTTGTAACACATGCTATTCAACTGGTATCAGCACTTCTTATGCTGCATTTCAGTAAAGATACTAAACGATCCTATTGCTTTATGTGACAATCAAAAGTAATGTCACTGTGTTACTCTGCAGAATTGAGAGGAACCTCTCTGCTCCTTTCCAGGACAAAATCACCTTTTTATCATAGTCCTGGTCCCACATATCATTAATAGTACAGCCTGCTCCACGCATCAGAACAGCTCCAGTGCCAAACAGAGATAACATGTACCAATCTGGAAAACAACCTGGTTCAGCTGCCAAAGCAATGCTCCAGGTACATGGCAGATACAGCAGCCAGGTTCCTAAGGAAAAGTAAAAAGAAAAAAAAAAGGTACTAATTCAAGTTAATTAATTGTTTTCATTTGTTTAAACACCACATCCCAAAGAAGTAAAAAACACAAAGTCAAAACACACGACAAAACTGAGACAATAAACTCGCAACGCACATCACAAAGGATATTCATCCTAATACGTAGGGTTCCTAGAAACTAAAGAGGTCGATCAATAGTTCAACTAAAAAAACTGACAAAAAAGATGATAGAAGTTTACAGAAAAAAATATGAATGGGCCTTATATGTATGAAAAGATAATCAACTCTGAGAAGTACAAACTGAGATAACATTTTTCACCTATTGGATTGGCAAAACCCAAAGTCTGACAACAAACCCTGGAGAGTGGGACACTTTCATGCATTTCTAACGAGGTTACAAAACGGTCTAACCCTTACTAAGAACAATCTGAAAACTGTGTGTGTGTGTGTGTGTGTGTGTGTGTACACACCATCAGACGTATGTATATAAAATACATACATTTGAATGTTAGTAAGTTCACAGACCATGTCAGGAAGGCTACATTAGAACTATATTAGAAACTGATAACAATAGTTGTCTCTGGGGAGGGTAATTGGTTGGCTGGGAGACTATGGTGGGAGACTTAGTTTTCACTCTACACTGCTGTACCTCCTGAATTTTGTATTATATTCGTGTATTATCTCAAAAAAATTAACTCTTTTTACAGTTACTTAATGCAATAAATAATTTGGGGACAGGGAGGTTATAACCTTGTTGTTTTTAAATATTTTGCAACTATATGTACAAATGGGATGAGTTCTTGACATTTAGTCCACAAACCATATGAAATTAAGCTAAAACCAAATACAACAGTTCCCCCTTATCTGAAAGGAATATGTTCCAAGAACTCCAGTGAATGCATGAAACCACAGACAGTACTGAATTCTATACACTATATTTTTCCTATATATACATACCTATGTCAAAGTTTAATAAATTAGGCACAGTAAGAGATTAATAACAATAACTAATAATAAACTAGAACAATTATAACAATATACTGCAATAGAACTTACGTGAACGTAGTCACACATTTAGGTGTTCCCTTGCTGACGTCTTTGTATCAGCTCAGTGCTTTCTGGCACAACAGGTTGCCGTCAATCGAAACAGGTTTTCTTTCATGTCTTCCACCCACAGATTTAATAACGTTCACATTTTAACTAAGCACTTATCATGCACTGTGACCATAACTTTTGCAGTTTGAGGTGAAACAGCAAAACAAGGACAATTTTTTTCCCCCTTCTTCGTAATTTCATGGATCAAAAATTCATTCTTACCATAGATCTTAACAACCCCAGCATACAATGTTTTTTCCTTTCTTTATTGAAAACTTTCACCTTTTCACTTAAAAGAAGCACTTCACAGTTTCTCTTTGGCATAACCAAACTGCCAGCAGAACTACACTTCTGCTTTGGGGCCATTATTAAGTAAAACAAATGTTCCTTGAACACAAGCACTACAATACCATAACAGTGGATCTGATATCCAAGACTGCTACTAAGTGGCTAATGGGTAGGCAGTGTACACAGCATGGATATGCTGGACAAATGGACAATTCATATCCTGGGAAGACAAGCCGGATGGCACAAATTGCATCGTGCTATTCAGAACAGTGTGCAATTTAAAACTTATGAATTGTTTACTGAATTATTTTTAGAATTTTCTACTTAATATTTTGGGCCCATGGCTGACCATATGGTAACTGAAACCACAGAAAGTGAAACCATGTATAAAGGCAACTACTACAAATTTGTAGGGACAGGAGACTTGATACGTAAACTTTAATGAGTTTCCTGGTTTGCAAAGAAAGTCTTTCAACAAATGTTTAGAAATGGTGCCTATTAGATAAACTCTAGAAACTCTAGAAAGCCTATTAGCTTTCCTTCCCCATTTAGCAATATAAGAGAAAAAGATATGTGGCTTAAGAAAGATCAGATCGCGTACAAAAAGTGAAATGACAAAGTCCTAATAATCATGTTTAAGCTTTGTGGATGAAAAGGGGGTCATATGCCAAACCTGACAAGCTCAGAGGAGGTCAGCATGGTGGGCCCTACAAACTCAGGGACCGAAATTAACCATGCAGGATGGTCTGAACATGAAAATTCCTAACTAAAGCAGATCATGGCAGGTAGTCATGTCCTAGGCCTGTAGCTTTCTTGATAAAGGTCAATCTTTACCTTAAGTGAGCCCGTCTATCCTCTTTTTGCATCCAAGATAATAAATATATCCTTGGAATGTCAGACCCCTCAGGGTACAGCCCACTGCAACAGAGCAGGAGACCACAGAACCCCTCATGGTTATCTTGTTCCCTGCATACCATCTCTAAGTGCTGTAAATGTTAATTACTAACTCTCCTGTACTCGTCAATGTAAAAGTGGTACGTGTCCCTCCGTTTTACTTTTTGTCCAAAATCCCAGAGATTTCCTGCTTGCTTTCTCCTACCACTTTAACCTACCGCCAGTAGATTTCATGTAACCCTCCTTATGTCTCTTCCTTTGGTTCTAATATATAAAATAAGCTGCAAAACTGCCATTCTCTGGAGCATTTTCTTAACCTGTTGAAATTTTGCTTCCAGGCAATTATTGTCAGTTTGGCTCAAAGAAACTCATGAAAATTCTCTGCAGGTTTAAGCTTTATTCATTTGCAAATATTTATAAAACATGTATTCTGTGCCAGGGCTGTGCTAGGAACTGGAATACAATGGTGACTGAGAGCTGGTCTCTGCCTTTACACAGATTATAAATCAAAAGGAAGAAACACAGTTCAACAAACGATAACAATAAAATAGATCAATTCAACAACAGGGCAAGTACAAGGTCTTACAAAGGCATAAAACAGTGCCACCAAGTTCATTGGGGAGAGTGGCTCTTCAAGGTTTTTCCTGCTAGTGTAATTGTTAAATTCATATGAAACAGATTAATAAGAGAGAACCACCAAATTTAATTACATACATATGTACAGGAACCCCGCATATAAGAGAGAGTCAGAGACCCCACAAACATGAGAGGTTCAGAGATAGAAGGTAAAATGAAGGTATATATGACATCCTGAGCTAAGAATGAGGTAATAGCTCTGGGGCTTCAGAGGAGCGGGTAATTCACAGATGCTAAGAAGAGCAGATGTTAAGTAGTTAGGTGTTGGCCCTGCCCTCTAGACAGGTCATAAAAAGTTATTTTTGGCAATAACTCTTGTTCAGGGCAAGGCCTCCAATTTGAAATTTAAGGGGTGAAGGTAAAACCTGCAAGATTCGATTGCCTTCGGCTCAAATAATCCCCATACCATAGAGGCACATCTTGGGGCAACTTCCTTCTGAACTCCACTAACATTTACTGAATGATTGTGAAATGTCAAGTAGTGCAGTAATACTTTATATGTACAAACTCATTTAATCCGCAAAAACATCCTTATAAAGTAGGCACTATTATTATTCCTATTTTACAGTGAGGCAACAGATATACACAGATTAAGTAAAACAATGGATTTAACTACTTCCTTATAACTCAGAGGGACAGAGGAGTAGCTTGATCCTGCCCCAATAGAAAAGAAAGACCATGGCTTCACAGGCATTATTTTCCTGGTGTGGTCATAACAAAAGTTCCATTTAAAAAAAAAATCTAGAAAAAAGATGTGTAAGCACCTATAGTATTTTGTGTCAGGAACAAAATTTTCTTGGCCTTAATTAAGTCTGAATTACAGGTGATGTATTCACTAACTAATAGGAATCTGTAGGGTGACCCTACAGAAGAGAAGGGCTCCTCTAATGAAGGGGAAAATTAGATGTCTGGTTTATGTCTGCCACTAGTAAGTGGAGTAACACCAGACACTAAGGTATATTCAATTTAAGGCTCATCCTTCCTCATTTATAAATGAGGGAAAAGAATATCTAATTTTCAGAGTTGTTATGAAAAGATGATACTGGTGATGATGAAAATGAAAACAGTAACAACAAATATATAGCACCATATGCCAGGTGCTGTCATCTAACACTTTTGAATCTCACAACACTTTTATGATATAGGCACTATTTTTATTGTAGCCATTTAACAAATACAGAAACTGAAGCAAGGTCATATAGGTAAAATGTGGCATAGCTGGAATTCAAATCCAGGCAGTTTGGCTCCAATCTATGTCCTAAGGCCAATGCTATCATTCTCTATACCCAAATCTCTACATACCCTTAAACTCTTGTTCTTTTGCCTTCCTGATTCTTGGCAACATTTTTTTCTGTCTTCCCTATGACAGTTTCTTTATGTCTTCTTCTATGAAGAAAGATGCAGAAGTGGTAAGGATACAGATAGGTTTTATAAAGAAATGTTTATTGTAGATAAAGGGAAAACTCTGAGAGAGAGATTAAAGAAAATGAGCAAGTTAGGGCAGGTGATGGGCAGACCAAAGAGGCTGAGTAAATGGAGTCTAAGAGTCATTCAATAATTACAAATTATCTTTAAGACAACATAAGTTTTACCTATAAATGCAGGAAAACAAAAAAATTATACCACCAATTTAGTGGAAAGAGGGCCATCTACTGAAACTTCCTGAAATAACAGTTTGTTGCCCGTTTGAAACAAGTTGTAATCCATTCCAAAAACAATGAAATACACTTTGGTTTATGAAGATAGTAAGATTAACCTTCAACAAAGTAAAACAATGAACACAAAATTACCCCACAAAAGAACTTAAATAAAGAAATATCAAACATGGATTACACTACTGTCACTTTATTGTTCCTGGCATATATAGGGGCTCAAAAAATGTTTGTTAAATGACCTGTAACAGAACTATTAATAAGTTGTCTTAAAAACCTTGTAATCGTCACCTGATTTAGAATCAGCACAGCAGGCTGGTATCTTTTTAACACACATAGTAACTATTACCCAATCTTATCCAATTTCCATTTCTCAAGTAATACGGGCTAACTTTCTTGAGCAGTTATTATGTCAGGCACTGTTCTAAAGATTTGACATATGTTAATGAATTCTCATGACTTTATAAAGGTCAGTATTATTAGTATCTTCATTTTATAGATGAGAAATGAAGGCCCAGAGAGGTAAAGTAACTTAATTGAGGTCCCGCAAGTGGGCAAAGTAAAGGTTCAAACTAAAAGGTTTGGCTTGAGAGCTTTACATGTAACTCCTATATAGCCTCTTATTAGGTGGTGGGGTGGTCTAACCACTGAAGTAGAAGCCAGAGTTTTATGGAAGTGAGAATTACAGCAGCTGTTGATCTGTCTTGGATGCCTGGAAGCCTGCACTGCGGCTCCATGACACAGACCCCAAGAACATAATTATAGTTAGGCTTCAGATTAGCACTGGGCTTGAAAATTTATGCCTATCAACTCGTATCTGGCACCAAAGTGTAAGGGGTCATGATAGCAGGGCTGTCCCTATTATTTATTTTGCTTTTATACTTTAATTGTTGATTGTTATAAACTCTTAGTGCTCTGATCCCAAATAGGTAGTGCATAAACTTAGAGTGCCAAAAACAAGGCCTAATTTGGGGTCTTAGCGGGAAAACGGTGGAGAAAATTTATGCATTTGACTGCATTTCTATGCACTCCAACGGCAAATGTCATCAACAGGGGTCCCCAAGCCCCGGGCCATGGACTGGCACTGGCCAGTGTCCTGTAAGGAGCCTGAACTCCCACTACTTCTACACCCACTTGGGGTTCCAGATCAGCTTATATTCTTAGTGTTCTAACACTTTACCTTAGGATCTTTGCAAAAACATTTCCCCCACCAATCAAGATCTCTTCCCTCTTCTGCAAAATCTGCCTGTCCTCGAGTTACACTTTCTTCTTGACTTTTTCCATCAATGAAGATCCACAATAATTACTCTTTCCCGCTATACTATCTGTATCACTTATATCAGCTTTTTAACTAGACTGGGAGTTCTTTGAGAGCAGGGAGTTTCCATAGCTTTAGCCCTAAGGCTAGTCACATGATGTTGTAGGAATTTATTAACACTTCCATTACTACTGCTAGGCTCTGTTCTAGGCACTAGAAAGAAATGTCATATATGTGGAGCTTATACTGTATTAGAGCAGTCAATTAACCAGTAAATGCATAAGGTTAGTTAGCGGAGAGAGCTATGAATAAAATGGGGGGGGGGGTAGGTATAGGGATAGAGAGTGAGGTGGTAGGTGATACTTTAAATGGGAAGGTCGAGGAAATCCTCAAGGAGGCGATTGTGAGCAAATACGGCAGTCCATACGTGCTGTACGTGCTGCGGTGGTACCGGCGGGGCAGGGCAAAGAGCTAGAATTCAGCAACAAAAACCTAGGTTCATCAGGTCTGGCTCTGCCGCAGGCTTTAGTTTGTTTCCTCGGCGTTTTAACTGTCTTACGTGATTTGACAGCTTTACCGGGTTATGGCCATGATCAAACATAATGAAAGTATAAGTGCTTCAATACTGTAAATCTGTGCAAATGCAGGGACACGAGCACGGCATTTCTGCTCGATTCCCACTTAAACAAGGATTGCGGAACGAGCGAATTCACTGCCCGGCTCAAGATACGAAAGGGCGTGATGGCCGGCAGGTCATTTCGCCACCTCGGACGTCTCGAAAGTACCCTGCGCCTGGCGGCGAAGCTCCGCCTTTCGGGCTTTATCTCCTTTAAGGCCGCATCCCCTGCACATCCCGCGCCGCGCGCCGGGCCGCCGCACTCACCAATGGGCTTGTCCAACCGCATGAGGCGCAAGTAGGGCTGCAGAGGGCGGGGCGCCGAGGCCACGATCGCCGCGGCCGACAGGCTGAGCAGACGGCCGCGCGGCCCCGACTCGCCGAGAACCGCCCGTCCTCGGCGCGGGACGCGCCCGCCGCGCGCGCCAGGGCCAGAGCGCGGTAGCGCGAGCCCCCCAGCCACGCCTGCGTCACGGCCCGCAGGCCGCGCGCGACCTCCGCGCCGCCCCAGCTCAGCATGGCGCTCGGAAGGCGTGACCCCGCAGGGCCTGACGTTAATTCCAGGGCGCCTGGTCACGGTTAGGCATGCGCAGTGACGCAGCGGGATGCTTGTCGGTGACTGTCCGGTCCCGGCGGCGTTGTGGTCCGAGCCGTTGGAGTACCTTGAAATAGGGAGTAGCATGGTCACTTTTACCCTGTAGGGAGTCCTGGGAAAACAAACAAACAAAACATGCAAAAAGCCTATTGAACCCAGAGACTGCCAGTCTTCTGCCAAAATAAATAGACTGATGTCAGAACTATTTCAATTAGTGATTTGCAAGCCTGCCTCTGGGGATGAGGAGAGTTCTAAAATGGCAGCCCTTGCCAACCAGCCATCTGGCATGGACGTTTTCTACTTATCCTTCTCCAGTTACAAAAGTTACAGTATTTTGCTGGGTGGGATCTACTGCGTAGAGACAGGAGTTATTGCAGTTCTGTTTTGTTAGAAGACAATGGAGTGCTTCTGAGGCTGCATCGGCCCTGGGATAATGGTACTCAGGGATCTGGGTCTTCATTGTGTGTCTCCTGTGGTTGGGGTGCAGGTAAACTATTTATGCCAAGAGCCAGCATTGATGGAAGGGCCTTCTTGACCATCCAGCAGCCATCCTTATCCGTGTGTTTTTTAAATTAAACAAGTTTGACTGAGATAACGCTAATGCCCTGATGGTCTTACATAAGCAAAAACCTCAACCTATGAATGCCTCCAAGTTATGAAATCAGAATGCTAAGGATAGTCAGTCAACTAGGCTTTACACTATAGCCAATCAAATAATTTCGTTTCTTTGCTTCTGCACTTTCTGTATCTGTCTTTCAGCCCCACCTGCCTCGGGTCAGCAGACTGCTCCTAACCACTTCCAGTTTGGCACTGCCCCATTCAAATGGCTATGTGTTTAGATAAACTCTTAAATGTTTAATATGCCTCAGTTTATTTTTAATAGGTTCTTTCCTTTTTCTGGATTCTCAAACTCAACAAAGACATCTCAAACTTCAGCTCAACAAAGACATTGCTTTGGCCTTTGGAAAGATGGGTTTCTGTAGGCATATCAAGTACTTAGATTGTCCCCAAAGTGGAAAATATCTATGAGATGTGATTCTAAGTTATACTTCTTGGAAGCCTCTCAAAAAGATTTGGGGGAAAGATTCACCTTTGAGAGAAAGATTCCGCCTTTTCCTTACCTTTTCATCATTTTTGGAAATTTAAATTTGGAAGAATGCTGTAGGCTGTCTGGTCTCTGATGAAAAGAACTCCTGGGAGATACAGAGAAAACTGGAACTTCCATAGTGTCCAGATCTTCCTAGTCCCAGACCTAGTCCTGCAATTCTCACCATCAGTGGGAGTACCTTATTTGGAGCAAGTTTTCTTCTAGCTTCCTTGGTGGGCTCATTACTTGAGAGGAATCATTAGACTTGCCATCAGAGTGAGTGTGTGTGTGTTTAGTAGGAGAAAGAACCTTAGAGCTGAATTTTGGGGCCAGGATGAAGGTGAAAACTGAGTTTCTGAGTTTGTTATTGTTTGTCCACACTGTCCTCCTGAAACTTGCACAAGAGAGCAGCATCTTCTCTTTAGCACTGCCATGGCACTTAGAATTGTAGACAGAATCCTACAACTATATAAGATATTTTCCTCTTCTGAAACGTTAATAGAACTATTTTATCTCTTTTATGGAATTTAAGTAATTTGTCTTTGTATTACGCTAATTTGTATGTTTTGCTCATTTTGATGTAAACTCAAAGAGACTAAATATTTCAATAAAATATTTATTGAATTCTTGCATCATGAAAGCATGATGCTTATCACAGGGACTATCAAGGAGAAAAAGTCCTATTCTTAGGGAACACAAAGACTACAGAAGTCCCTGACTTATAACGGTTAGACTTAAACAATTTTCAGACACTGTTGCCAAGACACTGTATGTATGCTCTTAGGGAAGGTACTCAACTGCTGTAAACTCTTCAGAAAAAGCAGAAGTTAAAAGAACCTACAAGGCTCTCATTTCTCACCCTGGATCATGAGTCCCTAGGGGAAGGGACTCTGTTTTTTTAAAAGTTATTATCCATAAGAATTGGGATGGTTAATTTTATGTGCCCACTTGGCTGGGTTATGGTACCCAGATATTTGGTCAAATATTGACCTGGATGTTTCTGTGAGGATATTATGGATGATTTTAACATGTACTTTGAATAAATTGCTCGCAATAATGTGGGTGGGCCACGTCCTATCAGTTGAAGGCCTGAATAAAACAAAAGGCTGAATTCCTCCAAGCAAGAAAGAATTAAAGCAGCAAATGACCTTCAAACTTGAACTTCAGCATCAGCTGTTTCCCGAGTCTCTAGCCTGCTGGCCTACCCTGCATATTTTGGACTTGCCAGCCTCCATAATCACATGAGTCAATTCATTAAAGTAAGCTATACACACACATATATATACATACACGTTATTGGAATATATACATATATATATATGCACATATATGTGTTTATCTCAAAATACAATATGAAATGAAAGAGGAGTAGTTAAAACTAAAAATAAATGATAGTAGCATGAATAACTAGTTTTAACTGTTAATTTCTTCATTGACCTTTTAGAAATGTTATCTATATCTATATATACATGCACACTATTGGTTTTGTTTCTCTGGAAAACTGCTTAATACAGGTAATATTACCTAGTAGATGGTGAATAAATTCATTCATTCCACAAATATTTGTTTAATGATAAATCAATCAATACATTATATATATATATATATATATATTTTTTTTATAAATCTACATTTTTGAACACTTCTAAATTCATTATAATAATATTTGATCTTTGAAACAATTTTTACTTATTTACTATGTTTCATCTGATTTTGGGGTGGGTCAGAGAGAAAATGTTTTAGATTAAAAAAAATCGTTTGTTTCCCAACATGGGATATTAAAGGTGTAAAAGTGACTTTCAAGTTTGAATAGTACAATCAATAACTATAATCGCTTCAAGCCTTAAAACAATTTTATGTGAAGTTGCTGTTCTTTATAGAACTTGTAATTGACAATAAAGTGACTATAAAATGATAGCTGTCAAGAAATATGAGACTAATAAGAGAGGCATCCCATAAGCTTCCCTGCAGTGCTGGTAGAACTGCATTGTCATTGTCTGTCTCAGCAAACTAAACAGTAAATCTTAATATTGGCTTTTCCTTCTCCTCCATCTCACTCTCCTTGGTCGCTCATGCTTGCTTACTGAGATCATCCCAAATAAAATACCTGACCACAAGTCCTTGTCTTAGGCTTTACTTTGGATGACCCCACCTCTGACACCTCAACATAAGAAGGAGCTGAACTTAACAAACACGTTGGTCATTCTATATCCTGTTTCTAGACTCTCTAATCAAAAATCTGATTGTTACCTTACTTGGTGTAAGGTAATTGTTAATTCTGGCTAAGGGAGTAAATTCATAACTTTGAGATGAAAAAATAATACTTTTATGCAAGTTATATTTTTTGCTATAACTATTGATATACTAAATTTGTTTGTGACTTATTAGATGTATAAGAGGTTTTTTAATGAAATGTGTTTAGGAAGGATCTGTTAAACATGCAGTTTTTCTTTATTAAGTTTGGAGTGCTGCAGAATCAGATAAACTAGATTTGTTATTGTCCTTTGAAAAATCTAGGGGAATCTAAATAAATATATAAGTTGCATGTAATAAAATAACTTTAAAAAATTCAAAAACTAATGGACTATGATCAAATATGTGAAAATAAGGAAAGAACAAATTCAACTTAAATTAACGTGTCATAAAACCTATAGCATTTAATGGTAATAAAAGATTAAATATTTAAATATTTAAGTACCTAAATATTAGATACTTAAATATTTAAGTACCTAAATTATTCTAGGGCTTTCCAACCCATAAGTCTTTAAAATTGAGAATGGTATAAAATTAGAAAAGAACAAGAGAAGAGTCTTAGAAACGAACCCAAAAATCTGACCTAGGTATGGAGTGAGAATGGGAATTTGCAAGTTATATTTTTCTAAGGCATATAATACATAGACCAGTCATCAGTAACATTTTCTATGAGGTCACCAAGGATATGTATAGTTGAAACTAGTTATTCATCCTGGATTACACAATGTAATTATCAGGATTCTTAAAAGTGGAAGAAGGAGGCAGAAGAGAGTCACAATGAGATGTGACTATGGAAGGTCAGAGCGATGCATTGTGAGGACTTGACCTGCCACTGCTGGCTTTGAAGATGGAAAGAAGCCTTGAACTAAGGAATGTAGGTGGCCTCTAGAAGCTTAAAAAGGCAAGGAAATAGATTCTCATCTAAAGCTTCAAGAAAAGAAGAGCCTGACACCTTGATTTTAGCTCAGTGAGTCCTGCATTGGACTTCTAATCTATATAACTACAGAATAATAAATATGTGTTGTTCAAGCCCCTTTCCACCCCGCCCCCCTCCCCCACCCACCGGCTCCCAAAGAAACTAATTATTCATTCCACTGCTATTTAAATTTAGTTTTAAACATTCTGCTTTTCATTTTGTATTGTCTGATAAACAGATGCTTATGTTAATTTTGTTGGCAGTCAAAATTCTGGTTAGAAGGATAATTCTGGTTAGAAGAGACTAATCATCCATGAGGTGATTCAACAGGTTGATTCAACACATCAGAATTTTTTTAAAAGAAAGAAAAAGAAAATAGGCACACTACAGAACTGACAAGCCCTGAACACATAATTTTTACAACAGAACTTGGAAATTCTCATTCTCATGGAGATGAAGTGAACCACAAGGACCAAACTAAGACAAAATTAATTTTGAGCCAATGTAATAAGTTGCAGATAATAAATATATTTGATTGTTTACATACCAATGGAAATGTATGGACTCAAAAAGTCTCAACGATGCTACAGGTGAGAGCTTCCTTTAAGGAAGTTTAAGGAAACCTTAATAATTATGCATTTAATCTTCACTAATATATAACTGAGATCATTCTTTTCTTCACATAACCATGCCCCCAGTCTTCATATAACCATTCATCATTAGTAAGGGCTCACTAGTGATAATTTTTAAAAGACTTTTTAAAGTTAGTAGACAATACCCTTGCAGGTTTAAAACATCATTAAATTTTTCTGGATATACAAAATCAAAATACCTAAGCTAGTTTCAAACTTGAATGTTCTTTTTCTGTCATTAAGGAAACAACTGAGTGGCTACTGTGGGCCAGAAAATATGCTAAGCACAGGGAAAATACAAAGATAATTAAGATATTGTACCTTTTTCTTAGCGGCTTAGAGTCAAGTTAGAAATATATATATAGATAAGATTAAGATGCATTGTAAGTGTCATGGTAAATGTCTAAACTGCTATAGGAGCAAAGAAATATAATTAGAGCTACTTGAATGATAGGAGAGGTATTGGAACTGATGTTTGAACGGGGTGTTAGTAAATGTGCAAGTGTGCCACGTAGAAAAAAGAGTTAGAATAGGCCAGGTAGAGAGCAGAAGGAGCAGCACCAAAGGTATAGAAGCAAAAGGTAAAAGAGGCTGTATGTTCAGACTTTTCTTCCAATGTATGAGCTGGAAAACAGAATTTATGGGGAGAATAACAAGAACTGAGGTGGAAGAAATAGGCAGGTGCCAGGTTATGGAGGACCTGTGTGCCTATAAGAAAGGGGAAGCCATTTAAGACTTTTAAGCAAAGTCAGGAAGGATAATTAGGAGAGGATGATGATTATTATTAATATACAAGTGAAAATTATACCTTGAATTTATTAAATGGCAGTGAAGACAGGAAAAAGAAACCAGACAGGACAAGACTTTGATCATGATTGAATCTACATGCTGAGGAAAAAATTGTGTTTGTACCTGATGATCTCTTTTCTTCAAGGTCAACTCTTTGGTGTTAGGGAAACTGAAAGGACAAATAAAAATAGGAGGTGTAAACAACACAATGAAGAAAAACAAGCCTTCCTAATGTAAGGATCTGTAGGCTTAAGCTTTATTAAAAGAATAGTCATGTGACATTGAGGTTATAAAAATTGCTTTTATTTCAAATGTGAAAATGTAAAAACTACTTACATATAAAATTTAAGGGTATTCAAACATCCAAACTTTGAGTTCTAGCTTTAGCTCCTTATAAATGTAATCCAATTTAATTCAGACAATTTTCATAGAGGCATGAATATAAAGAGGATTATATTTCTAAAAATTAAGATACAGGAGAAAAGAATATATTTTGTCACTGATAAAAGCACAGAACTGTAGAGGTCAGTGCCACAGACTTCCTAGCACCCTCTCCATTCCCAAAGATGACTAGCAGATAATTATAGGAATCTTATTGTTGTTGGCAGTCACTGGGAGAACGGCCATGTGTCTCATTCCTAACCAATAAGATATAAGGAAACACCAGGCGAGGTTTGCTGGAGAGCCTCTGTGAAAGGGTTCAAGTCTGTGAAGGAGACACAGAAAAAATTGCTCATCTATTTTCTCCGGATGCTGCTAGGTCTGAATGGGTCCATGGAATAGCTACACTATCATGCCACCAGCTTGAGAATGAAGCCAATACTAAAGGTAGCAGAGCAGAGATGGAAAGAACCTGGTTCCCTGGTGACATAGGAGCTGTGGAGCCTACCCTGTTTGAACGTCTTGTTATTTGTGATTATAAGTGTCCTTATTGTTTAAGCCACATGAATCAGGGTTTTCTGTTACTTGCAGCCAAAAGCTTCCCAACAGAAACAAGAACTGAAGGTAGAACAAAAGTAAACATTAACAGATGGGAATACTATATTGAATTAAATTTTTCTTCTTGGCAAATCAATTTCAGTTATATGAGAAGAGAAGCAGCAGCTGATCTAGCTCCTGTTAAGGTGCAAAGAGATGGTCTTCTTTCATAAACAATTTGAAGGTTGTGGTAGTTAATGTTCCGACGGGAGCCCAAAGAGAGAGCATGTGGAGGAAAGAATCGGACAGCCTTCTAATAACTGTTTTTTAAAATAAAAACAACCAAGCACTTTCTTAAAACTAATCATATATCCTTCACTTACTTGCATCCTGGCTGTATTGGGAGCATTCATATACATTTTAAATAAGCTTAAATAAAAATAATATATGCAAAGTACAGGCATAGGGTTTGGCATAAGGTATTATTTGTAGTGGTCTACTTAGAGAGAACAAAAGACTGTGCTGTCTAGCACTGATAGTGTCCCGGTGCCTCCAAAGTTCCCACTACGTGATTTGTAATGCATCTGCTTGCTTTCCTGCAGCTTGATTTTTGCTTTCCTTTTATCAGTACATTTGAAAATTCAATATCAGGGCTAGCATATGCCTTTCATTTTCAAGTGCACACGGCAACTTTGGCATTTCTTATCACAAAAAATCCATAAGAGAAAGCTGGCAAGCCCAGTGAACTTCCTGGGCGAAGAGGTTTTTCTGTGATAGCTGGCAGGGTTTGATCGTCCACCATCTTCAGAGTTTGACCATTGAGTTGGACAGATCTGCAAAAGGGAAAGATGTCCAAGTTAGTGAAGTTTTGCGTGCTCTACCTTCTCTATAAAAGTTGCAAGATCTTTTTAAGACCAAAAAAAAAAAAATGTTTTGTAGCAGCCAATATTACATAAGTATATTCAACACTATATTAGTTCGGCATTTGACCTAGATGATCTTTAAACTACTCTGGTAGAGTTGAATAGTTTTGACAGGGACCATATGGCCTGCAAAGCCTAAAATATTTACTGTCTGGTCCTTTACAGAAAAGGGAATATGTGTAATCTATAGTAGGCAATATAATGGAAGTATAAAAAAGATAAACATGATATAACTTCTGGATTTGTGGCAATTTTATTTGATAGCAAAGAGTTGAAAACATTTTTATATAAAGCAAATACATAGAATAAAATCTAAATTTTACAAACTTAAAAAATGACAGTCAATGAAATTTCCTACTTGTAACTATGCCCATAATCTTCTAACTCCCCCTCCCACGAGGTATGCATTCATTGTCTCATATCGTTAGGATATTTTGGTAGAATGTATACCATAGAGGTGAAACAGAGATGATTTTGTTTGGTTAAACCACAGATTCCAAAAATTTTTTTTATTTTTTTATTTTTTGCATTTCATTGTTGGAATTCAAATTCAAAAAATGGAAGAAAATGTTAAGCACAACTGTTATTTCTTACACATATTTATTATTACTTAAATCAAATGATGCATGTTCACAGCAACAAATGCAATAGAAACAAGAGCTCATGAAGAAAGCTTGAGTCTCCTTTTGGTTCTGTTACTTCCATAATTTTGAACAATGTTTATATCTCTATTATCTTTTTCTCAAATGTTTTTAATATTGTGGAAAAAGGTAGCACTTTTTTATTGTTGAAAATTTAGAAGATTAGTTAATGTCAGAGTTATATGTATGTCGTATATGTAATTCATGTACTATAAGTAGAACACTTCAAATGGTGCGTGGCATGCAGCAAGCACTGCAAAAGGATTATCATCATTACTATTCAGAAGCAAACATAACGAAAGCAACCTGTTCAATTATTATGACTATTTTTAATATTTTGATGTATATTCCTTCATCTCTTTTCTACACATGCAAATACATACGTGTTTTCATTTAAACAAAATGAGTATACTATACATAGTCTCTTAAACTAGATTCTTTTTCCCTTATCACATCCAAACATTTGCTCCCAGCATTACATCATTTTAAAGGCTGCACAGGATTCCATTGTGTGAGCATACTAGTTATTTACTTAATGACCTAATGTTACATATTCGGTCATTTCTAATTTAGCATTATTATACAGTTTCTATTTTTAAATATCTCTTATACTTTATCTTCATTAGGTATCAGTCAGCAGGAAAACTGGGTTCCATTTAACCTTGATTAGAGGTCCAGCTCTGGGCTCTGTACCTCAAAGCATCAATAAGATGCCCACGCTTTGCGGGCAGGTCACAGCCTGCATTGCGTTTGTACTTAGTCCACATGCACCAGGGTTTGTTTTCATGCCTGTATCACATCAGTTTTTAGATGGGCTCGAGGAGGAAATGCCGTGACCATCACCAGGAAACCACAAACAGAAATAGGTTTTGAAAACATCTTTGCATGACATTGAGGATCATTTACAAGGGGACACCGAAATGTTTCAGAAGTACTTATGAAGAGGCTACAGAGTTCAAATGTCAATCTAATCATTGTAAATTAATACTGCTGTGGGCTAAGGTATTTTATAAAACATGTAGTTCCATTAAAAATGTCTATATATGGAGAGACACTTGGGAAAATTTTTGGGTTCCCTCTCCCTTTTTTCCATTAGAAGTTTTATGGTTATAGTTATAGTAAAATATAGCATAGGGAAAAAAAGGAATGGTATCCAGTTAATGATGCTTTTCTATGGGGGATAGGACTTGGGAGAAAGCATGCTACTGTCCTCTTTCAGGTTATGATGCTAGTTGTCACTGAAAATATCTCTCATGTAGTACTTACGAAGATGGGAAGAGATGGTGAGAATTTTGTAAACTCTTAATTTTTTATGTTCCAAAGTGAGAATAGTCATGATAAAGAGAGCACCTTCTAACACACATTAGACAAAAATCTGACTGTTTGTATGCCTAACTCGTCAAGGCTCATAGTCATTCTTGGATAGTCTGTTGAATATGATCTTTTATAAGACATGGCTTTTAAAACCAAAATGTGTTTGAACCAACTTTAAATAATCCACATAAAGGTACATTTCTGGCCATTTTTTTCCCCTCTAATGAAAACTACTTTAATTCTATAAGAGAATCATACCAAGCTCACATAGTATAATATTTTACACCAACCCACATGCCTTAATAGCAATTATATATAGTATATTTTGCTTTAGTGACAGTGTTACCAAGAATTATAAATCTTTTTAGAGCAAATAATCTAAATTCATTGAGTGGGTCTTGATATATCAAGTTGCTTTGAAATGCAAACTACTCCTTAGATAACTGCTAGTTTGTGTTCATATCCTTCTGCTTTGGACTCTCAGAGTAAGTTAAAGCTGTATTAGTAAGTATTCATATATAAACTTCCTGAATATTAAGAATTGTCAGATTTCAAATAGTGGATTTGCTTTTTCTCCCTATCAACACTCTCTCTCTGATAAACACCGAGACATTTGGTATTTATGAAAGTTTGAAATGAACAAGAAAAATTACTCACTTAGAAAATAATCCATCAGGTCCTGAAGGTTTTACAAGGTATTTGTCCACTCGTTTGTCAAATAAATAATATGGTAACTGCAAGCGCTTGGTGACATTATGGAGGTTTAAGGCATACAGAGTTAAATCTCCTTCTTTATACCTTGGGCTAAAAGCAAATAGACTAATTTAATAATAAAATATTTATTAAATTTAAGCAATCAAAAATTTGGTTACAAATATAACAATGGATACTAAATATCTATAATGATGATGGGCCCTCTTTTTATCCTTCCTTTATATCCTTATATTTATGATAGCATAAGAATACTGAGGTGGTCCTTTTTGAAAACATGATTTTGCTCTTCACACCACCACTTTCCAAGCTAGAGCACTCTGAGACCTTTGTCGATTTGCCAACCAGAGTTGCTAGGAAGCTAGTCAGCCCATCATGTTCAACAAAGAAAGGTTAAATGGTAAAAAGTGAACTTCATGGGTTCATGTGATTTCAAATTATAAACAGTATAAACAGGGGCTTTTTCTAGACGTTTGAAAAGAGTGACGCAAACAAGAAAAATAAATCTATTGATACTTTTCAGAATTTGTCCATTCAAACTATTCCTCCACTTCTTCCTGGTGGGGTCCTTGCTATCCAGAGTTCCCATTCACCAGAAATTGGATAAGGTAGATGGTTATTTTAGCTAGAATTAGTATTTACTATCATCCTACCAGGAAGGGTAGATTGCTAATAATAATTAGAAAAAAATCTCTGAGATTAAGGAACATATTTTGCCACTAAAGGCTAGAACACTGGATTACAAAAACTCTATGGCTAGAAATTGGGTTGAAACTTTTGAGAATAAGATTATTGTTCTTCTTTTAATTCTTCTTCCTTATTAAATTTATCAGATTTGATATAAGGGCATAAGTATATTTATATAATTATTCATTCATATGAATATCTATATTCACTCATAGTTATTCAATTAAGTAATTGTTCATATTAAAATACATTTGTACTATTCCTTATTTTTGAAATTCAGAGTATATTTCTATTATAGATTATGACAATTAAAATCATTGTAAAAATATTTGCTGGACTGCAAATGCTAATATTTAAGCTGTTTATTTTTTAGTTAGACTTTGGCACCATATCGCTGTGAATATGGAATGAATATGGACATAAAAAAACAATGAAATAGCTTAGACCCCTTGGATAGATAGAGGAAAACAGGGCATTAGAGTAGGAAGTTATGTGGTTACTAATTAAAACTTGTTGGGTGGTAAAGAGTGTGCTGCATACTTACTGGTTGATGTTTGTGCAGTGAAGGTATACTCGAAGTTTGCTCCTGTCTGGACCTCTCACACTTGCCATTAATACTTTGGTGCCCACCAGTTTCTTGAACAGAAGAGAGAGCCAATAATCCTAGTTGTGGTGGTTGGGTAGGGGAGGGACAAAAATAGATCTTAATTAAAGAATAGTTCTTAATTCTTTATTTAACAAAAACAATGTGAAGCAAATAGCTATTCTACAGAGACTATGGTTGTTATTCTAGAGGTATTTAAATAGGATTCATCCTTTGGTTCATGTTACCCATGAATCTGAGGGCAATATCTTGTATGTTGCTTTTTATCACTGGAGGACTATGTTTGCACAATTCAGGTGTTCATGCCTGCTAGGAGATGTAACTCAATGAATGCAATTCATGGCTCAGAGTTAGTTTAAATATTTTTTTCTGTCTGACATCCAAGAATTCAAAGCAAAGCTCAAAGCAGAACTTTTAGATTCATTCATACATACATATATACATACAACTTTTTAAAATAAAAGTTCTATCTGTTTAAGAGATTAAAATATTTTTCTTTAAAAGCTTATAACTCCCTAATAAAGTAATAGATTAGGCAACAATCATCACTAGTAGCTACTGAGGTCAAAAAAAGGAAGACAACCAGACATTACATGTCTCTTGATGGAAGCATATAACACCACCAGTTAGTGAAGAATTCTTGCAAAACAAAATCTGAATAAGCTCATTCCTCTAGTTCTGACTACCAGTTAACAAGAAACACAGGGGGGCAGTGGAACATGTTAATAATACTACATGTTAATAATAAATTTAGCAAAATCCAGAATGTGAGAAATATTAAAACAAATTACCTGGTTTCTTTAATAAATTCCAAAGGACAAAAAAAAAAAAAAAAGAGAGAGAGAACTTAAAGATTAATACATTTTGTTATATCAACCAAATGCAATACGTAGACCTTGTGGACTTGAAAACACTATTAAAAAACATTTGAGACAATAAGGAAAATGTGAAACAGTGACTAAATAATTGATGATATTGTAGAATTATTGTTAATATTTTAAGTTCCGATAATGATATTTTGTTATGTTTTTACAAAGAAGATACATAATGAAATATTTGTGGATGAAGTGATATATCTGAGATTTGAGTGGGTAACATTATAGATTAAACAAGATTGGGGATTCATACACTTTCTCTCTACTTTGAAATTGTCCATAATAATGAGTTTTAAAATAACTAACTACATATACTCCAACTCTTCCTTCTTGAGTTGAGGGAAAGTTAGACTCGACAGGTCAAACAGCTTTTGTTTCTCTGCTTAAATTCAAATTTTCACTTGAGACAAGAGTGGATTCAATGAAATGTTTTCAAAGAAGACATAACTTTGGCATGGTTCAGTGACTGGAAGGGTAGAAAGCATACAGACTGTGGAGCCAGGATTCGTATTATTAACAAAATAGCCAATTTTTAGGGTGAGATTTTTGTACAAATATATGGTACTAGCATATCTTGAAGTTAGCTAAATTATGATTTCATGACATAAAAAAGTATTAAAGCTCTAGATACTGTAGGCAATTTTAACTTTGATTTACATTGTAAAACATTTTTTTTTTATCCAAGTTTGATATCTTGTAAAACTGGAGTCATAAAATTTCAAATGACACCTTGACCCAAACAGTCCATACTAAAAACTTTATTCCTGGGTCTCAATTTCTTCTCTTGAGACACAAAAATGTTAGAATGGATGATCTGTAAGTTTTTCTCCAATTCATCTTTCCATGACTTGGCTACTTATTGAGAAAATTGAATTTATTGAGAGGCTTGACAGTTCGTAGGAGGTTAATACAAGGGGCCCTTGACCTATTCTAATCACTCGCAGCAGTAGGAAAATAATGGTCACTTACAGGTAAGGGTTCAAAGTTTTCATCCACTAAGTGGTAGTTTCCAGCTCCAAAGAACACTTGCCTCATCACCACTTCTATGCCCATTCTGGCCGAAAGGCCCAATTTATCCAGCCACCTAAGAGAGTGAAACCAAGCATTCTTCAGGTTTAGAAAACAAAATAAAACAATCTAATCATATACTATTCTGATTTATTCATATATGTGGGGAATTAACAGGAAACCAGAAAAGTGATATTAGTTGTAAATCAATCATTCAACTAAAATGGAAACTATTCTTCCCTTCACATGTCCCCACACTTCTGCAAGATAACAAACCCTAGATTTTTAACATGTCATGGAAATCCCCTTCAAGATAAGATAATATCTGCAATTAGACAGTTATTCTTTGCCTTTTGGGGTATTCCTCCCCCATCCCATCGCCATGTGAGATCTAAAGACTACAAGGTTGCTGGTAGTCAGCAGTAGTAAAATGTGACATAAGTAGAATTGCACCTCAGCTTTTATGGACACCTCTTGCTCCTCATCTTTAGTTAATGATAAAATAAACATCTCCATTCTTTCCTCCTCATGCCTCTCTCTGTATGCTTTATTCTGGGCTTATAAGAATGAGAGTAGAAGAGGAAAGAGAATAAATCTCTATGTGAGGATATGGAACTAGAGATTAAGTGTGTTAATGGAGTTGTAATGGATTAAGTTCACCAGCTGTTTAAAGCTATCGAGTTTGTGGTGTTTGGATTAGGAGGTGATTTAAAAAACCTTTAAATTCATTGGTAGCCCCTCATATTTCAGGCTCTAAACTTCTTGGGAATTCATAAATAGTGGGCTTCTTGGAAATTTACAAATAAATTCTTGGGAATTTATAAATAAATGGGTAGGTACATGTACTAGATGTGTCCTTCTCAGAGTCAAGGTTCTAGATGCATTCCTTTGCAATGTACTTTCTCTCTCTTTCTCTTTTTTCCTCTCTTTCTGTCCCGCACCCCTCTCTTTTTTCCCCAAAGTACTTCTTTAGAAGAGGAATTCTTGGCATGTTTCTGGGCCATAATTAAGGAATAAAACTTTTAAAGCAATTCATTCATACAATGATTAATTTGGGACACATGTTAAAGGTATCCAACAAATTTTAGTAAATAATTTTCTTGCAAAATCTAGAATGAATTTCGAGGCTCAGAAACCATCTTTAATACGAGTTTTGGTTGCTGAACTAGCTCAATCAAATAGAATAAGAGCATGCTGCATCTGATCCCTGAGGTGAATGCTGCTTCACTCACATAAAGCCAGCTGCAAAGGTGTTGGACAGCAAGGGCGCTCCACCCCCATACGCAGAGCTTGTTTCTCCCAACCACACCTTCTTGTGGGGTCTTGTCTCCTCAACAACCTATGGAAGAGGAAAGTCTCCATGCTGTAAACAAAGCGACTAATTATGGTGTTGAAGATTAATGATATTTAAAACTTTGTATTCCCAGACCCATCTGTCCGATACAGTTACAAAATATATTCACAGTCATTTAGTTCTTGGGCACTTTACTTTTATTGGAATACTAGGTGTGAAAGGAATGTAAATAATCTCATTCTTATGGCCTCTGAAAGTTAATTCTGCTGAAAGGTTATTAGAAGTATTTTTAATTTCTAATCAGCATACATGGATAAGACCCAGTACTTAGGGGGATGGTGGTGAATATATACGTGTGTGTGTGGTGTGTGTGTGTGTGTGTGTGTGTGTGTGTGTATAATTCAGCTAAACTACAGAATAAAGACTCTGGTTTTACATTAAAAAAGAAAAAAAAGACTATTACCTGGAAAATTTTTTGCACAGATAAAATAAAAGTGTCCAATACATCAGGGTTTAGAAAATCTTCTTTGGTAGCAATTCGTCCATTTAAGTAGTAGCTTAATTATTTAAAAAATATTCAGGAAAAAAAAGACAAAACAACCTTTACTTTTTGCTTTTAAGTTAATTGGCCAAACTTGCTCTCCTTCCTAACGCTTTCCACCCCTTGTTTTTAAAAAAGGCACAAGTTCTACTAAGGAGAAACCAGGATGGAAGGGGATCAGTTACTCTGTCCTGAGGAGACACAGTCACCAGTACAGGTACTTGTGGGTTACCTGCCCTTTGGCAAGCATATTGGCTTTAGCTACTTATATGTTCCATGAGTTAAATGACAGTGTGCGTTTATCTTGTAGGAACCCCCACATTATTTAAAGTAAGTTAAAATTTTTGTTTTATTAATATTAAAATTTTAGTACAAGGCTGCTTGAGACACTTTGTTTCTTACTTCAACTATAAAGTCAACTAGCAATTAAATGGGAATAATATTTTGAAAACTAGGTAGTAAGTAAAGCCAGTATGAAGAGCAAGAGACATACTTACTGATGCCATGTAACTGAATCAATCACTTCTCCCCCAGCCTCCAGGAAACTAGAACAAAAAAATCTATTAGGTTATCACTTAATTCTCATATACATAATATATATGCACAACATACACACGAGAGTTTTATTTCTTAGAAATGGGCTGGGTACTACTTTAGGATCATGTAAACACAAACTTCCTAATATGGATACAAATTTTATCTTAGGTGCCATTTGCCCCCAAATCCTTGGTATTCTGAGCCAGTCAATGTTTCCTTTTTTGGTAAACCATCTAGTCAGGCAGCAAATCGTTTAATAACAGGCAGACGAATGAGAGCTCTCCATCAGAGAGAAACAGTACTTTTAAGAAAAGTGGTTCAGCTTCCTTTGAGCTCTTACCTCCTCAGCATCTTAACAGTCCTTACTCGAGGCTGGCCAACGTCAGGACCATAGAGTTTTGCCTTTTTGAAAGCAGATTTTCCTAGAAGTTTATGCAACTCAATAAAATCTTCTCCTAACTGCAATCCATCGATGAAAATACCAGCCTTCTTCTGGAAACTGTTAGGTTCTGAAAGAGAAATTCTCAAAGTAATCTACCTACTTAGAAATTTCTTATTTAAAAGCAGCATATAAAAGCAACAAAGCATTTTTCAAATTACAAAAACTTAGAATCCAAAGTCAAGGAAAGGAAAATATCTAGTTATAATGAAGACATTCCAGGAAAACAAAAATTTGAATTATATAAGTGAAGTATGAGGCAATATTAAAAACAATTTGTGACTAATAATGGAGGTATTAAACCATGGATATTTGGGGAATAGTCTGTATCCAGTATTTAATAACCTAATTTGCTTTTTTTTAAAAAAGATTGTGGTTAGGGGAAGACATTTAAAAACCGATCTCTACGACTGAAAGTCTCAGTGAGAATTTTTACTCATAAATTATATGTGCAGTAGCAAAGCTGAAGAGATGGGAGGGGGGCAAAGAAAATTTCCCATCTACTTCCCAAATACACCTTCACCGCAGAAACCAGACCCTCTCTTTACAAATTCAGCCCAGGGAGGGGGAAAACATACTGATATCACTATTTTATCTTACTCTGAGAGCCGAGTTAGGGATGGTTAGGGTAGTAAAGCAGGGAGGGAGGGCAGGAGGGAGCAATGCATAGAGATGGGTAAGGATGGGTAAGGATGACCTGTTATTTATATAATTGCTGTTGTAAAGTTGTTTAGCACCTCGTTAAGAAATGGTTGTCTCGACCTTTCTATTCTCTTTTCTGTGCTTTGACTTGCCAGTTACTCCTGGCAAACCAGTCCCCAAATCTGCTGCTAGACTTAACCATAACACATACCACTACAGACCTGTATCATGTCTTTGCTTATTTTCTGGTTGGTCTGACTCCCTACCTTTAGAATGGGAGCCTCAAGAGAGCAGAGACATTGCTCCGGAGCCAGGCTGCCTGCGTTCAAACCCTACCTTCTGTAAGAGTACCCTAACTAGAGGGTGCCCGGCATCACACAACTATTGAGCTAACCTTTTTGTGCTTCTTTTGTCATCTCTGAAATGAAGGTCATAATTATATCCACCTTAAGGTGGTTATAAAGAGAAAATAACCTTAATACTTATTAAGCGTGCAGAACAGTGCCTAGAATACAGTATGTGCTTATTACATAACCACATCTCATTTCCCATTTTACCTTCATTTCCATTGGCTGATTGATATGTGAGGAAAGCATTATGAATACATTTGAATGAATGTGACAAACCATTAGCACTTTAGTTAGAGTTTATAAATAAATTCCTGGCAAAAAAGAGTTGAAGAAGGAGACAACCAGGAGCTTGTTCCAGGTAGGATTCTAATCTGGGGATTTGAGTTTGAGCATATCATGAGGGTTGTGATGAGGTTGCTGAGATTAACTGCTGAGTTGAGAAGCAGAGAAAGGATTAGGAAGGTAAAAGCAAACTGCCTGCTTTACAGTTTTGGTGAGTCCAGCCTGCCAAGCATAATAGGCCTAAGTGACCCTGAAAATCCTAAGGGAACCTGGGAGCTGTGGAAATTGCTGGTTCCTATTAGTTCTCAGCTCGAACATAACATTAACTTGGATTAGCAGTAGGTTCTGGGATATACAAAGGAGTTTTCTGCCATAAGCAATTTCAAAAGTTGTGCTGTCGTGCACTGTATGGATGGGCTCGGCCAGAAGTATATTTACTAATATTAAAAAGAATGTCATAAATAGCAACAAATAATGCCAAAGAGTAATCTCCTTATTAAATTCCTAGGGATACTTACCATTGCCTAGTTCCCAAGAAATGTTGTAACTCTTGGAAGAGCAGTAGTCCAGGAGCAACTGAGCATTAGAACTGTTCCACTGCAGATCTGCTGTTCGTAGTAAGGCATTTAGACCGAAGATCAAGTTCAATCCAGAACAATTTGCAAAAGTATAGAGTATATCCACTGAGCTTCCTAAAAGACAAGAGTTGCAATGTAATGGTTAGAGCAGCACCGCAGAGGTGAAGGCCTCCAGATACGCTTCATAATAAATTACTATTGCTGTTGTTAAACTGAAGGGATCTTGTCCTAATGAGTAACTAAAATTATGAATAAAAGACAACGAAAGTGTACTGGCAAATTAAAAAAAAAAACAGTCAGGGTAATTTCATTTGCTTCAACTGTTAAGTCGAATCCCATGGAAAGTGCTAGAGGTTTTGCTCTGGCCCTAGGGTTGTTTTCAAGGGACCTCAGGTGAACTGGGGAACGACAGCACTGCTGGCCCTCGACGTGCGCAAGCCAGACCATCAGAGTGAACATAAGCCCTGCTCTTCACAGCCTAAACGTCTACTAGCAAATTCAGTCACAAAATATTTTGGTAAAAAAAAAAAAAAAACAATTGGTAAATTTAAATATATTTAAAACTTTTTTTTGAAAAACCCTGTTTACGATTAACTTTAAATACATAGAATTTTAAATTAAAAACTGGCCGAGGGCTACAGGGCTGTGGTTTCCATACTTAGAGCCAAGGCACCCTAGAGAGCCACATATTTGCTAGCAGACATGGTGGTCAGATTTAGCAAGGAAAAATACAAGACATCTAGTTAAATTTGAACTTCAGATAAATAATGAATAATTTTATAATGAATAATTGTATGCATACTGCAATATTCGATAAATACTTACAATAAAAAATTATTGTTTCTCTGACATTCAGATTGAACCAGGCAACCCTATTCACAGGGGCACTGCAGAATCTTTTAAAATTGTAAAAGAAACACATCAACATCTGTTGGACATGATGAGAATTATTACTGTAGGGTGTTTGGACCTAACAACCTAAAACAACTTAATAATTGAAACATTTAGGTATTTCTTTTGGGTGAAGTATGCCGTGAAAAAAAAGTACTGAGCCACTCAAGTGCTGTAAAAGTTCGGGAACTTTTGAATTCAGCTTTTAGCTAGTCTGTTATCACTTTTTTGAGATTGGCAACAATGTGATTGATTTTTAGTTTAAATCAGTTATATGCTAATTCAGTTCTTAAGATTTTTCAGGTACAATTAGTGATTTGCTATATAAATTTCACTTCTGAACTCTCCTAGTTTTTTTTAAAAAAATCTCTGTCAAATTTGTACCCCGACTTCTTAAAAGTGACTTTGTTTTTGTTTTCTTTCTAAGTCTTCGGCCTGAATTATTTGAATCACCATAGCAGCGAAACCCTAGATTTAATACTGCCAATAAAAGCTGAGGGGCAGGAATGACCCCAAGTAAGGCGTTTTACGTGTTTTTGATGTTTGCTGTGTCACCATTCCCATAAAATTGCTGTCTGTCATCAAAGCCTCACAGACCCTGGGCTTGCTAAGCTCTCTGAGCCCTGCAGCTCAGCATCCCACTGGATCCTAAGACAGCACTGGCCTTTGGAATTATTGAGTCTTCCCCAAACTTCCACCCTCATTTTTCTCTGAGCAAACTGACACCTCCCCAAAGTGAAGTTCTTTGCTCAATACCCATAGCTATTTGGTGGCAGTGCCATTACTAGAGCCTATTATCAAGGCCCTGGGACTGCCTTAGTTACAGTGATATTTTAGCCTTATGTATTGCAGAAAGTGTCCTGGATCTCCTATAGTAAGGAATGTAATCACTGAGTTTAAACCTGCTCTTTCAAAAAACCAAAACAACCAACCATCTGGCTTATTTCCTCCTCAAAATAAGAATAGTAAGAAAACTCATAGCAATTATTCAATTCCCAATCATTATCCAATCTTATCTCTTACTGTATGAGAGGATGGGAAGATCCCTGGGACAAAGAGAATCCAAATGACACATTACAAATTGGCACTGACTATTGCTCTGGTATTATTCCATGTGCATTCACATAAGTGTGTCCAGAATCCCGTGAGAGTGGGTGGTAAGGGTGGAGGAGTAGGGTAATGAGGAAGAGAGGTAGAGAAAGAGAACAAAGAGTTAGCTCATTAAATATGATTATTTTAATGTGAGTCCTTCCTGCTGTCACACCCAGACTTATATCTGTAACATTGCTTCCTTTTCCTGTCCAAACAGGTTTAAAGTGTGAGTTTACATTCTCATGACAAATGTTTCTGTCATCTTCTACTTAAGTGAAATACACCACGCAATGGGCCCTATAATTAGAAAACTTACCTGTATCTTCTAGGGCACCCATTTTAAAGGTGTAGGTCACTAAGCAATTAATGAGTTCTCACCACGATAGACGTTTACTATCTCTTCCATCATATGATGCCACCCTAAGATACTCAGGCATTACCAGCTTCAGCCATGAATGCAGAACAATGTGTGGGAACACCTGGCTTCTGAGATACTTATCATTATAATGAGTTGGTACCCAGAATAAACACAGTAGTTTCCTATCTATGTTTCTAAGACATGTAGATTAAAATAGAGAATTTCAAACCAGAGGTCAAATATTTCCAAATATAAATAAACTATCTGTATCTGTTGTACATTTTAGCAGTGCCAGCAGGGTGGCTGGAGTTATACTGACATAATTACAACATAGTTAGTAAAGGCAATTTCCCTTGGTATAGAAACTATGAATGTCCAAGTCCCAGAGGCAGGAAAAGAGGTTGGAAACCTGCCATCTTGGTTCCAGAAAGATCATGTGAGGTAGCAAAACTTTTTTAAAGAAAAATTGATGATAAACTGGTGTAATGTTTAACATGATAAAAAAAAAAAGGAGGAATCTATAGATTGCCTAATACTCTGAGGTCTTCTCCCAGTAGGCCTATATCATAATGATTTATTACAAGTGAGACCTTATTGGTGTTGGTCTCTTGTACTTTTATTACTTCTTTAATGGGATCTGAGATGGCCCTGCTCATGCCAAATGCCACTCAACTATAGATCACATTATTCATGTGTCAGTGTATTCACCCATCCCCAGCTTTAAAATACAAAAAAATAATAATTCATAGAACTACATTATCTATTATCATAGAACCTATTTTCTGATTTCTTATGTGTCACATTTTTTGTCCTTTATAAATAAAGATATAAAAATAAAAAACTATTTGACACACTGAAATCCAGATGTTATACAGTAAAATCTTATAAAGATAAAAAATTTACTTTCAATAATGTACTTTTAGAAATGTTGACTAACCCAAATTAACTTCAAGATAACCTATTTTTTTAAAAGTCAGAAGAAGACACACAGTATCTGAGCAGGTTATTTCCTTAACTGAGATCTGGGGCAAGATCATCCCCTAGATAGATATAAAACATTAACTTTCAGATAAAAATACATTTCATAGTTAATTAAGGCTCACTTGTTTCAGTTGCTTTAAAGCCCTGTGTAACAATGTCATATCATTTTGAAGACTGGAAAACTGTTTCAGTGGATGGAAATGCATTTCTGGTTAGTTGAGCTAGTCCTGTATTTTTGCAAAGCCACAGAGGAAAGAAAAAGAGAGAGCTGCCTGATGGACAAGACGGTCTGGTCTGAGGCAGGATTCCCCGGCTTAAGGATATACCACCTTATAACAGGGGTTGCTTCTGGGAGGGAGAGAGGATGGACAAGGTATAAATGCTTTTTGCATTTTATTCTTTACACGTTTATATTTTATGTTTACACAAGGAATGTATTCATGTCTTCCTTGATTTCCTAGTTCTGCAGAAAAGTTTAGGTCATGATTAGCTTGTGAATGAATGATTTTTATATTTCATTCTGTGGCTAGTAGGCAAAGTCAGGTGAAGAAAAGAAAAAAAATTGGGGGGGGATTAAAATTTTCCCATTAACTCTCGATAATATTTGAGTATTATGCAGCTTTGTATAATTGCTGTAGGGCTTATAAGATTCAAGCCCAAGTTCAAGTTATCCAAACATTTTAGGAGCTGGGACATCTGCAGGGTGCTGTTCATTCCTTACTTGAGTAGGTGCTATTCTTGAACTTTTTCTGATACTGTTCTCTGAGCAGCAATTGCTCCTGGAATGGCCATTCCAACTGTAACCTCTTCTCCACATCGGAAGGGATGAATCCAGATTTGCAAATATCTACAAATGGAAGATAATTTAGAGGATCTATTATCACATTGATGAGGTTGAAATCCTATACCTTTATTTAGTTGGCTGTTTACATGACTAAAATAGGATAATTAAGTTTCTGTTTGTTAGGTATGAAACCAGAAAAACATATTCTGTTACATATGTCAATTTTCTCGCTAACTGGTCACCACAAAAACAAAACAAAACAAAACAAAACAAAAAGTACCCAAAGGGCAGGTTTCCTAAGAAACATTGGACACAGGTACACTGGATATAATTTCAAGTTATTTAACAATTCAGAAGGCTCCTCAAAAACTTGAAATTACCAGAGAATCCCTCTGAAGAAAACATAATTCAGTTCTCTTACGGTTCACCTTCAAAACACTTAGAAATTTGTTTTACATGGACTGTATCTGATATGTGGTGATGTCCTCTTGGCATAATAGTATGCAGGAAATGTTGACTTTTTTTCCTTCAAATTTGGTAACATCAAAGTTTCTGAGATCACAACATGTGCACTTGGAAAATCCACCGCTATCCTGACAGACAGACTGTGTTTCTTTATCACAAGGCAGCAGGGATGCTGGGCGCTTGCTGCCAGGGCTGGCGGACGTGCCAACCACTTCCTTTCTGGGAAACTGCACATTCTGGTTTTCTGGCAGCCGGTCCTTATCCATCCCCATGCGCACAAAGAATGTTTCAGAGGCACTTGGATAATCCCAGGGACCACCCCCACCCCAGACAGGATGAAAAAAGTTAATGAGCAAAGGACAGTTTCCGTCTAAACTTATGAGACATATGACTGGTGGGAAAGGGCCAAGTCTAACCATAAACTATTCCAATGTGTCATTTCAAGAGAATCCTCCTGCTTTTTTTCTAATCACTATTCTATCAATTTTGGCCCAATTATTGAGTAACTGTTCTAAATACTTCTTAACTGAAAAAAATAAACAGAAGGAAAATGTGTAACATATGAAAAAATGAAATATTCATTAATATATGCATTATACTTATATTACTATAATTCATAATGTATACGATATTTAAAATTTTTTAAAGATGATTTAACTTCCCTTTGATGTCTGTATGACACTTAATGAAAAATGGGGCAAATCCTGGTGGCTCCCTAGGGGCAGGTTTCTCAGGTGAAGCTCACAGACTTCCAATATAAGAATTACCTGAGGAACTTGCTAAACTCGAAACTAAGGTTGGAGCCCAGGTATTCGAATATTCAAACTCACTCCAGGAGATTATGTATAGTCAATAAAGTCTGAGAATCACTGCTCAATAAATCAAGTCTTAAAATCCTCTCTTAGGAGCAGAGTATATCTCACATCCTCTTGATATGCCTTTCATCTACATTCTAGTTCCACGATAACCCATTACATCTTCAACTGGAAATTACTCTCTTCAGTTTGAAACATTTCTACCCACATGCTCCCTCTGGGCAGCCCTGTCCGTCAGCTACTTTGCTGTTCTATTTACCCACAGTTAACTCTCAGTCGTGCACAGCACACTTATCATGGGACGGTTCATATTTTATGAAAATATCAGGAGGAGGAAACCTGCTCCTCCTTCCGTGTAGGCACCTCCACAGGTCAGCTGGGAGCCCTTCCTTTCTTATTGAATGCTCATGACTGACTCAAGTTAAGAAAACATGTGGTTAATCTTTAAAGTTTTTCACCTTGCTTGGATTGAGATTGCCAGTAAATTCTCTCTTCAAAGCTTGGTTCCTTCTTGGGATCAAAAATGAGAAAGTCTGTCTTGGTGCCACCAAATCTCAGGTATGCAGGAGACAAACCTCTGGCCAAAGTACGAAGCTTTGCAGAACTGTTATGAAGACAAGCAAGAAATTAGAATGATTTTTTCCAAGATAATCCAGTCAAACAGGTTTACTTCCTTCTCTTTCGGTGGACTTATTTCTTCGTGTCTAGCTATACGGGCCTTGGAGAGGGAAGTCATGTTGCTATGTTAGGGGAATTGTCTCAATCCAAATGTTTCCAATTGCGAGGTTGCTCTTCTAGGCACCGGGAGGCAACCTGGAGCTCTTCAGCAAGAGGTTGTATTTTAACTTGACAAGTAGAATAGCGTTCAGTGCTTTAAAAAAACTCATAATGTCTTATGATTGATGGAGGAAAAGAGGTGAGAGAGTGGAGATGATAGGAAAGATGACTCTGTGTTTCTTTGAAAAATAGATCGTCTTCAAAAATTTATGTTCCCAGAGAAGTTCACAAATGACTTACGATTCTTCCTTCTCTCCCTAACTGCCTCCCTCCCCCAAAGAAAACAATCTTTTTAAATTTAAGTCAAATAGCTTAGAATTATATAAGATTCCAATTCCTATCACTGACACCTCCCATTTGAGCAATTCAAATGCATATCTCATCCAGCCAAAAATGCTCCTGATAGGTGCCTGTCAGCTGCTCAGCATGGTACCAGGTGCTACAGAATGGAATTAGAAGGATTTATAATCCCTTCCCTCAAAAGGATGAAGATGTCGTGAATATTTAAGTGAACAAAACTAAGAAAGCAGAACACCCAGGTAACAGGGACCCCTGCCAAACGTTTCTGAAGTCTCATGCATGTGATCCTGGCCACGCTGCTCTCTGGAACGCTCTTAAAACACATAAGATCAATGCTGTGTAGTTCTCAGATTGGCCTGATTTTAGTTTACATCTGGGTTTATTTCAAATAAAAAAAAAATCATTCCAGGAAAAATATCTATTGCAAATACTTCTTAATATCCTAGTAATTAAAGACCTGACCTAAAATTTAAAATTTTAAGATGTGCTCCTGCTTAACTATATATATAGTGCTATGAAAAATTTTCAAAAGATTTATTTGTGCTTAGAAAAGAGAAATTAACAGATGGAAATTAATGAAAGAATAAGTCTCCTGCATTAATAAACCTCAGCAAGTCCTCCTCACCATTTATATTCGTAACTCGAGAGCTTATTATTGTACTGTCTGGGCACTGTTTCCTTCATGAGCCTGTTTCTCCACAAATTTTTTTTTTAAAATTATATATTATGAAGCTATTTATTTATTTAAAGATAACTATGCCAATATTACACGTTAAACCATTTTCTTTGACCTAAAAATTTATTTTCTTGGAGTCTATGGATCTTAAAAGAAGTTAAAGTATTTTCCATGAGCCCTTGAACATATATGGGTCTGGCACGAAGAAGTGCAACGCAAAGCGAGACCTCAGAAATGTAATCGACCTGGAATTCACCCTGACTGAAATACCTGACAGCACCAGAACTCTGGAAGGATGGCATCTGCCATGGAGTCCTCAAGGCCACTTGAAAATAAATGGAAATGCGAACTTGGACTAAGCAAGGGTTCGGAAGAAAGCCAATTCCACTCTGCTATAAACCCGAAGAAATAAACTGTAGGGAGGGGGAATAGAGCATTATTGTTGAGTGGGTACAGTTTCAGTTCAGGAGGTGAAAGTTCTAACATGATGGTAGTGATGATTGCGCCATAACGTGAATGTATTTAATGCTAGTGTACTGCACGCTTAAAAATGGTTAAAATGACAAATTTTGTTTAGTATATTTTACCACAATAAAATGAACAAACTGTAGACATAGTGTCATTCCAACAATGAAACAATACCTGTAGAAGGAGATAACAGTGATTACTATGTGGTGACATGGATGACAGATTCTTTTCTATTGTTTTTTGGTATTTTACAAGTTTTTTTTTTATAATAAGCACAGGATATTTTAGTTTACAGGGTGGTTTAGTGAGTTTTTTCTGCGTATGTATGTGTGTGTGTGTTTAAGATAGATGAAGAAACAAAAACTGCTTGAGCCGTCCATTAGTTTTTCAATAAATGGTCACCACAGGCCCACCTTGTGGAGGCGTCATGCTCCTTGCTGGAGATACGCGGGCAAATGAGACAGACACAGCTGCTGTCCTCATGGAATTCATACGCTAATGATATGGATGAACAAGTAAACAGGCAATTCCCAAACGGTGCTATGAGAACGAAAGGGACAGTAACCGAAACTCTGGGCTAGGGGCTGGAGGTTTTCCAGGGGAAAGGGCTTCACGTCGGACATCGCCAGGAAAAAATCTCATCCAGATCAAAAATAGTGAGGTGGGATCGAAGGAAGTGTTCCAGGTGTAGGGAAGGGTCTGTGCAAAGACCAGATGCCTAAGAGCATATGGCACCACTGAAGGGCTGACAGGTGTGGCCAGAGCCTAGAGAGTGGAGCCCTGGAGTTGCTGGGAGAGGATAAACTCCAGAGGCAAGCAGGACCGTATGGAGGAAGGCCCTAGGCCACCACGCCTCGGAGTACAATGGGGAGCCGTGGAAGGATTCAAAGCAATGGAGTGAGCTCACCAGACTCTTATTTTAGAAAAGAATCTCAGGCTGCAGTGTAAACAACTGAATAGCAGACCAAGACTAGGGTCATGTTAACGTGGACAGAAAGTAATGGGCCGAGGTTGGGGTGAGGTAACGGAGAGAGGCGGATAAATTCCAGATACATGTGTGGAGGTTAGAAACACCAGATTTGGTATTTAATTGGATGTGGGAGAAGAGTCAAGAATGACCCATGGGAAGCATCTTGGAAGAAGGCAATATCATTTGCTGAGATGAAGAATATGTGACAGCTTGGAGAAAGGGATGAAGGGGCGGGGGAGGGGACTCAGTTTTGTAGAATTCTAGATGCCAATGCGACTTCCCCTTTCATTAGGCTGAAACATGTTCCCATCAGGCCTTTGGCCGTGTGCGTCTGGAGCTCAGAAGATACATAGGTAAGGTATTAGGATGGAGGGTCCTCAGTCTGAGTCGGTGACTAGCAACCCCAGCCCACAGATGAGGAGATATGGCCCTAAAACTGATACAAGGCACTTCCTCAGAGTCACTCCAGGATGATCTTGTTCTACTGCCTTTGGCCAGACACTGATTCTGGTGCTTGGCATTTTGGTTGTGTTTGATGATAGAGGAAGCTCATTTATATCAGTGTGAATGGTATTTGTAAACTGATGAGAGGCTGGTGCTCTCTGGGAAGTAGAAGTAAAACTAGCACCAGGCAGAAGGAGCAGTGTCATCAGAAATGCGCAATTGTGCACAGCTGGGGGCAGATGCCTGAGGACAGGTAGTGAATGTACCACCTTGGGTCACTCTCCATCACATTACCCTACCTTTATTTCCTTTGTAGCATTCACCACTCTGAAATTAGCTTCCTTAGTTGGTTCTGGTTTACTCTCTCTGCCAGACCCTCCCCGGAAGCAAAAGCAGGGACCTTACCTTTCTGGCTCATCAGAATCTCTGTAGCACCTAGAGAAGCATCTAGATTAGTGCCTGGCACACAGCTTGTGCTTAATAAATATTGTGTAAGTGAATGAACAGTCAAGTCCAGCCTGCTGAAAGGGCAAGTGCGGCCAGACAAAGACTGTTTTCAATTCAACAAAATTGAAACCCAATGAATGCTATGGTTCCTGCCAAGTTAAAGAAATCACATGCTTCAAAGTATTGGTATTAAAGACCTTTCTGTTTGTCTTCTTTGCAATGGAATATTTTCTCGTTTTGAGAATACGATATGTATGCCCTCTGACAAAAACAGATTTAAAACAGCTGCAAAAAATGCCAAAAAATTAATCAAAGGTCCAGTATTTCTATCATACACGGGAACAAGAAAGGGAAACAATTCTGCCACCACCACAGTGCCATGGAAATAACAAAAGGGCACGTAAAAACGCAGCAGCTGCATATTCCATTTCCGGAACAGATTGTTAGGGGAAAGACAAGTCTGCATTTTTATCTTAACTTACGTAAAAATAAATTCCTCGTGTCTGACACAAAAGCGAAGGTGTGCTGGAGCCAGTTTTGTGCTGGTTCCTACGACCTCATGAGAGCCAGTGGTGAAACTTTGAGAACCCCGCTAACTGCTGGAAGTTAGAGATCAGCCATGGTGGGAGTCTTTACGCCACAGACGTGAGGGAAAAAAACTTACATCAGTCTCCCTCCTCCCAGAGATCTGGTTGTTAAACGTTTCCTAGCACACTACTGCAGAAGAGGAATTCAAGCATGGAAGCAGGTGAGACCACTCAGCAGATTACAGGAAGCGCAAGAAGGTCTAGGTCTAAAGTCTGAGGAACATCAATGTTTAAGACAAGGTGAAGAAAGAGATGGAGAAGAACTGTTAGAGAGATGGGGGATACCCCCAGAAATGGAAATGACACAGACCCAAAGGGATGAGAAAATATTTCAATTGTCAGCATTGCTAAATGCTTCCAGGAGACTGTGTTAATTTGCTGAAGCTGCAGTAACAAAGTACCACAACTAGGTAGTTTCATAGTTCTAGAGGTTAGAAATTGATATCAAGGTGTTGGCAAGGCCATGCTCCCTTGAAGGCACTGACGAAGGATCTCTCATAGCTTCTGGTTATTCCTTGTAGCAGCATAACTCTAATCTTCACATGGCATTCCTTCTGTGTGCGTGTCTGTCTCCAGATTCCCCCTTTTAGGACATCAGTCACATCGGATTAGGGCTCAGCCCATTCCAATATGACCAATTCTTAACTAATTGTGTCTGCAATGAAACTATTTTCAAATAAGGTCACATAGTAAGATACTAGGGGTTAGGAATTCAACACATAAATTTTGGGGAGGACATCCAAAAATTCAACCCGTAACAGAAAGAATAAGATAAGGATTGAAAAGCGTTCATTGGATTTTGTAATAAAATAAGGTCATTGATGATGTTGGAGAGATTGGCTTTATGACACAATGATGTGTGAAATAAGGGAGGATTGGGCAGTAAGGAAAGCTCCAAAGGGGGAGGGGAGAAAGAGGACAGTTTCTCCAAGGCATATGTGCAGGGAGGTGTTTGGGATGAGAAAGGCTTGAAGATGTTTCCATACTAAGAGATAAAAAGAACGAGGTTAAAGATACAGGTAAGAGAAGAAATGACTAATAGAACAAAGTCTTTGGGAAGTAGGGAGGACAGGGTTCAGAGCAGAGCAGAAGAACTGGCCTAAGAAGAGAGAAAGGAAGAAAGGTAGACATAGCCATGATATGTCTGCAGTTTTGATGTCAGGAAGAAAAGGAAGTTCCTGTCTAGTGACTTCATTTTCTTTGGGAAACAGAAATGTGTTCACAGGCTATGAGTGATAAGGTAGAGATGGGATCAGAGTTTTAAAGGGAGTGGAGAATGAGAGAGACAGGGAAATGAAGAGTTAAGGGGTAGCACTAAGAGCTAAGTAAGTCTGGAGGCCAAGAATTTATAGTGTGACATCAATCTATATGGCTGGAAGATTCCCTTCCACCCCCAAGAGCTCAATAGCCCAGCTAAATAGGGTGGACAATGAGGTTGGAAGGAGAGGCAAATACGTAAATATGGTTTATTAACATGTATTACAATTCATGATCAAATAATATCTTTCATTTTTAGAATTTATGGCCACCCTATAGATTCCAAAGAGGAAAAAATAGTCAGAGTAAGCTGGGTTTGGGGTTTTGACAGAGAAAATGGGGTAGAGATGTGGGGATATTATCACAAAAGTGGTTCATGTGATAGAGAGAAGAGGTAGAGAGAAGAGGAAGCTGTTCAGTGGAGGTACTTAAAAAACAGTTGCGGTGGGATCCACAGAATGAAAGAGCTAAGAGGGTCCAAGAATGGGAGATTTTAAGTTAAGATTTCAGATGTTGAAAGATTCTTAGTGAAGAAACGAGTCATTTCACGGCCATGACATTAAGTGGCTGCAGTGAAGTGAAGCAGTGTGTGCTAGTAAGTTGGTTCCCTGAAAAAAAGTGACATTTTTTTAATGTTTGTCAATGTTCATGGTATAAATATTCCCACCAGGGCTGATTTCAAGCTACCAGTGTTGATGTCACTGAATAGGGAGTTGGAAAGAGATGCACACATTTCACAACTGGTGCAAGCTGGTTCCAGTACGACACTGAGTAAAGGTTGTTTTAAAAAGTAGGCCAAAAGGCCATACCACCCTGAACAAGTATGATCTCTTCTGATCTCGGAAGCTAAGCAGGGTCGGGCCTGGTTAGTACTTGGATGGGAGACCACCTAGGACTACCAGGTGCTGTAGGCATTAAAAAAAAAAAAAGGAGTGGGCCAAGACATGGAAACAACCAAGTGTCCTTCGATAGGTGATTGGATAAAGAATATGCGGTTCATATATACAATTAAATATTACTCAGCCATAAGAAATACTGCCATTTGTGGCAACAGCGTGGCTGGATCTTGAGATAATCATGCTAAATGAAATAAGTCAGATGGAAAAAGTCAAGAATCATAGGATCCCACTCATATGTGGGATATAAAACTGTAAGCAACAAACAAGACAAAATCTCATAGAAACAGATAACAGTTTAGTGGGTACCAGAGGGGAAGGGGGGAGGGGAGAGGTAGGAAAGCGTAAAGAGGGTCAAATATATGGTGATGGAAGTAGACTTGACCTTGCACGGTAAGCACACAATGCAATATACAGATGATGCATTATAGAATTGTACACTTGAAACCTATATAATTTTATTAGCCAATGTCACCCCTATAAATTTACTAAAAAATGTGGGTGCGAAGAAATTGAGAGACAGTTTATTCAAGTGGACTTGAAGTTACCTAGGATGATGACAAGACGTGGGAGTGGAGAAGAAACTGTGAGATTGGTACCAGTCTTTATCAGTAAAGAGAAGTGAGTGAGAGGGGAGCAGAGTGTGGTGACGCGGAGCATAGGATGAGGGCCAGCCATGGCGACAGTGAACCTCACACTGGAGTCAGGACAGTCATCTCTAGCATGCATCAGATTAGTCCAAACTGAGTGTTTTGAGCACTTTGCATAGATTATTTCATTTAATCCTAAAACAACCCGATAAGGTAGGTATCATTATCCACATTTTACAGACAAGGAACTTGAACAAAAGGAGGGCAAATCAATTTGCCCAAGGTAATGAGCCAATAAGGATTTGAACCATAGCAGTCTGGAGTTCAAACTGATGGGCAGTCATTTAGAAACTGCACAGCAGAAGGCCCAGCTTCTGCTTCAAAGGGATACTTCAGAGAAGGAGCCATGACTACTTCTTTGCGTGGGTCTTCAGAGAGGAGCCAAGCTTTGCTAGGGCAAGGAGGTGGCAGGAACAGTATAGGAGGATGGACAGGGTTACCATGCAAAGGGCTCTAGCGAGCACAATGGAAAGTTTGGGAGGGGAGAGAAGAATGAGTACTCAATAGTGGGGAGCACTTCTGAGGGTCAGAAGATGTGAGTCTATGCATGGCTCTGATTGTTCTCAGTCCTCTGTTTCTCTGTGGCTATTTCTGTAAGCGGCAGGCACAGAGAGGGCCTCTGGCCCGTTCCAACGTCGGTTATTAGAACATGCACTTGACGCTGATAAGTGCTTTATCAACTATTAAAAGCAACTTGATCAATGAAGATGCAGGAATTTGATGATTGAAAGTTATTATTAATAAATAGTTATCAAATTGGCAAAAAGGGATGAACTTTGCTGAAGAAAACTAAGCAAACCCTATGGAAAGCAAGCTAGTTATTACTGCAGTCACTGTTTAGCACCGCAGCTTCGCTCTGTAGTACTGTCATCTCTGCCGCTGACTGAGTGCTCCACACTGAAATGGGGGCTGCACCATCCAGGACAATAACCACTAGCCACACGGGGCTGTTGAGCACTTGAAATGTAGCTAGTCTGAACTGAGATGTGAGCAGAAAATACATACCAAATCTTGAAGACTTGGTTCAATGAAGAATGTAAAACAGCTCATGAAAATTTTTATGTTGATTACATCTTGAAATATTATTTTAGATAGTTTATATTAAATAAAATATTATTAAAATTAATTTCACCTGTTTCTTTTTACCTTTTTTAAACATGGCACTAGAAAATTTTTAATTACGTACAGAGCTTGCATATGAGGCTCACGTTTGGTTTCTATTGAGCAGTGCTGGTCTCAACCCTCCCATCCTTGAAGTCTAGGGCATCTTTGGAACTTCGCATAGTCAGGCTTAGGAAGTTCTTGATTGGGTAGTTGATTATACCTCTGGGAAGAGGGCAAACCGAAAGGATGCTTCTTTACAATTCTAGATTGTCCTATCATGGGCATTTAAGTTCTGTGTACTCTATGTTTTCTAATTGCAAATGTGGGAAAACAAAACAAAACAAAACATCTGTTTGTCATCATGGGAAATAGAACCATACTGTTTGATTAAATTTGCTTAGGCCTCTTGGGAGGCACCTTAGAGGTACCCCAATCCTCTGCTCTCAGGTCAGTGCTCCTTTACATTATATCAATCTTCCCAATTTGTTTCTGGACAATCTTTTTCTACAATATCCTACCCTGTTGCCTTTAAAAAAATATAAACTGCTTTACTTTTTTTGCGTTTACTTTTGGTTCTGCAATTAGCATCTGGTTTCAAATTCTGCTCCTTCCTGTAATGGCTGGCTGACCATGAGCAAGTTATTGTAACTCCCGAAGGCTCAATCACTACATTTTTATAATGGGGATAATAATAGTACTGACCTCAGAGTTTTGTATCAAGGACTAAATTAATACCTCAGAGGTGCTTAGAACAGGGCCTGGCATGTGACAAAGGCTCAATTAGTATCATCTAGGTTTATTATCCTCTCCTTCTTATTACTTCAGCTTTCATCTGCTCAGTTCTTGCAGTCTGCACCCGAGCATCTTCATTTTTGAGGACCTGTAATAAAACAAGGCTCATCTCACCCTCTGCTCCTTTGAACAGATATTAAGCTTAGTGTTGTCTTCTGAGACGAAGGCTCAATGTTTTGTCTGCTGAGATGGCCAAGACACTCTTGGCACTGTGCTAACCATCCTGGGGAGTCGGATCCTCAGACCCTAATTCAAAAGCTAGGTCTTAGATGAGAAGGAGAGAGAGCTCCTGCTTCTTTGAGCTACAGTCTTTTAGATCTCAGCTAGGAAGAGTGTGAGTGTGCTTGCAGATGCCTCTTGGGACATCCTTGAAGACAGCTTTTGCTAAAGAAGGAACCTGGAGTAGCCAGGAGCCAGCCCTGGAGAGAAGCCCACATGAACAATGACACACTGTTTTGTAAGCCGAAAAGCAGTTTTATTGATTGCATGCTACGCTTTTTTGGTTTTCATTATCAGCCATCCTTTAACAAAAAGTTGGGGGCCAGGGAGGAAGAAACAGTGCTTTGGGAAATGAAGAGACTGGGTTTAAGAAGAGGCAAAGGTATCACACTCACTAAATGGCAGACTAGAAGTTCTATGTGTAGTTGGGGGCGGGCAGGGGGGAGTTGGGTGCTAGTCAATTGATTAGTTTGACTACAGGATTATCAGGCCCGGACCCCAAAAGTAGGTTTTTTTCTTTTGGACCAGTTTCTCCAGGAAGGAATCCCTAAATGCCCTTCCTTGGGGGAGGGGTCGGTATATGCTGGCTTCAGCAGCAAAACAGGACCTGGTGCCACCCAAATAGGACCTGGAAGGGGAAAACACCGGTGTTCCCATTTCATTAAGTGGTCATTTCATTAAGTGGTCATTTACTTAATCCCTCAGTTTTTAGTCAAGTACTCTCACATCCTTTCTTCTCCTGTCACCCTCTCCCCTCACGCTAGGGCTGGGGCCTCAGATACGGAGCCTTACACTTCAGGGTTTCTCCAGAGTAATCTTTCTGTCTCCCAACCAGCTGCTTCCTGTATCAGCTTTTTATCCCTAAAGAGGAGGACAAAAAAATGGGACTTCTCTCCACCAGGAAATTCTCCCTCTCCTGCCACAGGGGGAAAGATGGAGGTTAACTGTGATCGAAAGAAACACACAGAGAACTGGTGAATAGTTAGCAAATATTTGACATTTTTCAGAAAGAAGCAATTAGCTTAAATGATGAACACTTTGTGTCAAACACTGTGCTAAGTATGTATGTATTATCTCATCAAATCCTCATAACAATCCTAGGAGAAAGTTTTTACAGAAGTTTCATCCTAGAGGCAAGAAATTGAGGCTGGAGTTGCCAGGTAACGAAGCCACTCAGCTTTGGCAGAGTTGGGAATCAAGCCAGTGTAATCTGACTGCCAATTTCTTAACCAGTAGGCTACCTGCTTTTATTTGCAGAATAAATGACTCAAATTGGTAACAGCACAGGAAGGACAGGATGTAGGCATTTGGCAATGGCGAGATTACCAGCTTCTTCGGTTGGTTGCGGTGTAGCCATCTCTGGAGGCTCTTATGACCTAGATGAGTGGCTTAGATGGCCTGGGACCCCTGTTGTCCCCCAACTTGGGATCAGCCTGCACTCATGGGGTAGGGGCCAGTGCACTAGGTGTGGTCTTTCCCAGTTGAGATAGATATTACAGCCGATAAAGCAGCGCCACAATTTTCAGCCTCATCTTGGAGAGGTCTCTTTTTATCAAGGTTCTGTAAGTCACTGCAATAGCCTTCCAGGTCTCGTTTATTTGATATTTAGATTTTTTTAAAAGTGCAGTATGAGAAATCTCTATCATTTGTGCTCGATTTAGCTATGAACCTAAAACTGCTCTTTACAATTATTTAAAATACATATATTACATATAATTTAAAAATTTTAAAATATATATGTAGAGTAAGTAAGCTTCTTCTGTAAGGCCTTTTCCATTTGACTTTTCTTTCTTTCTTTTTTTTTTTTTTGTAAAACCTCCCTAACAGTTTAAGAGACGGAAACCTGGTCCACAGTCTCACTTGTCCTACACCGTGCAGCACATTCAAGCGCTCACAGCCCTCCAGGCGCACTTGTCCGGGTCCCTCTTTCTTGGCTCTTAGTTGGCACTCGGTGAACACAGGCTGAATGAACGAAGTCGGGAGGCAAGCGCGGTATGGAGGGAAGGAGGGAGGGGAGAGAGAGAGAGAGAGAGAGAGAGAGAGAGAGAGAGAGAGAGAATGGCAAAAGAGACAAAAAAGAAAAAGAGGCGAGGAGGCGAGTGGCCGTGGATGTCAGGAAAGGGCACGGGAGCACCGGGACCCGCAGACAAGCGCTTACCCCAGAAATGTTAGGAACCGCGGGTGGGTGGCCAGGTTGGCGTCGATGGTGAAGGACAGGAAAGCGGGGCTCACCAGGTGCACCGGCCGCTCGGTGGAGAAGTCCAGCTCCACGGCGTCCTCGGTTTGCGCGGGTCCCGCCTGGGCGCGAGCGTAGAGGACACCGAGCGGCCCCAGGAGCAGCAGAAGCGGCGGCGGCAGCGGCAGCCCCGGCTTCAAGCGCAGCAACATCTCGGGCTCACCTGGCGGGCCAACCGGCCAGCAGCCGTGCAGCAAGTCAAGCTCGCTCACTTCCTCTCGCCAAACCACAGCGCCCTTTTCTCCTTTCCTCTGCCGGCTCACTCCGCCTTCCCCCTCCCACTGCGCCCTGCCTCCCGCCCACTGCTCCTCTTCTCCCCGCCCTGCCTCCCCCGCTCACTCCCACTTCCTTGCACGCTTTCCCCTCGGTGGCGGTCACGTCCACTTATGAATCACTCACACTCATTTGAAAGGTGCAGACATGGCCAGGATCCAAGCGCCTAGGAAGCCTGGGAAAAGGGCGCCCTGTGAGGGGCGCGGGGCATCCCAGGGCAGCTTCCCGAAGCACAGTGTCCTATGCACTCTAGTGGGAACACCAGTGTTTTCCCCTTCCAGGTCCTATTCGGGTGGCGCCAGGTCTTCTGACCCTTAACTAAAGCCTTCAGTTGAGGATTCATCTCTTGCCTCTTCACCTGACTTGCTTGCCACTTGAGCCTGCCAAAATCTGATTAACCCTTGTGTCCTCTGGCTAGCGAGCTGTTTCCCAGGCGTCTTACTTTTGCCTGAAAGGCCTGACCTGGGCATTGGCTAACCTGCAGCTGGAAGGAACACCTCGAAAAATTCCTTATCAACTTCTCATGAAAACCGCAGTTAGCAGAACCTTAAAGCATCTGGTGCTCCAACATCTAAAACTCAGGACGTGAAGGCTCTGAACAAGTGTGGGGGAGTGGCTGTTCCTTGAATTTGGAGCCTTTACCAAATTTCTGCTCTGTACATTCATCTTTAGCTGTTGGTCAAATTTTTCTTTGGTTTTCCTTTGATACTTACATTGATATAACAATAACAAACACCATGCACGTAAAGCTTGCCATATACCTGATACCCTAAGAGGGACTTTATCTGTATTCTCTCACTCTTCACAACTCTGCCAAGTGCGTATTATCCTTATTTTACAAGAGAAACCAAGCTCTGAGACATTAACATGTCCAAGTGTCACAACCCGAAGCAGATAGTGGCCTGTCTCAGCTGAAATGCAACTTCCTCAAATAATCTTTGCCTGAAACTCCAGGCAGCTGACATCTCCCTGTGACACCATAACAGCCTCCTCAACTCGCTAGAACATGTCGCATTTGTTAGCACTGTAAATGTTGCTCTGCGTTGGTTTCATCTGTTAGATTATAAACTCCGTGAAAGCAGAGGCAAGGTTTGTCTTATCCAGTACACTCATCAAACCCATGACATCACACTTGGCACCAAGTAGAAACCCATCAGATATTTGTTGAATAAGCACATAACACCAAAACTCTTAGAATTTTGCACTTAGATTGCATCATCAATAAAGCAATAAGTAAAAATGACTTGTTTGAAATTTGTGTCTAGTTTGAATAGATCTGTCTATTCTTAAGCAATTTAAAAGTTAAATGGATAGTTAATTGAGAAGGGTTACAGTTTGGAGATTTTGTGTGTGTATATATCAGTTACTATTTTGCAGTAGGAATCAAGTTCATGCTCTACAATCATAGATAAGAAAAAAATTCATATGGAAACCCCAAGCTACCAGGAAATCATATGGTGGCCGACATGGAGATAAAAAAGCAGGTGCTTAGGCTCTTTCTGCCTTGTCATGACATTGCTCTTACATACCCCCGTGCCCTTGTTGTGTTGCAAAAGTCACGCTGATTTTTTTAGAATATTTGGGTGATTTGAAAAGTGGATCATTGTGAGTTTTCTAAGTAATGAACCCTTATGACATGCTGAGATGTGGGTCAGTGCGGTCCACATGGAGTTACTAGTATGGAAAATGGGAAAACATAAATGAGGAAGCGAAGAAAAGAGACCTGCATACATGATGACCTGTTGATTGAGATCAGATGAGTTGTTGTCTCCCAGATCCAAGTTGTTTTGATTTACTGTGCCAGTTAAGAGGAATATATGGGCATATGGAAGGAAGAATATGCAATGATGTAAATAGAAATTGTCATTTCAGAAACTTTTTATAATTAGACACCTTGCAGTTTTAAGGGGCATGAAATAGGTACTGGGGGCTGGAGAGGGAAGTTAACATGTACATGCTGTTTTCAAAGTTCCTTTCACATATTCATTTATTCATCCCATCACAAATATTTTTGGGTGCTTACTATGTGTCAAGCACTGAGTGAGGCAGCAGGAAGCCAGAATGGTCCCTGCACGCTGGAGCTTCTAGTCTTACTGGGGAGGCAGATGACATTGTAAAAAAATCACACAAAAGTAAAATTACAAGTGTGGTAGATGCTCCAAAGATGATCACAGTGCTCTACACATGTATGTTTGAGTCTTTGAATTTGGGGGTAACGGCAGTTCCCGTGGAGGTCATACTTAAGTGGAAACCTGAAAGATGAGTTAACACCTAGAAGGGAGTGGTGGAGGGGGAATCATTTGGGGCTAAGGAGATGACATATGCGAAGGTGGGGGACCATGGGGTGTAAGGGATTGAGAGAAGGCTGGAGCAGCTGGATCAGAGAAGAGGGGTAGTAGAGACATAGAGACTGATATTGCAGGATCTAGAGATATCCTTGGAGCAATGGGAAGCCATTGAAGGGGCTTCAAGCTTGGGGTAGGGGATGTAATATGATCAGATTTATATTTTAAGAAGGCAAACTGTAGATGTTCTGTTTCTTCTCTTGTGTAGGTGTTTCTTTGTAGGACGAGGATGTGCTTTTCTCTATAGTTACAGACAGGATTTCTAATTTTCTTCTATTAAGCATATGTCTATACATATCCTATAAATATGTGTCTCTCTGTGTCTGTAAGAAAGAGGATACCTGCAGCCACTAAGTGAGCCAGAGGATGTCAGAGAAAGCAAGAAGTGTCCCTAGAATAAGACTCATAAGTCCCAGGGGTCACGCACAATAACTATTATAGTGTAAACTGAAGGATTATTCAAAGGCCCTCAGAGGAGAGCTGACGGCCCATTTTGGTTGCTTGCCTCTGCAATGATGAAGACCCTGGAAGACCCTAATAATTATACTCATGCCAAGAAAGCACACTAAAGTGAATTAAGTGGGACATTACTTATTGTTACCTCCAGGCTCTGTAAAAAGTGTAAATGATACAAACACGGGACACGGAAGGGACAGTTGAAGAAAACGCATTAGACATAGGAAAGCCTTTGAGGTAGGGAGATAGGGCAGAGGTGTCCTATCCTAATGCTAGATGCTCTACTATGTTCTTGACTTTTGGCCAGGCATCAAGTAGTTTGAGCTCTTTGAAGAAGTAAGTGCTATGAAGTAGGGTGAAAGTATTCTCTGCTTTGTTGACTCCAGATAAGGTGTTTATTAAGGAAAGTGGCCTGCGTAGGAGACAGTACTTGTTGGTGGAACCTATGTAGTATTGGTGACTAAGACCTCGTAAAAGCCACTGGTTGCCTCCAGATTGTGGCCTGAGTACATGTTGGAGTGGGCAACGAGCTGGCAATTGCTTCTACAACTGTTATTGAATAGTTGGTTCAAGAGGGATTGTATAATTACTTAAATGCTGCATGGATTTTTTTTTATTCCTTCACAAAATGAATAGAAAATGTAAAATACTATTAATTAGAAACATGAGTTTCATTAACTTACTTCATTTGCAACCAGGTCTGAAACTATTAGGTGTGTTGATTAAAACAAATATTTATCTTCAATTGTATGCTCTTCAGATGTAAGCAGGCCAAATGTGCTTTTGCTTCTGAAAGACAAACTCATGTTAAAGAACCTAATCAAAAATGCTAGAAATAATCTTATTTCAATCCCAACTCAAACAAATAAACATTATTAAAATGTTTATGAGGCAATCAAGGAAACACAGACTGAATAGTTAATGATATTAAACAAGTTATTTTTTTAAGGTGGGATAATGGCATTGTGGCTATTTTTCAAGAATCCTCATCTTTTAGAGACACATACTGAAGTCTTTATGTGTATGCTGATGTGATGTTTGGGATTTGCTTCCAAACAAACTCAGCAGGAAGAGGTAAGCAAATATGAGTATAGATGAAACAAGAATGAACACTTATTAAAGTTGGGAGATTGTTAAGTAATAGTTGCTGTAGATTTTATTTTCCAAATATGGCAGTGACAATATTTTCCATCTCAGATGTTCTTCTGTAATTTGACCTTTCTATCCTCCCCTAGAAAGGTGGAGATCTGTGTCACATCCCCTTGAATATTAGGTAGGCTTTTATAAGCCTATGGCATACCATAAATGACACAATGTGACTTTTGAAGCTAGGTCATAAAAAGCTATGCAGCTCCCACCTGAATCTATTGGTATACTTGTTCTCCAGACACTTCCTCTTAAGATGCTCCCTCTGGAACACAGCTGCCGTATTATGAAAGCACAAATCAGAAGCAGAGGCCATGTGTATCAAATGCTCTAGTCAACAACCTCAGTTAAGTTCAGCCTTCGAGTCATCCCAGCCCCAGAGCAGATGTGTGAGTGAAGAAATCTCCAGATGACTCCAGCCCCAGTGACTCAAATAAATCACACCAGCCCCAGACATTGTGGAGTTGAAACAAGCCATCTCCACTGTTCACCGTCCAAATTCCTCACCTTCAGAATCCGTGAACATAGTAAAATCGTTCTTGATTTATATCACAAAGTTTGGAGTGGTATGTTACACAGCAAAAGATACATGAAATAGAGGTACATTATGCTATTCCATCTACTTTTGTATATATTTGAAATTGTCCATAATGAAAAATGTTTTTTAAGAGGTTTGTACGGCCATTAAAAAAGAATGCTAGAAACACACACCATCAAATTGTCCAAAAGGCAAGATGCATTTAGGGATTTTGCAATGGTTTTACTTCTCTGGACAGAATCTCCTTACACATGCAGCATATGGGAAAGTCAGAGACTGTCTAGATGAGTTTCCTTATACTAAATCAGAAGAGAGAGTACGGTGATCTAGCCAGTAGCGGAGACATCAATATTCAGAGTTAAAGGGTCAAATAGAATAAATTGCATATTCTGAGTGGATTTCTAGTTTTTATGTGCAGAAAAGCAGCCAAAATCCTTATTTCTTCCTCATGGATGTTAGGATTAGAGACAATCATTTTTTTTTCCCTCCTAGTCGATTAACTTACCCAGAGTCCTGCCCTAACAGGCTGCTAACTAAGTTAAAGACTTGTACTTCTCTTTGTTACCTGCCCTTTGCCAGGGAGTATGCGTAGTCTTTTTCTAAAATGGAAAAAGCTTTATTTTTTTTCTGTGTATAAAGTAAATTCATTTTTTAAAAAAATACCTAGAAGCAACTCAAATGTACATCGACATATAAATATATAAATAAATGTGATCTATACATATAATGAAATTGAGTCTTGAAAAGGAAGGAAATCCTGTTACATGCTATAACATAGATGAACCTTGAGGACATTTCCTAAGTGAAATGTCAGTCAGTCACACACACACACACGCGCGCACACACCAACAACCACCAAATACTGTATAATTCCACTCATATGAGGTTCCTAGATGAGTCAAATTTATAGAGACATGAAGTAGAATGGTAGTTGTCAGGGCTGTGGGGACAAAAAATGGGGAGTTATTGTTTAATCGGTATTGAGTTTCAGATTTGCATGATAAAAACGTTCTGGAGATCTGGTTCACAGTAATGTGAATATTGAGCATTATTGGACTGACACTTGGAGATGGTTGAGATGGTGAATTTTGTGTTGTGTGTTTTTTACCACTATAATTTTTTTTAATTATTATATACAGAAAAAGAATAGAGAAAAACATAGATATCTCCAACATCTTACAAAGTAAAAATGATTAGCATTAATTGGTATGTATGCTTTTATACATTTTATGGGTACACACGTTTATTTTAATTAAATGTGGGATCACACCATATCCACTTAACAATTTTTCTATCTGATAAGATGCTGCTCAGTTCATTAATTGTTGAACATATCAATAAATATGTTTTCATGCTTCATTTCAATGGCTGCACAGTTTTTTGCCATATTAGATGTGGAGCAGAATAAAACTTTGGCAGTGGTTCTCCAAGGTTTTGGTCTTGGGACCCTCTACACTATAAAAATTATTGGTATCCCAAAGAATTTTTTGTGGGTTTATAGTTGTGATATTTAATGTACCAGATATTAAAACTGAAAATTTAAAATATTTATTTATTAATTTATTTTAAATAACTACAATAAACACATTTATATTAATATAAATAACATTTTAAAGAAAAATAACTATTTTCTAAAACAGGAGAATCAGCAAGAAGGGTGGCATTGTTTTACATTTCTGAAAATCTTTTCATGTCTGGCTTGATAGAAGACAGCTAGATTGTCATATCAACTTCTGTAGTCAATCTGGTACATTACATTGGCAAATTCTGGAAAACTGTACTGTACTCTCATGAGAGAATGAAAATGAAAAGAGCAAATAAAAACTTGGTATTATTATGAAAAAGAGTTTTGACCTTGCAAACGCCCTTGAAATGGTATCCGGGTCCCTTCGTGGACTATAGACACATTTTAAGAACTGTTAATTTACAGATATTATTTTTTATGTCCTTCAAATTTTTAAAAATTCTGCTTTATGGAATTATAATTGACAAATAAAATTGTAAGGTGTTTAAAACGTACAACATGGTGATTGAAATATTTATACATTGTGAAAGGATTTCTCCCATCTATTTAATAAACACATCTATCACCTCGCATATTTCTCTTGTGTGTATGTGTGTGAGAACATTTAAGTTGTGCTCTCTAAGCAAATTTCAATTATATAATACACTGTTATCAACGATAGTCACCATGTTTACATTATAGCTTCAGACCTTTCTCATCTAATTCCTGAAAGTTCATAAGTTCATATACCCTTTTACCAACCTTTTTATGTTCTTTTTCTCTTTCTAGTCTTCCCTTTGAACAAGTAGCCAGCCAGGCTCACTGCCTCAGGGGAGTGATGCAACAAGGCAGAAATCAAAAAAAACAAAACAAAACAAAACAAGCTTTCATTTCCAAAGATTAAACCTAAACCTATTAAGGAGATTATGTGAGGTGCTTCAGAGGTAACATTTCCCCATAGTGATTTCCAACCTTGTACACATCTTGACGTGCGTAGAAAATTACAGCATTTGTAGGACACTCTGGGAGAAACTAGTGCTTTGGAGGATATCTATATACACTTAGTAAAAATCACCCATTTTGTATATTATATGATTATGGGAAGAAAAATAAAGTAGAGAGCAAGTGTTTGCTAAATATTCAATTTGTACATTACTTCCAAATACTGTCTCTTCCATTTTCTTAACAAGAGACGAACTCGATTCCACAAACAAAACTTTCAATATCCAGTATTGTACTTGAAATGACTGGCCACCATTTTGATAAAAACTTTAAATGATAGTCTCTTCAAATTTTGATAAAAAAAAAAAACAACAACTTTGCTCATACAAGCAGGTAATAACAATTATAACTATTTTAAAAATCTCACAGCAATTTCCTTTCTTTCATGATAAAGATCACATTGAAATTTCCTGTGAAAATGTGAAAAAGTTTTAGATATAATTGCACTTTTTTCACAGTATTTCAAAAATAATGATAAAGTTGCAATTGACAGAAAGAGTTTTCTGATGATCAAGGAGCAGATGGGTCAATAGATGTTCCAGCTGACACCAGGATAGACGGATGCCTGGAAGAGTAGTCCTGCCCATCACTTGCCTGCTTTCTGCATACACCACGCCTTGGCACTGTGTGCTTTGAGATTCATTTCTATCACAGTGTTTATTTAGTGTATTTCCAAATGTTTTGTTATGATAAACATCACTTTAGGAAATTTCTTTCCATATACATTTTTTTTCTAGCTAACATATGATTATTTCCTTCGATTAGGTTGCTGATGTAGACTTGCTGGCATCTACCTATCATCTATCTATTACCTATTATCTTCAATCTATCTATCATCTATCTATCTATCATCTATCTATCTATCTATCTATCTATCTATCTATCTATCTATCAATCATCTATCTATCTAATCTATTGCCTGTCATCTATTTATTTTTGCTTTTATTTTTTAAAAAAGGTCTTGATACATATTGGTAGAAAACTCTTAAAGTTATGTTAATTATTCATAATTTTTCCATCACTTTATTACAAAAGTTGTAAATATACAGAAGGGTTGATGGAATTACACAATGAACACCCATATAACCACCACCTAATTCTACAATTAACATTTTGCTTTGTTTGTTTTACCATGTGTCTTTCCATCCAACTATCCCTCCATCCCATCCACTGATCCATCTTATTTTTAATTAAGATACAAGTCTCATAAGTTCACACTTCTAAGTGTACATTCAGTGGTTTTTGGTATGTTCACAAGGTTGCGCAACCATTACCACTGTCTAATTCCAGAACATTTTTGTGACTCTCAAAAGAAATCCTATACCCATTAAGCAGTCACTCTACATTGCTATCTACTTTCTACAACTATGAAATTGCCTATTCTAAACATTTCAAACAGAAAGAATCAGAAAATATGTGGCCTTTTGTGTCTGGCTTCTTTCACTTAGCACAGTGTTTTCAAGATTCATTCATGTTATAGGTGAATCAGTACTTTATTCCTTTTTATGGCTGAATAATATTCCATTGTGTGGATATACCACTTGTATTTGTCCACTTATTGGTTGACAGACATTTGTGTTGTTTCCATTTTTGTCTTTCATGGATAATGCTCCTGTGAACATTTATGCCACAAATTTTTATGTGGACATATGTTTTCAATTCTCTTGGGTATATAACTTAAGAGTAAAAATGCTGAGTCATATGATAACTCTATGTTAATATTTTGAAAAATTGCCAAATTGTTTTCCATGGTGACTACCTTATTATTTTCACTAGCAATATATGTGGGTTCCAATTTTTTCCAAATTCTTACAAACACTTGTTATTGTCTATCTTTTTGATTATAGCCATTCTAATAGGTGTGGAGTGATAATTTTTATGATTTTTGATTTGCATTTTCCTTATGACAAATGATACTGAACATGTTTTCGTGTCCTTATTGGCCACTAGTATATTTTCTTTGGAAAGTAAACATTTATTTAAATGTCTATTTAAATTCTTTGCCCAGCATCTTCTTTTTTCAATATTGCAATATAAGCTGCAGACAGAATACTTTACACTTAAAAGACTTCAACATTTTACTACATTATAGTTCAATATTTGCTTATAGTTTTTAGTTTTTAGTTTTTTAGGTAAATTTGCATACAGTGTGTTAAAAACAAAACAACAGGATCCAAATGGAATTGCTTATGCTAGCTCCATGTCACCAAACCAAAGACTTTTTAAAAATTAAGTTTATTGGGGTAACATTGATTAATACAATTATTAATTTTCAGGTGTACATTCTAATTTGACATCTACATATTTTATTGTGTGATTACCACCCAAAGTCCAGTTTCTTGCAGCTACCATATATTTGATCCCTTTTACCACTTCACCCTCCCTCTACCTCCTATATTTAACCCCCTTATCCTGTCTACCTGCTCCCTCCTCCCTCACCCCAATCCTCTGGTAACCACTAGTGCATTGTCATGTCCATGAGTCTCTGTCTGTCCTGTTCATTTGATGCTTTTAGGTTTATATCTCACATATAAGTGATAATATGTGATTTTCAAACTTTTTCTGTCTGGCTTATTTCGCTTAGCCTGATTATTTCGAGGTCCATCCATGTTGTCGCAAATGGCAGAATTTCATCTCTTCTTATGCTGAGTAATATTCCTTGTATATATGTACCACAGCTTCTTTAGCCAATCATCTATCGTAGACACTTCAGTGCTTCTTTGTCCTGGCCACGTGAATAACGCTGCTATGAACGTCGGTGTGCAAATATCTTATGGATATGAGTTTTCAAGTCTTTGGGTAAATACCCAGTAGAGGGATTGCTGGATCATATGGTAGATCAATTCTTAGTTTTTTGAGGAACCTCCATACTGTTTTCCATAGTGGCTGTACCAATTTGCAGTCCACCAGCAGTGTATGAGGGTTCCTTTTTCCTCATCCTCTCCAACATTTGTTATTACTTGTCCTGTTGATTATAGCTATTCTAACAGTGTGAGATGGTATCTCATTGTGGTTTTGATTTGCATTTCCCTAATAGCTAGATGTTGAGCATCTTTTCAATATTTGTTGGCCATTTGTATGTCCTCTAGGGAGAAGTGTCTGTTCAGGTCCTCTGCCCATTTTTTGATTGGATTTTGTTTTTTTGTTGTTATTGAGTTGTATGAGTTCTTTGTATATTTGGATATTAGGCCCTTATGGAGGGCTGCTTGCAAATATATTTTCCCATTTGGATGGTTGTCTCTTTACCTTGTTGAGTTTCTTTTGCTGAGCAGAAGCTTTTTAGTTTGATGTAGTCCCATTCATTTATTTTGCTTTTACTTCCCTTCCTTTGAGGTCAAATTCATAAAATCCTCTTTAAGTCCAAGGTCCTTGAGTTTAGTTCCTATGTTTTCTTCTATGCATTTTATTGTTTCAGGTCTTATATTCAGGTCCTTAATCCATTTTGAGTTAATTTTGGTGTGTGGTGATAGACAACAGTCTAGTTTCATTCTTTTGCAGGTGGCTTTCCAGTTTTCCCAGCACCATTTATTGAAGAGGCTTTCCTTTCTCCACTGTATTTTTGGCTTTTTTGTCAAAAATTATTTGCCCATATAAATATGGGTTTACTTCTGGACTCTCGATTCTGTTCCACTGGTCCATGTGTCTGTTTTGCTGCAATATCATGCCATTTTGATTACTGTGCTTTGTAGCATAATTTGAAGTGGGCACAGTGAGGCCTCCAGCCTCATTTTTTTTCTCAGGATGGCTTTGGCAGTTTGGGATCTTTTGTGCTTCCATATAAATCTGATGATTTTTGTTCAATTTCTTTAAAAAATGCTGAAGAGTTTTTTATGGGATTGCATTAAATCTGTATAATGCTTTAGGTAATACTAAAACCAAATACTTATAGTTTCAACTGTCCCAGAAATGGATTTTAAACCAGTCTATCAGGAATTGCCTGACCAGCACTAGCGAGGTAATCTGCCTGACAGCCCCTGTTGTTCCCTAAAGGAAAGTGATATTGCAATAACCAACCGACCCTTTTTGCCTTGTATGCCTTTCTCGTTCCAACTCCTTTCTGCTTATAGAAAGTCTCATTCGGTGCAGCTCCTCAGATCTCCTTTCCATCTGCTAGACAATACGCTGCCCAATTTATTAAATGTTGAATAAAGCCAATAAGATCTTTAAAATTTATTCAGTTGAATGTTTTAACAAGTAAATGCACAAATCTTAAGTGTAACATTGAGCGAGTTTTGACAAATGCATGAACTCAAATCTCTATCACTCCAGAAAGTTCCTTCCAACTTTTCCCAGTAAAACCCTACTTCCATCCCAGAGGCAATCACTATTCTGACTTTATCATCACATACGTTTAGCCTCATCTAAAACTAAAAATTAAAAAGATAAAATAAAAATAGAACCACACATTTCATATTCTTGTGTAACGCTCCTTTTACTCAGCTTAATGGTTTTGAAATTAATTCAGGCTATTTTATATATCAAAGTTCATACTCTTTGTTTTCTCTCTAATTTTCATTGTATGAATACACTATACCTTGTTTATCTATTTTCCTAACGATGGGATTTTAGTTAGTTGTGCCAGTTTGGGGCTATTATGAATAAAGCTGCTAAGAACATAGTTTCCTTATGCACATATACTTATCTCAGTTTTCTTATGGACATATACTTTCATTTCTCTAGGATAAATAGCCAGGAGTGGAACTGTTGGGTTGCAAATGAAAAGTGGCTATGCAATAAACCTGACAAGCTCAGGAGGCCATATGGCAGGCCTGACAAGCTCAGGGACTAAATAACCACACAGGATGGTCTGATCGCAAAGTTCTAACTGGACAGGTCACAGTGGGAAGTCACATCCCAGGCCTGTAGCTTTCTTATCCGATGTCGATCTTTACCTTAAGTGAGCTCTGTCCATTGTTCTTATGCATCTAGGATAACATACGTTTGAAATGTCAGAGTAATTTTCTTTTCCTACCTTCAAAAGCACAGCCTCCAGCACCAGAACACAGAATACCGGAGCATGAGATCACAGAACTCCTCATTGTTAACTTGTTCTCCGTATGTCATTTCTATGTTATACATGTTAATTATTTGGCTCAAATAAACTCATAAAAATTCTCTTCAGGTTTGGATATTTCTTAGATTGACAGAGTCACAGGGTCATCATGAAACTGCTAAACTTTTCCCCAAGTGAGAGTACCATTTCGCAGTTCCACGAATAATGTATGAGAGTTCTGGTTGTTCCACGTCCTCACCAATGTTTAATGTCAGTCGTAAAAACTGCACCCATTATATGTCCATATAGGGCATGGAATCCTATCTCATTGTGGTTTTAATTTTCATTTCTCTGATGACTCATGTTTTTTATGAGCTTGTTTTCCATTTGAATAGCTTCCTTTATAATAATGACTGTCCAAATTTTTAATTGTATAACATTTTAACATATGCAAGGGTTGTATGCCTCCAAAATAGTAAAAATTTAAAAAGTGCAGAATCCGTGAATTTAGATATTTAAATGTATTAATTATTTAGAGGCAAAGAAGTATAAAATGCATTGGCGTGATAGGCCAGTCTAGGCGGGGTGTCAGAGTTCCTTAAACTGATTTAAGTATTAGAGCCTGACAGAACTCACATCCAGTGATGTGGGTTCAGTGACCTGGGTCTCATTATGACCTTCATAGGTCTCTGGGCACTTTTGCCTTCGTGGGAAAAAACATTTGAAATTGTATTTTGCTACTGTATTGGTATAAACATGGATGAATACATGATTCTAAATCCAGGCTGGATTTAGTATTATGTATTCATCATTATATATTATTATTATATTTAGTATTATGTATTCATCATTATTATAATATTTTTCTTCTGATTTTAAAGGAAATTAAAATTAAAGTATTGCCTGGTCACCATAGTGGTATCAGTCTTAGACACCGCAACACTTTGCTTAATGGATAAGTCAGCCCTGGTATTGACCACCCTCTCCTTAAATTATGGCATGAAAAACTAGAGTAATTATAAAAGGAAACTCAGCTTAGGTCAGGGTTCCAAGAAAAGCTGGCCTGGAAGTCCGTAGTCCAGGCTTAAGGTCCAGGCTGGAAAGCCTGGTTGTTCTGCGACCATTCAAGCATCGGGGAAGGGAATCCCCAGAGTGTGGAATGACATGATCTTTTCTCTGGTGAGTGAGTATCTCTCAACCTCAGAAAGCATCTGGTATAGTGGTTTTTAAGAAATCACTCTTAGACCTGACTGTTTTGGAGTTAAAGAAACTGTACATATTTGATTTTGAAGTGTTTAAGAGAATTTGACCTGTTAGAGTACTGGTTTAGCTTTGTAATTCCCAATTAAATGTAAAATCGAGCAATTGATTTAGCTCATGATTTTAAGTTGAAGTATTATAAGTTTAATTTATTAGATTTTAACTTATCTAAGAATATGGGAAGGTTTGTTTGAGCAGTACATGGAAAAAAATCAAATATGTTAAATGTAGAAATATAGTTGAAAATATTTAAGGAATCCACTCACTTAAATGACACTTCTCTAAGAAGTGTTAGAATTGTCTAGATTTAGGAAGAGAATTCTGTTTTTAAAAATTGCGACTTACTTCTTAAAAGCTGAAGAAATAAGCTTTTAATAATTTAAATACTAATTGTTAAAATAAACATAACTTTCTCTTTGTGCACAAAAACGATCCATAAGGACATAAAAAAAATGTGTTGGGGCAACATATATACAATGGAGGAAAATTGCTTTAGACAGTGGTAAGATTGTGTAAAGAGGGATACCAGGAGCCAAGTGAGCATAGGCACCTGTAGCTCTTACCTAAACCTCATATTTGCCACTTTTGGGCTTCTATCTCAAGCTCAAATACATACACGTGCAGTCATGCGGCATATACCCTAGATACTGAGTCCCTAATGTCAAAGCCCTGTCGACCAACTGGCTGTGGTCATTTCCTACACTTTAAAATTTCCCTTCAGCACCTGATCTCTCAAAGATGGCTTCCACCTTGACCCAAATTCTGCTTTTGCATGATTTATCTGGCTATTTATTCCACCCAGATTCGCCTTAGTACTCCCTGGGTGAAAATTAGAGCTTTTGGAAACAGCTTCAAATTTTTCAGTCACTCGGGTCCTATTTACCCTCATTTACCAGAATAATAATTCCTTAAATGGTGCCCTGGTGGCCTGAATAAATGGATGGCCCTCTCACATTGCCTCATTTGCATCCTGATTTAGCTTGATTTAGCCATCCAGGAACATCTAGACCCTCTCACATTGCCTCATTTGCATCCTGATTTAGCTTGATTTAGCCATCCAGGAACATCTAGCTTGATTTAGCTTGATTTAGCCATCCAGGAACATCTAGATTTCTATTTTTATTTATCTAATTAGTTAACTTTCTGGTTACTTTGATAGCTATTTTCAGAGTAGCCATGTCGTATTGCTTGGATAAGGAAAATACTAAAGCCTCAGAGCTATTTTGGGTTTTTTAAGTTACTATATGAGAACACATATACATATGCAAAGAGTACCATTTTTTAAAGGAATTTAAAGGTCATGGTCCTCCTACATGCAGGTAGTATAACAGTTATGGTAATTTCACATTGAAGTTACCAAGTCTTTGTTCCCTGAGATACTGCCATGTACACACTACTGCGTGTTTGCCTACCCTTTATGCTTCCAAGAACTGCTCCTCCCACCTGTCTACAAAGGTGATTCTGTGCTGTAAATTTGTACTATGCGATGATCGCTGTTTCCTGCCACAGTTGGTTGATCAAGGATAGGAACGCAATCTAAACTCGGTTATTCCTTTTGGGGAAATTGAGACTTGGAGATCCAGGAGAGTGTCCGCTGGTATGCACATGGATGGCCCTGCGAACAGGGTTCTGAAGCTACTGCTGTGGAGCAGCCGTCCTGCGGCACACACCTGCCGAGCCCAGGGAACACTGCAGAGAGGGAGAAAGAAGCAGCTGTGCCTAGCAGAGCAAAGCGGAGGTCGGTGAGGACAGGGCCGCAGGGTGGTGTGGGTGGGGGTGGGGGGAGTAGGAAGGGTAGAGGGGAGAGATGACAGAGCAGCTGATTTCTGACAACTTTCTGCTTCTAGCCCTTTTTGAACCTGAGTGCGCAACCTGTCCTTGGGGTCTGGGAAGTGACCTTGCATTTTATAACAAATCCTCCCATTCATGCTAGGTTCCTTTGCTTGGGTTTCTTTTACTTGAAACCCAAAGAATTTTGACAAAGAAATAAAGATTAACTACTAACTAGTAGTCGGAGAATCTGAATCTTGAAAAGAATTAAATTATTTAGGAAAAAAAATAATCCAATATTAAATGAAAGAAGAATCACGGTCTATACAGCTTTATTAAGGTCTACTGAGTTAAGGTTTATATTCCCAGCTTAAAGCAAGAGAGTACACAGTAAATTCAACTTAGAATATCGAAGTGAATGTGTACAGAAATAAGCTCATTGTCATTTTCCCTTCATTTCCTCAGAAACTTTTTCTTTCCAGTGGAGATTTGTGAATTCTGAAACACAGAACTGTTCGACAGCTCAGTTTAGGTCTGTTTTTTAAAAGGTAATTTATTTATTTTAATTAGTTTCAAGTATACTGTACATTGGTTAAATACCTGTATAGTTTGTAAAATGATCCCCCCAATTGCTCCCCTGGCCCTCCACCTAGCCGACGTATTAATGCTAACTGCATTCCCTATGCCGTGCCCCCCATCCCCGTGACCATTCATCAGCTTCTAATTTGTACTTCTTTAACTCTTCACCCCACCCTCCCAGCCCCCTAACACCCTCTTCCCTCTGTCCGTCACTAAGTTGTCCACTATATTTGTGAGTCTGTTTTTGATTAGTTTGTTTTTATTCTTAGATTGCATGTAAGTGAAATCATATAGTGTTTATCTTTCTCTGTCTGACTGAAATACCTTCTAGGTCCATCAAAGCAGTATCTTTGTCCATCACAAGTCTGTGTGTGTCTTTAATCTGAAGTGCATCTCTTCAGATTAGGCAGCATATGTAAGGGTCTTGTTTTCTTATCCTTTCAGTCACTCTATCTTTCGGTTGGAGCACTTAATTCTTTTCCATTTGAGGTACTTATTGATAGGAATGTAGTTGTTACCATTCTTTATTCCCGTTTTTGATACATGTTTTTTCTTCTTAAAGAAGTCTTCTCAACATTTCCTGTAATTCTGGCTTGGTGGTGACAAATTCTTTTAGCTTATTTTGTCTGGGAAGTTCTTTATCTGTCCTTCAACTCTAAAAGATAGGTTTGCTGGATAAAGTATTCTTGGTTGTAGATCCTGGGTCTTCATCCTGTCGAATGATTTTTGCCAAGCCCTTCTGTCCTACACAATTTCTTTTGAGAAATCAGCTGCCAGTCTTATTATGGGTATTTCCCTTAAAGTAACTGTTTTTTCTCTTGCTGCTTTTAATATTTTTTTCTTTATATTTAACCTTTGGCATTTTAATTATGATGTGTCTTGGTGTGGGCCCCTTTGTATCCCTGGTTTTTGGGATTCTCTGAGCTTCCTGGGGTTTTATGTCCATTTCCTTCACCAGATGAGGAAGTTTTCCATCATTAATACTTCAAACAGCTGCTCAACATCTTGATTTTCTTCAGGTATGCCGATCAGATGGATATTTGGATCCTTAATAGTGTCCCATATACTCCTCAATTGAGGTCTTTTAACAGACAGTTAATAAGCATATAATAGTTTGTGCCAATATTGGGGGATACAAGTTGAATAGGATTGGTCCCTTGCCTCTAGAGGAGTGCCCAACACATAAGGAGAGAATGTCAAAATATGTAAGTTCCCTTCCTCCCCTTTCTCTGCTATTGGAGGTCTGGGGCAGATGGGCTTGATCACCAGGATCAGCTAACTGGTCTAGACAGACTGCCTTCCCTAGAGTCTAATCTAGCAGAGAACACTGAATATAACACCTGAGTTCCCAGCAAAGTGTGGTTTCTGGTTTTTCCGCCTCTGCAGCTTTCGACGGTGCCCTAGAAAGTAATCACTGTATAGTTATGTGGCTGTCTATCATATTCACCCTTGTACAATATGAACAGATTCAACACACTTAATCTATTTTGTCATCTCTTACTTTAAGATTAGCTCATCACAAAGCCTTATCAAAGGAATACGGGTAGCTTCTAGATCTGACACACATTTATATTTGAACAAGGCTTAAATAAATATGTTGTCTGTATGGATTTCTTTGATACAAAATTATAAAAAGTGTGGTGTTTTCAAATTTATTCATTTTTGGCAAAATATGAAGTACTTTTCTCTAAAAACAAGAAAACCAACTCTGAATATTGATTACAAAATCATTGGATATTAACATTTTCTTTCATTTTTTCAGGACCAAGCTCAAAAGTCATCTCTTTTGTGAGAATGTCCCTTCTGCCTTTGAGTACTTTTATTTGTTTATTAATCGTATTCTCTTCTGTAAAAGACCTGTACCTGTGTATATTGGTTTGCTAGGGCTGCCATAACAAAGTACCACAGACTGGGTGGCTTGAACAACAGAAACGTATTTCTCACAGTTCTGAAGGCTGGAAGTTTGAGATCAGGGTGTTGGAGGTGCTGGTTTCTATTGTAGCCTCTTTCCTTGGTTTGTAGATGGCTGTCTTCTCCCTGTGTCTTCAGAGGGTCTTCGTTCTGTGTGTCTGTGTCCTAACCTTCTCTTACAGGGACATGAGTCATGTTGGATTAGGGCCCATCGTAATGACCCCATTTTAACTTAATTACCTTTTAAACTCCCTGTCTCCAAACACAGTCACATTCTGAGGTACTGAGGACTTCCACATAAGAATCTAGGGGGAGTCCATAACAATGTCCTTTGCAAACTAAACTTGTGCTTTCAGCATTTTTCTAAACCAAATACATTTTTTTCCCCAAATTTAATTTGATTTTTACATACAAGAGTTAAACTTGTAGTGACATCAGAAACGTCCCCCGATCTCTCCCCTTGAAACAACAATAAGTTGAAATCTAAAACTCAACTAAAAACACCCGAACCGCACACCAGCACGTCTGAGTGTGGGATCTGCACGTAAGAAACTACCGCGAGGTCAGAACCCTGGGTGTCGGGTGGTGGATTGGGAGAAACAAAGACTCTATCTCTTGCAGCCAGAGCTCCCTGCAGGAGGAGAGGGAGGGAAGACGCTGTGGCGACTTCCATGAACAGCGCTGCCTTGAAGAGTTGTGAGCCCCACCAAGCCAGTGGCAGTGCCTAGCCATCAGGGCAGAAAGCAGAAAAGCGGCAACAGCAAACAGTTGATTGTTACCAACCGCGGTTGCAAAACCTAGGCTGAGCTGCAGCTCCCAACTCCCAACCCAGCAGACCCCTCACCCCATACCCTCCGAGACCAAACACTATGGAGCCCAAGGGGAATCTGAACAAACGCTACCAAAGCTGTCGCTAACACTGTCAGGAATAAGACTGAGGGTAGCAAACATGATTAAACATCTATATAAAGCAGAGATCGGCATATGAAGCAGAGATCCAAGAGGCTTAGACGCCACCTACTGGAAACCAAAAGAAAAATATCTGGAAAAAAAAGTCAGAATACAGTTCCATTAATGCCCAGGTGGAGAATTAGAAACCAAGAACAATCTAGGTGACAAGGTATCTCAGAAAGAAAGAGAAAAATATCCAGAAATAAACTTACAGACATAGAAATATGTGATTTAAGTGACAGAGAATTCAGGATGGTACTTCTGAAAAAACTCAATGAGTTCTGAAATGAGTCATATCAACAATTTCAGGAATTGAAAAAACACCTAGATGAGCAGGATGAGTTCTTTAGCAAAGAGATTGAAACCTTCGAAAAGAACCAAATAGACCGTCTGGAGATAAAGAACACACTGCAAGAGTTGAAAAATGAAATTGCAAGCTTTGGAAATAGAGTTGACCAAATGGAGGAAAGGATCAATGATATCGAAGACAGAAATCTAGAAATAAATCAGAAGGGAGAAGAGAGAAGCTGAAGAACGAAAAATAATGAAAGAGAAAGACAAGAACACGCTAATAATATCAGGAGAGGAAACATAAGAATAATGGGAATTATCAAAGGGGAGGAAAAGGAACAGGGACCAGAAAGCATTTCAGACAAATAGTTGACAAGAATTTCCCAAATCTAAGGAATGAGCTGGAGCTTAAAATTTCAAGAAATCAATAGAACACTCAATTATCCCAACCAAAAAGGGCCTTCACCAAGACACATTGTATTAAAATTATCAAAATAATGACAAAGATAGAATTCTGTACCAGGGAGAAGAAAATGGTAACTTATGAAGGAAAACCCATTAGATTATCCTCAGACTTCTCAGCACAGACCTTACAAGCTAGCAAGGAGTGAATTAAATATTCAAACTATTAAATGAAGGAACTACCAGCTAAGAATAATGTATCTGCTAAGCGTTCTTTAGATATGAAGGAGAAATCAAGACCTTTCCAGACATACAAAAATTGAGGGAATTCTCCACTACCAGGCCTGCACTACAGGAAAACACTGAAAGGGGTCAGCTCACCTAAAACAAAATGACAAAAAAAAAAAAAAAAACAAAAAACATAATTAGAGTAGGTGACTAGCAGGCAAATAGAAGCAGAGGGGTGCAACCCTTACTAAAACAGGGTTTATAAGCTTAAATAATTAAGAGAATTGCTATAGCAAAGAGTAATGATTTTCAGCATACATAGGGACAAATGAGACAACAATGACTGAAAAGGAAGGTCAAAGATAAATTCGCAAAGGGAATGGAGATAAGACATGCACAGAAAAAGGAAATGACTATATATAACTATCCTTTTCATATTTGTAATGGTAACCACACCAAAGATTCAGAACTGAAGTATATAACATAAAACAAGAAGGCCAGAGGGAAAACCACAAAAGCCAACCAAAATAAAGAAAACAGAAACACAAGGACAAGAAGCAATGGAAACACTGAGCTACCAGAAAGCAAAAGATAAAATGGCTATAAGAAGACCTCATATTTCAATAATCACCCTAAATGTAAATGGACTGAACTCACCAATAAAAAGGCACAGAGTTGCAGAATGGATCAAAAAAAACCAACCATATGCTGCCTCCAGGAGACACATCTCAGCTCCAAAGACAAATATAGACTCAAAGTGAAAGGGTGGAAAATGATATTTCAAGCAAATGGCATTCAGAGAAAAGCGGAGTAGCGTACTAATATCAGAAAAATAGACTTCAAAATAAAAAAGGTAAAGAAAGATACTGAGGGACACTTCATAATGATAAAGGGAATCATGCACCAAGAAGACATAACACTTATTAATATCTATGCTCCCAATCAGGGAGCCCCAAAATTACTAAAAGGGAGAAACAGACCAAAACACTATCATAGTAGGGGACCTAAATACCCACTGTCAGATATGGACAGATCATCCAAACAGAAAATCAATAAGGAAAAACATCCTTAAATGACACATTAGACCAACTGGACATAATTGACATTTACAGAGCCTTCCATCCCAAAACAGCTGCTTATACATTCTTCTCTAGTGCACATGGAACATTCTCAAGATTGACCACATACTGGGACACAGAGATAGCCTCAACAAATATAAGAGGGTTGAAATCATACCAACCATATTCTCTGATCATAATGCTTTGAAACTAGAGATCAACTGCAAAAAGAAAGGGAAGAACCACAAATACATGGAGATTAAACAACATGCTACTGAAGAATAACTGGGTCAGAGAAGAAATAAAAAGAGATCAAGAGATACATAGAAATGAATGATAATGATAGTACAACATATCAAAACTTTTGGGACATGGCAAAAGTGTCATAAGAGGAAAGTTCATATCATTACAGGCCTATCTCCAAAAACAAGAACAGCCCAAATAAACAACCTAACGCTTCATCTTAAAAAACTAGAAAAGGAAGAACAAATGAAGCCTAAAGTCAGCAGAAGGAAAGAAATATCAAAATTAGAGCAGAAATAAATGAAATTGAAAACAAAAAAAAAGAAAAAATAAATGCAACAAAGAGCTGGTTCTTTGAGGTTAATAAAATTGACAAACCCTGGCTAGACTCACTAAAGAAAAAAGAGAAAGGACACAAATAAACAAAATCAGGATGAAAGAGGGGAAATTAACTGACATTGCAGAAATACAAAGGATCATACAAGAATACTATGAAAAAGTATATAAACCAAATTTAATAACCTAGAAGAAATGGACCAGTACTTAGAAAAATACAACCTTCCTAGACTGAATCAAGAACTGGAAAATCTAAATAGACGATCAAAGTATGGAAATTGAAACAATCATCAAAACCTACCAAAAAGTAAAAGTCCAGGACCAGATGGCTTCACCAGTGAATTCTACCAAACATTCAAAGAAGATTTAATTTCTATTCTCAAACTCTTCCAAAAAATCAAGAGGAGGCAATACTTCCCAACTCATTTTATGAGGCCAATATTACCTGATACCAAAACCTGTAAAGATAACACAAAAAAAGAAAATACACCAATATCTCTCATGAACACAGATGCAAAAATCCTAAATAGATACTAGCGAACCAAATACAGCAACATATTAAAAGATTATACACCACGATCAAGTGGGCTTCATCCCAGGGGCACAGGATGGTTCAACAAATGCAAATTGATTATGTGATACACCACATAAACAAATTAAAAATAGAATCATATGATCATATCAATAGATACAGAAAAAGCCTTTGACAAGATATAGCACCCATTTATGATCAAAACACTTAACAAATCGGTATAGAAGGAAAATACCTTAACATAATAAAGGCCATATATGACAAGCCCTCAGCCAACATTATATATACTTAATGGGGAAAAACTAAAAACCTTCCCTCTAAGATCAGGAACAAGGCAAGGTTGTCCACTATTGCCACTTTACTCAATATATTGGAGGTCCTCAGTGAGTGCAATCAGAAGAGAAAGATATAAAAGGCATCCAATAGGAAACGAAGAAGTCAAACTGTCATTATTTGCAGATGACATGATTCTCTATATAGAAAACTTTAAAGACTCCATAAGAACACTACTAGAAAAAATAAGCAACACAGTAAAGTTCTGGATACAAAATCAATGTTCAAAAATCCATAGCGTTCTATACTCAAATAACAAAGTGTCAGAAAAATAAGTGAAAAAAAAAAAACTCCTTTTGCAATTGTAACAAAAAAATTAAAATACCTAGGAGTTAAACTTTTTTATGTACAAATATGCCTGCCTTCCCTTTAATTCTTTAATTATAGTTTCTTATTTTTTGTCCTATTTATTTATATATATTTAAAGAATCTTGAGCATAACCTGATATTATTCAAGTGAGAACCTAAACAGTTATTTCTCTAAATTTTTAACTATCTCAACATAACCTTCTGAATATGCCTTCCTTTCTTTCTTTGATATGTGATAAGGTCTTCTTTTACAGTTGTAGTTTTACATAACTCTGTTGCTTTGTTAGACCTATAGAGGTTCAGAGCAGTTCTGGAAAGAACTGCATAATATTTCTTTATGTTTTCAGCTGGGTCATCCCTCAGTCTGTCAGGAGGAAGCTTAGAGCAGTCATTTGCAAATCTACTTCCTTCCTTGCTCTGGTGTCCTCTGCTGTCCCCCAGGGATCAGACTCCATTTTGCTTGACTTCTAGTGATTGAGGCTTGTGAAATTATTGGCCCTTTGCATCTGAGACAGGTAAGATGGACTTTCCTCTTCATCCTGGAGGGCAAGGTGGAGATTTGAAATAGCTGTTCTGACGAGTGGAAAAAGGAGTTGATCAGAGAAATGCAGTGTGACTAGGACCATTAGAGGTTGGTGATCATGTTATGGTGGAGTTCAGAAGCTCCATTTTGTGAGTCTCTCTTGTGAGGACTGGAGAGATTTGAAACGCTTTGCATGGGGATTGAAAACAAGTAGAATGGAGAGGCTGAAATTAGAGAAAGTGAGCAGATATCTGTTTAAAAGAGAGGTAAAAGAATTATCCTTGGACAAGAAACCATGTGAGGGAGGGGAAGAAAAGGGAATGTGTATGTGTGGGGAGTGTGTATGTAGAAACTGGAGGAGTCCCTGCCTGATGGGTCAACAGTGCCCTCCTCTTACTGTGGGAGAGGAAACGGCAGGATGCCTCTCTCCCACCCTTCACAACCAGGGCCAGGTCCTATGTTCCAGGCTCCCTCAATTTGATGCTCCCCTGGGACTTTGAATTTGGAACAAGCAGTTTGTTCTTGGCAACCGCAGCGATGTTCTGTTGAGAAGGGAGCAGTGCCTGGTGTCACAGTGTACCTCCCAACTGTCATGGCTAGAAGATGACTTTGTATATTTCCTTTTTTGTTCCCTGGAGCTGCCTTGGTTCCAGATAATTTTCTAAGTCTGGGATTCAGGCCAATATTGTTAACGCTCCACTATCCTTTTGTTATAATTGTCAGTGTCAGTTTCTGTCCCCTGTAACCAAGAGCCCTGACTGTTACTTGGGGTGGGCTTCAGAACTAAGCACAGGTTTTAATCTCAGCCCTGGTACTGGTACTTTGTAGCTTTGAACAAGATACTTAAGAATTTTAAGTTCCCATTTCTCTCATTTTGTAAAACAAAAATAAGAATATACATCTTATAGACTTGTTAGAATCAGATGATACAATAAATATAAAATGTCCTCAATAATACCTGAATTTTCTAAGATCTTGATGGAGAAGATTTGTTCTCTTACAAAGTGCTTTTAGAATCTAATATGACCTTCACAGAGGGCAGTGTGGCGATCCTCATTTTATAGGTTTGGAAACTGAGGTTCAGGGAAGCAAAGTGACACCCTCGAGCTCACACAAGGAATGAGTAAATCTGAGGTGTAAGTCTAGGTTTTCTGATTCATGGTCCAGCTTTGCTAGAGCCCTGGCTTGTAGATAAATATGAGTTTCATTGGCTATTCATGGAAACCTTTGGGGAAAGGTAATGTGGGGACAGGAATTTGGAACTTATGAGCAGCAAGATGCATTTTGATCCTGTAATCATAGTGAAGAAGAGGGGAGTGAAGACTGGTATACACAGCTCAAGGGGAAAGAGGAGCTGGGTAGAGGGTAGTGCACAGAGAAGGAGAGAATCAGAGTCTTCACAGGCTCTATGATGAGCCCTGATCTACTCAGCAGACTTATCTACATCATCGAATTGATGGATGTTTTTAAAGCATTTGTTTCATTCAAAAAAGTAGACATAAATAAATAGAATAACATCAATAATATCTTTTATTAAATATACTGTATTATGGTTTTCACTAATTACCATTAATCCTCTAAATGGTAATGTTCCAGAAATGGAAGAACATTATACTAATTTCTAAAATCATCCCATAAAGATGAAGGCATTTACTGATTTTTAGTATATTTTTCTATTGATCACTGGAAAAAAATTAATAGCTTTTCTGATCCCTGTAAGTGCACAATTAAAATGCTAAAAAATATCCAGCAATACTAGTAATGTAAAGCTATTTCCTGATATAAAGGAATAGGAAATGCATAATACTGGGGAGCAGTTTGGATTTTTTTTTTTGCAAGATTGAGGAGTATGAACGAGCTCTGTGCCTGATGGTCCACTCAGCTCTAGGTCCTAAGTTAAGTCTGAGCACATTATTTGAGAATGACTTTGGAGGTCAATCAACACAGACGAGAGAATGTAAAACCTTACATGCTGCTTTGCACAGTCTCCTTGATATAGTTTCTTTATGATAGTGAAAAAGACATCATTTGGGTAATTCTTTTTTCTTTTACTATATTTTTTGGTGGGAAATTTACTTTCATATATATTTTAATATAAAATATAAATATACTTTTATGGAAATGTATTACTACCAGGTTAGTTTCATCAAAATTTATGATCTTTGGCTTTAGTATAAGGCCAAAAGAGAGCTGCTTTGATAACCTTAAAGCATAATCCAGGAATGTCAACAACGCTATGACCTTTTAAAGACAAATCCAGCAACCAGAACTTCATCGTTTTCTTCAATAAAGTTATTACTGCCTGAGCAGATGCTTGGTGTAATCTGGCCTTTTGACCTCAATTCTGCTTTTTCCAGCCCCTCCAAAGGGCTTGGCCTTCTGGGCTGTACCAAACGGATTTTCCTCTGACTGTTTGATCTGCCACTTCTGGTCCTGTCAGTGCCTCGGAGCTTCTCTGGTAGGACTAATAGGCAACACATTCAATTACATTGTTAAAATGTGTTTGTTTGCGAAGTAGAAGGAAAGAATATACACCGAAGTGTCAGCATACGTTATTCCTGGATGGTGACATTTTAAAAATTTTCTGTCTTAGGCTCTTTTCATTTTCTAAAATTTCAGCAGTAACATTAGTTTTAAAATAAAAATGTCTTTCCTTTACAATAAACATTATTTAAAAACAAAAGTTCACTCTCGTTTGCTGGGTTTTTCTTTTTTCCTTCAATCTAAATTGACATTGCTTTTTAGGCATATACTGAACACTCAGCACTCCTCACTCTGGATGGTTATGTAGGCAACAGAAGGTAAAGTCACTTCCTTTGGGATTTTGCAATATGCAGAGATTCTACTTTTGCCTCTCAAACCTGAAAACAGAGCTCATTTTATTTCGCAAAAAAATACCCAGTTAATCACTACTTTTTACTAGATACAGCTCAACTATGGGAATTATTTTACTAAGCATAGCTCCTATTAATAGGAAAGTAGAAATTTTTAAAAAGAAATGAATAGAATGATTTCTTGGAAAGGAATATGAAACAGTGAAATACCTTTTGAAACAAAGTTGATTTTAAGATCAAATGCAAGTTATTTGAAAACAATACTAATGTTTATTATAATTCGGTGAAGGACAAGTTATAAGAACATTTAAACAACAGATAACTTAATCTTAAACTGAATCAAGATGAATGAAAAATAAAAATAAATTGATGTCAAGAAGCTTTATTAGGAAACCATGGAGAAATGTGTGTGCCCATATCTCTGACAGATTTTGCACTTTAACCACTCTAATAAATGGTTTCTGTTGAGGGAATATAATTAAAAACAAATCTCTTCACGACCCAGAAAACCTCTCTACAAAGAAAACAATGTTGTTATTGAATAAGCATTAAACTGGAATGTGATGCATATGTCAGGCAATCAGCTAAAGAGATGTCAAAGGCAAAAAGGAAATCCCACTCACTTACAGCTGAGTGGATGCCACCCATGACATTTGATGGGGTTTTCCATTTGAAGTCACGGTGTAGGTGAAGTTAGGAGCATCTCCTCCTAGGAAACAGGATAGGACGCTCCTTCCTGATGATTGCATTTCATAGAGCTGGCTCCCAGGTCCTTAAGAAAACATTCCGGAGTTGCAACACTGGCAAGAGGCTTAGTTTGTCATTAAAAGGACTTACATGTGTTTGAAAAAGGACAGAGAAAGAGATTCTGAAAGAAAAGGGAAAGGGAGGGTCTTTCCCCTTATTTCTAACAAGCATTGAGCCTCTTATTTGACCTTACAACAAACTGTGGGGAACTTATCAATTCAATTTGTGTCAGATAATGAGGGGGAAAAGTAATAGAGCAAATATTACAGTTTTTTCCGTTTTGGCAAAATAGCAGAAATATACTCTTTTCTGATTGCCTAGGTTTTTAAACCGAGGCACTATTAACATTTTGGGGGCCAGGTAATTCTTTATGGCGGGGGCTCTCCTGTGCATTGTCAGGTATTTAGCGGCATCTCTGGCCTCTATCCACTAGATGCTAGTAGGAACATCCCCAACATAATGTCTCCAGACATTATTAAATGACCCCAGTGGGGTGCGGGTGGGAATTGCCTTCCATTGAAAAGCACTGGCCTAGGCAAATTATCAAATCACACAATCCAGACAGATTTTGGGCTGGGATGCCAATAAACCTTCTGCTCTCACTGCGTGAGCCACGCCTGTCTGATGCAGGCTGCAGGGATGCTTGCTGGTGCAGGACCGAACACTCATTCTCAGAGGAGCTTTCAGTCAGTCCTCTTAGTGGAAGGCATCTCTGTTTGTACCAGCCCAGCAGCCGGTCTCCTTTGCATTTATTTGTATTTTTTTGGTAACACCTTGGTTATCTTTCTCAGTTCATTGTAGCTCCAGAGGTTGTCTTGTAAACAAGGCCTTGTCAATCACCACAATCCATCTTTCTAGCCATCCTGAAAAGGATGAAAGAAAATTTCTTTTTGGATGGTTTTGCTTCAAAGTGAGGATATGATCCTGCAGGCAGTCATCTGGCCACCATCACGGGGGAGCCTAACTTAGAATAGGAGGAATTTGGGGAGAAGCAGAATTCCATAAAGGAAAACAGTATCCTGGGGAGAAAATCTGAGTCCTGGATCTAGCCATGCCTGAAGGCATGGCTTCTAAATTGTTTGTTAATGTGAGACATCAAAGTCATGATGGGAAATTTAGCATGCTACTGGCACACAGCACTCACAGGCTCCATACTTTCCTTTCTTTCCAAATGGATCTGGGAGGTGAAGGTGGAAGAGCTTTGTGCTCCTAACATCCTCTTCTAATCTCCATCAGCACTCTGCATCCACCTCTGCTCTGAAGTTTCTCTCCTCATCACCTATACTATTGTTATTTATGAGGATGCCTTCTCTCTGCTAAGCTACATGTTTCTTAAGGACCAGAACTCTATCACATTCACCCTTATATCCTCTGCAGCACACAGCTGACCCTCGATAGAAAATGTTAACCTAAAAATAAAAAGCCAAATGAGAGGCAACAGGTGTTTATTTAGAATCAAAGAATTGCAGTTATGGAAGCATGAATTCAGGCAGAACTCCAAATAGTGTCCTGATTACAGGGTAAAGGCAAAGTTTTTATGAAAAGAGCAAAAAATAATTATGTGAAAGGAAGAAAGAATTTCTTTGGGTGTTGATAAGCTGAGGTACTCTTGGCTACACATGATTGGTTACTGATTCTATCTTCAGATAGTCAGGTCCACAATCATCAGTCCTGTTGACTTCACAAACAGTTGTTTGTAAGACAATGTTGGTCTGGCCTGGTCCAAAGGTCAAGCCTAGCCCAAACAGTCCAAAGTTTCAAGGAGCAAGATGTGCACGGCAATTTTTCTGGAATCTGCTTCTATTTTGAAATGTTTCTGCTTGTGTCAACTTTCTCAAGTATGAGTTGTATGAAGCAACCCTGTGATCTACATTTGTCTTAAATTGAAGTCCTTCTGGTTTCTACAGTAAGGTGAGAGTAAGAGTTTCAGCAGTTGTTCAGATTCTAGAAGCTGGGCCTGTTTATTTTCCCGTAACTGGATTCCATCTTTCCTTTCTTTTTTTTTCTTTGGTTATAGTTACGGACATATACGATGGCCAAACAGCTCAATTGTCCCTTCGTCAATGCTTTTTGAATTCCTACTGTCCTCGAAGCACCAGTAGATGTGCTGTTCCTGTGAAGAGCTCAAAGCTGGCTGGCAACAGGAAACCTGATAGTGCTGGGGAGGGACGACCTGGGACTATCTGCCTTATCAGAGAGCGTGCGGTTTGGAACACAGAGCCCATCTTGGTCAGTTGAGGGAATATTACATAGGGAACTTCTTACAAAAGTGTTGAAAGAGTTTGAAAAGTCAAACAAAGGACACGGAGCAACAGTGAAAAGCCGCTATTACCCACAGGGCTAGAGAGATCAGGAAGAAGGCGGTATCAGGAGCCAGGAGCCAGGACCACCATCACCCACGTGAACTAACCATACTGGAGGCTGCCAGAAGAGCGGAGGCTGCAGAGGGTGTCTTGCAGAAGCTGGAAGCTTAGAGCATGTGGCCAGAGATGTCGCCCAATCTCCTGCCAGTGGCTCGCATTGGCTGGTTGAAGAAGTTTCCTCTACCCTCTTAGGTTCAGTACCTGGAAGCCTACAAATTTAACTGACCAAAGATTAATAGGAGAAAAGACAGGGTTAGTTCATGTGTGCAATGTGCTCAGTGATGAGTAACTTGAAGGGGTGGTTAGAATTTGGGGGCTTATAGACCTAGTTTAGTAGGCGAAGGGACTAGAGAGAAAAGGCTTCTATTGGAAGAATAAATTGGTTTCTTTCAGAAAGACAAATGGTTTTTACTAGAGCAAACAGGAGATGAGGAAGTTTGGGTAATGTCTGTTCCCACAGGTGTGAGTGGTCTTTCCGTGTGAGATGCCCCTGAGGGGCATATCTGTTAGGCTTACTCTTGAGCTCTCTCCTGGGAGCAGACCCACCCAGAAGGGGGTTCATGACAGCTTCATTTCTCTGCTTTTTGTCAGATAAAAGAAAGCTCTGAGAGGGCTTCACTTTGCATCTGTTGAATCTCAAACATCTTCATTAATAATCATTACACCAACTCTGGGGTTCCAAGTGGGTCCTGATGGAGTTTCAGAACATGCTACCCTAAAATATGGCGCCTTAGCATATTGAATGTTTTAAGCTGAAGGAGTTTGAGAAAACAACAGAAGCAGGAAGGTCACCCTGACCACCCCTTCCTGAAACAGGTCATAAAACTCTGAAGTGAGGGGCGCCCTTCTGTACCAGGAGGAAAGGAGCATCCTTAGCTCTGAAGACAAAGGGACAGCCAAGAAGAATCTAAACAAGCATTTCTTGCTAAGTTTCTTGTTTACCACACTTACTTCGTACTCCTTAACCTCTCACATTTCTACACAACTGTCTACTCTTCATCAGACCTAGTAGAGACCAGCCACGGCACCTGTTACCAAGAGTGGGATTTAAGTTCTCATTCAACGGAGATCACTGTAGTTCCCCATGAAGAGCAGAAATCCGGAGTAGGATTCTTTGGTTTTAGCCTGCTTCATGGTGTGTATCAGACAGAGGAACCCAATCGATCACTATTTATGAATGAAACCACTAGCCATTATGAGTCAGTAACATGCTAATTGTGTATTTGGAATGAGTAATGGAAAAGACTCAATCTCTGCTGAATTGACAAGAAAGAAGTTTCAGCAGCATCTGCTAGAAGCTGCTCATTCAGCAGGAAAAGATAACAAAAAGGGTCACATCATAGCCAGCCTCCACCTGAAGTGTGCACCGCCCTCCAGGAGCAGAAGGGCAGACTCAGCCATTGCCGAGTTGTTCTGTGTGTGGTACTTTTTAGTGAGGCATCACGTCATTCTTACCTTTTTCTAATTGTGGATTTCCTTTTCTGTTTCTCTCAAGGACTTCCAGCTTCCCCGGCAAGAACACATGTTCCTATAACCCAACATCTTGGCAAAGGTGAGTCTTTTTGGCAGCAGGGCTATTAACGATAGTAGGTGCTGGCATAAATCTAGGAAGCCAGGGCATAGGGGGAGGCAGTGACCCAATTACTGGCAGCTGCTAGAGCCTCGTTTCTCTGCATGTTAGTTTCCCCAGCAGAGTGGCACAGATACCACCATCATTAACATTTAATTTAGATTTAGTATGTCTGCACAGGCCGGATCAACTAAAGTGCCTATAAAAGTCCAAGCCCCCTTGAGGTCATTCTCAACTGCACCTGCTCAGGCCTAAGTGATGGGTAGAGGCAGCTTTTCAAGGTCGTTCCAGTTGCTAAAGCCTTCTGCAGTCTTGCAAGATGAATTTAAAAGCTGGAAGAACTTATGCCAAACCCTCCTTCCTATTCCCTGTTGATCATGCTGAGAAAAAGAACCAAGAACTGAAATTAAAGGCAAATGAGTAGGTTTTATAATCAAATATCAGTCTTAGTGTGGCATTTTTAAAAGTGAGCTAAGTGGTGTATTTTAAACAAAACACCGGAAAGTGACAAAGATTCTCTTCTTGACCAAACTTAGGCAGCCTTCTCTGAGCCCTCTTTTAACTAGGCTTAACTTTGGCTTATAAAAAAGCAGACTCTTAGCACAAATGATTTAACCCACTCTCCCCTAAAACCTCCACTAAAAGAACTTGAACAAAAACACTAACACAGTTTCTAACAGCTCAAGGCCGTACCCTAGCATGACCCCAGCCTGCGTTAAAGTGTCTGCCTGGGAAAAGTGCTAGGAACATATTGTTTGTTCCAGCCCAAACCTGATAATACAGGGGACCCCAAACCCCTGGGCTGCAGACTAGTACCTGTCCGTGGCCTGTTAGGAACTGGGCTCCACAGCAGGAGTTGAGTAGAGGGCCAGCTAGTGAAGCTCCACCTGTATGTGCAGCTGTTCCCCAGCGCTGGCGTTACGGCCTCAGCTCCACTCAGATCATCGGGCATTAGAGTCTCATAAGAGACTAAAAAAGCTTAGGGGTCCTTGTGGTAACAGACAGAAAGGCTCCTGAACCCCCACCCCACCTCTGTGAGAAGTTACTTTAGAAAGCTTGTAGTTGTAAATACTTTCTCCCCTGCTTTGAGAAACAGATAGATCTGCCTTCTCAGGAGTTTGAGAGCCTCTTTTTGAAAGCACACATTCAGAAAAAACCTCCTGCTCTCCCTCCCAGGCTGTGGGCTCCTTGATCTAACTTGTACCTCTCTCTCTCTCCATAAATAGACTAGAAGTTTGCTTCTCCTCTAGATATGCACCTATTAACAAGCCCCATCTCTATGAGAGCCCTCACTTGTTCCTTCATCCTCCCTTTAGAACACCCATCACCTCTGCACTAATCAGAGTTGAGTTCAATTCACTATGGACTCCCTTCCCATTGCAATGGTTAATTACTGAATAATGTTACCCTTACCAGTTTAACTAGTGTCCGGCTTATATTTGACAAAGGTCAGATCTATGTTTTGTATTTTCCCCAGGAAGCGTTTATTTAGACAGACATCACAGTGCCGACAAAGTCAAGGTTATGAACTTCATCTCCATATGGTTGTGTACACCTCTGTTAGGTGTTTCACAAATGCCTTTCATTAATCACAAGGGACGCCAGATGAGAAAGTAGATTGCTCAGCACAAACCATTTGCTGCTGCTTCTTTTAGTTTCTCATCACTGCTTTAAGAAACTCAAATGCCCAGATGGTATGGCTTATGGCCTTCACTTTGTGGAGAGCCTTCATGTCATGGTGCATGTTCTCCCTCCCCCAAACACCCTTCTCTCTCTTTGTCCTGTCCTTTTAGCATCTGGTTCCTCGTCTTCCTCTTCCACCAGTTCCTTCTCCACCTCCCACTTCTTTCTTTCTAGTACCTTTAAACATTTATCGTCTGTACATCGTGTTTCATTTTGTTACCACCAGTGGCTCATGGTTCATGTATTTATGCTTTACTACTCCTAAAAGAAACAAGACCAAAATATATTCACCTCTTTTGGTAACGTCAGGCTAAGTACGTTAAAACTATTCATTAAATGCATTAAAATATTTTGTTGTACTGTCGAATGGTTTTGACAAATTCCAGCAAAATGTCGAATTGCTTCATCATTTCTAGGATTGGCAGCAGTCTACGTTTTTATAACTTTTTAAAGAGCTTACAAAATTTATATAGACTAAAAACCAGTGTTATTATACTTTGTATAGAGTGAATAATCTGTTGCCTGTGGGTTTTTTTTTTTTTTTTTACAATTTTGTGTGTGATCATACAGAAATATATTTTACCATAAAGGAAAAATCATTTAAGTCTAGCATTATACTTCCCCCTGATGCTTCAGTGCAGTCAGATGACATCATCAAAAATTCCACATTCAAATGTTTTCATTTACCTAAAATTTAATTTTGTTTAAGGAGACAAGTAGAAATTCAAGCTTAATATTTTACTAAACATGAGGTAGCCATTTGTTCCAACTCCATTCACTGAGTTATCCCTCAGTTCCGCAGTCACTAACTAAAATGTTAATGTTACTGTGTGGGGTGATTTTCGAACCCCGGTGTTGCCCCAGCGGCATGGGGCGGGGGCGTGTGTGGTGAACAACACGGAAGTGCAATGAGCATTTTCCCTTGGTCCTTCCCCGCTGATGCAGCGAGAATGACAGGTCAGCCAGATTTAGAAAAAGTAAGTTTTATTAAAAGTACATTTTAGGAGGAGACAGGCACCCTAAGGAAGTTTTGCAGCCCTCTGGACTTTGGGAGGTGAAGAGACAGTACACTCCAAGGGAGGAGTGGGTTTTCAAAGGGAAGAGAGCTGTAACAACCCATAAGTGGGAAGGTTTGTTTATATTTGGGCCACGATAGGAGGTCCTAGATGATCCGTGTGTGAGGCCACCTCGACTGACAGCTGGCTGCTACCTAATGCTTAGCCCTATGGCACATGTGCTTACCCAGGATTCAGTCCGTTCTAATTAGATCATGAACTTCGGGCATGTCATGAAACTATGATGGTATAATGAAGGCTGAGGTTGTGGGTAGGTTGCGGTAGTACCTTCTGTGCATGCATTTGTGGCTGGTTTAGCCAGCAGATTTTATGGCTTAGGATTTGTGCTCTAGGATTTGGGTAATTTATAACCCTAAAAGGGAGGTGTTTCTGGGAGGTCCTTAAGGAAGGTCTTCAAGAGACGTTTCTATGGTTACAGACCTGGGCCTTGGCTCCTGTCGCTCAAGCCTGACCTAACTACCCCAGCGTTATGTATACCAGTTATTGATTTTTTCTGCCTGGAGTTGGCAGTAGAGAGCTTTTGTTTTGATCTTGAAAGCTGTAAGGAAGGAAGTCTAGAGCTGCCTGGCCAAGAGGTGGCAAGTCCTGATGTTCAGTCTCTGGTTCTAGTTGCCCTAAGGCCAGTTCCACCCTGCTGTGGTCTGAGAATGTAGCCATGAAACATTCTTTTTGTTTAGGCCAGATATTCTTGTGGCTTCTATCACTTCCAACTGAAATAGCATGTTTTGTTATATATTTAAAACTCTTAAATGTATTTGATTATATTTTTATTTCCTGTTCCCACTAATCTACTTTTCTCTCTTTCTTCTAAGAGCTGCACCATTTTTTTTCTTTACATTTTAATATCTTTTAGGACTAATTCTCATCATTACACTTGATACAGCCTTTTGATTGAATTGACCTAGAGAAACATTGATTGGGGGTGATGGGAGACTGTCCTGGACTGCAGATACAGGTGTTCTAGTTTCTGTAAAGTCCCTCCTCCACGCAACCTTGCCATCTCTATCATCATTAAAAAAATTAAATTAGGATTACTAATCAGTATCTTATAAATTAGTTAGCAAGAATTAGGGCTCGCTTAACAGCCTTTAACTTTACTTTGGGCAAACTACTAAAACTGGGGTTTCTAGATTTAAAAAAAAAACAACTGAAGACTGCACTTATGGACCGCTGTGAGCACACCTCAGTGGCTGGGCCCAAGCGGCCAGCAGCTAGCCTCCTGCTCTTTTAAGTCTTTTTAAGCTGCAGCAAATGAAATATGTGCAGCGAAACCCAAGGTTCTACTAAAACATTAGGATGCCATACTTTGACTAATATGAAGGGGTGAAAGTGTAAATGAAGAGATGTAATGCTAGGGCTAAAATCAAGGCCAGATGAAAAGAACACATCTGAAGTGATAAAGTGGGCAAATTCTACCAAGACAATATTGTAAAATGGTAAAGTGCAGACTTTAGGTTGGGCCACCTGAGTCCTGAATCCCCTGCCCTGCAAACTAACTAGTGCATGACCTTGGGCAAAGTTAATTTCTGTGTCTCAGTTTACTCACCTGTAAAATGGAAATAATAACAGTATCTGCCTGATTGTGTTGTTGTAAGGAATAAAGTAGTCATATAAAGCATTTACAGCAGCGCCTGGACTATAGAAAACTACTAGGCAATAGCAAATAACTGCTACATTATAATGGTCTAAAATATTAAGGAACAAAGGACTTAGACTGTAGATTTGCAACGTTCCAATGGATGTCTCCAACAGGTGAGCAAAAGTTTAACTGAACATGTTCAGTATTTATAGAGATTGCTAAGTAAGTACCCCTTTTCCTGCAGACAACCAGTCATCTACATTTGGACGACAAAATCTGAAAAGGGGAGTTGGGAGAGGCAATATTTGTGTTTAAAGAAAACTTTTTAAAATTGTTAATTTGCAGAGCAGTCATTTCTTCTCAGAGGTTCCTACTCTGTGTAGTGAACTGTGGTAGGTGCTATATGGCACACAAAGATGATAAAAAACCTCTTGGCTCTCTATATTTCAAACTAGTAGCATTAAAAAAGACATGGGTGTAAATGAAGGGCTCCCGATACATACAGGAGGAAGAGAACCTATGTGTGGGATAAAGGATGAGGATGAACTTGGACAGTTTCATAGAGGAGATGGTATTTAAGCGTTTTTAGTTAACACTTGACATATACAGTAATTTTAAAGACTATTTTCCAATGCATTGGGAATAGAATAAAGTAGGGAAAGAAAGGATTTGGAAACTGTAGGGAAAATTCTGGAATTTCAAATAGTCCCAGTTTGATGAAAGAAATGGGCAAGAGAATAATGAAAGATCTGGCTGCAAAGGTAGGCTGCAGAGATGCTGAGGAAGTTGGATTTCATTTTGTGGTGGACATTAGATGTTTGAGCAGAGAAATAATGTGTAAGTTTAGGAAGATGTATTGGTACTGGAAGGATCCTGAAATTATGAGTCAGGGGCATACAACCAATCACCATCCACAGTTCTAAATGTATACTTAAAATTTATTTTTTTCATTTATAAAATTATAGGAAATCTTTAATAAAGCATACGTACAATAAAATAATTCATATTTGAAGATTCTTATCGACAGCTTCATGCCTTTTTACTAGGAGAACAACAATACCAGGGAAATCAGAAAGGTAATCTCAGTAGCTCTTCTACTTCTTCTTGCAAAGCCTCTGCTTTTTCAATGCAAGAGCATCTAGAATAAAAAAATCAAGACATGAGAGCAAAATATGCATTGCTAGAGAATTGCTAACATTTCAACCACTTGAATCCTTACACATCAGCAATCTAGACATTAAAACGAATAATGAGATTGAAAAATGGCCACTTCAGAACAAGTGATTACAGTAAATGAAGCTGAAGCATTTAGTTAAAGCCATTTTAAGCTGATTGCCACATTTAGTATACCAAAAAATAAAGAACTTTAATATCTCAAAGATGTTTTTATTGAAGACTAGGCACTTAAAAAATTAACTTTTAATCTATAAAAATCTAAGATGATTTTGCAAAAATTTAATTAGTTCTTAAAAAATGTTATCCTTTATAATTACATTTTTTATTCCTCAAAATTTAGTATGCTATCTTTTAAAAAACCTATCACCATTTCAGAGTTTTATTTAAGCTCTTAAAATTAACATGGTTAATTTTAAAAGAAACATAATGAGCAAAGAAAGTGTTTCTAAGGGTGGCACATGGTAGATGCAAACGAATATTTGCTAAACAATGCTTTTTCTCCTTTTAAAAACCAGAAATAAAATGTTGATATTTGTTGCAGCTGGGTTTTGTGCATATTGGGTTGAAGTATTTGTACTACTTCTGTTACAAAATTTTTATAATAAAGTTTAGCAAAATCACATGGAGAAAAAAAGGATACAAAGTGAAAGTGAAAAACCTACTTTACCAAGTTTGATATAAAGTATTTGTATATATAGCATTAGATATAACTATATGAAAGACTAAAAATGTAATTCTGTAAACTTTCTAGCAGCTGAGGTAATGGTGACCATGTAAAATGAATCTTACAACACATCCTCTAAAAAAAAAAAAGATACAACAAACAAACCTCACAAAACTCGTGTATCAGCATTACTAAGAATACAGAGAACACCATCAACCTCAAATTACTTGTAGTTAAAACATCCACCAATTTCCAGCTGAGCCATTTCTCAAGCTCCCAACTCCAAGTATTTGCACAGATCAAGGTGGGGTTTGAGAAAAAATTACATGAAAAGAGAAGAGGAAAACAGAGGGTTTTAGATGAAATAAAAACATCTCTAGAGAGAAAGGCTACCCTAAGTAACAAAGTACTGAGAAGAATCCTGGTATGTTAAAGCATTGTTTGTAGAAAAGAACTTAAAATGTGTGGAAGGAAATCTTGGAAAGGGAATATTTCTAAAGGAGAGAAAGGGTAAAAAGGAGAGGTGTTCTTTTGGTAGCTGAGCAGTTATGGAAAAAAAGGAGGGGGCGGGGCAAAATTAGGAGCCTGTAGGAAAATTAAGGAAATTTTAAAGTCAAAGAACACAACTCTTCCTGTAGTTCCTCTCCCACCTTCAAGCTGTCCATTAAAGAAACGACACACTTTGCCACACTGACGGAAAGAGAGACTCTGAACTAAGATTCCCATAAACCACTCCAGATGGCCCAATCCCACCTAAGATGCAGCAAGTGTAAGCAGTTCTCATTATATAAGACTACTCTACAAAAAATAAAAATAAAAAAAAAAATAAAACAGAAAAAATGACAATCGAAGCATTTCAGCTCATAAAAATTTCCTTCCCTGAAAGCAAACCATGAAGCAGAAAAGTGTATGTAACATGATGCTCCAAACAAAATTAGTCTCAAATAAACATTTGGAGACATGGGGGAAAAACACATCCTGAATAAGAAGTTCAAAAATTAAGAACAGAAATGGACCAAAAACAGAAAAAAAATAAACAAAAAGTTGAGTAAGCTCAGGAAAAGAAACAGCAGAAAAAGGCAGAATTTTTAGCAAAAAATAAAAACAAAATGTGAGGTGTCCAAGGAAGCATAGATTTAAAATAAAACTAATTAGGGACAGGGGGGTGGGAAGCAGGAAAACAATCAAAGTTCATGAAAATGAGATAAAGAAAGAAGTAAAAAAGAATCAGAGATACTGAAATGGAAGATGGGCAAAGAAGATCCACGTACACATAATTGAAGTTGCTAAAAAAAAAATCAAGCAATAGATCAGAATATTTTTAAAACTACAAACCTAAGGAAACCTTCCAGAAATAAAAGAAAAATGAAGCCATACCCTAGAAAAACTATTTAAATTTAAAGCTAAAAAAAAATAGGTTCATGTCTTATATTTTCAAAAAAATAGAACAACAAAAACAACAACAAAAAAACCCAACCTATAAGGACTGGGCTGGGGAACTAAATTGAATACAGACAGAATTTGTGGTTCATAACTACACTGGAAGCAGATTTTTTTTTTTTTAAAAAAAGTAACACTTGAACATATCATTTTGATTATATATCCTCAGATTAAAAACAAAAAGGCTGTAAATAAATACTGAATTCTAGTTAGTAAGCTCCCCACCCCCTTTCCCTGCCAGTTACTACTGAATGAATCCTCTAGTGTGGGACTAGTGTGGAGGATGAAAGATAACTGGAGAGCCTTTGATACCTCAATTGACAAATCTAATTCTTCTCTTGAACTGTGCTGGCCTTGGTGATTTCCTTGTAACTAATAAAATGCAATGGAAATGATATCGCATGATTTCCAGGGCTCTGTTGAAGAGAAGCCTTGCAAATTTTCTGTCTTTGGTTTCTTGGAATAGACCATTCCAAGATCTTTTGAATGCTCACCTTCAAATCTCAGCTACCCATGCTGCAAGAAACCCAAGCAAGGACTCCTCCCTTCACAAGACGGGGTCTCTGCTGCAATCTGGGCGGGTCCTCAACCTAGTCCCGGGAGAAAGAAGGTTCGGGCTCCGCTCTCGCAGCTTTACTTTCTGCTGCTATTGTAGCGAGCTGCGGTCACTGGAATGTGTCTCATGAGGCAGAACTCCCATTATTGTCCCAGTTGCTTAGAAAATATGCCATCAGCTGAGGCCAAACTAAAAAAGCACAGATGTGCCAACTGTTTGCCTGTCCTGGCTGTATGTACACCTTCCCCACTCAGGCAACAAGCATCTCCATGCAGCCAAGTCCACCATGAAGAGGCCTATTACTCTGGACATCTAGAGATGTGGGCACGGCAGACAAATGTTGTGGGGTTGGCAGGAACCTGAAAATCCTCACACTCGGCGGATGAACAAACTGATTGATATTACCAGCAGCTTGCTCAGAAAGAGAGGGTTGAGCGAGGTCGTAAGAAACTGGCATGGCGCAGAAACTATCTGCCTTTGGCTTTTTTCCGACAAATATGGTCATGGAACCAGGTTTCAGCGACCACGAGCTGGTGCAACCTCAGTACCCCTTGCCAGACTTTTCCTTAAAGAATGAGAGGACCAGAAAGAGATAAAGATTGAGCCAGCTCAGGCTATAGATGAAGTGGAACCTCTACTCAAAGACTATTTACAAGACCAGTAAATTTTAACAGAGGTGACCAACCTTCAGCAAGGCCTCTAACAGCCTGCCTTCCAACCAATCTGTGCATCCCAGCTCTATCCTTGCCACAAACATTTGATCCAATGGTCCCTGCCCTGCCGGAAATATGAACGTAATGTGAGCAAGCCAGAGTTTAATCTAACATCTATCAAATTCAAAAATCCAACTGGTTGCTGTCAATTTATTCCAGAAGTGGGGATCATGTCAATTCCCAACCTTCACTACATGAAGGAGAGCCAGGTCTCCTGACTCTTTATGAACTCAGTGGAAAACCTCACCATGTGACCCTGCTGGAGTGTGATGAGGGAGACCCTGATAATATCAATAGCCTTGCTAGGTGGTTATGCCTCCCAAAGAGCTTCATTTTAGCGGCAAGGACGCAGCAGCACAGTATAATGAGCTGGCAGAACCCCAGGACTTTCAGGATGATCCTGACATTATAACCTTTAGAAAGGTCAACAAAATGGGATATTTCATCAAAGTGAGCCAAAACGTGAGGAGGGCAAAGTGACAATGTGCTTTAAGATGAAGCATGCTTTTAAAACCTGGCAGCTCCATCCGCCCCATTAAAGAAGGTGACCAGGCACGGAAGTCATCTGGCTCACCAGCATGTGGAACTGAGCTTGGGTCCCCTTCTTCCTTAAAAGGTTCTATTGTTGAGCATATTCCAACTTCTACTGTTGGACAGTATCACCCACAAACTTGTGTTTACAAATGTGGAAGCTGCTGCTTCATTAGGCCTTGTTTATAATGATGTGTCCATGCACTACTAAATCCTATTTCTAGGTAGGTGGGGGCATAAGCAAGGCATTAGGAACCCTAGGTAACTGCTATTCCTCCTGCTCTCACTTCTGTTAACACAAGTATATCTGTGTCTCCCTCACTGACCCTGTACGTTAAATATCAACAGCAGTTTTACCCGAAGGGATCGCTATTCCTTGGAGTGGCATTAGATTTACCACCTGAGGAAACTCTGACATACTATCTCCTGATCTGATTCACAAAGGATCACAATCTCACAAATAAAACTTAAAATGATACCTAAAGGTAAGACCTGCTAGCCATGGTTCAGCATTGGTCTCAATGTACCAACGTTTTCTGCATTTCCATTAGATATAACCTGACAGTCTGTAAACATATCTTTTCTCTTGCCATCATGGCTCCCATCTTGCCATAGATTTTCCATTTGACAGAAAACACAGAATTGCCACATTGTCTTTAGTTTTGTGATGAGTGGAAGAACTTGTGTAATTCTTAAAGCACTTTGATTTGCCTTCCTTCTAAGTGAATATAGGATACTTATTGACTGCTCTTAAATTTTTTCCCAGTAGAATATGGAACTTTTAAAAATTTAAGAGGCAAGTGCTTATATGTCATGTCAAGGGAGTAACAAATTCCATTCATTTTAAATGTTGCCACAATATCCAGGGATTAATGCTGATGCGGGGAGGCAATCTTTAAATGTCTTACTCCCTACCCCTTTCTCTGCTCTGCCTCTTTTGACTCAGTAGATTGTTCTGTGTATTTGGGACTTGTAAAGAGCCCAAATAAAACCTGGCAGACAAGTTCACTTCTGGAATATGCAGGAAACATTTAAAGGTTAGATTTTTAGCATGATCTGAACTAATGTTCTTTCCGTTGACTTTAAGAAGAAATTAAGTTATAATCTCTTGAATCCAAAACTGGATATTAAGAAAAGAACCTTTCTTGAGTTTGACTTTTATCATATGGTATGTCAAATAAGACCATTTTGATTGTAACCATAAAATAGCTCAGCAAGTAACCCAGAGCACTTGCCTCTAGCCACATGCTGGTTTTGGTTGATATTCAGAGCTAGATCATTAACCTTAATTTCTGTGATGTTTTCTAAAATGAGACTTGACAAGTAGACAACCAGCTATACTACATTGTCTATAAAAGCACTGTAGCAGTAGCCAACAGACTTCTGGTAAAAAGAAATTTCCTGTTTATCCTGGTTTTGTTTTTAAGCTCAAGCCTTTACTTAAAACAAAAAAAAATAAGATATATAGTAATGTAGAATACAGACAGGACATAGTATCTTGTCAGCTCCCCCTGAAAGATAAGAATATTTAGGAAGCTCTTGAAAGACACTAAGTTGTACTCTTAAGGTCAAGCAAATTTTATGAAACAATGTTCTAACAGAGTAATACATATGCTGCAGTGTAAGAAAAATACTCATATCTCTAATATTATGACAGTAATAAGTAAGGTTTAGCCTTTAGGGTGGGGGCAGGGATTGTGTAATGACAAATATGCAGACTGTAGAAATAAACAGTTTAATTTGTTGTGACTCCAGAGTGTTTAAATTAACTTTTATTTCACTACCTGCTAGAGCCTACTGTGAAGCCACTCCTCCATATCGCCAGTGAAGGAAACTGGCATCAAAGTAGAGAATAGCTTCCTATGTTTGCACATCTGCATAGACAACACAATTGTGTGCGTGAGTTTATGGCATGTAGCTGGCATTTGTTCCCAAAGGTAATAATGTTGAAGTAATGGGTCTCATCAACCCACTTTGACACAGAAACACAAAAACACTTGATCACAGAATTTTTTTCATCAGAAACCAAATTAACTTGCAGAATAACAGCCATTGGTTGATGTTTCCTCAAGATAGTTTTCAGTGCAAGTCAGTATTCTGTGTTAGTAGATGTGGTTCAACACCTGCAGCTGGTGAATTCAGAATTTTGTTGTTTTTTTATATTAGATCAGGTGCAAAATTTTTAATGCATAGTCAGTGTGCACTACTGCAGGCAAATTAGATGTCATTTAGCACTAGAAACTAATTTTGAAAACTGAAAGCTGTAAGTTTGGATTCATGATTTGATTAGTCCATCAAAATTTTTTGTTCAAAGTGCATATAGATGTAATGGGCTAAGTGTCATACATATTTGTAAAGAAACATCCTTTTTTGGTCCCTTTTGGGAATGAGAGGCACTCCTTGATCTTTATGAATGACAGGTTCCTGTTTTGCTTTATTGCCTAATGTAGTGAAATAAAGCAGACAAAGCTTAAAAAAAAAAAGAAAAGAAAAAAGAAACCCAAGCTACATGGAGATTAAAAATAAAAAAGAACTTTTGAAGCCTTGAACCTCTGAGAAAGTTATGTAGCTATAAACATAGGCCACTGCTTTGGAAAAGAAAAAATGATTCAGATGAGAAAATCCAAAGTGAGAAAGAATCATTCCAGGGAGCAGAACTGGGTCTTAAATAAGGAACGAGCCCCCATATGCCTGGCTGGATTTCAGAATCTGCTTATAGTACCACCTTGTTTTGAACATCACAGTGGTGTATCTCCATAGTTCATGGGTCTTCAAACTGAGAGGAGCCACCATACTTGTAAAATAGCACTCAAGGAGCACCATCCATACCTGGAATTGATTTAAAAGAAGTACTGGACCTCGAGGTTCAGCCTGAGTCTGAGGCCAGAAAGGAATAAATCTGTTAGGGATAAATATATTTTGCATGTGGGAGAGATGTAAATAACGTGTGACCAGAAGCAGACATTAATGATGACTGCAAATCATTTTGGCATTTTCCCTCATGTAGGGGTAGGGGGTCTAATTCCCCTTCCTTTCCATCTGAGCTGATCTTAATGGCTTTCTAGTAATCAATGGTATTAGCAGAAAGTGACTACATAACTTCTGAAAATTAGTTCAGGAGATTTCTTGTATTTTATGCCTTGATTTCTTAAAATGTTCATTCTCCAGATCATTTCCTCTTAAAACCTGGCTGCCATGCCACAATAGATCCAAGCCCTATGGAAAGGTCATATGCAGTTGATCCATTTAAAGCTCCAAATAACAGTAATTTTCAACTGTCAGCGATGTGAATGAGCCATTTTGGATATCCAATCCAGTTAAGCCTATAGAGATATACCCCAATTGAAATCTGACTAATTATAATTACTGACTAATTATTCCAAGTAAGAATCATTCCACTGAATCCTTCCAGAATTCCTAATTCACAAAAACATGAGCAAAAATAAAGTAAGCTGTTTTTGACCCACAAAGGCAGGTGATACTAAACTTGACCAAATGATCAAAGTTAATATCACTAATGGAACAAATGGACACCTAAGGCTCCTGACAAAATGTACTATGAAGGATGCACACCGTTTTTGTGGCATACTGCAAAAAACTGCATAACCTCAATATACTCCTATCTGGTTTCCTTATTTCCAGTCTTGCTCCCTATTGCAACTCAAAATCCTGCAAGGAATACCTATTTTTCTCTTTCTGCTGGCTGGAAAAGTGGAAGGAATAGTGGGAACCAGAGCACATATCTTAGTCCATGAAATGGAAGCCATGTGTTTGAGAATGGTGAGAAAGGTAATGGACATATGGGTCCCTGGATACAACACTGATTCCCCATATCATCTATGAACTTCTTATGTTTGAATTTGCCTAGTTAAACTTTTAAAATTTAGTCACGTCTTTTGGCCATTGTTACTGCAGCTCCATTTGTATCCTTTATAAATTTATAACCTCTTAGTTCTGGTCTCCTACTTACTAACTAGCTGTTTCCTTTTCTTGGATAATTCCTTAATTTCTTTAAATTTCATTTATTCATTTAATCAAAGATTTATTAAATATCTAGTCTAGGCTGAGTATAGTGCTAGCTACTGTTGCAATGGAAATTACTACTATACTTCATTACCTACAACCTGGAACTCCTAATCTATGGAACAAGGTCAGGTTTAGTGTCCTTGAATTGAAGATAACACTGACTCTGCCCACTTCACAGGATTGTTGTAAACATTAATGAAAGCAATGTAAACAATGTGAGCACATTAACAAAAGTGAGATGGAAATTTACTTTTTTAAGGTAATTCTGATCTGTATATGACAATTGTGTAACAATGACGTTTTTTAAAAAGTTAAGCAATTTCAGGTCCTGAGAATGGAATTGTAGTTGAAATCCAAAAGGAAATAACCTCAATCTGCTGCACAGTGGCTTTACCCACACAGAGTGGGAGGGTAATGACAAATAGGACTGCATCTAGCAAAAGGTAACTAGGGCAGTGATAGATTATTTAACATGGATGATAGAAACAGAAAAAGAGAAACAAACCCCTGGAGGCAATAAGAGCTGTTTTCAAATATGTGAAAAACTACCATATAGATCAGAGAGTAGTACTACAAATGTAATGGTCAACATTTTAAGGCGGCTATATTGAGCCTTGTAATACTGGGATGCTTTTTGTAACACTAAAAATGTCTACAAATAGAACTACCTAATTTTGAGGTTGTAAGCTTGTTGTCAATGAAGGTGTTCAAAGGTGGGAAGACCAGGTGTTGAAGATGCTGAGGAAAGGACTTTCATGAAAGAGGTGTGAGGAGGCAGAATTCAGTGAGTTTTAGAGTCCCTGTACTTCACTGAACTCTTGACATTGTTTATTTTTTTTAGGAGGTCTTTTTTCTCTTTTTAGCAAGCCTTGTATCATAACAGATGCACTATTTTTATCCACATATTGTGAGTACATACTTTTGTGTCTATAGTTAAATGTTTTTGTGTCGAAGGTATAAGGAGATAACACTACAAAATATCACAAAGGTTAAAAAATGGTTTGCTTACCTTTGCTGAGGAAACGATCTGCTTGGCCTGGCGCCTTGATAAATGATCAATTGTCCTTATTAGCACTTCGGGATCTGCGTTAGCTAAGTGCGCTAGACTTTTATAACCTGCATTGTATAACTGTGTTTCTCGACCCTGAAAAGTATTTTAAAAGATCAGTAGGATCTGAATTTGAGATTAGGAAAAAATAATTAAAGTATCTTATTGAAGGGAAAAATTTCACACATAAGAGATAAGCACAAACTAAGATCACAAAGTAAAAATGAAGAGATAACACATCAGAATCCTGAGAAATTTTAAGAGACTCATTTGGGTGATTCCAATTTGACTGCAAGATAGCCTTCTGTGTAGCTTAAGTCAACTGATGTTGCAATTAGCAATGAGAAATCCATTAAGGTCCTTAAGCTAGGGGCATTAGTTCAGACTCCAATGAAAACGTTCTAGTCCAATATCATTAATATGTTCTCATCATCTACTTAGGGGACTACAGGTTGTGTGTGTGTGTGTGTGTGTGTGTGTGTGTGTGTGTGTGTTCTGAACAACAGAGAATAAACTTAAAGGTTGGTCAAAACAGAAAGCTAAAAAGCCAGCAAGAGGATATTTTCTTCTTACTCTCTTAAAAATGTAAATAAGCCTTTTTTTTTTTTAACCACCAAATAAGCCTTTTTACCAGTACTTTAAACAAATATTGAGTCTAAACTGACAGAAGGTAAATCTTCATTGGAGAGGAGAAAGGAAGAGATGCTAAGGATGAGTGACAGCACCCATATACTTAGGGAGTGTCATATTTGTGCTTCAGGATTAACAGAATTTCTAAGAGGCCATGACAGCAATTTAAAAAGAAAAGAAAAGAAAAAAAAGACTTCCATGATAAATGAGCAATAAGGCTGTTGTTACTTACCCTGTGACAAGACTTCACAGTTAGGTGAAATCATCTCAGCTGGGAAAATGGGAAGCTACTAACCTCTAAAACTCCAGTCACTTCCATGAGAGGGATTAACTCTGCCTTTACACAGTAAGTCAACTTCTTGGTAAGTTCTACAAAAAGGGCTCTATAAACCCAAAACTCCTCAAGTTCCTGTAGAACACAAAGAAATATACAGAATTTAAATCTGGTAAGTTATTTCAAAGTTTAGTTTGCGTGGCAGGGGACTCAGAGAGGATGTTCCATTATGTAAGTTCTGGAACTTGGGTTAAGCCAGAGGTGAACAATAATTCCAAAAAAAATTGTCAGGAGAAAACATGGCAAAGACTCTGATAAATTTAATGATATGCTTTTGGGATTAAGAAAAACTGAAAACCAAAAAATAAGTCACTAAGAAGAGTTCTATTCATTTTAATCAAAACACCAACAAGTGATTGCATAGTTTTTCTTTCTCAAATGAATGAAAACAATTCCCGCCTCTGAGGATATATCCTAAAGACAAAATATTAACTATGAAAGTATGTAAGTGCATGATGATATTCAGTGTAATGATATTTGAAACAAAAAAAAATATTGGAAGCCATGAGTCAATAATGGTTAAAGCTGAGTGAAAAATGGGTATTCATTATATTACTCTGTCTTCTTTTACATATGTTTGAAATTCTATAGTAGTTTATTTTTTTTTTAAGTCCCCTTCTAACATTCTGTATCACTGTGAGAGTATGTGCATGGAACAGCATTAGCCATTTTGTGACCACCAGGAAAGTAGTCAATGTACTAAAGTGAAAGAGTAAAACGAAGAAAAGTAATCATGAATAAAACTACTGAATCAATCACTCCTGGAATTGCCTTAGCTCTAGTTTTCCTATTGTTTAAACTTCTATAGGGTTTTCTGTTACTTGCAGTTAAAGGCATCTTAATACAATTGGTGTACTATTTTATACCACTTACATAACTATTTAAAGAGAAAAAAACCTGTTAAAATATTGAAAATGCATTTGTGAAAGCACAGGTTGTCAGGTAGATTTTTCCTAAATCAATCATCATAAATTTTAGTGGTTGTTTTTCAAGTTCAATGTAAAGATTCTTTTACTTAAACAATTCTACAGGCTGAAGTCCCTATAGTCCTAATTAAACAAAAGGATAGACTATTATGGAAACACGTTTAAATACAAAGAACAGAAAATTAAAAAAAATATTTTAAAGACTAGCTTACTACTCATAATTTTTGTATACTGCTTAGCTAGCCTATAATTAGAAAATGGAAGCTAATATCAAAAAATCAGCCTAAATAGAAGATATTTAGAAAGGTAAATTTGCTAAGATAATTATCTTTCAACCCAAAGTCAAGTATTTTAGATTATTTACTCGTTAGTACATGACAGAATTAACTGCCGTATACATACATAAAATATGAAGATATAAGATAGAGAAATGAAGATTTTAAGTTTAAAAAGAGAATTCATGGGAGAAAGGTTTTTTTTTTAATTGAGTACAGAAACAAATATGAAAAGGATTATGTCACCCAATAATAAGAATTTTAAATGCAGTGAAATAGCTTATGTTATAAATTCATCAAAAAAAATTATTTGAGTAGGAAAACCTGGTAAGCTTTGTTGTGTTATTTAAGGAAATTCTTAAAGCTTCTTTTAGTAAAATAGGTATAAAATATAATCCCAAATACAGATGGCTGAAATAAAATTTTCTCAAATTATTTTACAAAATGAACATTTATTGTAGAAACCTAAAGACTGACATTGGAAGCAAAAATGGCAAGTTACTGAGGCAATCAAAAGAACATAGTACTAAGTAGTTACAAAGTAGCTGTTGGATATTGATAATATACTAATGAAATCCTTCACATGGTTATCACTCATGAGAAACTACACAGAATCTACATCAATAGAGAAACGTGATTTTGAGAGTTGATTCCAAATACTTGAAACTATTAACAGTGGTTCTAAGAGTAGGGATAACTAGGTGCTTTCTACTTGTTCGTCACATATTTTGGTTGATTCTGTCATTTTTGTATCCTTACCATAAGTATGTATATATATAGTATTTTTTAAAGTGGAAAACACAAAAATATATTTTAAAATATTGTGAGTGCTTTGTAATAACAGAATAAGTCAACAATGAGAAAATGCTAACTGGTTAATGAGTTAGTAACAGTTAAAATAAGAAAATGCAATAAAAAAAATGCACATATAATCTAATTAGTGGAATTACCTCACAGAAATGTAACACACAAGATGAGAATGTGGCAGCTGCAGTGAGAAGATTTTGTACATATCCTCGAGGCATATTAAATTTTTCAGACACATTCCAAATGTTGGTCTCTTTGAGCAAGGTATAAAGAATAAAAGACAGGTATAGTCTGTTGACAATGTTCTTGTCCACCTTCTAGAAAGACACAAATAAATTTATGTACTAAACCTGCTAAAAATGTATATTATATTCAAACTGGACAAAAGGTAAAGTGAATGAAATTGTACCAAGGGAGAGCAAGGATAGAATCATTCCATAGAAATAAAGTTAAGTTCTAACATATGTACCCCTTAAATTCAAATTGATTATCATTCTTTCAAGTATTAAAAAATATATGCCAATTTATTTCCAATTTAAATTAAACTTCTTCCTATAGGGAGGATAATAGGTTGAACTGTGTCCTCCCAAAAAGATATGTTTAAGTCCTAACTCCTGCTACCTGTGAATGTGACCTCATTTGGGAATAGGAACTTTGCAGACATAATTAGTTAAGGATCTTGAGAGGAAATCATCCTGGATGTACAGTGGGCCCTTTAGGGCTCTTTATTCAATGACTGATGCCCTTATAAGAAGAGAGGGCACAGAGTGACACAGACAAGAGGGCAATGTGGAGATGGAGGCAGGCATTGGAGGGATGCGTCTACAAGCAAGGGAAAACAAACCAAGGATTGCCAGCAACTACTGGAAGCTGGGGGAGACAAGATGGTTTCTTCCTCTGAGTCTCCAGAAGGAACCAACCCTGCCAGCACCTTGATTGCAGACTTCTGGCCTCCTGAACTATGAGAATACATTTCTGCTGTTTTAAGACACTCAAGTTTGTGCTGATTTGTGATGGTAGCCCCAGGAAAAGAATAGAGGAAAGGAAGGAGCCGAAATCTTTACACTTCCTGTGGTATTTATAGTTGTGTATATGTGTGATTGTGACAATTTCTATTCTGTGTACTTGCTATTGTCTGTGGTATATAGTGACTATTTTTATGTAAAGTATTTCATAGCTAATACCAAGCTAACTCTAAATAACTCATACTTAAAATCAGAGGGGAAAAAAGGATAAACTTAAAAGAGAAAAAGTAGATACAAAATTAAAATGATATATAGAATATCTGAGATGAGAACTTAGACCGACATATTGAAGGATATATAAATTAAGATTCTGCATGTAGATACTGCATGGAAGAGTCACCCTTTTAAAAAAGCATTAGGCCAAAAAGCATGATAGTTGAATAACAAGTAGGAAAAGATCACTTTTAATTTCCCAACTTCAGTGCACCATCATTATTAACCAGAAATTGATTCATTGTAGATTTTGCTTAGAATGTATTTTCTAAGTCCAGAAAAAGGATATAATTATATTACACAGATCTTTTACAAGAAATGTTTAAAGAAAAGGGTAGGTCTTTTTTGATGTGGAGAAATTAATTAGATTTTAAGAAAATACCATGTTCTCTAGAATTACAAAAAAAGATACTCTAAAATTTTAAACTAGTAACATTTGTAATTAAGATAAATTCATGCTCATACTATTTAAAATATTTAATTATCAATTGAACAAACATTTATTGACTGTATTTCATAAAATGTAACAAAAACAAATTCTAATTCAAGTTTAAAGATACATTATTCTAATAAGATTTTGTAAATGTTTATTATTTTGTAATGATTTCTAAATTAATATGATTTTTAAAATAATTGTTTTTATTTCATGTTTTAGAGTTCAATATAAATGGTTCGTTTTAAGAAATATTTTTACTCAACATTTTGAAGTTCTAAACAATATAGCCATTTCTGAGGGAAAAGAATCAATCTAAATACTGTGATAACATGAACACTGAATGTAGGTATTTATAGTTTTATGATATAACAATACATGGGACAGTTGCACCATTCATTTCAAATGAGAGTAAACACTATCTTCCATTTTTCAAAATAAAATCAGTAATACGTATGTAAATTTAAAAGATATAGGGGGAAATAATAGGTAAGATAATTAGGTTTCAATGAAAATTAAGATTCCAAAAAAAATTAAAAATGAAAAAAAGGTATCATGAGGAAAATGATATTAATAAGGAATTTACAGGCATGTTAGCCAAAGAATTATTTCCATTTCTCTTAAAGTGAATGTAGCATTAAACACTTGCTTCATGCTTGTTGACTGAACTTTAAAACACCAAAATGTGTCACTCACATGAGTATTAGCTTATTCGTTCCAACCTTCTAGAATGCTTCATGTATATCAGTACTAGATTTGGGAGTTCTTTGAGGACAACAAACAACAATGACAATAAAAATCCCAAACCTGTCCTATCTTAGAATCCTTGATACCAAGAAGAATGCCTAATAAAAAGTTTCTAGGAAAAATATTTTTCTCCCTTGAGTTGAACTTATTTCAGGGTTACATAATACCATCAAAACGTTTTATAAATATTTTATAATTTTTAGAATAGAAGCCATAAGTAGCCTAAGAAAAGATAAATAAGGTTTTACCCTTTCCTATGAAAAAAGCTGTATATGTGCATGACAGAATATTTCAGAAATACAAAGGTACAAAAAAAGGCCATCACACTACCCAGAAATAAATATTATTATTACAAAATGCCTACATTTCTGGTCCTCAGATGTCCTAAACAGTAAAATGGGAATTATATTAATTTAAAGGAAAAAAATGTGAAATAAAAACATCAAGTTAACAAGTTTACATTTCCTGCAGTATTTATAGGTTGTATATATGTGAGAATTGACTAAAATTAGACAAATGCATTTATTTAGAGAAATATGTTAGTAAGTTGTCTATGTAGTAAACTAAGAATAAATATTAGATTCTATTATAAAACAGCATTAATTTTGTTAAATGAACTTAGTTATTTAGGAAGGAAAAAAGACTGTGGTACCTTCTTGATAGCCTGACCTGATGCTTTTTTCCCAATATAGTTTTCTGAGACTCCAACAAGAGCGGCTGCATTTTGCTCTGCTTGACTGAGCTGGCTAAACTACATAGAAAAAAGAATAAATATATAGAAAAGTCAAGTTGTAACTTTAAAAATAATCTGCCATTTGAACCAAAGCCAGTATTTCCTGTGATATCACATTTTCATGATTTTAAAGGATAAGAAAAAATAACACATTATATTTACACATACTGAAAACTTAAAAAAAATTAAAATATATAACATGCTTTAGTAGAATTATTTAAAGACACGGTCACAAGCACTGTGACTATGGAGTATGGTTTCCATGGACTGTGATTATGTTTAATATTGGAGATGTCTAGGGAGAGAGAGGAGGAAAGTCTTTTGAAAATAACTGCATTATACAGTATCACTTAATAAAACTTAACATTAATAATTTTAAAATAAATTAAAAAGAAAGTTAATTACCTATAACTAAAAGCTGCATATCACTTCCTCCGAATAAATGTTCATGTATCTACTCCGTTCACAGTAAAGTCTCAACAGAATATATTCTACCACTTGCTTTTGTAAAAAAACAAAAAGGGTTACTTCTGTCCTGCTACAGTGGTCAAACTGATATTCTTTCTCAGGTATTAACATTAGTGGGTTGAGTGTATCATCATGTTTGGCTCTGATAGAGCTTTCATGGAATTAAATTCTCAATCATCAGAGACAGCCTTTATGGCTTTCTTTATATTTTAGGCATTATGAAATGTAGTGGTCACCAAATCAGAACGGTAACTATCTGGAATGGGAAGAGGGATGATTCTTTTTTCTTTTCTGTACCTTTATTTTTTTGATAATGAACATGTTAATATTTAACAGAAAAATAATATTTAAGTTAAACAAACCAAAACCAAAAGTGCTATTGTCATATTACCATTTTAAAAACTGAAAGAACTAAAGGCTCAATTTCAATCTATTTTGTTAGAAAAAAAGTGAATAATCACTTGACAAAAATCATATCATTATTAATAGACTAAGTAGTCTATATTGAAGAATCTTATAGTCTCACCTGTCTGAAGTATATCATCCAATCAGGGTCACGCTGAAAAGCCATATCATAGGGAGTGCTTAGGTAAATTAGATGAAGAAAGCTTTCAAGCACAAGGCCTTCAAGGCCTTTCTTCAAATCTCTGTAGAGAATGTCACAATAAGCCAAATCTATAGTTCCTAAAAGAAAGATACAAATATTTAATATTTTTTAATTTTCAAAGGGGGAAAGAGGTGATTTCAAAGAGTCTTATCTAGAAGTTACCAAAATATAGCAAGAAGTCTTTAAAATCTCTTATATAATTTAGCACAGTTATTTTGGAGGTCATTTTCATAGTATCCATCTATTTAGTTAAGTACATACATTCTGACCCAACTACTCTATTCTGGGGAATCTAACCCAGAAAAAATTTCCACATATATCCAAAAATACATAAATAGAGATGCCCATGCAGCCTTGTTTATAATCGAGAAAAATCAGAAACAGAGCAAATGTCCATCAATAGAGGAATAATTAAATAAATTATGGCATCCATTCAAAGAATGACTAACCTATCAAAAGAAAATGAGATATATTTAAAGAGATTGACATGTTAAGATATTCACAATATCTCATACGTGAGAAAAGCAAGCTACTAAAAGATACTTACAAATCATTTTTAAAATGATTTCATTAAAAAAAATAATCTGTGCATATGAACATATATGTACGTGTATATATATGTATATACATCCAGACAAATGTATGCATATATATACCCACATGCATAACAATATTTGAAAGGACAGCTATTTCAAACTGTTAATGGTGGTAGCCCCTGGGAGAGTGGAAATGAGACAGGAGAATGGGATTTTCCTTTACATAATTCTGAGTTCTAAGAATTTTTTTTAACAACAGACATTATTTTTCATTAAGCAAATGATGATGTAGCCATTAAGAAAAACTATTCACTATCATGGATAATTTAGCAAAAAAAAGCAAGCTCCAGAACAACATAAATGATCGTTTAATTAAAAATAAAAGCTTAAAAAAACTTTAAACTTGTATATATGTATGTATTATGCATTGAAATTAAATATACAGAAAATGTTTGGGAAAGATATACACACATTGTTATTCTTGGTAGGTATTAAGATTTCTGTGATTGCTGGAGAGGGGAGTGTGGAGGAGGATGAACACCTTTTTCTATATATACTTCTGCAGTATCCTATATTACTTGAAATTCAAAACATTTTTCAACCTTTTAAAGTTGAAGTAGTCTACAGCTTATAATTATAAAATAAGATTAATGTTATTAATATAAAATTATAATCCAATTTAAAGAAACAGAATAATTTAATTTTCATTTTTTCTGATGCATTCCCTCAGATTAATAATGATATTTAGGTAAACTCTTACCCTTAAAAGAAGCTCGTCCCAACTTTGTAATATGAAAACTATATTGGAACTCTTCTTTGGACTCACATAGAGCGTCCTTTTGCATACGTCCTTTTTCTGTCAAAATAGTGTCTTTTTGCAGGAGTCCTTTTTCTATCAGGAATCTAAGTGATTCAACAGTTTCCCAGAGACTTTTTTCTTTCAACAAAATCTTTTGCTGAACACCAAAAAATGTACCACTCATAAAATGATATATGTCATCAAGATTTGTCGCGATCTGAAACAATTCAGAACATCATTGGAACATTTTCTTTAACTGAAGACATCACTTTGAATTCATTTTATTCATGATGATGATTCATTTTCATACCTCAAAGCCATTTAAATAAAATCTACATAATTGCATATATGTAAATAATTTTATAATGCCATTTTAAAATGAAGAAAAAATATTTTAAGGAGAAGACGGTTATTATATTCATACTTTTTATGAAAACATCTGCACATTTTTCACTTAAATACTCCGTAGGTTTTTGAATAATTTTTCACAACATCTCCAAAGCTGTGCTGTTTACTACTCCTCATCCCACTGTCTCCTTCAGAAATCTCCCCTTCATCCCTTTCCAGCCACCTGTGAGAACATTCTTTAGCTCTAAAAATTGTATTTAAAAAAAGAGAGAGAGAGAGAGAGAGAGAGAGAGAGACTTATGGAAAACATATCTAAAAGTCTCCACTGAAACAGAATCAGGTAACACTTTCCCTGACATATTACATAAAAATAAATGGCGGTTTTCTTCTTCTTTTTGTCTTTCTCTCTCTCGTCTCCTTTTTCTGTCCTTTTGATGCCTTTTTCTCTTTCCCTCTTGTTCACTATTTAAAAACTTATAATGGCAATATCATAAGTAATAATTAACCTTCCCTTTGGTATTCAGATGTAGAGCTGGCTCTGAATTAGAATAATTTTACATTAGCCAATTTCAATGAAATCAGCATTTTATGCTGAAATATAGTCAATCAATAAGCACATTTCTTTCTTACGATTCTGATAATATTTCAAACTTGAAAAACAATAAGTAGTCATTTCATATCAAAATCCATATAAAAGGCTAACAAAATATAATAAACATTTTCCTGTTGCTTCTCCCTTTTAATAAAAATCATTCTTAAATACAGTATTCACTTAAAGCTAAAAATTATACTTTTAAGATATTCAAGAACTGACAGTTTGTAAATTATCAATGTACTTAGGTTTTACATTATTTTCTTACATGTTAATTATAATGAACACTGGGGGTAAAAGAAAACACACAAAAAAAAACAAACTTTACTTCACCCTTCTAACTACCATAATGTCATTTTTCTTACTCCTCTATGATAAACTTTTAGACACAGTGATTTAAACCCTCTGCGCCAGTCTCTACCTCTGGCCTCCCATAGCATCTTAAAGTTGGATTCCCCACGTTGCCCCAATCTGCAAGTTCACACATGCCCAACTCCAATTAATTAATTAGAGCCACTAATCTATTAATTAATTTAAGTATTTACTGAGAGCCAAACCACACGCCAGACACTGTGCTAGGCACTGGGATCAGTGATAAATGAAAATAAATGTGAATCCTGCTTTCACAGGGTTTATATTCCAGTAGGTAAAGTTATTTAGCCAAATAACTATACTACCAAGAATATAATTACAAATTGATAGATGTTATTAAAAGAAAGGAATATGGTTTCTACAAAGCATACAAATGATAGGACCTGGACTGGATTTAAAAGCGTAGGGAGGTTTCCCTGAGGAAGCAATGATTAAGTGAAAATCTGAAAAGGTTCAGTGGAGTTAACTAGACAAAATTGTGGGTGAGAGTGAAACTGGAGACGGGGAGGTAAGATGGGTGAGTCCTAGGCTTAGGGAGCACACTGGGTTACAATGCACCATAGTAGTTTTGAGATATGAAAACAGAAGGCCAGTATGTCTGAAGGGCAGGGCAGGGAGAAAAATGAAGATGGAGAGATAGCCAGAGGCCAAATCTACAAGGTAGACCATGATAAGGGATTAGCCCTAAAAACAATGGGAAAACAACTATTGACAAATTTTAAGCAGAAACAGGTTGCATGTTCAGATTTTATATTTGAGAAGGTAAATAAATCTATGTGAAGAATATTTGGAGGGGATGTGGAAAAGCAGGGTGGAGTGAACGCAAGGAGACCAGTTAGAAGGCAATAACAGTGCTCTAGGCAAGAGACTGCAAGGGTGTGGACCAGAATGCGCCAATGCAGAGATATGCTTGCAAGCAGCCTATACAACCTACCTCTTTTTTAGATTCCTTTTGTAAAAGGAGAGTTATACTACTGAATTCAAATGTATGCAAGGATCAGAGAAAAAACATGTAGTGTCTAATAGGGTGTCTGAAACATGATTCTGATAAACAATATGGCCCCATGGCTGGCATGTTTTCTTATTAATTCTTGGAGTTCCCTTCTCTTCCACCAAAGCATGGACCTAGCCTCTCCAAGAATGCTAACCTCCACCCTCTGCCTCCTGACCTCACCCCTATTCCACCTGGTTATTCCTGTCCAAAGGACCTGCTTCTGCTTCAATTTTAACTCTGTGAAGATTTTCCTGGTTCTCCATTCCGTCTATCCTCCTAGCCTCCTTCTACAACCACAGTTCTGTTGTGAACACCTAACCCCAGGGTGGGAGGAACCCCGATGGCTTGTCCTCCTCAAGACTGACTGGGCCCAGTAGTTTGAGTTCTGTCTCCTATGGACAGGTTTTAAACAATAGCTACTTATCTGCTAATCTGAACAGAATGCTATCTGGACTTCTTGCTGCAGTTCTCCAATTGTTAAAACAGAATTTAAATGAAACTGCTGCACCCTTTTCATCCTGCCAGTAAAACTATCCCTTGAGGCCAAGTTAGTTCCTCCAGTGTTTCTGTTACCTGAATTCTCTGGTCTCAAATGAAGTCCACACTCCCTCCCAATTCTATTGCCTTTCGCTGAGTCCTAACCCACATACATATTTTGTCAGATGTATGCATTATGAATATTTCCCCCAGCCTTTTCACTTGTTTTAGGACTGTTTTTTAAAGAGAATTTTTAATTACGATAAAACCTATTTAACTGATTTTTCTTTCATAGTTTTGTTTTTGTTCCCTATGTAAACTTTGCCTAACCAAAGGTAACAAAAATTTTTCTCCTATATTTTCTTCTACAAGTTTTATTGTAGCATTTAAGTTTAGTGAATGATCCACTTTGAGTTAATTTTTTGGACTGTGTGAGGTCAGAGTAGAGGTTAATTTTTTTTTGTTCCATACGGTTAGCTAGTTTTTCCAGTACCATTTAGTGAAAAAACTATCCTTTCTCCATGTAAATATTGTGACCTTTGTTGAAAATAGATCATATTGTTCAGATCTAATTCTGAACTCACTAATCTATTGGTCTGTATATCCATCCTTGCACCAATATCATACTGTCTTGATAACTGAAACTTTACAGTAAATCTTGTGGTAAAATAGTGTGAAGTCTCTTAACTTTGTTACTCTTTTATATTATTTTTGATTATTCTACTCGTTTGCATATCCAAATACATTGTCGTATCTGCCTGCAATTTCCACAAAAACACTTATTGAGATTTTTATTGGCATTGCACTGAAATTATAGACCAATCTGGGAAGAAGTACATCTGAACAAAACTGAGTGCTCGAATCCATGAACATGGTACCTCTCTCCATTTATCTTGAACTTTTCTCAGCAGTGTTTTAGTTTTCAGTGTTTAAGTTTGATGTTAAATTTATCGCTAAGCATTTCATGTTTTTTTGATGCTATTGTACGTGGAAATGTTTTTCCAGTTATTTTATAGTAAGTTTATAGAAATACAATTGAGTATGTACGTTAACCCTGTATCTTGTGACACTGCTAATTATACTTTAGCTTTTTGTATGTTCTTTTGGGTTTTGTTTGAACTCAATGTTATCAGCAAGTAAGATAGTTTTACACTTTCCTTCCCTATGCCTTTATTTTTCTTCCTTTTATTTTATTGTATTGGCCACAAATTCCAATGTGTTGAATAGTAGGGTAAGAGCAGACATCTTTTCTTTTCCTGATCTTAGGTGGAAACATGTAGTTTTCACCATTAAGTCTGATGTTACTTGTAGTTTCTTCTTCTTCCTTCTTCCTCTTCCTCTTCTTCTTTTAATAAACACATTTATCAGGTTGAAGAAGTTCTCTTCTACTCCCAGACTGCTGAGTTTTTATCATGAATGGATGTTGAATTCTGTTGAATGGGTAATTACGCTGATTGAATTTGAATGTTAAACCAGCTTTGCATGACTGGAATAAACTCTGATTGACCATGGTATATGCTCTTATTATGTACTGCTGGATTACTAATACTTTCATAAGGATTTTTACATTTATTTATAAGAGAAACTGACCTATAATTTTCTGTTATTATAATATCTTTGTCTGCTTTTGGTATCAGAGTAATGTCAGTCTCATAAGATCAGCAGTGTTCCTTCCTCTTCTTCTAATTTCTGGAAAAATATGTGTATAATTGGTTATTATTTCTTCCTTAAATGTTTGATAAAAATCACCGGTGAAGTCAGTTGGACTGGAGTTTTCTTTGTGAGAAGGCTTTATTTTATTTTTATTTTTTTTAAAACACCTACAGCACCTGGTATTTCTAGGTGGTCTCCCACTGAAGTACTAAGCAGGCTCGACCCGGCTTAGCTTCCGAGATCAGACGAGATCGGATGTGTTCAGGGAGGCATGGCGTAGAAAGGTTTTAAATTATAAATTTGATTTCTTTGATATAGGATTATCTAGGTTTTCTATTTCAGTAGATTTTGAGAATTGTGTCTTTCAAGAATTTTTGCCATTTCATCTAAGTTGTTGAATTCATTTTTCAGTTTTCAAGGATAGTTATTCAAGGACAACCCCACACTATCCTTTTACTATCTCTAGGACCTTTAGTGATGAACCTCCTTTCATTTCTGATATCGGTAATTTATATGTTCTCTCTTCTTCCTGATCAATTCAACCAATAATTTTATTGATCTTTTCAAAGAACTAGCCTGCGGTTTCATTTTTTTTCTTCTCGTTTGTCTATTTTTTATTTCATTGATTTCTGCTTTTATTTGTATTATTTCCTTCCTTCAACTTACTTTGGGGTGTTTTATTTGTTTGTTTTTAGCTTCCAAAGGTGAAACTTAGATCACTGACTTTGGATCTTTCTTATATTCTCATAAGCATTTAAAGCTATAAATATCGCCTTAAGCACTTCTTTAGCTGCATGCCACTAATTTTGATATATTTATTTTCATTCCATTCAAAATATTTTGTAATTTCCCTTGTGGTATCTACTTTGACCATAGATCAAAGTATGCTATTTAGTTTCTAAACATTTGGCTATTTCCCTGACATCTTTCTATTATTGATGTATATTATTCTTGTGTTGTAATTAGATACCATATTGTATATGATTTCAATTTTTAAATTTATTGAGACTCATTTTATGGCCAAGAATATGATCTATCTTGGTGAAATGCCATGAGCACTTGGTGACTGTTCCATATACACAATGATACACAGGCCAGCAAGGTAGAAATCTAAATTATATTCCTATCTGAACCATAACTTACTGAATGACTTTAGACTAATCGCTAACTATCTGAGTCTATTACCTTATCAAAAATATTAATGTATAAGACTTGATAATTTTCACAATCTCTCTCCCTCCTTTATTAATTCCTTGGCAACCCTCCTATTACAGGTCTTTATTACATTATACTACGATTGCTTCCAAACTCATCTTGCAATACTTCTGCATACTGTTATCCCCATTTTATAGTTAAGGAAACTAAATGATGTTTAAGAGAAAGTAACTTATCCAGTAATAGAGACAGAGCTGGGGCCAGGGCACATCTTGCATATTATTTCACACATAAGCACCTGGAATGACTTCTTTCTTTCTTTTTATCTAAAACTTCTATCTCCTTCAATATTCAGCACTAATTCTTCCTCTTCCTTATAGCCTTTCACTCTTCTAAATTGCCAGGGGGATATTATAATATTACATTATTCATCTGCAAGGTAATCAAAACTTGTCTGATATTTTTTATCGATTGTCTTTTACATTTTCACTTAAACTGTTCAGGCTGATGAAGGCAGACTGTATAAAAGGTTAGGAGCACTATTCTGTAGTTAGACAAAGCTGAATTCAAACCCTGGCTTTGCCACTTGTGGCAGAGTGAGTTGGGGCAAAGTTAAACTTAAGAATAATCCTAAAAAAGTTTAATTCAAGAGTAACTTTAAAAAAGGGAGCTAATTTCTAATCTGTGGAAAAAGAATGTTTTCCTATTGTGTCTTTAAAAAAATTTTTTTTCTGCCTGATTAAGACTATATTGATCTCACAAATGTTTATAATATCTAGAATGGTCATAGGACTACAGGTGATTCTCATTCTTAACAAGGGCAGAGATGTTGGATTAACCACATCAGGACTCATGTTTTTACAGCTCCCTGTATCCCACAGTATCCACCAAAGTCTTTTTCCTGTAGTTGATGCCCAGTCATAATTTGTTGATTTCTCATATTCCTTACAACTCAAAGATCAAAAATGCACATATAAATCCAGATTCAGATTTGATCATGTCAAGACTGTTTTTTCCACATTGATTAGAAATTGATATTTTTTCATACTTTACAGTTTTCATAACTTTTAACCTCTACTATCTCAGGTAAAGTAGTAAGATTTTAAAATATTAAAAAATACCTTCAAACCAACCAAAGAGAGAAACAAAGTTTGGATTCCCTTGGTGGATTCTTGAACAAGGTGGCTATAACAGTTTTCCAATGGTCTGCTTATTAAGTCCAATACCTACAAAAGTTAAAGCAGTATTATGTTTTGTATTATTATAAAAAATGGTGTTTTATGTAAAATTTTGATTTTGCATAGATCTTATGGAGGCCGGGGAGATAAACATATAAAGACAAAAAAATTTAGCACGTATGCTTGTGAAAATGGAAAATAGGGAAAATACTTTTCATTGTTTGCCTGAAATATAAAAGTATTCAAACTATTCTTAATTCTTAATCGCAGAGAAGGAAACATTAAAGGAATATTAATAATAATTTTAAAAAGATGATCTCATAAAAGGGCTAGACCAAACACAAGAAAAGAAGACAAAACGCCAACCAACAATCAGATTGAGTATTACCTGTTGCTTGTCTTTTTCTTGCAATATAAGAATACTCTCCCCAACAGAGTCTATTCCAGCACGGCCAGCTCTGCCAATCATCTGTTTATATTGATTCCTCTTTAAAAATTCCTTAGCAACATAGGGGGCTCTCAAAATAACTCTATGAAATTGATACAAGTAATTAAAAGTGATACTCTAGAGCAATAGCACCTATTTTTTTAATTCTTAATTCCATTATATCTATGTGTTATTAAATTTAATGACATATTAACTTAAAATAGGTAATTATTTACTGAGAATCTATGATGTCCTAGGTTCCTTATGTACATGTACATTATCTATAATTCTTATAAAACTCTTTATAATATTTTTTAATTCAATTTTTTTCAAAGGGACTGACTAAAGAACAGACAAGTTAAATGGCTTACCTCAACCCACGAAATTAGTAATTACCAGAACTATGATTTGAATATAAGTCTGCCTAGCTGCAAAGCTCATAACCAATCCACTGTAGCAATAGTCTCCAAATATTTTTGATTTTATATTCCATAAATGAAAAAAATCACCATGCATCACCAACATATGCCTATTTATTTATAAATTTATATTATTATCAACGTTATAGTTGCAGATTTAAAATGTTTTGACCTACAAACATGGTGATTTCAACCCTGCTCGTGTATATAGAAGTCTGTAGCCAGCTTTCTTGTTCAAAGGTGAGAAAAAACCCTGATATTTACCTATACTGATCAACTTACTCTTTTATTTATAAATCTTAATGGACAGCCAAGATTACCAAACACTTAAAGAAAACTAACATAACAGAAAATAAGAACATAAAAAATAAATGTCTGACAGGAGCAGATAATGTAGGGAACAGAACTTCGAAAAATTCTGGCCTTTGAGCCATGCTTTTCTTGCTCAGGCTCACTTCCATGTCTGAAAGTGTACTTTCCCTTCTAATAAAGCTTTTCTTTTCTGCTGTAATCAATCAATTAATTAATCAATATAATTACTATCCATAGAAAATTCTAGAGGGTATTATATTCACAATATAAGAGCGGACTATTATAAAAAAGCAATAAAAGAAGAGAGTTCTTGGAAATAATTTTTTTTTAATTCATTGTAAAAATTCAATAGCACTGAATAATGAATGAACATAGTTAAGGGATACAGCTAAAAACTGATTTTGTTATATAAGGTAAACTTAAAAAAAAAACAAACACGTAACTCAATTTTTCTTTTTTTGTCTGACATCTTGGTTGGCCACAGTGGTAGCAGCTGCTCCCAGGCTTCACTACGCCACCCAAGGATGACAAAAATAAGATAGATGATGGAAAGTCAGCCAAAAAAGACAGAGACTCAGTGAACAAACCTGGGGGCAAGCCAAAAAGAAGAAAGGGTCCAAAGGCAAAGTTCAGGATCAGTTTAATAACCTAGTCTTGTTTGACAAAGCGACATATGACAATCTCTGTAAGAGAGTTCCCAACTATAAGCTTATAACCCCAGCTTTGTCTTTGAAAGACAGATGATCCGAGACTCTTAGGCCAGGGAGCCCTTCAGGAGCAACTTAGTAAAGGCTTATTAAACTCGTTTCAAAGCACAGAGCTCCAGTAATATACACCAGAAACACCAAGGGGGGTGCCCCAGCTGCTGGGGAAGATGCATGAAAAAACAACTGTACAATTTGAAAAGTAAAACTTTATTAAATTAAAAAAAAATCACGTAGCTCATACAGTTTGAAAAATGTGAAGAAAAGAGATATGAAAATTCAATCTAAGAAGTTCAAATTCTATCTACATGAAGTTACAAAAGCAGAGAACAGATAATGAAAGGAAAAAAGTGATAACTCCCCCCCCCAAATTACTCTAAGATGAAAAAGACACAAAATTTTAAATTGAAGTATATACCCAAGCTAAGCCCTATGAATAAAAAGCTAAATTGGGATATTGGGACTGTAGAATTAGTTTCCCAGGTTCAGACCTTGGCTTTGAAATTCATTTTGTTAGGCATGAAATTAGGGAAGTATTTAATTTTTCAGTGCCCCAGTTTTCGCTTCTATAAAATGTGTATAATAAAATATGACTTTGCTCACAAAGTCGTAGTGAGGATCTATTAAATCAATGCATGTAAAGCTGTGATGACATGGAGGAGGGAGTGTAACAGCTGCAAATATTTTTATAAATAATGATGAAATTTTAAGGTTAAAGAGAAAAGTCTAAAAGCTTCTGAAGGGGACTAAATGGCAAACTTAGGCAAAAACAAAATGAGCAACACTGGCTCCTAAAAAATATGTTTGAAATAGTTCAAAATCACCCCTCCAAAAAAATTAAACCGAGAATTCTTTTCTTAGCAAGGTTTAAGGTGTGAAGCTAAAATAAAGACATCTTTAGCTATTCAAAGACAAAAATTTTTACACCAAGTAGGTTGGATTAAACATGGCAGAGTGAGAGATGTTCCCAGATCTCTCCCCTTGAAACGACAATAAGCTGAACATTAAAACTCAACAAAAATCACCCAAACTGCACACGAGCATGTCTAAGCGTGGGATGTGCGCATAAGAGCTACCACAGGTCAGAACCCTGGGTGTTGGGCAGTGGACTGGGAGAAATAAAGAAGCTGCCTCTTGTAGTCAGAGTTCCCTGTAGGAGGAGGGGGAGGGGAGATGGAGCAGCGAGTTCCCTGAACAACTATGCCTAGGAGTGCTCTGAGCTCTTTGCGGCTGGCAGCAGTGCCCAGTCATCAGGGCAGAAGTCGGAGAAATACGAGCAGCAGAAAAGCAGGGACCGCAGAGAAGCAACAGTTGATTTTTACCAGCTACAGCTGCAAAACAGAGGATGCGCTGCAGTTCCTATATCCAAACTAAGAGGGTCCCTCACCCCTAACCTCTGAGACAGACTGCCATAGGGCCCCATGGGAATCTGAGCAAACACTACCAAAACTGTTGCTAACACTGACAGGAACTGAGAATGAGGGTAGTGAGTGTGATTAAACATCTATAAGGGAAAAAAAAGACAATATTAAGATTTTATATAAAGCAGAGATCCAATAGGCTTAGACGCCACCTACTGGAAACCAAAAGAAACACCTTCTTTGCAACAGGCTGGGGACCCTTCTATAATAAATCTTATTTCTGGAAAAAAAATGCAGACACATTTCCATTAATGCCAGGCGGAGAAACAGTCATTAAACACCATGAAAAACAAGCTGACAAGGCATCTCAGAAAGAAAGAGAAACATTTCCAGGAAATAAGCTTATAGACATAGAAATATACAATTAAATGACAGAAAATTAAGGATGGTACTTCTGAAAAAAATTGGTGAGATCCAAAACGAATCATATCAACAATTTCAGGAATTGAAAAAACAACTAGATGAGCAGAATGAGTTAATTAGCTGGGCGATGAAATTCTCAAAAAGACCAAATAGACCTTCTGGAGATAAAGAACACACTGCAAGAATTGAAAAATGAAATAACAAGCTTGGGAAATAGAGTTGACCAAATGGAGGAAAGGATAAATGATATCGAAAACGAAATCTAGAAATAAATCAGAAGGAAGAAGAGAGAAACCGAAGAATGAAAAATAGTGAAAGAGAAAGACAAGAACTAGCTGATACCATCAGGAGAGGAAACATAAGAATAATGGGAATTTCAAAGGGGAGGAAAAGGAACAGGGACCAGAAAGCATTTTCAGACAAATAGTTGACAAGAATTTCCCAAATCTAAGGAATGAGCTGGAGCTTAAATTTAAGAATCAATAGAACACTCAATTATCTCAACCAAAAAGGGCCTTCACCAAGACACGTTGTATTAAAATTATCAAAAATAATGACAAAGACAGAATTCTCAGGGTACCAGGGAGAAGAAAATGGTAACTTATGAAGGAAAACCCATTAGATTATCCTCAGACTTCTCAGCACACACCTTACAAGCTAGCAAGGAGTGGAATTAAATATTCAAACTATTAAATGAAAGGAACTACCAGCCAAGAATAATGTATCTAGCTAAGCCCTCCTTTAGATATGAAGGAGAAATCAAGACCTTTCCAGACATACAAAATTTGAGGGAATTCTCCACTACGAGGCCTGCACTACAGGAAATACTGAAAGGGGTCAGCTCACCAAAAACAGAATGATAAAAAAAATACATAATTAGGAGTAAAGTGCCTAGCAGTCTGATAGAAGCAGAAGAGCGCAACCCTTACTACGAACAGGGCATTACAAGCTTAAACGTTAAGAAGAGAATGGCTATAGCAATATAGTAATGAACATCAGCATACATAGGGACAAATGGAGACAACAATGACTGAAAAGGGAAGGATTCAAAGATCCAAATTTGCAAAGGGGAATGAAGAGAAGACACGTGCAAAAGAAAATGGACAACTGTATAGTATATATAACTATCCTTCACATATTCCTAATGGTAACCACCCACAGAAGATTCAGAAGTGAAGTATATAATGTAAAAAAAGAGAGGACCAGAGGGAATCCACAAAAGCTAACCAGAATAAAGAAAACAGAAACACAAAGACAAGGAAGCAATGGAAACACGAGCTACCAGAAAGCAAAAGATAAAATAGCTATAAGAAGACCTCATAGTTCAATAATCACCCTAAATGTAAATGGACTCAACTCACAATAAAAAGGCACAGGGTTGCAGATTGGATCATAAAATGAAACTCAACCATATGCTGCCTCCAGGAGACACATCTCAGTTTCCAAAGACAAATACAGACTCAAAGTGAAAGGGTGGAAAATGAATTTCAAGCAAATGGCATTCAGAGAAAAGCGGGAGTAGCGTACTAATATCGGACAAAATAGACTTCAAAATCAAAAAGGTAAAGAAAGATACTGAGGGAACTTCATAATGATAAAGGGAATCATGCACCAAGAAGACACTTATTAATATCTATGATCTCAATCAGGGAGCCCCAAAATACTAAAGGGAGAAACAGACCAAAATACTATCAGAGTAGGGGACCTAAATACCCTTGTGTCAGATATGGACAGATCATCCAAACAGAAAATCAATAAGAAATAACATCCTTAAATGACACATTGACCAACTGGACATAATTGAGCCTCCATCCCAAAACAGCTGCTTATACATTCTTCTCTATGCACATGGAACATTCTCAAGAATTGACCACATACTGACACAGATAGCCTCAACAAATATAAGAGGGTGAAATCATACCAACATATTCTCATCATAATGCTTTGAAACTAGAGATCAACTGTAAAAAGAAAGGAAGAACCACAAATACATGGAGATTAAACAACATGCTACTGAAGAATAACTGGGTCAGAGAAGAAATTAAAAGGAGATCAAGTGATACATAGAAAGAATGATAATGATAGTACAACATATCAAAACTTTGGGACATGGCAAAAGTGGTCATAAGAGGAAAGTTCATATCATTACAGGCCTATCTCCAAAAAAAGAACAAGCCCAAATAAACAACCTAATGTTCATCTTAAAAAACTAGAAAAGGAAGAACAAATGAAGCCTAAAGTCAGCAGAAGAAAGAAATCATCAAAATTAGAGCAGAAATAAATGAAATTGAAAACAAAAAATAAATTGAAAAAATAAATGCAACAAGAGCTGGTTCTTTGAGAAGGTTAATAAAATTGACAAACCCGGCTACTCACTAAAGAAAAAAGAGAAAGAACACAAATAAACAAAATCAGGGATGAAAGAAGAAATTACGATAGACGCTGAAGAAATACTAAGGATCATACAAGAATACTATGAAAAAGTATATTTCACCAAATTTAATAACTTAGAAGAAATGTACCAGTACTTAGAAAAATACAACCTTCCTAGACTGAATCAAGAAGAACTGGAAAATCTAAATAGACCGATCAGTAGTATGGAAATCGAAACAATCATCAAAAACCTACCAAAAAGTAAAAGTCCAGGACCAGATGGCTTCACCAGTGAATTCTATTAGTCAAAGAAGATTTAATATCTATTCTCCTCAAACTCTTCCAAAAAATTGAAGAGGAGGCCATACTTCCCAGCTCATTTTATGAGGCTAATATCACCCTGATACCAAAATCTGGTAAAGATAACACAAAAGAATAAAACTACATATCATAACTCTCATGAACTCAAATGCAAAAATCCTAAATAAGATTCTAGCAAACTGAATACAGCAACATATTAGAAGAAGATTATACACCATGATAAAGTGGATTCATCCCAGGGGCATGGGGATGGTTCAACATACGCAAATCAATTAACGCTGATACACCATATAAACAAATTAAAAAATAAGAATCATATCATGATATCAATAGATGCAGAAAAAGCCTTTGATGAGATACAGCACCCATTTATGATCAAAACACTTAACAAAATCAGTATAGAAAGAAAATACATTAATATAATAGAAGGCCATATGTGACAAGTCCTCAATCAACATTATACATAATGGTGAAAAACTAAAAACCTCTCTAAGATCAAGAATAAGGCGAGGCTGTCCACTATCACCACTGTTATTCAATATAACATTGGAGATCCTAGTGAGTGCAATCAGCCAAGAGAAGGATATAAAAGACATCCAGATAGGAAACAAAGAAGTCAAACTGTCACTATTTGCAGATGACATGATTTTCTATATAGAAAACCCTAAAGACTCCACAAGAACACCTCTAGAAACAATAAGCAAATACAGTAAAGTTTCTGGATACAAAATCAATGTTTAAAAATCTATAACATTCCTATACTCTAATAACAATTGTCAGAAAAAAAGTGGAAAAAATAATTCCTTTTGCAACTGCACCAAAAAGAATATAATACCTAGGAATAAATCTAACAAAACATGTGAAGAACCTATATAATGAAAACTATAAAACCTATTAAAAGAAATCGAAGAAGAAACAAAGAAATGGAAAGATATTCCGTGTTCTTGGATTGGAAGAATCAACATAGTTAAAATTACCATATTACCTAAAGTATTATATAGATTTAACATAAACCCCATCGAAATCCATCAGCATTTTTTAAAGAAAGAACAAAAAAATCATCTGATTCTTTGTAAGCACAAAAGACCCCAATTGCCAAAGCCATCCTGAGAAAAAAGAATGAGGCTGTAGGTGTCACTCTGCCAACTTCAAATTATACCACAGAGTGACAGTAATCAAAACGGCATGGCATTGGTAGCAAAACAGACACATAGAAAACTTAATCAGTGACAGGTTGAAAATAAATGAATGGAAAAATATATAAATGGCAAAAAAATGCAGTCCTAGTATTCCAAGTAAAATCACTAAATTAAAATACAAGGACATATTTTATTGATAGGGGATATAATTCAGCAACAAGATATTTGGAGTAAACTTTTGTATACCTAAATAATTTTGAAATATGAAGTAAAAATTTCTAGAAGTGTAAAAAGGAGAAAATGACAACTCCATAATTATAATGGGAGACTAACACATCTCTCTAAAATTGACAGTCCAAGGAATCACAAATAGAAAGAAAACAGAGCAGCTGATAACATGATTAATAACTGTGATTTCACTGAGACATAGAAAACTGTATACCTAACAGAAAATACACTCATGGATGACTTATAAAAATTGACCATATTTATTTGAAAAATGTCACAAATTATAAAGAACAGAAATGAATTATGCAGGCTTACAGCTTTTGTAACAACTGAAAAGGTAATTGAGGATCTAGTCTAAAAAAAAAAAAGATACTGGACTCAAAGGTCTTTCTGAATGTGTTCTTTTAAGGTTTCAAGAAAATCATTATGTTAAGTAAACTCTTTCAGATGAGAAAGCTTTCTGTTTCTATACAAGTAGGATAATAACCCTGACATCAAAACCAGATAGGGAGAACACAAAAGAAAGAAGGAATTCAAATACCAGGAAATCTACTAATGTTATTTTTTCATTAAAATAGTAAAGAAAATAAACCAAACAATCAACTCAGCAAATACTGAAAAACATTTGATAAATTCTCATCCACTACTGAAAAGAATAAAACAACAACAAAATCCTGGCAAGCTAGAAATTAAAGTTTTGAGCCTGGCCAATAGTTAACTTATATCTCACCTTCGAGCTGGTAGGTTAACACCCGCTGCGAGGGTGGATGTGCAGGTTAAAAGGCAGAGAACTCCTGTGGAATAGGCTTCCTCCAAGAGCTTCCTTTCATCACTCGTTAAACCACTATGGTGATAAGCAACTCCTAATGGGATCGTGCGCTTTAAAAACAGGACACAGGTTGCCGTTGCTGATATTCTTCAAGTTCTTAATCACCTCCTGTTTTTCTTTCTCCCTGTGTTTCATATATTTCCTAGGGAAAAGATATGTTAGACTTATGAACCTTGATCTTATAGTTACAAAGTGCCTAGCATTTTAATTTTAGTAGATACATGTAAATATTCCTTTTAAAAAAGTATTAATTTTATTGCTATAAGTACTTAAATGTTCTTAGAATGTTGATTCTGATTTCATCATCAACTCCTAGGCATTCTCTTTCAACCTTTGTGTGGATCACAGAGCAGTGTGAAAATCTGATTTAACACTAAAAAAAAAAAATATTCACACAAACACAATACTTTGCTTATAATTTCAGAGGGTTCATGGACTTTCTGAACTTTATTTCTGTATTTCCTATGAATCCATGGACACTATGGACACCAGGTTAAGTCCCCTCCCTGCTCTAGACGATACGATTATTTTTCACCAGATTGTATATCTTTATTGAAGATAATTTATTTTATTTTAAATTATAAATTTTCTTAAAATAGAAAACATATGTTACTAAATCATACATATTATATGTAAAACACTGTCTACACACTTATATTTTAGAAGCCTCCATATATCCAACAATGTCTCCATATCTAGGAGCACATATTATTTTAAATTCCATTTAGAAGAGAAAGAAAGAAAAACTATAACTAATTACCATTTAAGCGTAAAGCAACAACTTCTGAAAACCAGTAGCAAGCAAATATTGTCCAAGATATGAATATAATATATACAACCTTGTGTTGTTTCAGTCTCCTTCTTGGGAAGGATAGAACTCTGGCTGGTATTCACTGAAGAAGTAATTTCATAAGACATTGAGAAATGGGAGGCAAGGAGACAAAAGAACAATGAAGAATTAGAAAAAGGTGGTTGAGTCATAAGTGCAGGAATCGAAGTGACAGCTGAGTAGGGGAGCCATAGATTTCTGTTGCTATTTTCCAGCCAATGTGCAAGGTTCTGAAAAGGCATGTATTGGATGAGCCCTTTTCAAGGAATTAAGTATTATATGCAGTGAGAATAATGGATAATCACTATAAAATTTTAGAGAAGGGAGACAATATCTATAACTCACCAGATGGTTGTAAAGAGAAGGTTTTTGTGGGAGAAACTGAGATCTGTTCTGGGTCTGGAAGAACAGGTGTTAAAGTGGTAATTTTTTTTTTTTTTTTGCTTTTTCATCACTTTTAATCATTCCTTTTTTGAAGGGGAACAAATATTTAGTACCTTTCAATCACCATTTCACAAATGATCAAAAGACAGTGCTTATAAAAATTTTTAAAATAGGGCATTTTTGCAGATAATTGCTTGTCAGCTGCATTCTTGACACAGGGTAAAGCATGATCAAAGTTCAGAATGGATGAATGGCAGTGAAAAAAGAAAAATAAGGAGGAGTAAGTTGAGGCAGTTCTTAGTCTGAATTCCAGTTTAAGAAACACTTAGATATCCTTTTTGGGAGATTTTTAGGGAAAGAAATATGACCAGAGCTTTGGCTGTTGTCAGCAAATGGTGTTTAAAAGACATTTGTGACTAAAAGTCAAAGGAATTAAAGCTACAAAAAAGACAATATTCCTTGAGACTGTGACAATCACTTAAGAAAAATCTGCTTCAGTCTTTGTATTTAAATAGATACATAGCCATATTCTACTGCCCAGGTGATTTTACTGTGTCCCATTCCCACAAAAATTTATGACAAGGAGGCAAATAATTAAGATACAAGTTGATATCCCAGGACTCTCAAGAAATTATTTTTAAAGTCATTGAGATCAGAACCTATTTAGCCCTAGATTTCACTTCATCTATACCAAAAATGCAGAATATAAAAAAGTATCATCTAAATATGACTTAACATTTTAGCTAACAGCCATAAAAAAGGGACTAAACTATGCTTAGAACATTCAGCTTACAAAAGCAGCAAGTAATATGGAAATAATAAGGAAATTTTCCTTAGGAAATAAAGTATTAATTCCTGTCTCTTTATGCAAGTATCAAGTATAAATTACAATTAATTAAGGGTTCTGCAGAACCCAAATTTTAAATGCTTCAATACTAAACATAAACATGTATGACACAAACTATTAACATCAGAAAGCAAAATAAGTGAGGGTATAATTTAAAAACTCATATCCCTTAGTCAATTGCTAGCCTCTAATTTCCATGTTACTTAGCCAGTGCTATCTTAACCTAATTATAAGAAAATGAGTGATTTACTGGCAATACTCAATGATAATTTAATTTCCTTAAGCTTTTATAATCAACATCATCACTGTAAAGGTACATTATTAGTTACCAAATGGAAACTTCTAGACTTTATACTAAAGTCTGTATATTTGTATTATTCAATTAATTTAACGTTATTTTAGACCAATCCTGCCAGAAGGATTGAGAGGAAGAGGAAGATGACTAGATTAGAATCCAGGGTAGGCTATATAGTACAGGCTAATGGGCCAAAAGTCTGAAAAAAATAATTAAAATAAAACTACACATGGGACAAACAGGTACAGAAAAAAACTGAACTGCTCATACTTAAAATAACATTATACTTATCTCAGTGGATATAACAGAGCCAATATTAAAATATTATAAAATTACAAACCAATAAACTTCTTCATTATATAGGAAATTCGATTCAAATGTTGTAACAGCTTATGTGTGAAGCTTACTAAGAAAACAAAGGTAATAGTATTTAGTTAAAGAGAAAATTAAGCTGAAGATATAATTTATCCCTGCACTGTTTATAGTGATTAGTCTTTGACCACTCAGCCAATGGCTGACCTTGGCTACAAGCTGGACTTGCCTGGGGATTTCACAGAATGATGCCTGGTGCCATCCTCAGATATTCTAATTATCCTAGAATATAGCCTGGGCACTGGCATTTTTAAAAGTCCCGATTCACTGTGCAGCCAAAGTTGAGAATAATTGATCTAAGGTAGTATGTTAGCATTCTCTTCCATGTAGACTTAGAATTTTTTCTTTGAAATTTTTCACATATGTAAATTTCACAGTTAAAGTTTCTTCAAGGTCAGGCCTTTAGAATTAGTATAACAACTTAACTAAAGTTCTACAAAAAGTAATTAGTGCTTGTTGAATAAAGAAATACATAGCATGTAAATCACGATAAAAATAGAATAGAATTTTTTAAAAGATTAACATACTTGCTTAAAAATGTGCATATCATTTCTGCTACGTTTTCACAGTTCTTCTTTGGGGACAAAAAACTAAGCAGGAATAATTGGGAATAACTTCTGTCACCAATGCTACCAAGTGATCAGGATCCATTTTTCAGAGTATCAGAATACTGCACAACAAGATGTAGCAACAAGGCAGTTAGTAACCATAAAAGCCTGTCATTTTACCAGTATGCTTTGAAAGGTAAGTAAACGACTTAATTTTGAATTTCTGATTTAATAAATCTGATCATTTAATAGAAAAAATGAAACCTATATTAAACATCAGAATGTTAAGTCTCACTTTTCTCTTAGGCTATTAGGATTGTTCGGTATATTTAGTTAAAATTAAAGAAGTGAAAACAGGTAATATTATTAATAACTCACTGCATGCTCATCTCCACCAAGCAGTACAAAAATGTCCACAGAAAGAAACACAAATTGATCCTAATAATAGTCAAAGGGCTGTGCAAATAAGTAGATATACCTTTAATGATTACTAATAGTTTCAAAGAAGCAGATTCATACTACAGGACATATTTTCAGAAATAAAAATATATTTATCAAGCAGGCCACAAGGAACTCAAAGAACATGGAGAAAAAACATAGTAATTTAAAATCTCCTCACTTTCTCTGGCTTCCTGAAAACTAATATGAATTAGAATTCATAGAATTCTAAAACTTGTAAAATCCTTCCTCCTTTTAAGTACCCTTCATATGTCATAGAACACTAGCGTGGTGGACATTAAACATTTTCATACTCCAATATCTGAATACAAGCCCACAAATATTCATTTTTGCTGTTATTGATAAATGAATAAATGTTTAAGGGCGCAGGTCTCCAAATTTTCTTGGTTCATGGAGCCCCAAGTTCAAAGATCTAACAGTTTTGTTTATTGGGGAGTTAGGTCTAAAAATTTAATGAGTATACATTACCTCACAAACATAGTAGCTGTCTACATAAATAACATACATCAATTGAATAAAAAATATATTTATTTCATTCTTAAATAACCACAACAGACCATTAATGGGATGTGCCCACAACTGGCAATGTAGTCTTTCAAACTCTAGGATTAGACGGACATAGCTACCCTCATTTCCTGTCCATATTGATTTTCACATGCTATCTGCTTACAATAAAAAGGTACAATATCACAGAAAGGTATGTGTGTGATCTAATGTTGAAACTGGAAACTACCTACCTAGAACCAGCAGTTTGTATAGTATCTAACAGATGTCAGGCATTACAGGTTTCTTTTTAAAAATCTAAACTATTCCATGGTATCCACATGACTCTTCTGTGGTGCCCCAGGGTATTTGGGCACAAAATCTGGAAGCCTCAGTTTCAAGGGTTATTAATGTTACCTTATAATAAGGAGACGTGAAAAAGTCATGCCATTCTCAGCTTTGCTGTCAACTTCGCATATAGAATCATTTATTTTCAGATATTCTTTTAATTCAACCTTGGATTAAAAGGATATTTGCAATTAACAACACATTTACGTTCCTTTTTCGAGAGTTATATATTTTGTAAAACATGTTATAAAAGGATATCCACCCCAAAATTTTAGCTTTTCTAAGGTATGTAAAACACGCTTTAACTAAAAGTATTTCTTACCATTTCTCTCTTTTTAAGTCTCTTTTCCCTCCTTAATCAAAATAGGGATTAATATCCTCAAAAAACCTTCTGAATTAAACAGCCACATATCGAAATGGAAATCAAGAAGTACAAATGAGTAAGCGTTCACACTTTTTATCTCTTATTAAGGAGTTTTTGTATTATTCTTCAAGATCTAAATATTTGTTTTTAGTCATCAGTTTTCATTCTAAGTCCCACCATATATATTATTTTTAATTTAAGTATTTATAGACAAACTGTTTGTGAATACAGCTCATTGCATTTTTAAAAGAACAGTATCTAATTTGACAATTTAAGGTCAGAAAATATCCTTGAAAATTTTCATATTTGGTGCAAATGTACAAACATCAACTTTCAAATAAAATTTGGTAATTTCAAAAAATCATTTTCTGAAAATCCATTTAGAGACAGAACATGCACACTAGTACTAGAGAGATATATTATTTACTTTCTTCAAGAATTTTGGGAATGCTATTATGGGGAAGTTTAAATTTAAATCCATGTGAAGTCTAAATCATGTTTAAGAAGCATTATAAATACCAAAGTATAAATATTTTAACTTTTGAGATAACATTTTTAATGTGCCAATAAATCAAAACATAAATCACTAAATTTTGACAAATGAAAATTTTTATCTCAGAAATAAGAAATGGAAAAAATAGAATGGGTCTGGAAAATTCATTCAATAAATATTTATTGAAGGGCCCATGGGCCAGGCACTGTTTCAGGTGCTACAGATACAGCTATGACCCAAGCCAAGATCTCTGACCCCACAGGAGTTCCCGTTTCTCTATATTCAAACTCAAACTTATTAGCATATAGCCATGGTAAATGGAATTATGGCCCTTTGCTACTTTATGAAATTTTTTATATGGTACATTTATTACTTTTGTTTCTAAGTAAAATGATACACGACAAGTCGATACAGTGCAAACCTCAGGCACATACTGGTCTGAACTGACTGGTGTAATATTCGCTTGAAGGAACTCTTGCGGTCTTTCACATTGTTAGTTCAATGTGCTTGCACTCAATACCAAATAATTTGAGTTTTCTCAAAAATCCAAAGTATTGTAGAAAATTACTTAATATACCATAATAACAATTTTTTAGCAACCTTTTTGTGTTCTCTAAATTCTTCCAGAATGATTTTTAAAGGGGTTGGGTTGGGTAAGAAAAATATAAATATAATTATCAGAGTATTTATCTGCAATTAAAGAATAAAATATTCTCATGATTCTGAAAGTTACTATTTTAGAATTTTTAATAAATTTAAACTAAGCAAGAAATAGGATCTTTATTAAGACTTCTAAGCAATATGAGTGTATAACAGATAGTTGTTGCTATCTTTACGAAGACTACAACAGTTTCTATGGGTACAGTCACATGCAGATGGAGTGTAGGATGTAGGGCTGAATGAGTCCAGAACTCTGCCACATGAAAATTCTTTATGGAATCTTGGTACCAGGTTGCGAGGTTAACTTTTCTTTATTTAAAATAAAGATGGTGTGAAACTCATGAAGCTGCATGACTTCATGGGCATACAAAAAATTGCTGCTTCCAAAAAACAAAGAAGCCTTCTTGGCCAGTACTTTCTCATTGCTGTATCTTTAATCTTTGACATTTTATCATTTCAAGATGTTATTTGAAAGAGAATAAGCATTGTCCCTGTCCCACTCCATAAAGGTGGAATGAAGCTGAAGATGTGAATATGTGGCCAAAATAAAGAAAGGCTGTCCTCAGAAAATTGGGTTTATGCAGAAAACAAAAGGAAAGCTAGGAAGGGCTATAAATAGGGGATTTGCATTTGTGACATGTTCTAAACAGCTCTAGAGAAGACAGATTGGTTAAAGGAGAGAGCAGTGTGATCAAGACTGAAGGCAGACCAAAAGACCGGTGTTGATCTCTGTGTAACTAGATAAGAAAGGATGAGGTATTAATCTGAAGATTAGTAGCATGAGGCGGAGGGAGAGAATTAAAAAATATCATTATAAGGTAGACGAGATAGGGTTTGCTTGCCAACAGAACGCGTAAGAGTGAGGATTTTAAGATTCTGGCTTGGCTGGCTGGCAGACGGTGGCAGGAATTCAGACTGAAGAATGGTTTGTAAAAAATAGACTTGGACGTGAATCTCAGCTGTTTACGATATTCAAGTAGGAGTGTCCAGTTGGCAGATGAATATCACTCAGAAGGGAACTATAAGCTGGAAATACAAATCAGAAGCCATTAGCACATAGGAAGCATTCGATATCTGAGTGTGGATGAGAATTAGCAGAAACAGTATGAAATAGGAAACAAGAGAAGAGACTAAGATGACTCTATGGTAACACCAATGTACATGATAAACATGCTTAGAACGAGGTGTCACACAAGAAACAGGGGAGGAAAAACTAGGAATACTCATTTCATTTAAAAATATTAAGTGTAAGGCACTAGTGTAGAAAGATGAATAAGTTATACAGTAATAGCGGACACGTCTCCATTATATGTAGGTACTCTGCTAGATGCTTTACAAATATTAATTTATGCCATCTTCACAGCAATTCAGTGAGGAAGGTTCTATTACTATCATCCATTTTTGAGGTGTAAGGAAAAAGAGGCACAGTTACTACAACTTGGCTCAAGGTCACGTATGTGGTTAGAAGTAAGCTAAAAATTGAATATGTTCCAGAGTCTGTGCCTCAATCAGTATGCATGGCTATTTTATCCATGTAACATATGATGCTCTCTTACACACAGAGAGAAAGATAGGGAAACCAAGAAGAATGATATTGCAGTACACAGAGGAAAAAAAGAATAGTCAAATGCTGAAGGAAAGTTGAGACAAATAAAATTATTTACAGTGCCAAGACATGGAAGCAACCGAAGTGTCCTACAATAGATAATTGGCTAAAGAAGCTGTGGTACATATATACATGGAATATTTCAGCCATAAGAAAGAGATGAAATTCTGCCATTTGTGACCACATGGATGGACCTCGAGATAATCATGCCAAGCGAAATAGCCAGACAGAAAGAAGTTTGAAAGTCACATATATTTACTTATATGTGAGATATAAACCTAAAAGCAACAAATGAACAGGAGAAACAAACAGACTCTTGGACATGGACTATAGACTAGTGGTTACCAGAGGGTAAGGAGTGAGGGAGGGAGATGTATGGGGTAAAGGTGGTCAAATATGAGGTGACAGAAAGAAATCTAACTATGGAGGTGAAACAACAGTGTAAAATATATATATGCCTTACTGTAAAGTGTTACAGCTGAAACTTACTGGATTTTGTTAACCAAATGTCACCATAAAAATGAATGGATGAATGAATGAAATGAAATGAATGAATAGATTTAAATAATAGATAAACAGTTTAAATGCTGACAAAAAGTTGAGACAAGAATAATTCAGTGTACACTGGATTCGACGAGTAGGTGATCTTCTCCTCTCTTTCTCTATATTTTCCATAGAACTTGGTCGCCATTCACAGTAGATGTCTTCTTGTTTATCTTTTTGTTTGTCTGTTCACTTGTTTAAAATGTGTTTTAATGAAGGCAGGGACTTTCTTTATTCACTTAGCACTTAAAAGTAGTGCCTGGCACATACTCAATAAAATGTTTTTTGAATGAATGATTATAAAGTGCTAAATATGTCCATTATACCATTTGCTATCAAAAATAAAAAATAAATTCCTAAGATTTGACCTTTATAATGAATAATTTTGCATATATAAGCTAAGTATTTGCAATAGCATATTATTAAATAGAGAAGGCATCTAGGATTAATGTCATGTACATTTAATAAATATCTCGTGTTGCAAAATATTTTTAAAGATGACTACTTGATATACTGCATTATTAATATGGTGATGATGATATGAATACTGATGGGGGCAGCAGCAGCAAATGTATTGAGTGCTATGTGGTAGGCACTGCTGAAGTTTCACACGTGTTAACTCATAATCCTCACAACAATCCCATCAGGTCAGTATCATATTAATCTCTATTTTGTAGATGAAGAAACAGAAAGGTTGAGTCACCTGCCTAAGCAACCACATAGCTAGTAAGTGGAAGATAATGAACAGGGAAACTCCTCAAATGTTTTATTCACACTTATCTTTCACAATTATCCTCATTATGTATCCTTCTACAAAATTAAAAAAGCTTACCTTAAAATAAAAATCTAAAGTAGAAAGATTACGTATCTTACTCAGGTTACAGAATCTAGCTAGTGATAAATTAAGTCTTTTATAGGTCGCTTTATTAAAAATCAATTAGTGACCACTTTTGAAAAAAAAAATACTTACTGCTAGTGTAGAGGAGTTTTGCTAGGGTCCATTTCCAGTACAGCCCCACGGCTTCCTTCACCAATCATGTGCAACTAGAGATTTTTAAAGAAAAAAAAAAAGGGGGGGGGAATTAAATCTGCATATAATGCTTATATAAAACATGCATTATTTGTATGAAAAGCAGTAGTCTTTATAACTGTTATGTATTTTGGATATCCAACTAGAGCATATATGTATTATTTCACTGGTATTTTAGTTAATGAGGTTTGGGGGCAACATCTTGACACATATGGAATTCATAAGTCCTGTTATAAAATTGAATATACATACAAATATATTTTCTATTCAAGAAATACTTTACACAAAACGTATCTTCTATGTATTAGAATATACCATTTATTCTCATAAAAGTACTAAGCAGATCCACATAATAATAAATATTAGTATAATAAAAATGTTGATAAGTTATAAAAGCAGTAACCACCTCATCCACAACAACCAGACCCAGGCTACTAATTCTTCCAGTTTCAATCAAGGAGTTGACCAGACCATGTCCTTTTTCAATAGTGGCAATATATAGTGATTTCTTTTCCCTTCTTTTAATTGGAGGAAATTTTCCTTTGCTTCCGGCATATTCTTCAACAAAGAAACCCAATTCTATACCAAAACTTGACAAACCTGAAATCTAGAATATTAGTTAAAACAAATAAACAAAAAAACCCCAGGTAAATAAGAACTCTAATTATTAAAGTGCACAGAGATTTAAAAAATCTAAAATTGTGTTTAATATCAATTAAGGGGAATATGGTCATGGATAAGACATATATAACTAAGAAATATCATACTTAATGTGTTGCTCTTTACAAAATGAACTTTTAAACTAGATAATATACAAGAAAATAAATTTCAACGGTCTCCTCTAATATAAAACGACCAGTATAACTCATTTACTTTGATGATGTGATTCAAAGTAAGCTAAAATCAGTAGACATTTATAACAGAGTTTAATCCACCGGTTTAGAAAAATAATTCTTTCTGCAAAAGGTGATTAGTATCAGAAGAGATTTTCAGTTAAGTGCTCCATACGGCTTTTGTACATTCTAAAAATATTAATTCTTCATCATTATTAGAGGTACCTCTTCTCAGTCAATAAAAAGTTGTACTTATGCTACTTTTCATATCTTAATGACAAAATAACATTAGCAAATATCACTTGTTAAAAAAAAAACCACACCTTTTCTTGGACAATTGCCACATACGGTAGGATCATTAAAACATCTTTGCGCCGGCAAAGCAGTTCTTGAAGCATTAAAATCTCAGCTACGAGGGTCTTTCCACCACTTGTTGGCAAGGAATATATTAAATTTTTTCTTTCTTGCACAGAATTCAATGTTAAGCAAGTATGTTGCCATTCTGTGGAATTAAAAAAATAACAAGCATTATTTCCCCCTCTATAATTTCAATCTCAAATCTAGTTTTCTATGAAGGAAAAATCAAATCTCACCCTGTGTAGTTATCTTCTTATAATGATAAATGTATTCACGCATCAATATTAAATGTCAAAAATCCCCAATGTGTGATGTGCACAACCAATGAAGAGTCTAATTCTAACTCAGATCTGGTCAGCGGGTGGGCAACTAGCACACCTACTTGCCAGTTGCAGACTTAGGTTTAAGATCCCAAAAGGGCAGGCAGTGCCTGCTGGACAAGAGGCATCATCTGGGTCACCAGAGGAGCTATGGGACAGTACAAAGATCTGCGTGAATTTTAAGGCCTTCCTCTTACATTCTGCAAGGAGATTGTGAAGCTTCCCTTTCTCATTCATCAAAACACTATCTTACAGAAAAATAGGGGAGAAGGAAAAAAACACATGAGATATTTTACAAACCAAGAAAGACTATTCATCTAGCTTTCATAGGGGAGCTGAATTTTTAATGGACTTAATACCATATTAAACTGATTGATAGTTTAAACCATAAAAAACTAGGATTATTAATTGGCATATCTAGGGTTTCCACAGTTCAGCAAGATGGAATTCATGAATGGCATCACATCCGATCCAAACCATGGCATAAAAACTAGTATAACTACTTGAAGGATAATTTGGCAACCTGGATCACCAGAAGTCTGCAAAACAACCAGTATTTTATCACTAGAAAAATGGGCAAAAGATGTGGCAAGATATATCACTGCAAGGAGAAATGCAATAGCTAATAACATATGAAAAGATGCTTAACTGTTACCTACGGGTTGGCAAAACAAATAAAATAACTAGGAAAAAAGGTCTACACATGTAAAATCCAGAGCTGACTAGAGTGGAGACAAACAGGCATTCCCTGTGTATGGTTTATGAGAGCATAAACTGCTATAATTTTGGGGGGAAGCATTCTAGAAGTATCAAAAATAAAATTGCACATTATCTTTGATCTACACACACAGAAATAAAAGCAAGGACACAGAAAGATTATGTGCGAGATGTTCATCATGGCATTGTTTATATATAACAAAGAGCCATCGGGGGGATAAAGGTTGAATACATTTTTGCACAATCATATGATATAATTCTCTGCAGCTTGAAAATGAAGTAGATTTATGATCAATACAGTTAAATGAAAAAAGCAGATTATAAATGTGTGTTGGATAGTATAAACCCAGTTTTAGAAAACAATATATGCATAGGAAAGTTGGGCTTGAATATTTTGCATGTTTTCCCAAAAAATTAAAAAATGATTAACAGGATATATTACAAAGGTATTAAAACTGTTATACATGAATGACAGCTACAAGTGACTTATTGTGCTTTTTTGGTGATTCTCAAATTTTTGTAAATAACTGTAGTGTTTTTTACTTTAAAATATTTCAGAAAAAAGACCTTAAAAATGTCAAAAATACTTAAATTTAATATTTAAATATTAAAAAATACTCCAGACTGGTATCGCCTATTAGTTATCAAACTGCAGATATTTATGTAAGAATATCTGGCCATACGTACATTTTATCCAACTCAGATTTTTAAAGTATAAAATGACTAAAATAACAAATATTTAAGAATATCGTTTATCTTCAAACATTAAAAAAGCAAATTAACTTAGTTCTCATCATTTAAATAGAACACATTAAATATTTAATTCTACTATAGAAAAGCAAAAATAACAGTATAAAGTTGAGGTTCTCTAGCTTAGTGGTTCTCAAACTTTTGGCACATCAGAATTCCCTGGAAGGCTTGTGAAAACAGACTGCTAGTCCCCCCCCTCAGAGGTTCTGATTCAGTAGTCGGGGTGGGGCCTGAGAATGCACATTTCAACAAGTGTTCAGGTGATGCTGATGCTGGGGTCCAGAAACTGCACTTTGAAAGTCATGCTTTAATTCAATGAAGAATAGCACACATAATTGTTTTTAAATTGTTCATGTCATTAAGCAAGATTTACAAAAAGAGATTTAGAAAGTTGTTATTTACCAAAGTTCATACTTCAAAGCTACTAATATAAAGTCTAATTTGGTATGTCCTTGACATATAACTTGCAAGAAAACTATCATCATCATCATCATCATCATCATCCTTTTTTAAGAGCTCAGGAACGAAGGCTCAGATTGCTAAACTTGTGTTTAAGTGACAGGGCCAGAATTCATACCTCCGCTGACAACTCCAGCAGTTGAGAACCTACCAGAGTGCACCATGCACAGAGCTAGTTACATAATAAAAAGATGAATTAGACAGAGCCCTCTCCTCAGGATATTCATTCTGGTAGGAGATACAGATTAAAATAAGAACAAGATGCTAGGAGAAAAGCAAAGGGCAGGAAGTTAACATCTACTTCAAGAGCAATACACACCATTAGCTCTTAAACTACAAACCTCACGATTTAGAATATATTTGACACTTGTCTTATGTTAGACTGTTTCCTGTAGTTCTACTTCTCCAATCTGTCTTCTCCGAGATGAGAACCCATGTTTTCATATGGTTCCTAAGATACTAAGAAAAGAGTTTCAGAAATACTTATGAAACGATTGGTTGATAGGCTCATCTTCAGCAACTGTCCGTTTTTGTCTAAAATGACACATATTTGAAATATATGCAAGAAACCAGGATTCTTGAAAAACATCACATGATACATTATCGGTATTCTTTGCACTTAAATCTTCAGCTACCTTTAAAGATATTTATTCAGTGGTATTACTGATTTCTTTCACTCAAGTCATCTCAGTAGTCAAAAGAATTTCAACAACTAAGTTTTGGTAGAAAAGAAAGCCAGCCAGCCAAGGAAACACCAACTGAAAAATACTGAGTAGGAGCTAAACAATCAGAGAAAAAACCAGGAGTGGAATGTTAAGAAGTCAAGAAACAAATGTTTCAAAAGGGGTCTGGTCAATTGTGTCAGGTATGCTATTAAGAAGTCTTGTAAGAACTAAAAGTATCATTGGGTTTACACACCCGAGTCATTTTATCTTAAGTGAGAGCACAGAACCCAGTGTTGGAGTGGGTTGGAAATTACCTGAAGTTGAATGAAGACAGGGAGACAGCAAGATAACAGGTTTGAGAACTGTGACCACAAAGGGAAGGAAAGAGGTTCAGTATTAGCAGGACAGGGATAGGTTGAGAGAGGGCTGACATTTTAAGATGAGCTATATGACAATGTAAGTATCTGCTTCCTATAGATTTGCACTAATACTATGGAAATGATGGCAATTTTTTCCATTCCAGCAAAAAGCATTACCATATAATTTTTCAATTCCCTTGAACTGAACATAAAGGTCTCTCACTTTGCTGGGTAATGAATAAAAAGGTCCAAGGTCATCTGATGATGACTCAATTGTTTTCTTAGCAACATTAATTTCTTCAGATAGGAGAGTTTCTTTAAGCTGTTTAGTCCTAGAAAACATTGGTGTTTGGGCCTTGGCATTTCCAGTCATGGCACTTTTTAGATGATCTTTAAGACTTTTCCTCCTATTCACATCTGAACTGGTTCTGCCATTAGAAGAGGCATCGATTTGCTGCGGTTGCTCTATACTATTATTGGGCAATTCCTCATTCACAGTCTTATGAGAGGCGGAGTTGCAATCCCTCTCTTTAGTAGACTGATCCCCAAAATCATTTGAAGAGTTCTGCAAATTTCCAAAGTATAAAACCTGTGAAGAAGGCAATTCATACAACAGATCAGCTCCAAGTTCAATAGAGACATCTTCATGACCACTCTGGTTCTTCGTGTGCTCCTCCATTTTTAATTCAGTAAAGCTGCCTACAGTGGTAATGCTAACTTTGTTATGTTTGATGCTTTCTGAACAAAGATCTTCAGTGGCAAGGTCTGTATCATGTTTCCTATTTTCAGGAAGTTGCATGTATTTTTGTTCCAGGTCATCAACTTGAGCTAAGAAAGAGTTTTCAGAAAAGCTATCATAGTCACCAAACATGTCCTCTTCACTATCATTATTCTGGAAAGAACGCAAAAATATTTATGGTTAATTTTAGCTTTATTAAAAATAAAAGTTTCAGCCTAGGATTGTGCCAGGTATATAATTAAATGGTCACACACGGCTCATAGACCTAAATGTAAATCACCCTGTGATATTATCATCCCCATTTTACAGAGGAAGAAATGGAGGCCCAGAGAGGGTAGGTGACTTGCTTATCCTGCACTCCTAGCATATGATGATGCTGGGAACCTAATTCTTAAGCCAGTGCTAAATCCTTAAAGAGGTAGCAGGATTTACAGACATCTATTGGGATGTCACCTCACTGAAAGTTCTGATAACCGCACTATCCTTCCCTACCTAGACTCCAATCTACAGGGTGTGGCCAGTAACAAAATTATGCTTGTACTACTGGGTACTACAAGATTCTGTCCCTAGGATTTTGAAATTGAGAGGGAGAGTCTTTGGGTGGTCGACTAAACAGAAGGGATGTACATTTGGATATAATAATATAGTGCAGTGATTAAAAACACAGGAATTGGAATCACAAGTGTAGTTTCTTAACTTCTCAGGGCCTAATTCCTATTGTAAAATCTAGATAATGTAAATAGCTTAAAGTACTCAGCACATATACATGTGCAACAAATAGATTTTATCAGTACAGCGGGAGCACCAGTAACCTCGAAGTCCGACTATGCCTCTCAGTCATCGCACTTACTTGCTGTGTATCTTTTCCGTCTCGGGGGTCTACGTTTCATTATATAAAAACGAGGATAACAAGACAATACCTTACAAGTGATAATTAACAGCAATAACAATGCCAAGATAAGCAAATTAAGACTAGTAGATAATTGGTCAAACGTTTGCACCCGAGAAGGGAAATGCCAAAATTTTGTGGTTTCAAGTTGCGAGCCTTCTGTAACTGGCCTCCCACTCCTACTCTTTCAGTGGGTATGCACAGTAAGAGGCTTGGGTTGTATCATCGCCCCAAACGCGGGAAATGGGATGAGGAACTCGGGGGAATTTGAGAGCTGATCCGGCTGTACCTCGAGCGGTTGCGCGCCCACAGTTTTCCGCCGCCGACTCCCAGCCTTCTCCTCCTCATCCTCATTGCTGGGCTTGAGCTCGGCCGCAGTGGGGGTGGCAAAAGTGGTCGCTAGGCTAGGACGGTTCCTTTTGCGGACAGACACACGCCGGCGGATACGCGAACCACATTCATCCATGGAAGGGGCCTAGGGCCCTTCCCCAAACTTCGTCCAAACCCCAGTGAATGGAGGACAAGGCGCGCCGGAAGCAAAACAGGTAACGCTTGCACACCCTTCCAGCCACCCTTGGGAAAGACCAAAAATTAATAGTTCTCAGACCGGAAGTGGAGGCACAGGCAAGAAAGCCCGCCTTCTCATTCAATCGAAATGTCGCGGGCTTGCGACGCGGTGGGGGCGAGAACGTAAAGGTGCTGCGCAGGCGCACTGAAAATCCCGCCCACTCCCCTCTCCCTCCCCGGCCCTAGGCTTTGCTAGCGGAACCTTTAAGTGGAGTACTGGGGATAACAGGGGAAGAACACCGGAAAAGACCGGGAGGACGATTTATGAAGAGGAAAGAAGGAGGAGGAACGAAGAACCATGGCTGCAATGGTTGATGCTTGCAGTGGTCTAGGGAGAAGAAAGTTGATCCACTTTGTAACGGCTGCTGTCTGCCTCCCAAATCCCGGAACTCAGGCGGGTAAAGTCTCCATATTCTATGTTCCCTTGTGGCATTGCAGCTGTTGCCTAAGTCTTAAGGTCGGTAGAGTTGCCACTGTTAGCTAAACGGCGCGGGTTTCTAGGCGATTTAAGACCTTATCCAAGATGGGGGGAATCTGTAATGGCCCATGACTAGTATTTTAAAACTGAAGGGGACGTGAGTTGTTTTCCAACACACTTAAAAAAAAGTCTACGGCCATGCTACCCTGAAAATGCCCTATCCAGTCTGATCGCGGAAGCTAAGCAGGGTCGAGCCTGGTTAGTATTTGGATGGGAGACCACCTAGAAAGACCAAGTGCTATAGGCTTTAAAAATAAAAATAATAAAATAAGGGATCGTAAGCTGACAAGATCCTTACAATCTGTGAGGTCAACCAAGGTTTGCTTCACCTGAAAAAAAAAAAGAACTAAAAACAAAACAAAACTAATGGGTGTTTATCAAAAAGAGGCAGGCGGGGACTTGCCTAAGGTCTCCAGGTGAACTTAGTATCCAGCAACAAATTCCAGATGTCTGAGGTCCCAGATCAGGGCGAAATTGTGACATAGGCCCTCAAATCTCATTTCTGCACACTTATCTCGTGTGCTTCTCTGTCAATACTCTCTGTAAGGGGTCTCACTCATTTTCCCTTTCGTGCAGTGCCTTTCCGTTGCTTCTCCCCTAAGTATTCACATTAAAAATCTGTCTCTAAACCTGGAGTTAAGGGAAAATAAGTTTCGGAAGAGAGAAGGTGAGAGGTACTATGGGTGGTGAAAGGGTGTATATGCCCCTTTTCCAAAGCCCCCAAAGGCCCATCCATAGTGTCTTTGTGTTAATCGAAAGGTTTTTATCCAGTCATTGTATGATGAATATAAAACCTGTCATTTATATTGTGTCCCTTGATTCATCTTGCCTCCATAAAAAACACTTTATTTAGCTACTCACTCAAAAAGAATTGGTATGTTTAATTGCAGTGCTGTGGAGAAGTTGTTCACAATATAAACAGGTTGCCAGCAATGAAGACCTGGTAAGATTTTTTTTCTTTCTTTTTATAAGACATTTGCAAATATGACCAAATTCTTATATTTTAGTTATTTGAATAGAATTCAGCTGGAGGACAAAACAGTAATCCGTAGTCTGAGTGTGAAATTGTAATTCATTGAGTAGTCACTTGAGTTTTGGAGAGAATTCCTAGATTCCTAGCAAGAAGCATGGCTTCTGTAATGCTATATTTCTCTTCTTAGATCTTAAATTTAAGGATATGTGCTTTAGGAATTAGATAAGGGAGTTTTGGTGGATGAAATAATTGCAGATAATCCACCAAAGGGATTGTACAAAAGCTTACCTACAGATTGCAGATTGGCTCTCTTCCCCATTTCAAATTCAATTCTATCTTTGTCCCATTTATCATGGGGAGGGGGGAGGTGTCTTAATAAATGAGGGATCAAAATTAATGTTTTATACCAGGATATTGAATACACTTTCTTTTAACCTGTAGATGTATTTTTATGGGTTTTAAGTACTAGCATTGGACTTGGGCAGTATGTTTTCTTGCTATATTGCAAAGATAATTTGACACTAATCAAACCATACAAAGCACTTAGTAATGTGTAGGGAAGGAAAATAGTCAATTAATACATGAGAGCTGAAAATAAATTGGATTAAGAAATGTGAGGGGTTGGGAAAAAACAAAAGAACTCCTCTAGTTCCTTTGAGCATCTGTGTTCATCTAATTTACACCATAGTTCAAGAGAGTAAAGGAAATTACTAGAGCTCCTTTTTAGGTCATATGCCACACAGAGACTCTAATGAAAGCTATGGACTCTTTCAGAAAAAGGCACACTGTCCCACTCATTTCTAATATTACATACAACTACAGAGGTTCAAGTACTTCAAAGCCATTTCTAAATTAAGAATCTCTAAACTAGAGATGCCTATCCTGATTGTAGGAGGGAGGCTTGTGACAGAAACATTAAAGGCAGTAGTGAAGAAAGAAAAAACGAAAAGGCTTCCACAAACTTTTTAAGCTGTCTGGGAGCCACAAAATTGTAGTCAAGGACCTTACATTTACAGTGAGCCATGGGGACATTGTCTTTTTATAACAGAAAAATAGTGATTAAACAGAAATATGGGAATAGATTTAGAGATTCTAATTTAAGCATTGCATATGATAGCCATTGTGCTGTTGTTTTCTTAATTTAAAGCTAAAAATTTTTAGTCACCTAAAATCTGGGCAAACACATTTGAGGAATCACTTAGACTTGAAATTTTTCTCCTCTAAACATTTTTTTCCTCCAAAGATTACATTTTATCCCAGAATCCTCATGACAGTTCCTCCTTAGTCAAAGTAAAATAAAGAACTTTTACAAAATATGGACAAGCACACTGAAATTTTTACAACAGTGAATTTTTTTTCAGAAATATTTTTCTTTTATAAGCTAAGCTGTTGTTGATTCCTTTTCACAGTAAGGTACAACTGATCCTTTTGATTGATTTAAATGTAACCGTAAGATTTAAATTTTTTTTAATTCAAAATTAACACATTAAACTATATTACCAGATTTCTCTCCCTTTATTCTAGCCTGTTCCAATGGAAAACCCTTATAAGGAGCCTCTTAAAAAATGTGTCTTGTGTGGAAAACGTGTAGATTATAAGAATGTGCAGGTAAGATCTGGTTTTACTTTACTATGATACTTGATTTTAGGAGCTTTATATTTGTCCTAAAGAGAATCAAGTCACTTTTATAACAGGCTTTGTGTAAGGGTAGTTGTTTTAGCAACTTTGTAATTTCAAATCTGGTTATATTTCTGTGTATAAGGCATTTCTTTTGTATTCTAATAACTCCTTGGCTCTTCTCATTTATTATTTCAGCTTAGTATTTCTTCCTGTTTTCTTTCTCTGTCCCAGTGTCTTAACAAAAGCTCACTATAGTGGTAGCTCTCAGTTGGAATTGAGTTGGAAAAAGCTCTGGTGAAGTTGATCTCTGTACATCACCAATATTACTGCTTCAAACATAATTTTATCTCTTATCCATCAACTCAGCAAATGAAGTGGCAAATCTGGGGTAGAGAATGATGTGGAGTTAAGTACACTGACAATAATATAAAGTGATAGTTGCCTTAGAGGGAAAAAAAGCCAAGAAATCTTAAAATGCAACATATTAGGAGGATTATGCATAGTGCCAAGATACTGCTTGGCACCTGGAAGGCGCTAAAGAATTTAAATTGACAAAACATAAATTACAGCAAGTGGCTTGATATTTTTTTATCTGTACCTCTTGAAGACCTCACTCTTGTCTGATATTGTGATAGCCTACCATGGCAGATGAAATGTTTTAGTACCTTGTTGTGAACGGCAGTATTTTAGAAAAGTGTTTCTTGAAAAAGTCAAGTAAACAACTTTCGCACTGAATGAATATGCTCATTAATCTGCTGTATACACTTTTTAGGACACAATGTGTGAGATTTTTAATAATTAGTCATTTAAAAAGATGATCCATTAATAGAATGAGCATAGTTCAATATTTTCATGTTTTATGAAGTTTGTCTGAAATTAACCACATAACTTGAAGGTGTCATATAAGGTATGCTTTTTAAAAAATTTACACAATCAAGGTTAACAAATGTATTAATATAAATTTTTTTCCCTTTCCAAATAAAACTCAAACAGCTTTTGTCCCAGTTTATTTCTCCATTTACTGGCTGCATTTATGGAAGGCACATAACAGGTATTGTGTTTTCCCTTAATATTAAGTGTAGATCAGAATTACATAAATCTGCTTCTGTTAAGAAAACTGGCAAATTTCCGTATAGTGCTATAAATCACTATTAGAAAGCTTAGTATTTAAGAAAGCATCTTCTTAGGCCTAAAGGGGTGTTATTTTGCATGTCTCATGCTTAGAGGTAACTATAAACTGACAACATGTAGAAAACTTGTGCTTGATATTTTGTGTTGATATTTTGGAGTATCCTGTAATCATTCCGAGACTATTATTAAGTGGGCATATTTCCCATAGGCCAGATCAGATAGCTTAGTTTATGTAGTGTCTATGGCTGGCTGCTTTGTAAGCTAAAAAAGTAGAGTTGAGAAGTTATAACAGAGACAGTGTGACCTGCAAAGCTTAAGATAATTTCTGTCTGGCTATTTACAGGTTTTCCAATCCTTCCTTGACTTGGACAATTTTTATATGTATTTTGAATATTGGTATTTTTTTATGAATAAGAAATCCTTTTCTATAGGTCTTTGTGGGAAGAAGCAAAAAGAAATCACAAAAGCTATTAAGAGAGCACAAATAATGGGTAAGAACACCTGAAAAAATGAGTTGGGCTAATTAAATTTTTGCGCATTTTTTCTGAAGAACTTTATTTATCTCTTTACAGGTTTTATGCCAGTTACATACAAGGATCCTGTGTATCTCAAAGACCCTAAAGTTTGTAATATCAAATATCGGGATTAAGTTATCTAATATTATCAATAAAGTTATTTTTACAATAAATGGTTGTTGAATCAAACCATAAGATTTAATAAACTTTAGAAAATAGGCTAAATCTTCACAAACTATAAAGTTTTTAGCTTTTAATATGAAATCATATGAAGAAAAAGTTTGAGTAAAAAAGGGGTGTTTCTTGTCCATACCAGTGAATGTTCAATAAAACCTGATTTGAAATGTTACTACTCATTACATTTTACATACATGAATTTGAAAAAACTGGTACTGTAGGATAGCTCATACAATAATAGAACACTGATAATTGGATATTAAATATGGAAGAGATGACTTGTATTGGCATTTTACTTTAGGTCCAGATTCTGTCTTGTAAGTGGAATTTTAGGTATATGCATGCAAGAAAGTGGAATGCTTGTATAATGTAAAAATCCCTGTAACACAGTGTGGACTTGAAATTGCTCAGGGAGGTTTTCTAATTAGCAATTACAGGCATGCCTGGCTAGGACAATAGGTGCTGTCATGGGACCTAACATTGCTGGAGTAATCTATCCTGAAACTGGTAGTGGCCTTTAAATAAACCGATCCATAGGAAATCTATTATGTCATCTTATCTTACGCCAGTGATAAAAACTAATTGTCAAAAGATGGAGAGAAACTGGAAGTAAATGTCCTATAAGGACAGTGTTCCTCCTTTTCATTGAATACCCTGAAAGTTGGGCCATCAAACTCAAATGTGAAAGTTCAGCTGTGTACTAATGACCTGAGCGGGCTTCTCTCTCATTGAAAGTTTGGTATTGCTTTCTTCAAAGGAGATGGATTGCTGTGCAAAAGTATGAACTAAATAGTTTTGTACCTCTATAGCATTTTGGTAAATTGAACGGTATGAAGGCACATTTAGACTTCAGTTTGAGTAAATATGTGTCTTTGAAAAATCTCAAGCTATTGTCTAGAGAAGACATTTGCACCTGTTGGCTGCTGGTTGCTTCTGCTATACCTAGTCTAGCCTGTGTACCCAGTTTTGTTCATTTGTTGATTACATTTAGTCATTGTGTTCTATATGGTAAGTTCTATATGCCATGGCGATACTTGTGGTTATTTTTAAATTAGGATTCAGACTTCCGAACTATTTCCCTTCCTGCCCTTCGTAACACCACAGTGCTTCTTATGTAACCAGTAAAATCATCCCAGTAAGAAATTCATTATTTGTACAAATCATCCCTGGTATTATGTGGGCTTCATAAGCACCCGACAGTAACTAATGCATGTTAACACATACGTAGAAGATGATAGTTTTTGATGCTATCTAAGCTATGAATTTGCTCTATCACTTAGGAAGTAACAGATGGAAGAGCAATGGTTAAAGTGTGTTAGCATTTCATCCAGTGAGCGAAACACGAAGGCTTCATGTGATGTGTATGCTTTATGGAAAAGTCTCACAATTATGGAAAAGACAAATACAAAAAAAACACAGTAAAAGCTCTTAGCCAACCTCCACTTAACCAACCCACTGGATTAACATTGGGCTTTACAGCCTTCCTAAAAATTACTGAAGCCCATGACTCTCCTACCTTTTGAGTTCTGCATCGCCTAGAATCAGTTATTTTGTACCTAGACCTGTTAGTTGTATTTATTGTATTAATGAAAAATGAACATTAAAAAGAAAGTTACTGTTGCAATAAAAACTAAGTAAATGCTTTGGAATGACAATAAAAATAGCTTTAAAAAAAGTTGTCAAATTAGGTGCAGTTAGGACAACTGAGTAAGATTGGGAATAGAGGTGGCTTTAAAATGAAAAACATCTAGTAGCATTTTGTACTTAGGTTATTTTGCAAGTTTCTTTAAATTCTTTAAAGAAACCAAACTACTTGTGCTGCATTAAGTAGTGCCATAATTAGAACTGCCAGATGTAGCAGATAAAAATACGGTACATACAATTAAATCTGAATTCCAGATAAACAATGAGTTTTAAATATAACTATGTCCCTAATATTGTATGGTGTTCAGCATTTTATCTGGCAACCCTAGCCATAATGTATCATAATTTAAGGAGTAGAAATTGTAATGACTTAGAAACAAACACATTTTCATATTTAGACTTCTTTCTATTGTGAAAATAAGGCTAGTCTCCCAATTCTAAAGAATGCTGTACAAGTTTAAAAAATATTTAAACTTCTCTCAACAGTTTAATAAAAGGGACAAACAATTTTGGTTTTAAAAGTATCTGATATTTAAAGTACTTTATAAAATAAATGCACTAGGGCTTATTTATGTGTTACTGCAAATAGCTGAATATGGCATAAACAATAGAAATGTTTGACTATACCCTTTAGCCAATCAAAAATCTTTCAGCCTAAAAGAATCAAAATGTAGGAGACTGTGGATAATCACCAGAACCTTTCATTTTCTCAATGTCTTCATCTGTTTCAGGGCTGCTTGTGGATGCTTTTTCTTGGTTACTACTATCAGTATCTGTTTTAGATAGTTTGTTTTGTATCTCTAACAGCCGTGACTTCTTGAATTGCCATCTGTCATCTGTATCTAAAGCTTTACGCTTCAGCTGCAGTGTATTACTAGCTGGACTAGCTTCAGGAATGTCAGTGTATTCTACCATTAAGGTCAGGTTGTCTACCACATTGAGGTGGTGGTTGGCATTACAGCTACTTTTAGAAATACACCTGTTTTTCAAGGACATAACACATGACTGAAGAAATTCACAATCTGGAAAAAAGGTCCGTAAAGCTTGACAAAGAAAAGTGTTCTCCTGAGGATCTTTTTGGACATTCTTCTCTCCTAAACAAAAATAAAATAACAAACATGTTTCTTCTGCAAAACATTTATAATTATCTACTTGTTAGTATGGTTGAGTCAAAAACTCTTTAACAATTTTATCAAATAATCTAAAGTGAGAAAAATGACAAACATAATCCCAAATTGTAACTCATGCCACAATATTCTAAGAGAAAATTAGTTGTATTCTTTAATATCAACAATAATAGTGTACCTTACACTATAATAGTACCCTGTTCTTTGTTCATTGGGGTTTAAAAGTATTAATATAACAATTGCTTTTAATGTTAAAGTAGACAAATTCATTAGTGCAGCTGGTTCATCCACAATTCAAATCAGAATTTTTTAAAGCAAAGTAGTAATAATGTAGTAGTAATAATTTTTTACTTACGTGCTGCTTCAATCTGAGCTTGTTTTCTTTTTTTAATTTCTTGTTTTAATCTGTTTACATCCTTTAGTAGTTTCTCTACTGCTTGCTCACTGTGTTCTACTTTTTTGCATATACTCTGTAAAATAAAATAATTTAAGGACATAGATAAAATTCCAAGTTGTATACTATAGGTTCACAAATAATATAAAATCCTTCATGGTACATAATATCAAATTTATTTGCCTTTAAAAAATTTTTAATTTTTCTATTTTCTGGAGGAACTCCACAACAAGCATTTGTATGATACTCTATATGTTATAAAATACTTTCCAGGTATATTAACTTCCCATTTATATATAGCTTTATCATACCAGTTATTTCCTTAATACACAGAATTAAAAAAACATATTTATTAACTCACTTTGAAATAAAATACTGTGCTAATCTGAAAGGTGCATAGCTATCACAAACATTTAACATTAAAGAAAAGCAACTACATTTTAGTGTTATGAAATAATTTTCATATAGGAATTTTATAATTCCTATAAAAGTGTCATCACTTTGAAGTATTAACATCCTCTGACTCACTGATTTCATTTGGGGATGAAGCTTTAAATTTATATAGGATGATGTTTCTTTAAATAATAACAAATCAAAAGTAACTGCTTTCCAATTATAGGGTATTAGGTTGTTATAGCCAGTTTTAGTGGATACTTTTTAGGATGTCTGTTCAGCCTATTTCTCACGAACTTGTTCGCCCTGTTGTTAAGGTTTCACCAGTAACCCCTTCAACTTCACCCTAGCTAACCCAAGCAGAGATATTACATAGTATATTAACAAACCCTAATCTCTTGAATAGAAGAGATCTTAATGCAGGAGCTGTGGGTTGGCCATTCTCATTTCCAGGGGGTGAGTAAACAGATCTGTAGTTACTGTGAAGAAATCGATGTGCAGGCAGACACAAAGGAAAAGTTCTGATAGCACTCCAGCTCCTCATTCCACTTTCTTCCTGAAACTCAGCTGCCTTCTGGGTACAGTTCCTGTAACATACCTCTACTTTCCCTATTTTAGCCCAAGTTGGTACTTTTAACCTAAAAGTACTAGTATACTGCTCTATGAAATACACTGCCATTAAAAAGAATATGTAGCAACATGAAAAATGTTTAATGATATGTCAAGTACATAAAAATCATGACACATTTATTTGCCCTCTTCACTGTCAAATATGTAAAAGCATGTATACATAAGGGAAAAATTAGAGAATATGGCAAAGTAAAAGTAGTTATGTTGCAATGGTGGAATTCTCAGTGTTTATTTTCTAAAATTCCTATATTATCATTCATATTAGGAGTGTATAAAATGTATTAAACCCATTTCTCTTAGAGTATTATATTGATAAATGTAGTGGCCATGGAAATATACTACCTAGATCTCCATCTAGAGGAAGAATAGTTGACTGACAGCCCCAGATGCCAACCTTTTGGGTCCACTACTGTTTCTGTGCTTGGTCCAGACTTCCCCTAGGCTTAGTCAGTGACTGAGCACATTGAGGGTGTTACATTACAAGTCTATTCCTACAGGACAGCTTTGCTTAAAGATGTCACATCAGCCTGGCTGAAACTTTTTTAGCCCTGCAATGTAAAGCTTCCTGTCCTACCCAATCATCGTCCCTTCCCTGTCTCCTTTCTCAGGTACTCCCTCTCTATCCTTCTCAAGCCCAATAAATCTCTTGCTTGTCTAATCCCATCTTGATGTCTACTCAAAGGACCTTAACTGCCACAGTTAGCTAGAACTGAGTACTGTGGTAGATTGTTTTGCTCTCAAATATTAAATATTTGCTTCCCTTTCTATCTGTAAAAGGATTATATAGCCCTGCCTATTGTCATGTGATATCCTCCAGCCAATGAAATATGAATGGAAGTGACAAGCCAGCTCTGAGCAGTTTTAAGAGCTGTTGTGAATTACCACTAGCTTTCCTGCTCATGAGAAGAGCATGTGCCACATAAGAGCTGCTTCTAGTCTGGATCCTAGAATGAAGATAACAGGAGCAGAGCTACAGCAAAATATAGTGTGGGTGACTACTGCATTTAAAGGCCTTTGTTACCAAAACTAAACTAAGCTAAAATATAAATCTAATCAAATGTCAAGTTATCCCTAAAACATTTCAGTGATCAATTTGATATGAACTCTAGAAGTGGTCTTTAGGTGTTAGATAAGTTAACTTACCTTTAATTCTTCTTGTAAAGAAGCATACATTTCATTTATCTTGTGTACCTCCTTTAAAGATCCATCTTCTTTAAAAAATTCAGGGCTGTAAAAAATTCCATTTCCTCAGGCAAGTGTACAGAATTCATTTAATTATAGGATGAAAACTTATTTGTAGTTGAGCAATGGAAGAATCATAAATGATATTCTGCTGATTCTAAGTTATCAAAAACTGAATAGGAATAAGTTTAGTGAGGAAGCAACTGAGGAATCTCACCTGTGTGTTTTGACTGCTCGGCTAAAACCAGCGGACATACGGGAACCTGATACAGTTTTATAACCCAGTTGCTCAGACATGCCCAGATTGGCCACCACTAAAGGTATCCTATGAAAAAGTCTGAAGAAATAACATCTTTAAACATAAACTTAGAATAAAGTGAAAGATTGGCATCTACTTATTAGTATAGACTACCCTTTCCTACAAGATTAAAAAACAAATAGAAATCCCCATTCCCTACTACTAATCGAAGACAGAATTCACTGACTTGCGAAAAATGGCTTTTAAAAGTTGTGAAGTGTATATAGTGTAAGGTAATTATGTGGAAAAAAAATACTTTAGTGGCTATTTTAACTGACCAGCACATATAAAAGGCAGTATTGTTGAGATACTGTCTTCCGTAAATAATATTAACATTAGTTGGTACTCTCAACTTAATTCTCATAGTCCGTGAAAATGTTGTTTACACAGCCTCTGGGGAGTCTCTGTTGACTCATTCTGGTGGGCCATCAAGAACTACCGTGCTTCCTGGCAGAGGCTACAGAAGAGCTGCTCAAGTGCTGAGGCTTACGAGGCTTACGTTCTACATTATATTCTTTATCAACTAGTATCTATAGCACATAGTTTTTTTTCCATCTTATGGTAAATAAAAGCAAATCCTCGTGCCAGAAGCACAAGGCAACATTCCACACTGGGCTTCTAATTTTCTTATATGACCTTTGTTTTCCCACCCATAAAAATCAGATGGGAAGACAGACTTCAGAGTGTTATGACAATCTAATGCAACAACATATGAAAATACTTGTTAAGCTGCAAAATGTACTATAAAAACATTGGGTATATTTTTCTATGAGCTGAAGACAGCTAGCAACTGGCCAACATTTACCCTTTCTGAGGTTTATATAAGGCATGCTCCAGCCGATGAGTAGAGTAGCTTTCTGTTATTACACTTGGTGTTAACAGCAGAAAAACAAGCTCCTGGCTTGAAAGATGCTGCTGTAAGTTTTTGTGAAGCAGTCTCTCTCTAAAAGTCATAATCTGGTCTGAATGACGTCGGAATTTGTACCAACCAACCACATCCTGAAAGAAAATACAGGAAAAATATGAGGTGTATGTATACTTCATGGTTACAATTATGTGTCTTATTGTCAACAAAAAAAATTGACAGCTTTAAAAAATGCCTTTAATATTCAGCAAGGTTTGGGCATATTTAAACAAAGCATACACTTAAATATACACTTTACACTTTTTAAAGTATGCAAACTGACTTGTAGTTAAATTACTTTCCATTCAGTTATAAGACTAGTTTTACTTAATATAAATTAGAGGAAAAAAAGATTCTTAACTTCCTTTAGTTTCTTTATGACATTTGCTATCTTAAAATCTTAATCTCTCTTTTTTTTTTTTAATGCCTACAACACCTGGTATTCCTAGGTGGTCTCCTATCCAAGTATTAACCAGGCCCAACCCTGCTTAGCCTCTGAGATCAGACGAGACTGGGCACATTCAGGGTGGCAAAATCTTAATCTTTGGTCAAAATTTAAGTGAAGAAAAATGTCAATGAAAACAATTTAATTTCCTGTGTGGATACACCTGGTTTGCCAAATAACTGAAGTAAATAAGCTTAACCTAATAGTTTTCAAAACTGAACTTTATATGAGAATATCACCTACCCTACAGAGTTGGTTTCAAGATTGAATAAGACCATGCAAAAGGCTTTTATAAGCTGTAACATGCTAAACGTGTTGTATTACTAAAACTTTAACTCTTTAAAGTGGAAAAATAAGCCTCATTTGCTGAAAACTTAATAATCATAAAAAAGAGAAAAACCACCACTTTGCTTAGAGATACATCTGTGAAAGTTTCAGCAACTTTCATACCTGTTCATTTAAATTGAGGAAATTAAAATTACGTTTTAAAACTAAAACTTTTATAGGTACATTTTTAAATACCCAAATGTAATCGTAGGGGAAAGACTAAGCATTTTCAACAAAAGATTTTTTTTTGAAAGAAACTTCTTTTACTGAATTTATTGTCAAGTCAGAATTAAAAAAAGTTTTAAGAAAAAAGTACCCAGAAAAAAATTCTGTTTTTAGGAAAAAAATCTATTTCAGTTATTCAGTAAGTTTTAACTGAACACCAAGTATGCTGCGGAGGATTCAAATTAGGTGCTATATAGGAAATCATTCCTACACTATAAAAATTAGTAACTGCAGCTATATAAAAACAGTAAGTAACCCACTTCCCGTTTGACCCAAGAAAACACTCTAGCGGCACTTGCAGATGCAGTGTTTACCCTGATAATTCACCAATTATGGTCCTAACTTTACCCCCAAAATTAGCCTCAAAATATCTCACTTTTATTATTATTTTCACATTGCTCTAGTATATCCATAGTCTTTGGAAACAAATGACATCATTCTACTTATAGCATTGTTTTTAGTAGTGGGATTTCCATTTACAAAGTATTGTAATTTTCGATTGCTGAAAATGTCAAATTCTAGAAAATGCTGCATTCCTACGTGTGATGTTAACATCGCTCTCAAACAGTTGTTAGCCGAAGATTCTTTTGATCAGTCCAATTTATGTATATGTTTCTGTTACATCAGGATTAGAGACAAGTTCTGTTTAGAAATAACTCCAAGGATGAGATCAAGGTTAATATTTTTTTTTAAGTTAATACTTTTAATGACTAGTTTTACTTTCAGAGTAACTCCTTCGAATTTCTGGAAAGAATAGGCCTTTCCTCACCTGCCTTACAGGACATTATGAAGACAAATGCTGCTTAAAAGTTTTGTCAAAGTAGTACATATTTTTATGAACTCAAAGTAATACTTATAATACCAAAAGAAGACAAGGTAAATCAAGAATACCTTTTTAACACTTGATAGTATTTTCCTCAGTGCTTGCTCATTTAATTCACCAGAAGAATTGTAAAAGCTGTAAAAGCCAAAATTAAAGGCATTTCAAATAAGCTAAAAATATGATTTTATTAGCACCCTTACTTCTAGTTACTCCTAACCTAACTTTCAACCAATACCCACTTGCCTGTCAGATGAAGTTCTAAAATAAATAGTAGAGAAAGTTCTCTACATAAGCAAAGAAAAAAGAATAGGAGTGAAGAAACTTCAGGAGATAAGTTGAGGCATTATATATTTTTAAAACCTAAAACAAAACAATTTATTAAATATAGGTACATAGCCAGTTCACAATTCATTCACGATTTACTTAATAAAACTTAAAAAACAAACAAACACTGATATATACAAAAGAGTATGTAAAATAAGTAATGAAGCATAATAACAAAAGGAGAATTTATCCAAAAACATACTTGTATCAAATTAAGAAATGTTTTAGGAGTTGGTGGGGTTGTTATTTTTGGGGGGTGAGGGGCAAAGAATAGGTATTAGTTTAGTTTAGTGGTCTTTGTCCTGTAGTTAGAATGCCAAAGACATTCTAAGACAATTTTAAAGACAATTTTAAAAGACAATTTTAAAAAATTATAAAGCGTTTACTTCCAGCCTTCTTTCCCCTCCAATAACAGGGATTACAGGTAATATTTTCCTCTTTTTAACATTCATTGAGATAAATAACATTCTTTTCTATGATGGTGAAATATCTGTTATGCAAAATCCTTTACAAATAATAGTCACTGTAATGGGCTTTTACTGGTAATTCTAATCTGTACACTGAAAAAAATTAAGTTACATAAAACTGAAAAGATACATCCTAATAGGCAATATATTTTAACTTACAAAGACATATTTAAAATTTTTCCATTCAAATTTTAATGGGAGAATACAAAATAAAGTATTTCATCTACCAAAGAGATATATTTGGCTGATCAAATAGATCCATTTTACTATTTATTATTCTAACATGAAAACTCTAAATACAAGTTTATTCCTGTATTTCTTTAGGAAGGTCCACTTCTGAGCTTCTCAAACTGGAGTATAAGGCAACATACCAGAATAGGATAATGGTGTACATCTTCTGTGCAAGCACTGATTTTATGTGATGTTTCTGGTAAGGGGGGCATTTTAATATTGAAAGAGATATATTGTGCAGTAGAATTCATGTTAAATTACATAATTTTTTAAAAAGTGATTTTAAGTTTTAGGCTATAATGGCCTGTTTTCCAGGAACTTTTCCCCAGATTCCTGAGGTAAACGAATCAGTGTTTCTGTGGAAAACTCTGAGAAATGTATTAGAGTAGGTTGGCAAACTTTTTGTGTAGAGGGCTAGATAGTAAATATTTTAGGCTTTGCTGGACACATAGTCTCTGTTGCATATTCCTCCGTTTTTTGTTGTTGTTGTTGTTGTTGTTGTGTATAACCCTTAAAAAAGATATCAGCTATTAAGAGATAGAATGCCATATAAAAACGCATGGGACCTTACTTTGTCACCCTCTGTATCAAAACATAAAACTGGATATTAAAGCTTATCCAATTTGGACTCCAAGAAATATGGTATTAAAAGACTATTTTTAACATGTTCACCTACATTATTTAAAACGAGGAAGAAACGATGTGTTGTGCTATTGGATTGGAACTCAAAAAATCCTGATTACTCTGAGTTTTACCCTACCACTAACCAGTTCTGTGGCAGTGTTTACGTCATGAATGTTTTAGGCTATTATTTTGTTGTTAAGGGAAAATTAAGTGTGTAGTAAACTTTTTGAGTGGAAGCCATTTCAGGTGGTTCTCCTTATGCTTCTCCCCACTTCCTTAATCTTATAAAACTTAAAGGCTGAGGCATGGGTTTCTCATCACTGGATTAGATGGTTTCTTCAGCTCTAAGACTCTATTACATTGGTCTAATTATTCATTCATTCATTCATTCATTCATTTATTATTTATGCCTACAGCACCTGGTCTTCCTAGGTGGTCTCCCATCCAAGTACTAACCAGGCCCGACCCTGCTTAGCTTCTGAGATCAGACAATGGACTTGTCCAGGGTGGCATGGCCATAGACCATGGACTGTGGCTCCACTGGAGCGTGAACCCAGGATCTTCTGCGTGTAAAACAGACGTGCTAACTGCTACACTATGGAACCACATCCCGGTCTAATTATTTAAGATGGTTACCAGAAGATATTGAATCACTTTTTTTTGGACTCTCCCTTTTTAATCCTTTGCTGGTTTATAGTCCTTTAAGGAAGTACTTTTTATGAGTCTCCACCAAGAATCCCTTAGTCATCAACAAATATTTTTGTATAGCCATTATATTTAGGCACTATAGGAGCTATACCTCTTTTAGGTACAGTAGCGTAAGACTAGATTATGCCTTTATTTCTATCATCCCTACCATAGATCTTTCTCACCTTAATCATATTCTCCACTGCAACTTATACCACCTTAGTGATGTGTACATAAGTATGACTATATAATAAAGATGATTTTTCACAAAGCTATTTCATTAAAACTATACCATGTTATAAGGGTATCAGTGTTTGGTTTATTAAAATTCATTTTTTGTGTACTTTTCCATATGTACGTAACAATAAATAGTTTTCAAATACTTCAATAAAGTTTTAAAAAATATCACAGCCTATATTAGGGCTAACAATACTACTACTATCTGTAGGACTAAGAACACAAGTTTTCACCCTAGAAAAGCAATAGGAAGTAAGTTAAAGAATTTTACTGGTTAATAGACAAAAGATAACTTTAAAAATACGATAAGTGAGGAAACAGAAAATAAACTAGAATAAAAGGGTAGAAAAAAGGCTCCTGTTGATGTATAAGAATGTGTCACTGAGTTTATAATAGTAGTGAGATGAGTGGGTGTGAGAAGGCAAAGCAATGGTAAACTGGTACCTGGGAGAGGCAGTGGAGACCAGCTAAAGCAAGCACATAAATACAGGTAAAGAGCTATTAGGAAGGGTAAAATTCACAAGTGAATTTTCATGTAGTTTAAAAAAATCTTTCATTTTAATCAGTACCACCATGTATAACTGGTAACTAAGATACCTTGTTAGTTTTAAAAATTACTTCACTTGCAGAGAAAAATTTTCACAGTGGATCATTTACTTGCTCTTACTACTCACCTAAAAAGCTGATAGCATGGAATATATTTCTGAATGTCTGGAAAAAAATAATTTTTAGTTATGATTACATTGTCATCTGAATAACATGTTGAACACTTCATGCCAGGAAGTACTTTAGCATTATCTCATTTAATTCTAACAAACCTACAAGACAGATGTTATCACTCTTTCCATTTTAAAGAGGTACAGAGTGATTAAGTGGCTATCCTAAAAGCCAGTGGTAGGGCCAGTATTCAAACCTAGAGCCTCACTCTAACTAGAATGTTATATTCCTTCTAAATGTTTAATAATGATAACACAAAAAATAAATTTGAATTTGCTATATTTTTGTTGAGTTTTAAAAAGGTTATGCTCTAATTTTACTTAGTTGATAAAAAGAACTGTTAATGGGATTATGTTATATCTTTAGTTTCACAAAAGATTTGTTGATGTTAACTACAGACTATCAAGAAAAAAACTCTCAACATCTTTTAAGAGGTGAGTTTTATTCTCTTGTCACTAGAAATACATCTAAGTAGGAAACGTGATCATCCTCTTTAGACATGTTTCTTCTAGCAAAATATATGCTACTCTCAGATAAATCCCTTTGTCTGAGAAAACACTGTGGACAGAAACAGTCTTTGTAACTGATAACAGCCAAACATTCTCTGGTATAGATAAGAGAAAGTTTAAAAATAATGAAATCTCATTAACCAAACAACATATTATTTTCTAGATCTTGGATTTTACCTGTTGTTGTATGTCTTAAAGTAATCCAACATTTTAAAATAATTTGAGCAAATACTTGTGTGTTTCTACAGCACTTGCCTGATACCTTAAAAATTAGCATTGTTCCTGGCACAATGGAGTTGCTCAATAAATAGGTGCTTAATTAAACTGCTCAAAATATGTTCATACTTTGGGCAGCATACTAATTTGAATTACCAGGAAAAATGCCCTAAGAGCTTGCTTTTAAGGCTCCTGTCTGATCAGAAGTAAAACACAAAGTAAAATTACAAACTGTATGAATATGTAATACATGACAAACACCAATTCTCTTATGTTATATGATATTATAAATCAATAAGAAAAAGCAAAATAGCCCAGGAGAAATACAGTCAAAGCATGGAACAGGCCTTTCTTTTTCAAAGAAAAAAGTATTCCTCAAAAAGTCAAATACATAAACACTTAACTTCATTTGTAATTAACAAATGCAAATTAAAAAGATATTTTTTTTCACTTGTCAAATTAGCAAAGATTAAAAGACCTGATAATATCTAGTGATGCAAGAGTATCAGGACCCAAGCACTTTCATATATTGTAGAGGAATCTAAGATGGCATGATTTTCCAAAAAGCAATGGTCTACCTCTAAGAATCTGACTTGTGGATATACTCAAAGGCACAAAGATATATGCACAATAAAATGTTCACTATTTTATTATTTTGTATTAACAACAAATAGAAAGTCATTCATAAGTATGGTACATCCTTATAATAGAGTTATGAAGCCATTAGAAAGAATGACAAATTATACATTGATACTGTTCTGCACTAATGATATCTTGTAAATATTTATCCATGTATAGTATGATCCCATTTGCTGGGCCATCTTTCTGCCACTTAAATATATGCAGGGGCTATTTCATCCTTGTTTCCACATAGTAATCTTATAAATGTATGTATTAAAAAATAATACTTTATGAAACCAATAGTGGTTACCATAGAGGAGACTAATAAGTTTATATTTACTTTATATATTTATTTTATACATACATACATTTGTATACTTATCAATAAAATTTACATATATGTACTTATATTTTCAACCTTTTAAAGTGGCAAAAAAATGGCATGAATAATGTGAGTATGAAATGATATAATCTTTCTGGAAAGATGTTATAATATGATGTTATAATTTGAATATATCTAAAATAGATATAGAAAAGTATGTCCAAAGATGTTCACTGTGGTATAACGTATAATGAAAAACTGGAAATAACTCTGGTTATAATTTACTTATTTAAAGGACTGCTGAAATTAAATAAAGCCATAAGAGTAAGGTCATAGAGAATACAATGCAGTTCTAAAAAATGATATTTAGAGAATTATTTGACATGGGAAAATGGTCGTGACACAAGAAGTCAGGAGGCCAAAGTTTTTATGAAGTACACCACAAATTTTGTTTTAAAAAACATGCTTAGAAAAAACCATATATTATATAATCAGAAAACTCCTTATATATTTTAAAGCTCCGTTTTCCCTTTTTTCCCCAGCTGCTTCACCACTCACTCCTCAGACCCTTGTAGTCTGGTCTTCTCCCTATGATACTCCAGAAATTACGAGAGTTTCAACTATATAATCACTGTGCTTCTTCAGTTCTCATCTTCCAACTTCTCTGCAGCATTTAATGCTTTTGTCCAAACTTTTATCTTTTTTCTTAGTTTTGGTTCCTTCTTTTTGGTTTCTTCTTTTGCTGGGCCATCTTCTTGCCACTTAAATATACGCAGGAGCTATTTCATCCTTGTTTCCCCACAGTAATCTTAACTGCTTATATCCCATACTGTTTCCCACTTTAGACTAGACGATGGCCATAATTTTAACTGAGAAATGAGTGCAATACATTCTTTTAAAATCTGCTTTTAAAAATCTTTATCTGTTATTAACAATTTAAAAGCAATTCATGCTCTGATCCCTTTCAGCATAAACCATGAAAAATAGGAGACATAGAAATAAGTGACTCACCAATTGTATAAATAACTTCAACATCATCCATTTGTGAATCTGTAATGCTATTCTTGGCTTCACCTTTCACTTCCCCAAGGAGAAAACCTTCCTATGTGTAAAAATAAGAAGTATATGTAATATACTGAAAGAACTATCATTCAGTCACTTAACTAACCAATATTTCTAAAGTTATTTTACAATGTATACAATATGTACTACCAGCTGGGGCACAGAAAAGACAGACCAGATGCACTTCCAGTTCAGCTAGGAAACATAAACAATTAAATAAAAATGAAATGAAGAGATTGTAAATACCATTGTTTTAGCACACTTGAAAGCATAAAAGGCTTAACCCCAGAAATGAGCACCCAATGCTTAAGGAACAAGGAACACAGCCATTTGCCTTGGAACTGAAAGCTCCCATTTATCAGGAAGTCATAGACAGGAATAAGGCCAATAATGGAGCATCCTAAATGACGAGCCAAGGACTCTGAATTAATGGCATGTACTTCTGGGAGCCAGTGGAGGCTTCTAAGCTATGAAATGACACAATGATCAATGTTTTTAGATTAAAAATTGTAAAAATATTAAAGATTTGGAATTCAGTATCAGAGCCTGCTTCTTAAAAGGGGAGCTATGAGCCCCGATTCTTTTAAAAATATGTGCATTTTGCCACAATAGTGACTTCTTTGAATTTTGGAGAATTCAGTTATTTCTCTTGACACATTTAAAGACCTATTGTGCTTAATAGACAATGAAGATCTTGTCTTTATAATTAAGAATGCTTCTTTCCCCCATTTCATTAAAGGAGGAGCACAAAAGGAATATTTCCACAATGTGAGGCTTTACTGGAATCAAGGGGGAACAATCCAGAACTCTACACTGTAGTGTTCTAGACAAATCTGGAGAAAGGAAGCAGGGACAATGCAATAAAACTATCCAGAAAATCACCCTTTAAAGACTTTTAGGAAAAAGATCTAAGAAACAAGGGCCTAACACTAGATTACTTTCCAAGGGCTAATCTTTTAAGCCACAAAGGACTTAAAGACCCATTGTTTATATATATGCTATGACATTCTGAAATAATTTCCACAGCTACATACGTTTTAAACTGTCATATATTCGCTCTTTGCTAGGTATTAATCTACAAGGTTATTTAAGAAATTACTGGACTTTGTTCAGTATGGTATTCTCTTAAGTTGTATTAGCAAGTTACTAAGCACTTACTCTAAGACACTATTCGAACTCAGTTTTCCAGTTTTTTAAATTTCATAACATTAAGTTTTTAAAAGTAGGCACTGTATTCATTCACTACTTCACCCAGAGGTTTTGAACCAAGGCAACTAGTATGAAATAAACATTTAAATATCTAATATTTGAAAACAAATGTTTAAATTATAACTGAAAGCATCAGAAAGGAACTAGGTGAGGCCTTACAATTGAATACCAATGCAAATTAAAGTCAGATATCCGATACCAAATTAAGCTTTTTCATTTATTAAGGTTACCCAAAAAATAGCCACTGGATGTAACATCTCGTATTCCTTTCTTACCCTACCACTTCGACAAGCCCAGCAAATACTCTGCATGAAAGAAATTTGGTTGTCTGAAAACGTCTGTAGGTAGGTACAAGAAACGGAGTTAACCCGCAACCTTCTTAGCTGTAGCAAGAGAACGCTACGCGAACTTTCTAGCCTTTCACAACCAAGTTGAACCAGAAAAAAAAGGGGAACTGTTGAAAGAGAGAAATGGGAGTGCGTGGGACACTAGGGTTGGGACAGGGAAATAAACACGGGCTAGAAGAGAAAGGGTAATCCTGGAAAAGACTTAGCGGGCGGGAGCGACATCTCGCGCCACCCGGGAGCGCGAGAAGCCAGAGCCCGGAGGCTGAGGCCGGCGCTGCGGCGGCGTCGGGGAGCTCGCGGGCGGGGACCCGGGCAGCGGCGGAGGGGAGGGCGCCGACGCGGGGCCGCATTCCAGGCGATGCCGGACCCCGCCCCGCCCCTCGGCTCACCGAGTCCGAGTCCGTATTGAGGTGTTGGAAAGACAGCGCGCCGAGCACAAAGCCCGAGAGCACCGCCGACGTACTCTCACCCTCCATGCTCCTGGCGCCGCAGCCGGCACGAGGGGCGGGGCCAGGCGCGCCGGATCCGGAGCCTTAGGCGGCGAGGCGGGGCCGAGCGAGAAGGAGGGGCCTGCGCCTGCGCACTGGCCTCGGCGCGCTCGACGGAGGCCCCGGCCTGGAGGCGAGAGCGCCCTCTGGTGGGGAGGGCGAGGCGGAACGGCTGTGCGGGACAAGGCGGGCCTTGTGCTCCTCCCCGCACGGCGCCAGGGGTCCCCTCCCTGGCTTCCCTGACGACTCGGGAGGGCACGGAGCGCGTTTTGGTGGCCAGCTACTGCCAAGGGATCCGTGGTATAAGTACAAAACTATTAAAAATGAACACTACTGACAGAAGAGCATGGCTTAGTGACATTGTAATGCTACGATGGATATGCTGCGTTTATGGTTTCAAACTCCATGATGCTGACCTTACCCATTGTTGAAACTGCTAGACTGACCAAATCTGAGGTAATCTAAGTATCAAAATAAATAACAGTAGTAATGGATTATGTCTCACTCGATAAAATAGGGATCTTTGAGTCCACACTGATATAAATGAATGGATGAATGATTGAATGAATAAATGGGGTAAGAGAAATTCTTCCTCACAGTAGAATATCAACTACTAAATATAGAAGAAAGCACAAAGTTAGAAAATCTTTTTTGGCAACTATCATCATCATATTCAATACAGGCAACGGATACTAAAACTAGAGGATAGAGGACAGTTATTTATGGAGTTTCCAAATATCTCTCCAAAAGGTATTTATGAATGACAAGAGGAAAAATAACTTTATAAACACATCTTAACTAAATAATGAAGGTTAACATCACCAGTAAAGAGACAAATGGACACCAGATGCCTCCTGATAAGGTGCTCTGAGAAGACATCAGTTCTGCGATGTTCTTGCATTAGCTGAACTTTCTCATGAAGAAACATTAGACAAACTCGAATTGAAGAACATTTTATAAAATAACTGACCTGTACTCTTCATAAATGTCAATGTTATGAAACAGACTGAGGAATTGTTGTAGATGAAGGAAATTAAAGAAACAGGACAACTGAATGCTGCAAGGAATTACCCACAATAACAGAGAAAATTGGTTCAAAGGATATTGAACTATTGGTGAAAAGAATTTTACTTCTTTTTACTTTGCCTTGTCTATAATTAGCATACAATAACTCAGAAAAACTTGATAAATAGAGCAACTCTGAAATCTCCACTTGAAGAACTATTTTAAAAATTTACAAATAGATTTCCTTCAGTTATCCAAGTTGCAAAGCTTTGAATATGTTTAAATAATAATTTGTAAGATTTCTGGTCAGACTGAAACTTTTCTTTGTATGCTCTAATTTTACTTTTAAAAAGCTATGGATTTGTCTACCCTGAACAAGCCAGATCCCGTCTGATCTCAAAAGCTAAGCAGGATTGGGCCTGGTTAGTACTTGAATGGAAGACCACCTAGGAAGACCGGGTGCTGAAGACATAAAAATATAAAAAATAAGGGATTATAAGCTGACGAGGTCCTTTGAGGTCAACCAAGGGTTGCCTCACCTAAAAAACAAACAAGTAAACAAAACCTGTGGATTTTATTTTCTAATCTGGGGAATTCCTTTGATATACTCTATTTAAAAAAAAACAACAACACTTCATTTTACAGATGGTTTACTCAAGAAACTGTAAGATAAGGTTATGAATCAGAAATGTCATTATCTATATCATTCACCAAATTATCAGAAGATAAAATGAGATTATCTGTTATAAGATCCAAGAAAGTCTAAATTTTCTAAAAAGCATAATCTCCTTTTACCTAAAGTTCTAGCATGATGATAATACAGTCTCTACCTCAAAGTCCACATATACTTCCATCATTTGAAATTTTTATAGGAGGGCTCATGAAGTTTGGCTTGATACCTACTATAACAGATCTTTCTTGGTACATTCTAGTATTGTCAAGTATTTTTAAAATATCATTTTCATAGTATATATCAAACAGTACAGGATACATTCCCAAAAGGAACATTACCAGACATACCCTTTCTTGACATGACACCAGGAGATATAAGAAGAGACACCAATAAAAGTCAGCCTTAGAACATAACGGAATGGAACATTTCAGATCTCAAATACATTTCCTAATCTCTAATGCATACTCTTGTGGAATATGCCTTTCAGTTGTATTAGTTTGCTAGGGCTGCCATAACAAAATACCGTAGATTGGGTGGCTTAAACAATAAAAATTTATTTCTCATAGTTCTGGAGGCTAGAAGCCCAAGATCAAGGTGTCAGCAAAATTGTGTTTTTTTTTTTTCCTGAGGCCTATCTTCTTGGTTTGTAGATGGCTGTCTTTCCCTGTCTTTATGTGGTCCTTCCTCTGCATATGTATCTATGTTCTAATTTACTCTTCTTATAAGAACCAGTCATATTGGATTAACATCTATCCTTATGACCTCATTTAACTTCAATTACCTCTTTCCAAATACAGTCACATTCTGAGGTACTAGATTTTAGGAATTCAACATATGAATTTGAGGGGGTACAATTCAGCTCATAACACTTATGAATAGACAAAACACACTTCTCTTGTGCTTTTCTTCCTTGCCCTCATATTATTACTACACAATACTTCTGTCACCAGATGTGTGGGTTTTCCACAAATCAAGCAATTTCCTGTACCAGCCGGGGTGCCCTACTATTAAATTCAGTCCGACACTATCTACCTAGAGTTAATTTCAGTCAATTTCAGCTCTTAGCACAGTAACAGCTACCCAGGGTTGTTTCCAGCTCAGTGCAGCCAAATGTGCATGTGTTCCTGGAGCAGCTTGCACACAGCTTACAGGAGCCAGGATGGGAAAAGATACTCCATGCAAATAGTAACCAGAAGAAAGCAGGAGTGGCTGTACAAATATCAGCTAATATAAACTTTAAATCAAAAAAAGGTTACAAGAGACAACGAAGGACCTTATATATTAATAAAAAGTTCAACACAACAAGAAGATATAGCAATTATAAACATTTACACACTTAATGACAGACCATTAAGCTATTGAAACAAACACTGACAGAATTGAAAGAAGAAATAGACAGTTCTACAATAGTAGTTGGAGACTTCAAAACCCCACTCATAACAATGGATAGAATAACCAGACAGCATATAAGTAAAAATAGAGGCCTTAATGCGATAAACCAATTAGATCTAACAGACATATAGAAACCTTTCCCTAATAACAATAGCATACATGTTCTTCCCAAGTTCACATGGGACATTTTCTAGGATAGACCATATTTTAGGCCACAATTAAATCTCAATAATTTTAAAAGATAGATATCATGCCATGTATCTTTTCCAACCACAATAGGATGGAGTTAGCAATCAATGACAGAAGGACAACCGGAAAAATTAACAAAATAGTGGAAATTAAACAACATAGGAATCAAAAAAGAAATCACAAAAGAAATTAGAAAATACTTAGAGATGAATAAAAATGAAAACGCAACATAAAACTTACGGGACACATGGAAAGTGGTGCTAAGGGAGAAATTTATGGCTATAAACACTTCCATTAAAAAACAAGGAAGAATCACTACCAATGTATCGTGATGGGCAAGTTGATCTTTGGCTGTCTGACTTTAGTTCAATGTGTGTAATCATGGGTTATGGTGAAGGAAGACAGGTGACCCCAGCATGGCACAAAGTAGGCTAAGAGAGAGAGAGAGGTTAGTAGCTGCCTAAAGACTCAAGAGCTCTACAGCCATGCCACCCTGAGCATGCCCAATCTCATCTGATCTCGAAAGCTAAGAAGGGTTGGGTCTGGTTGGTACTTGGATGAGAGACCACCTTGGAATACCAGGTGCTGTAGACATTTAAAAAATTAAAATAAATAAATAAATAAACCAACGAACAAACTCAAGAGTTATAAATGACAGCAAGTGTTAGATGTTAATAAGAAAGAAAATTATTGCAGACTGGAGGGTGTCGAAATATCCAGGCAGCTATTGTCTGCATTACAAAATTATGATTAACATGGAATAATGATAAATTAAAAAAAAAAAGTGGGATACGAAATTGAAGTAGTATACAAATGTAATTAATGTATATCAATCCTACTCTAGTGAAAATAATGCTGGAATTCAAGATTGGAAAGTAATAAAATCCAAATATTTAGTTACCTTCTGTGTTTGGACAGTGAAATCACATTGGTCCGTAGTAATCTCTTTCATGTCTTCTCTCTTTTCTACAGATCTATATCCCAGCTATTAGCATTCCTGTTTCTCTTTGAATCCTTTTCCATTGTAGAAAGTTATTTTTATTCCTATAGAATTAAAAAAAAAATCAATATTAACCATTTTTCCAGAGTGTGAGCTTCATATGAGGCTCTTTATTTTCAATTCCTAAAATAGAGTCTAGATCAAAATTGACATTCAGTAAATAACTGTGGAATGAATACACTTTTACTTTTAATTATTGATTGCTGGACATAGTTAGGTGATTCGGCCATTTTAGCTATCTCAAATGGAGATTATCACACTAAGAAAATTATGGTTCCCTATTTTTGATATTCTATCTTACACTCTCTAACCCCATAGGAATTTTGCAGGAGGAATCTGCCTCACTAGGGTAGCTCATTCCTAGCTAGGCAATCTTGCAGAATCTCTGCTGTGGAGTCACTTGCATCAATTCGGCTTTGGGTGCGGGGGACGCTGGGTCACAGTATTTTCCAGGAAGGAGTCACAGAGAAAATGCTTCCCAGACATACTTTTGTAAAGACAGGTCAATGGGAAAATCTAAGAGATTGATACTTTGGTAAACAGTAAGAGGCTGATACTTCCCTTAATTTATTCAATACGCATGTGTAGGTGAGCCATCTGTTTTGTACAGTCTCTGGTGACCGACTCAAGCTGGGAATTTCCTAGTTTCAAAGAACATTTCCTCTAGCTTTAAATTCATCAGATTCAGAGCCATATCACCATCTTCCTGGGATATTCTAACTTAATAAATATTGAATTTAAATAGTGGATAGCCACTACTTACTCACAGAGGACTTATGGACCCCCCAAATATGTGTCTGTCTCCTGTGGTTCCAGGGACTTCATTTGGAGAAGCATTGGGGAGAAGATTGCCTTTACCTGACTGTTTACTCATTGCCAAAGTTGGGTTACCAGTTTTTTGTTTTTGTTTTAAATTTTGTTGAGGTCCTGCCCAAAATGTTGTTAGTCTTCTACTGAGAACGATACCTGATGGATTTAAATGTAAGTAAAACATACAAAACAAACTATTTGTTAAAAAACCAAAAAGGATAGTGGAAATAACTGAAGCCTAGACATCATGCTATAAAGTGCTTGACACCATTAACTATTTCAAACTTTGCTCGACTAAACCCTGGTTTGATGAGGGTGACTCAGGACTCCAGGGAGAAGATACCCGGAGGAGGTAAATGAAAAGTAATAGGACTGTGTTATAACAGTCGTCATGGGAGTTGAAGAGATTTTATTTTTAACAGAGGCCAGAGTACCTTGAAGCAACTAATTAGTCAGCAGGTTGTTTTCTTTTTAATTGTTGTTGTCAGCTACTTGCTCTCTGCTCAAAATGAAATGAACTTTAGTACTATTTCTTACTAGGTGGTGACAGCAATCCATTAATTAAAGGCAACTCTCATGATTCAAAAAGGTTTTTAAATTATGAACTTGCAGAATGAAAGACTCCAAGACTAATCTTGGGATAAATTTGACTGTTATCTTTAATTACTAATCTACTTATTTTTATTCTGCTTTAGTGAAGGGAAGTTATGCCCCTAAATAATATTTAAGATCCTACTTTCCACTCATGACCACTTGTCCTAATATACAATTTAGAGCTGCATTTGGTCTTTAAAATAGTCTTGATGGTCTTTCTGATGTGTGCACCTGGCCAGGCTATAGTCCTCAATTACTCAAACAATAATCTTGGTATTGCTGTAAAGTTATTTTTTTGGTATGATTAAAGTCCATAGTCAGCTGACTTTAAGTAAGAGAGATTATCCTAGATAATCTGAGTGGATCTGAGTCAATCAGTCCAAAAGCCTTAAAAGCAGAGCTGAGACTTTTCCAAAGAAGAAACTCCACTTATGGACTGGCAGCCTTTTGTGCCTGAGAGTTTCGGCATGACTTTCCTGATAGGCTATCCTGTGGCTTTCAGGTGTGCCTAACTAGTGCCCACAATCACATAAATGAGTAAATCTCTTAATATATATTTCCCCCTGTTCTGCTTCTCTAGCTTAACCCTGACAGAGTTTATGGTTGCAGAAGTGGTTATAGAGAAATGAAATCTTAAGGATGAGTTTTCTAGGATGGTGTTCTCATTTGATTAGACTTAAACGCTCTAATGCCTATGCACTAATGTCAACATATGGTAAGAGATACACAAAATATGGCTATTGGCTACTCCTGATTAGTATCAACAGAAGGTGAGTTTCTGAGTCACTGTGTATTTGCTATTTTAAAACATTTTAGTTGAACTAAGGAATATAATGAGGTTGGTTGGTTGCTCCTAACTGAACTCTAGTCATGGTCTCTCAATTAATTTCCAAACTTGAGCCAGTTTATAGACCCAGAACCACGTGCAAGAAGGGGAGACTCAGTCCCCTTGAGGACTACCAAAGTTCTACACTGTTAATCTGTCTCCCAGTTTTCCTCAGAGGGACCTACAGATATTTACCAGAGTGACTGTACATTGAGGAAAGGAAAATAATCAGACTTTTCAGGGAATACTGGACACTGTTCCTGAATTGACACTAACTTTGAAATATCACTTGTATCTACCAATAAAAATAGGAGTTTATGGTGAACAATGGAGTTTTAGCGTAGGTCCATCTAACGGTGGGCCCAACGAGTCCCTAAATCCAACCTGTGGTTATTTCCCCAGTTCTTGAATGCATAATTAGAATAGACATACTCAGCAACTGGCAGGATCCCCATGTTGGATTCCTAACTTGTGGAGTGAGTGATATTTAGATGAGAGATCAGGAGAGGTGTGCAGGAAGTAGAGGCTGTGGGGAGAGCATTGTGATGTAATCAAAGACCCAGAGAAGAAGAAATCCTGCAGAAACCAGGGGAAAGTAACCAGGGGAAAGTAAGAAAGGTTTTGCTGAAAAATGTTGGAAGTTAAAGTTGGAGTGCTTCAGGATCTAACCTAAGATGTTCGATATTTAGACTTTCATTTGTGACCAGTAGGGAGCTACTGCTGGCTTTAAATAATAGTGTGGTATGAAATAAAATTCTGTGCAGGTGGAGAAGGAATGGAATAATGGGCAAGGAGTTACAATGACTATATGGGTCCTGCTATTAAGCTGTTTTCAGTGGGATGATGAAGGAAATACACAAATCAAGGTAGGATATGATGAAGTCCCAAGAAAGGTGTTAAATCAGAGAAAAGAGAGGTCTCAAAAAGAGGCTGGAGACAAGAAATGCAAAACTTGTCTGTTTAATAAAATGCTTCAGCAACTACTTTGCTCCTAGATTTCTCCATTCTACCCTACCTCTTAAATTAAATCGATATTTATTACTGGGCTCCAACTATGACATCTTATTTGCCATAAATATCTATTCATGAGAGTACTGATATTTGCTCAAAACTTTTTAACCCGAACTCTTCTATTCCCATTAACCATAATTGTTGTCAAAGCAAGGATATGAAGAAGATACAAATAATATGAGTTCTGGGGTCAGCTCTTCAGAATCAATTCTTTTTTATGTTGGCTTCCAAAGACTTACCTGGACCTCACAGCCTTTTGTTATCGCTTAAATGTAACACTCCCTCTTTGGCCATATTCTAAGGGCTTGCTACTCAAGGTGTGGTTGATCTACCAACATCAACATCATCTGGGAGCTTTTTAAAATGCAGAATCTTAGTCCCCCTCAGCCTTACTGACTAAAAATCTCCCTTTTACAAGCGCCCCAGGATTTCTACAGAGTAAGGTTTGAGAAGCTCTGGATTAGATGCTAATCCTTTTTCTTCATTTTTCAATACAATGACATTTGGCATCAGATATTGACAAGGGGTCATGCAGGGACTTGACAGTGAGTTTTGTCAAAGAATCTAATATTTTAGACTAGAAGTGATCTTAGAAATTATGTAGGCATAAAGGAGCCACGTGACTTATCACTCAAACCAGGACATTTTGAGAGTGAAAGGAAGTGTTACTTAAATATATTCTAGAACAACAGGTAAAAACAGGGTTGTACAAAAAGCCTTATTATTAACATTTGGTATCAGCTACATTTTAAATATATAATCTCCAGCCCCAATAACAACCTCTCCATATATGTGTATTAATCCCAGTTTACAGAGATATTATATGTAATGGGTTGTAGCCTCCCAAGAAATATGTCCAAATCCTAAATGCCTGTTTCTGTGAATGTAATCTCTTTTAGAAAAAAGGTTTTTGTAGAGTAAGCAAAACTCTCAAGATGAGATCATCCTAGATTAGGGAAAGTCCTAAATCAAGGATGATAAGTGTCTTTAAAGAAATAGGAAGGAAAGGCATAGGAAGAAGGCCATGTGAAGCCTAAAGCAGTGAGTGGAGTAATGCAGGCCCAAACCAGGGTGTGCTGAGAGCCACTAGAAGTTGGACAAAGCAAGGAAAGATATTCCTCTAGAACCTTTGGAGGGAATGTGACTCAGCAGACATCTTGATTTCAGACTTCTGGCCTTCAGAGCCGAGAATAAATTTCTGTTGTTTTAAGTCTCTAAATTTGTGGTAATTTGTTAAGGCAGCCCTGGAAAACTATCCAGTGAGTGAAGGGGGTCCTAATTGCAGGAAGGGAGTCGGGGTTCTACCTTGTTTTAATTGAAGGAGCCTTAAAGGGAATAGGAGAAGGGAGGGGTGAGTCAAAGGGAGGGTATAAAGGAAGCAGTGGGACCTCTGCCATTTCTTCTCTTCCCTCTCCCTCCCTCATCACTGAAAGGTGAGCTTATCTTGACTTTCCTGTGTTTTAGGTGAGAAAAGGATGGAGGAGAGCTTTCGCACTTGCAGTTGGCTGCCTTTTGATCCCTGCTGAAAGCTTTGTCATTCACAAGTGGTTCCAAATACAATCACATTCGACCTTTAAAAGAATCCATTTGCTGGTAAGGAAGACAAAGCACAGAAGGACTAAATGAATTATTCAAACTTATAAGTGTCTGGGCTATAGTCAATCTAAGACTCCAAATTCCATGTTATTACTATTGCAGAAAAATTACAAAGACTCAGACCAGTAAGAAATCAAGTAGCACCTGGAGGGTTGGAGAAACTCAGGTTTATTACCTCGGTGGTCCCAGAAGAGCTAGTGCTCTGAAAATTGGGCCCAGAGCTCAGGGGAAAATTTTCTTTTATAGGGCTTATCTGCAAACACACAAAAGGGACACATCTGTTTAAGCACTAAAGGAATGCATCTGTTATCTAGATGAAACATTCCAAGGGGTAGGTGAGTCTTCAGTTGATTTTGAGACCACCTTGCCTTTTGGCCTATGCAGCATGTTTACAGAAACAGGACAAAGAGCTGATTACAAGGTTAATCATTTGAGTGGAAAATTCCTGAAATTTCCACTTCATTACCATTTCACCATTCTGTGGGACAATAATTCTTCCATAACAGTAAAGACCCAAAACAAACAGAGAAAACAAAAAACCTAACCCAGTTCATGGAGTTAAGTCATGAATGAGCAGCAGAAATCATTGGAGATTGCGGGCACTCAGCACCTGTGTCTGGATAGGCAGAAAGAGGTCTTCCAAAGCTGCCTGCTTTGTTGGGTAAACTTTGGTACAACCATTTAGCATTCCTTAGGAAGTAAAAGGAGAGTAAGAGTTTTGCCTGAGTGTACAGTGTTAAATGAATCAGTAAATCTTCGAAGTTTTGTGCTAAATCTGTGTTTGTTTTCAGCAAGGATTTCGGAAAGATTTTAGCAATTGTGTTTTTCTTGTTTTTATAAACTGGCGGACTATGAAGAGGTTTAATTTTAAGAAAAGAAATGACTGAAATGTCTTCATTCATAACTTCGTTTTATGACCAAGTTGTAATTTCCCCCCTTCTTAGTGGGGCAGGAGGTTTGTGATACCTACCTGGCAGGAGATGCAGGGACAAATATTTACATTTGCAGTGGAGCCTCTCTCCTTCCTTCCGCCTCCCACTTCTCACACCCTGGTAAGGGCGGCTTTCTTTGCAGTAGTGGCTTTCTTTGCAGTATTGGCAAACCCTGTTTGCATTCAGTTTGCTGGCCCTCCCAGTTTTTCCAGCTTGAAATAGCATGCGAAAGGAATGTATGAGATTTTGGTACCGTTCAGTGAGATCTGGAAACCCTGAGCAGCCCGATTTTCTGATCTACTTACACTTTCACCATTCCTTCTCACGCTCATTCTTAAAATCAGATCAGGTCTCATAGAGACACGAACCGCAGAGAAGTAAATAGCCTATAGGGTTCTGCCCTTCATTGTTCTAATCAGCACTAGCTAGCAAGGTAGCAGTGCGGGACTGAACACCCAGGAGGCGCTGTCAGCTTGGTGAAGGTTTCTGCGGCCTGGAATTCTTCTGCAGTTTCGGTGAGCTTGAGAGTGTCGGGTGAATGGTAGGGAAGCTGTGGTTGGGAAATTACCCCTGCCAGAGAGCGACCCTCAGCCGAAGGAGCTCTGTGCCAGGGAGATGGCGGCTCAGTGGAGTACGCGACTTGTGGAAAGAGCTTTTCACCCCACTGATTAGCTCAGCTCGGTAGAGGACGGAGGGGAAGGTGTGGGAGACCTAGAAACGGCGCCTGCGGCAGCTCAGCAGCACTCTGAGCTTTTCTCTCTCACTGAAAGCCCTTTCCACACAAGCAAGACCTTCTCGAGTCCCAGACATGCCAGTAGATCATTTTGGGGATGAAGAAAATGCTAACAGTTTCAGATGAAAATTCTGTGCCCTAGGGGACTATTGCTGAGTTCTGGGGGTGGTGGGACAAACCGAGGACGCCCAGGAGGCTGCAGCGCTCTTAGAGGAGGTCCCGCCGGGATGCTCCGGGTGGGGTGGCGGAGGAGGCGGGGCGAGGGCAACGCGCGGAAATCGGGCGGCGGGCGGCGGAGCGCGGCCAGCGGCCAGCACAGTCCTCGCCTGGCGCCGGGTCCGTCGCGGCCGGTGCTGCGGTGAGGTGTGCTGGCGGGGATCCTCGCTCCCAGAGGTCCTCTGTGAGTCACCGCTGAGTTGTCGCGATCGCCACCCAGAGGAAATCAGGCCGAGCGTGGGGCGCGTTCCCGGCTGCAGTCGCGCGCCCTGCCCGCGCCGCTGAGCCCGTCGCTCGCCCTAGCCCCTTCTTCCTGCGGGTGCTCCTAGGTCTGGTGCGTTGCGGTGGCTTCGGCGTGGGCCTGAGCCTTCGCGGAGAAAGAGTTAACCCGCTGGAGCGACGAGGAGCCGAAGAGGAAGGAAGGAAATTACCGTCGTTCTGAAAGTTTTTCCTTCCTCTCTTTTTTTTCCCCGGCAGAGGTGAGTGCGGGGAGGCGGCGGCGCTGACCTCCGGCGCTGACCCGCCTCTGCTCGCGGAGCTGCCGCCCGATCGCCTGGGGACAGGGACAGCTCGTGCGCTCGGACTTCTTCCAGGACCCTTTCGAAAGGGAACGCCAAGCCATGGACGCGCAGAGCTGGCCGTGAAGATCCTTTCCATCTGGCTGACGCTGTGCTCGGCTTCATCCTCCTGCCTTCGGCCTTTGGGGTGTCTTTGGGCATTTCTGAGATCTATATGAAGATCCTGGTGAAAACTTTAGAGGTGAGTGCCAGCAGGGAGGCGGCGTCCCTGCACCTCGGAGCGCTGGACGTAGAATCCGGGGACGTGGGGGCTGAGGATAGAATTGAGTTGACGCGAGGGGACCAGTTCGGAAGGTCAGCAGTCCGCAGGAGTGTGTGCGTTTCGGTTTATCCTCCAAGGAAGCTCCAAGACAGCCTCCCGCCTTCTCCCGCGAGCTGAAGGGATCCCGGCTGAGATTACTGGAACACCTTATTGTTCCTCTGGTCGATAGCAGAACTATCCCACCCCTTGTCCTCCTGCTGTTGCTGTTGTTGTTGTTAACTGATCAGAATAATAGTGTGACCGCCTTTTATATCATCGGATTTCTTTTTATCCATTATCCAGTGCAGCTGTCATTTCACTCACTTTAATTTTGCAGCCCAGGTTTCAGAGGTCCTTCATGTATTAAGGCATTCTGTCCAGAAAGGTATCATGTTCTAGTTTATGCTCAAGATAAGAAACCAATTGCTGAGTGGTAGAAAAAAAATCTGATTATATTTGAGTGGAGTCATGGAAATTTTATCTCAACAATGGCACTTGCAGTGTTATTGACCTCAGCTCTCCCTAAACTCTTGTTTCCAAATTCTGCGAAGAAAGGTATTAGATGGAAGTGGGCCTGTCGGGGAACAACTGCAGATTACCTTATACAGGGCATATTAAATTACATAGGGCTTTCCCCATTTACTGTCTCACATCTGCTCCAAAGCCTTGGGTAGTGATAATAGAGGCTCAGAGAGTACATGGTTTGCTTGAAGAAGTGGTCTTAATGAGGAGAGGGTGTGTTTATCTAGTGGTTAGGAGTACAGACTCAGCACAGATTTACCCAAATCCCAGCTCTGCTTCTCAATATGTGTCTTTAGGGAAGTCACCTACTTTCATTTTTCTAATCTATAAAACAAGAGTAACAAAAACACCTCTTTAAGTAAGTTAAGCTATGTCAAGCATCTTAGAAGGATACCAGTACATGTTAGGTACTATATAAGTGTTTGCCGCTATTAGAGGAATATTATTATTTTTTAGATTTTAGCGTTTTTGTTATTATTCTAACTTCTACAGTACCTTCTAATGTGTTCTCATTTTTCTGTTCTTATTTTCTGTCTGCCCCCAGAACTTGGCTTTATGTGCTCTTTTCTCCTAGCTAGTAGGGTGGCTCCCAGATATATAGTCTCCTACCTGGAGATTACCTGCTATTCTCCTACCTACTAATTTCTTGCAAATCTCTTCTACCTGCTAATAATCTCCTGTTTTACCCCAGATTTTTGTTGCACTTTCTCTTTGTGGTTATTTTTCTGTCTGGTCTTTAAAGTTATATGTGATTCTTCATCTTCAGCCTTTATGTTTGGAAAGTTCTATTGTTTTTCCTTGAGAGATATCTTACAGTTTGCACCTCACTTACTGATTTAACACTCTGAACTTGGTCATACTGTACTGTGAATGTCATAGTGAAGAGGAATTTGCACTCAAAAAGCTAAATCCCTTTTTTTTTGTTTTGCTTCTGTGGACCTGCTTACTGCATAGGCCGGAGGGCAGAGTGATCTTGAGATCAACTGAAAACCCAACCTCCCCTATAATTGTTCTGTCTCCATAGCAGAAGTTATTACCTAAATTCCTAAATCATGTGCTCTGTAATTGCCCATAGCCCATGCTAACTGTAACAGCGGGGATATAAAAGCAAATTGCCCCTGAGCTCAGGGCCCAGATCTTCAGAGCGCTAGCTCTTCTGGGACCACCAGCGTAATAAACCTGAGTTCTCCAGCTCTCAGAGTGGTGCATGTTTTCTTGTTTCGCAACATTTCTGCAACAATAGGTGCCTCTTATTGTTAGACTTCTTCAGAGTACTCTCCCTTAGCACATGATCTTTTTCAACTGGTGTTCATGCTTTCTCAGAACTCTGAAATGATTGAACTGTTCTCCCACACAGTAACGTCTTTTGGAATTTATGCCTCTAATGAGAATGGAGTTCAGGTAAATCGCACACACTGCCTTCCAGGTGCTGATGCCTGTATTTCTTATTTTAGCAATTCAAGGTACAGTTAAAGATATGGCAAGGAGAGAGGACAGCTAGTTGCTGTCAGCCTGGCTAACTTACTGTACTTTGAAAGGATAACTCCAGTCCAGGATCAGGCTTTCAATTTGGCAGGGCCTCAGATTTTCACTTTTGTCTATCTAGAGTTGGAGAGACTTTCAGAGATATATATACTCTTTGTTAATCAAAAGCTCAAAAATGCCAAATTTTGAATTTAGTGGGAGATACACCACTTAGCTTGGAAATCAGGGAGTGGCAGCATAAGGAACCACCCTCTTTGCTAAGACTAAGTTATTAGGTCAGAGGGATGCTTGGCATATGTGGAATTAGAATGGGGATTCATTTTGTGAGCCAACCCTGACTTGTTGGTTGTAGCTGCCTGGAGTGCCCGTGTTTGGGAGCAGCTGGGCTTATCAGGAAAGAGTTGTGACCCCACAGTGAAATCTGCTTTAGGCACAGGAGAGGGAAATGGCAACCCAAGGCTTTTCATCCTTCAACTAGAACAGCAGTAGATATTTAAAAGACATTTCTGTTAGGCCGGGGTTAGTACAGTGGATTGCTTTTCCTGACTATAGGGATAGTTGCCTTAAAAATTGCACTGGTTGTTTAATGTTAGGAAATCTTTATTAGTATTAAGTATTAGAACATCTTTAGTTCTGGACAAATATCCTGCCCTTTTGTAGATTCCATTCAAGGCCCAGCCCTTCTATTACTCATTATTCCTTAGTATGTTCTCAACTGATTTGGTTGTTTCTTTTGCATTCCAGTCCCAAGAACATTCTTTGGTCTCTTTGATTGGAATTGGAGATTTCTCAAATTTCTCAAAATGTTACAATTTATATACCACTTTAAAAGGTCATTTAGTTTTGTGTCCCGGCCGGCGGGACAGTCAACAGAGGTCCTAGGACTGAAGGAGAAGGGGGACAAGAGGCGCAAAGAATGGAGGCAAGACAGGCTTTCTGATCAAGTCTCGTTTATTGTAAGTAGGGGGTTACATATATAGGGGCAGGTTTAAGGGAAGGAACATGTAGCTTTAGGCAGGAGTTACCTAATCACAAGACGTCTTAACTTCTTAACTTTCTTCATCTATCTTGGTAACGTGAGCAAAGCACTAGCTGTTTTGAAAGGATTATACTATTATCTCCAGTTCCTGGAACCTTAGTCCCCCGGGCAATGTCAGGAAGGACATTTATCTTTACAGGTCTGAGTTTCCTACATTAAGGCGAGGGGCTTCCTCTGACTTTGGGCAGCCTGGCTCCCAACAGTTTTGTACATTATATGTTTACTTTTATAAGTTTTATAGACAATGATTGGCTTTTTCATGACCATGAATGTAAATTCTGGAAGCTGAAATGTGTGGGGTGCCTTCTGAATAACTGAGTGTGGTAGTTGCTAATTGTCATGTAACTGACTCATCTATATGCTCTTTTCTGACTCCTTCTTAGCTGCTCATCATTCAGATAATAATCATTTATTGAGCACCTACTGCATGCTGCCTCTGCATTGCTGCATATTCTAGATGTGTATATAAGCCCCTGATATGGCAGTTACTCAAGGACGAGGCTTGAATTCTTAAAATAAATTTAGTCATTCTCTAAACCGTGATTTTCAAGGGCTATATAATGATTTCTAAGAAATATTATATCTATATGGGCAAATTGTTTTAGGAATACAAACTATGAAAAGTAAAACTTTTGGCTGAGGGGGTGTATAGTGAATGATTCATGTAGGTGGTAGGGTGTATGTATCTGAATCTCTGAAGGGCATTAGTGAACTTTTTATGTTTATCAGAGGGGAGCATGGATTACAGGTTGAAAATGCTATTCACAATCATGAAACTTAATTGTTAGGTTAATGATGAGGGTGAGGGTGGTGAGGGTGCTATTCATTGGCCTAAGGTGAGACAGGGCACTTAACATCTCAACCTTAGTTTTTACATGTGTATATAGGAGTACACCTCTTTGGAGTAATTGTGCAGATACAATGAAGAGAGGGGAATGAAAGTAATTGATACACAGTAGGCGCTCACTCTTGGTGAGTTAGAACACTGTTTTGTTTTGTTTGTTTGTTTGTTTGTTTGTTTGCTATTCTATGGCTAAGATTTATCTACCTTCATATCTTTGATGGTCAGCATACATACCTAGAGCAGACAATTCATGCCCTTTATTTTACCTATTATTCTTTCCCTTTACCTCTTTTCAATACACCAGTTCGTTTTCCATCTTTTTAAAAAGACACGTCAATGATTCAGATGGTTATGTTATCATAATACGTAGTTATTATTCCTGATGTTGGAAGTACAGTGAATGTGTTAGAAGGCCATGGCTATTTATGATAGAAAGTTATAGTAAAAGCTACTAAGGCAATGTGCTTTTTGTTTAACTTAATTCCACAACAATTCTCTGAGTAGGGTCCATTATTACTCTTATTGATAGATTAGGAATGGAGGTTCAGAGAAAATTTGTCAACAGTAGTGGATAAAGGTCATACAGTGGAGGAATGAGAATTTTAATTTGAATCTAGAGCCTGAGTTCTTACTCAGCTGAGATGACAGCCTCTGCCAAGAAACCGTTTTATTATGCGACAGATGATGGCCTGCTATTATTTGAGTAAGCCTAACATTTTGAATTTTTATATAATTTTATGTGCTTTTCCTCCTCTCTTTAGTTACTTCTTAAATGTCTCTTTAGTGTGAAAACTGAAAGTTGTAATTGTCTAGGTGACAGTGACACATTTTTGCAAGTTTTTGGCCTAAGCTTTAAGAATTGGACTTAACTTCTTTTCTGTGCATTGTGGACAGCTGCTTTTTTTTCCCCTCAAGAGGATTTTGAAATTAAGTGGAGTGAGAACCTGGTTGAAAGTATCTTTGAACTGTCTTTGGTGGTGGGAGCGTGAGATGGGAAGTAGTAATGGGATTTGTTAGACACCACTACTGTACTTCAGGGCCGTCTTGTGGACAGAGCTGGACCTTTCCTGGTTTCTTGAAGCAGATGTATTCTGAGATACCTCTGGAAGACATTTCAAACCTCTAAAGAGACATTTTGCCTCTGCGTTAGGCTATCCCGGCCAGCTAGAGAAGCTGGGATGATGAAAGAGGCATAGTTATTTATCGGGAAATGGCACAAGATGGTCTGAAAAAAACTGATCATTTTAGTACCTGAAGGGTGGGATGTGGGAAGAGAGGAGTAAGTCAACATTGTTCTACTTTGTGGCCTATTGTGTGGTGGTGTCGGATAGATTATTTTCTTTAATCTTCCAACGACACTTGGTAATGGCTTCTGGTTTAGAGGCGATGAAAATGAGGCCCCAAGGCGATAAAGTATTTTGTCTGAGATGATCACAGCCTGGATGTGGCAGAACTGCAACTCATTTGTCCACCTATGTGGCTGCAGAGCATAGGCACGCTTTCACTTTCGCTGGAGAATAAACCCAAAGAAAAACAGGTTTTCCAGTCTAAATTCCATTTTGCGGCAAATGACTTCTCCTCTAACTTCAAATTTGCTAGCCTTGAACACTATAACCGCATTCTGGAGTTACCACTTCAGGAGAAGTGCGTGTTCTGAAACTTGCCTGGTGACAGAACATGAAGCTCTTTGTAGCACATTATGTTATTTGATCAATGCCCCTGTATTAGTTCGCTAGGGCCACAGGAATTTATTTCCTCACAGTTCTTTCTGGAGGCTAGAAGTTCAAGATCAAGGTGTCGGCAGGTTGGTTTCTTCTGAGGCCTCGCTCCTTGGATTGCAGATGGGTGCCTTCTTGCTGTGTCCTCACATGGCCTTTCCCCTGTGTTTGCGCATTTCTGGTGTCCTTTTGTTCATCCAAATTTCCTCTTCTTGTAAGGGCGCTAGGTAGATTGTATTAGGGCCCACCCTAAAGACCTCTCTTTAACATAGTCACTTTCTTTAAATGTCCTAACTCCAAATACAGTTACTTTCTGATGTACTGCGGCTTGGGACTTCAACATATGCATTTGGAGGGATACAATTCAGATAAACCATAATAACCACAAAATATCAATATTTTCCATCATGTGAGCATACAATCATTGTCCTCGTTGAAGGTAATTACTATTTATATAAAATATAATAAAATCACATGCCTACAATAAAAAAACCTGAGCTCCAAGATTAATAATGATTGATTGTTTACAATATTTTATTTTAATCATATCTTTGGTCTACTTACAAATGACAGTAGGTACCAAAGCTTTAAGTTGAAAACTATAGAAATAAACCTTTACCTCTATTGAGAAAATGTGGGAGGTCTAGAATTTGAGAACTCCTACATTAAGCCAGTTAGGAAGAGAAAAAGACACAACCAGATTAAGGCTGAGTCTTATTATCATTTGTGATTGCCACTTGAAGCCCGGAAGATTACACCTCTATTTATAGGCTGTTCTCTAAGCACAAATTACATGTCCAGTTACTTGGCTCTTAGCGATGGTATGCAGGGGTCCTGATGTAGTCAATCAGGCCTTACTCTTCGACTTCACGTACATGTTTTAGGGTATTTATTCTCTATCAGTTATTTTCTTACTTATTTGAAAGTGTTTTTACACCTCTGTGTTTAATCCCTCTGAGTTTAGCAATAACTGAGATTTTTGCCTTGGTATATTTAATAAATGCTGTCTTTTTGCCCTTTTTAAGGGCACTTAAGTTCACAGGTTTTTACATGTGTTAATTATAATTATCACAATGTATTTTACCTCTTATTTTGCTCTTCCCCCACCCCAAATCAGTCAATTTAGCCATTGTTAGCTTCTGGAATTATAGTCATCTAAATAATATTTTAAAGGCTTCTTTTCTAAAATAGAAAAAGAGCCTTTTAGATTTTCCGGAATGCTGTCAACAAAGTCACTTGTAGTGTTTGAACTATGATGATAATGGTAGATAATTTTGGAAATGCATAAACAAAGTATAAAGAAAATGACAAGTCGCATCTTGGTATTTGGGAGCTGATTTTTCCTGTCCTTAACTTTTCTCAAATCTGTGGATCCTCATAATCATAACATTTTTCCTATGCATCTTAAAACATAAGTGAGCAGGTGGGCATATGATTTCTTTATTTATCAACTTCACGGATTCCTTTTCAGCTTTCCAGGTCTCACACTATCTCTTTCTGCAAGCTTATCTTTGATGCTGGCAATTAGGCCTTTTTGAATGTGTCTCATTCTTGAATGTCTAATTTGTTATGAAAATAATAGCTATTCTTTAGGCCCTGGGTTTTACGTGTGTTATTTCATTTACTCCTCATGGCAATTTGATGGGATGGGAACTATTTTCCTCACTTTACAGATGAGGAAACTGAAGCCTAGAGTATTAAGTAACTTTAAACCCAGATAGTCATGATGCCAGTAACCTGTGCTCCTGCCCGACATGTTTCACTACTTTTTGAAGGAGTAATTTATTGGGATACGAGGTATATTGGAGGGGTCTAAATACAGCAAACATAATCTTTTCTTTCTATTAGGGCATTATCAGTAACTAACATAAAAATATCCCTGGGTCTGGGATATTGCTACATCTGAGGTTCACTGGGGGATCACTTTAATTCAAGGAGTGCCAAAGCTTAATGTTTAATTTTACTTATCTATATAAGTATGGTTTAAGTATTCTCCATTGTGTCTGTGGAAGAGTTTAAATTAATACTTCTTGTTTTTGAACAGTGGGCCACATTGCGAATTGAAAAAGGAGTCCCAAAAGAATCATTTTTTAAAAACTCAGCTTCTGTTGGTAAGTCTTCCTTTTCATTACATGGTTAAAATATCCAAAATATGATGATGTAAAATATCTCATTTACATCTACTCAATTTGAACTTGAAATATGCGGTGCATTCTATAAGGCTTTGAATTGTTCATAATTCTGTCCTTTGGGCAAAATAGCAGCTTTCCGAGTTTTGAATGAGTTGTTACTGTAAAGGAGATAATATTTGGTAGTTCATCTATGTGTTCTACAGGGTATTTCTAAAGGTGTGCATTTAAAGGTGGCTGTCCATGGTTTTGAAGATGTAGTCAATGGTTAAAAAAAAGGATATCTGGACTACTTGGGAATTAAACTTCTTTTTGAAGTTTTTATTCTAATTTGTGGTTCTCAGAGTATGTTCCTCAGAATACTCTTTCTTGCTAAAGGCTAATTGGTAATACATGAAATAAAAAGTAACTCACCTGTGCCATAAGCTTGGGAATCACCACATATTACTCCTTCCTTTTGGAGAGTAATATTGCACAGAAATAAATCTTGTTTAGTTTTGTTAGAAGTGAATTAACAAATCAACCGAGCTAACCAGTCCCTGCTTCTATTTGTGAGCTTTGCTTTTATTATAAAAACCCTTTCACCTGGGGTAAAAATTGAGACACCAGGAGTAGAATTTTATGGGGATGGCTATAAAATTAGGAAGAAATGAATCACCACATTTAATTAAAAGACTAAGCTTTTTATGTGTTTTTCAAAAATAATTATTGAAACAATTTTGTGCCCATCTAATTCAGGATTAAAGAAAGTCAAAATGTCAAACACTTCACTAGGAGCAGTTTATCTTCTGGAGGCTTGTCTAAGAGGAATTGTAGAAACTGTACACTGTAGTGTATTTTGGAAATAACATATTTGAGTGAAGACATCTGTGCATTTTTGTGTAATCAATTGTGATGTTCAAATGATTTAAACAACTGGTAGAGTTTTATAGTGTCCACTTAAACACCAAAGTATTTTCACCATAACATTTTTTACCCAGATTGGAAAGTTCTGGCTATACTTGATCCTTTTTTTTTTAGTGCCAGATACCTTTTTTCTTAGATATAGCAGATCTAATTTTTTATTTTTCTGAGTTGGGTACATTTTTTCATATGTGTTCTTATGTTTAAGGAGAGAGCAAACTTTTTTGGCTCATTTTGTGTTGTACTTGGCGAGTTTGGGACTGTTATTGATCTTGAGTGACAGTCTATGGGGCCTATAGATTGGGGTAGTGGTGGTGCATGTCTTGGGCTATGAATTTAAAAAGGCACAAGGTGTTTCAATTTGGTGGTTTAGGAGGCTTAAAAATTCACTAGGTGAAGGTGGCCAGTAACAGTGTCTTAGTTTTTTTACCCTGTGTGGAAGTGAATATTTTCACTTGTTGGATTTATTTATTTGTTTGTTTATTTGTTTATTTTTGGTCATGCATCTGTCTTTTCTATTTTTGGTCTTCGCTTTTTTCCATGGTGCCTCCAGGAAAGAGTAGAAATGAACAGGAGGAGAAGATATAAATCATAATGGTTTAGAGTAAGTCCGATGCCTAAAATTTGTCATATTTCATTCAGAGTAGCCGCCCTTTCTTTTAGCCTGTGAAATTAAGAATTGACTATCGCAGTTATTGAGTGTTTGCTACCTGTAAGAGGGATCCTTACACTATCAAATAGGGAACCAAAGAGGATTAAACCATGGTTCTTGTGGGGAGACAGCTAGGGCAAATGCTAAAATAGGTGCAAAAGCAAAGGACACTGTGAGATCTAATTTGGGCTCAGATATGTGCTGCTTTCATCTCTGTTAGTCCCACAGCTATGCACGGTATGTCTCTCCGCTCCCAGCCTGACTTACATCGTGCTTTGGGAGCCCTGTTCTAAGGGGTGTGCCTTCTTGATATATCCGGGTGTTTGGAGTCAGCAGAGAGATATGTCAGTCCTAGACAGACTGGCCGAGGATGATGAAACACACTGAGCACTTGTGTGCCTGGCTGGTACAGTCTTCAGCCCTTGCAGCATCGTGTCTCTGTACTACAGCCAACAATAGCACAAGCCTGTGTTGAGGAGGTCAAGCTTAGGCCAGGGTCACAGGCAGGCCAAGGCTCCCAGGAGTAAGGGTGTGATTTCGAGATGTCTGAATGATTGGCGCTGACAATAGGTTTGGGAAACTGAGGAGAGATTAGCTAAACAGGAAAAACAGTTATATTTATTTTCTGCACCAAAAAAATTCCTTCTGCTGTTCTTTTACTTGATGAAGCACATTTTTGGAAACACTTTTCAAGTCTCTCTCTCCACTTAACCTGTCTTACGTTATATTTCTTCTGTGCTTTTATTGAATAAACCAACTGAAAGCTGAAGCTTGGGAAATAATATCTTTGTGGTTAAATAATTCTTTTCTTTAGCTGTAGAAATTTTTTTCTTCTATAAAAAACTGTCTAATTTGTTGAGCTTCAGGTACATCATGAGTAAGATCTCTTTAAGAAGCTCTGGTATTCTACCTTTCTCTTCTAGGTTTAAGGGCTTTTACTCATGGTTAATGCAATGGTGAAGAAAATCACCCTTCCCCCACCCCACCTCAAGTAGCTGTGTTATACTGAGCATTAAAGTTCAGTGGAGAATGTAGAATTACCTTCCACCTTAGTATTTGGTCCTGGAGAGCTGATGCACTAGAAAGCTCATAAAGTGGACTGAAGGGTATTGCGTCCTTTGCTTCTTTGCATCAACTATGCCCTCACCATTCCAGCCATAGGACAAATGCATCCTCTTGCACCCCGAGATGCGGTCTGACTGAGATTTTGGAACCCTTGATTTTACTTTCTTGTTAATAGTGCCAGGGACCGTTTGACTATTAAGTGCCACCAGCATCAGTCTTTGGGTACCTGACTGATTTTCTGGATATATTGTGCTATCAGACTTGATGCGTTCATAATTGTAATTGTAATGAATGTTATTAATTCTGTCATTTTTATGATTCCAGATTAATTTAACTATAATTGCATTATGATACTAGAACAGTTTGAATGATTACCAAGCAAAAGTCAACAGGCAGGAATAAAGGGCTGCATTTGCCCTAGCTGTAGGAGTGTGAGTCACATACAATACAAATAAATAGAGGCTGTGGCTTAGTCATTTTGGCACTATTTCCTGGAGGGTGCTGCTGGTCTGACTCAGGTGGAATTGCGTGCCACCTTCTCAGGTCTTCCGTGTTGCCCTACTCCAGTGGGCACCACACATAAGGATTTTGGCTTATGTGGCCTGCTATTAATGAAGCTCCTGTCTAAGTTTCTCTTCTGCCCTGTATTTTTTGCCCCCTAGTCCTTCTTTCCCTTAACCCCAACACATGAAGAGCAAGTGCTATGGTGAAGCTTCTGATGTAATACCAATTCAGAGAGAAGACAGGGTGCCTAACATTTCCCTCTGGTTTTACTCTTGGAGTTCTTTCTGTGAGATTCGACTATCCATATGGATGCCTATCCAACATTAGTTACAGCAACATTAATCAAAGCTACTGAAGTCACCAAAAATGTGGGATAATTTTATAATAGACATTTGAGGGTATCATTCTTCTTTACTCATTTTGCCTGGGGCAGGCCATTTTTGCTAATCTGTTTACATCAGCTAAGTTGGTTTAGTACTGTTGTCATGGTGTAAACTTTCTGAATATCAGTATCTGCTGTCCTCAAGAATGTGGAGTGTAATGCATTTAATGGAGTTATCTTATTGATAAAATACTGGAACTTGTCTAGCTACTTACATAGAGAAAAATAATCCAGTTATGGGATATGGAAACATTATAGGTTGAGATTTTCTCTATTATAGCTGAATGTCTACCTGCTTTATTAGTCTGTTCCTGTTGGTAAGTCTTGTACCTAATGGTGATGATGATAACAATGACAACAATTTTCAAACATATACAAGAATAGAGAAATAATGTAATGAGCCCCATATAACCAATATTTGTCAAGATTTTACCACACTCATTTCATCCATCACTCCTCATTTTTTTGCTAACTTATTCAATACATACACAAAATTTCATGTCTTTTCATGCATTTAAAAAAGGACTTTAACAAATGACAACAGTGCTATTATCCCTTTAACAACATAATAGTTTCTTACTATCTTATATGCAGCCAATATATCTTTCTCTAATAATTTCAAAATGTTTTTATAATTGATTTGTTTGAATCGAGATTCAGTCATGGTCCACAAATACGTTTGTGTTTTTATTTAATGGTACTGCTTTGTGGACATAATGGAATATAGTTTTTAATCCAAAAAAATTGCTTAATAGTAGGTGATTCTAAAAAAATCCACAAGCATACCATGCATTTTTATCCCCACATCCTAATATAGCTCTGTAGAAGACAGAAATTTGATTCTTTTGCTTGTTCGCTTAAAGCCATACGATTAGTCATCTGTATTTCTAAGTGCAGTATCATGAAAACTTAGTTCAACTACTTTGGAGAGCAATTTGGCAATTCCTAGCAAAGTTGAAGACCTATTACATTATGACCCCGCAATTCCACTTTTCCTAAGATATTGAATCTACCCAAACTCTCAGCATATTAGGAGACACGTTACAAATATAAAAACAGTGAATATGTGGAGACAACCTAGTCACTCGTCGGGAGAAGCATTAATATGTACGCGGGTTTGTTTATGTTATGCAGCTGTCAAAATAAATTAAATGGATTTACACAAAGAAAACAAAGTAGACAAATCTTAAACAGTGTTGAAAGAAAAGAAAATTGTAGTATAATAACATGTATTTAAAATTCATGTTCATAAATAGATACTATATGTTTATGCAGATATTTATAGACAAGTGTAAAATATATTGGAATCGACACCTACTCCAGGATGGTGGTTGTCTTTTAGGAGGTAGGAGAAAGGTGAGGAGGCAGGCTTTCATTGTATCTATAGTTTTTTCTTTAAAAGTATCTGAAGCAAATATGACAATGGGTATCTTTTTGTTTCTTTGTTGAACTCATATTTTTATTAAACTTATTTTGAAACATAAAAATTAAAAACCAAAATATCAATAATCATTTCAGCTAGAGTCTTTTAAGTCTAATGAAAGAACTAGTTTTTAGTATGAATTAAAAAACAGGGTACCTGTCTCAAGGGTGTGATTGATGGTTAGCCTGCTCCAAAACACATCTCCATTTAGCCTGACCAGTTCCTGGAACTTAAACTTAAACTTGTGGAACAAAGAAGTTTTTAATCAAAATATATATTATTCCTTAGAGATGTTTCTCAACCTCAGACCTACTGACATTTGGGGCTGAATAATGCTTTGTCACGGGGAGAGGTCCTTTGCATTGTTAAAGATGTTGGGCAATTTGGCAATTCAAGACCTATTACACTATAACCCTGGCCTCTGAGCACTAGATGACAGTAGCACATTCCTCGGGTGACAACCAATAATGTCTCTAGAGTTTGCCAGATGTCTCATGGGTTAAAGCTCCTCCTCTCCCTTCTCCCATCCCTCCTTCGATTCCTTTATGATATTCCTTTATGAGCGCTGCTCTTAGAGAATTGTGCATTAATCTGTTGATCCCCACTATGGTTAGCATAACTTATTTTAGTTTTCTAACAAATAGGCTCTTGGAAGAGCAGAACTTGTTTTCCATAGTTTTTGGTGGCTGGTTTGAAGAATGATGGAGTGCAAGACAGTGCTAGCAGAGAACCCTGGACAGTGGGAGGGAGGCATGTTCCTTAAGGAAAGGTACAGGTGAGACAAGAGGATCTTCCTTCAAACTTCACCTCATAAACCAATGGGGGACCTTTAGAGTGGATTAGAGACCTGCTTATGACTAAGTGCTCTAACTGCTGAAAGTAGATGACTTAGCATTTAATTCTGGCTAACAATGAGTAAGCAGGAAGGAGTGGTTCCCTCAGAGAAGGAGAAGGTAGACGGGCAGATCAGATCTATGTCTTAACCCCATTGTGAAATGACGGGTGGGATAGGAGTGATTTCAGCTGTAAATCACAGAAAAGGAGGATCCCTCCCTAGGAAACCAGTTAGGAAGCTCATAAAACCTGCTATCTGTTGTTTTTCAGATTGTTTTTCTTTTCACATTGCAGTAACAAAGTGGATGACATGCCCTGGGCCCTATCCCTATTTTCTGTAAAATTAGTTATTTTTGTTGTTGCTGTTGTTGTTGTTTTTTGAACAAAACAAAACAAAACACATTACTAATATAAGCAGCTTTTAAATCTTTCTATTCCCAGCACTAATGTTGGGAGGGCCAGACATCTCATTAGGTGCCCATCAAATTAAAAATCCAGCTTGTCATTTTAGAATTGTTCCCAAAACCAAACTCCCCATCCCATACCCCTTTAGGCCACCCTACACCTCCAGACAAAACCCCAATCATAACTCCAGAGCTTCTTTATTTTGTTTTTACCTCATAGACAAGAACCTGTCAATAATAATATTATCACCATTTGTTGAACGCTGACTTCACTGTGCAAAATTATTTACACAAGGAAGGTCTTGTTAATCCTCATTTCACCAATAAGGAAACTACAGGTAAAGAAGGTCACGTAACTCGCTTCAGATCATATTGCTAGTCAAAGGCACTCTGAAAAGAAATCCCAGTTTGTATTTTCTACTCAAAATCTCTTGCCACCCTTCCCTACCCTAAACCATGCCCTCCTTACTAGCTCCTCTGGTCAATGCTTTCTTATTCTTCCTTTGCAGGTGGAAATGTCTCTCCTGAGTGTTGGCTTTGTTACATACTAGGAAAAACATAACATTTTAATCTCAAATCATCAACAAAATGTTTGAAGAAATGAGTCTGGTTTAGCATTATAATCAAAGATACCAATGCATAAGTGTCAAACCGTAAGGCTCACATTTTAATTGAATTGGTGGCTCATTTGATGATGGAGCTTTATGGATGCTTCTGTGTTGTGGGATTTCTTGTTTCATCAAATTAGCTATATCCAAATCAACCAAGTTAATGTGGACTGTCAGTCAAGATATGGGTCAACATTACACTGAATGGGATGTTAAAATGTTAAAATGAAACTACCTGTTATTCTAAATGCCTGTTGGTTTTTCTGAAGTGTTGCCTGACAACTGTTTACAGTGTCTACTCTTCTACCCCACCCCATTTCTATGATTGGCATTTATATCTAGGGTTAAAATCTTCTCATTTTATAATCAGCATTGATTATTTTATAAGTTTTGGGGAACTACTGAGGATAGAATCAATAAGGGAGTAGATTTGAAAAAGGGAGTAGATTTTCTCATTCGCCTTTCTCAAAAGAATAAAAGTACATCTCCAATACTTTTGGTTAGTACTTTCAGTCTTGATGACTTAAAGAGACATTAATAGAAAATTAGTCAGAATAAAAAAAGAGGCAAATTATTCTATTACAGACATATGAATCATGCAGAAAGTAGAAAAATAGAAGGTGTTTTTATATGAGTAAAGCTTTTGATTCTATCTTGATCGCAAATAATAGGGTGAATAAATCCATTCTATCTGTTACCCTCCCCATGACCTTGGCAGACTTAACTAATTGATGAAGTCTTTGTCACTGAACTGAGATGTGGCCTCAAAAGTCCTTCTTAACACAAACCTGCAGATAGCTTCTTATTACCAACTGATCTGGAGCTGGCCTTCCTGGTGAAACCTCGCCACCACCCCTGATCCAGAGAATAGGCAAGGTTTCTCTGTGTACCACAGGGTCAGTAAGTGAAAGGACAGGAACCTGTTGAGTAATTGTGTTTGGGCATAGATTTGGTTTTATTGTTTGAGGTTTTATTGTTTTATTTATTGAGTGATGACTTTGACATAATTGGAAGCATGTTATAGTTGGTGGAATGCTCTTAAATGAGAGTTTTAAGCAACCTAGGAAACAAGGATAGAATTTAAAGTAATCTTGTTGGTTTTGATGAATGAGCCCCCAGAGAGGGAGAACGATATTCAAGATCCTTTCCCTAAGGAGTGTGCTCTGAAATGGGATAGAAAAAAACAGGCTTGGATACATGGTAGGAAAAGGCTTGCTGCAAAAGAAAGGCCAGAGGCAGAGTTTTAGACAACCAGGCAGTGGAAAGCGAGGCAAAGTATAGAACCTAAAATGACATTGCGGTGCATAACAGAACCAGTATGTTCAACTATACAGTGATGAGCTGCTTTGAATCACTAACCCTGGTCTTTGCTTACATTAGATGCTGAACCGTGTGTATAACTCTTAGTCTAGTTAAGGAGATATCACCAGTATTCGTATATCCATGTGACAATTGAGAACCAGGCAGTGTGAATGCTATTGGACTTTACAAACAAATTTAATTAATTTGAGGAAGAAAATTTGGAAGTATAAAAGGAGATATTTGGATGTGGGGCACCTGAGAGCATTTTTCGTGGACATGTTAGTGCTGAACTGGCCATGTGGAGGTAGATCGGGATTAACTAAGGTGGCAGGGCTTTCTCAAAGCCCTGGAGGAATAAAGAAATAGCTTAATTAGCTGTAGGAGTTTAGCTTAGTTTACAGAAGGGGCAACACATAGAAATGAGGTTACTAAGAGGGTAAGATCAGATTATGAAGGGCTTCAAAAACAAAGCAGTTTAAATGTGATGTAAAGGCACAGATAAGCCTGGTTTCACTGTAATTCCGAAGCCCGCAAAAAGGGTTAATATAGTGATAAGCATGATCTGTGAAGATTGATTATTGAATCTAGAAAAATGCTGAAGGATGACTCTTATTAAAGTTGGTTAATTATTGGAAGGAGAAAGTTTTTCCTCTGTATATCCATAAAAGATGGATATTAAAAGATTGCCTTAAACTGAAGTCAAAGAATTAAGTTATGTGTAATAAAGAACTTCTTATTAGCAAAAATGATTAGTAAATTGGACCAGGCTGATCGGTAAATTACATAAATATTTTTTACAAATAGAATAGACAGTTGAGAATTTGGGGAGAGATGTAAATCACATAATAGCTGTTTTCATTTTTTAACAGTGCCTTATTGTCTTGGTTATAATAAGTTCCTTATAAAAATTCTAAGTTTTTCAGTGTTTAATCTTTATGTATTGTTCGTTTCTGTAACAGTGGTAGCTGATTATAAACCACTGGCTCTGTAGGCTGAGAAAGCAAGAAAGCTCTTCATCAGCTCTTTTATTCTGTCAGTAAGTAGCAACAACCTTTCAAGGCTTCTTCATGTTTTCTCTTTTCTCTGAGAGATTTTATGATTGCGTTTATTAATTTTCTTTCTTTCTTTCTTTCTTTCTTTCTTTCTTCTTTCTTTCTTTCTTTCTTTCTTTCTTTCTTTCTTCTCTTTCTCTTTTCTTTCTTTCTTTCTTCTTTCTTTTCTTTTCTTTCTTTCTTTCCTTTTCTTTTTCTTTCTTTCTTTCTTTCCCTCCTTTCTTTTTTTTCCCTTTCTTTTCTTTCATCTCAACATTTTTTCTTTCTTCATTTTCTTTCTTTCACTTTCTTTTTTTTCCTTCCTTCTTCTTTCCTCCTCCTTCCTTCCTCCTTCCTTCCTTCCTTCCTTCCTTCCTTCCTCCTTCCTTCCTTTTTCTTCTCTGATGCTCTCAGGGCTGCGTATATTTCTCCAACAGGGCACAAAAGTGTGCTTTGGTACACAGAATGCTAGAGGGGTGGGGGGCGGATAGTGGTGGTTCGTGTTTTGGTGAATAGGCTCTAGGGGTCAGGGGAAGGAGAGGCCTTTGGGTTGTGATTAGAGGTCTTTACTTGGGTTGGTGGATAGAAGACAGTGATGTTGGATGCCCTGGAAGTGAGCAGAACCCTAGGCGGGCATCTTCTACTTTGTGTGTCAGCCTCGGACCGTGTGATGAGAACTCTACTCTGTACCCTCTGCACTAATTTTCTAGGTTAGGTGCTTGGTTTCCCTTCCTCAAAGCTGTTTTCCCCGAAGCTTGGGCTACAGAGAACTCTACTTCCTGAAGTCCTATTCAGTTTTTGAAGGTTCCTCAGAGAGCAGAACCAGTGGACCTTGTGTGTCTCCTGTAACTTCTGGGGACATCCGGTGAAACAAGAGGAAAGAATGGGATGTGGCCGGCTTTTCTGTTAAACCTTCACGCTATCTTGCCTCAATTCTCTCTGGAATTGGTCAGTCCTGCCTCTGTGCTTCTCTGGTGTTGAGTGCTGGGCAGCTTGCACCTCCTCATTTCACCCAGGAAAGAAGATCAGACCTGGAGCCATAGGATGCAGGGGACATCACAGATAAACTTTGTGGGCGGAATAATTTGACTCTTTTACCTTTGAATATCTGGGAAAACGTACTGTACATAGAAGGTAGCAACTTGGAGGAACGTGGGCTTCGGGTCTTTTAAAAAGTTAAAGTACTTTGGAGATAGTGCATATGCATAGCAAATGAAACCCTTCTTCAAATTAGAAGAGAAAACAGCGGTTTCTGGGCAGAGGAGAAATTGATAATGAATTCCAGCGACCATCCTTGAAAGAAAAAAAGAGAGAGAGAGAGAAAGAAGAAAGGAGATTAAGACCAGAGTACAGAGTTTGGCTGTGTAATTAATAACCTTCACCAGCTTGGTAGACTAAAGTACTGAAAGGCTTTGCAAAGGGTAAGTGGATATTCCTTTTTTGCAAGTGTGGTAAGCTTTTTTTGTTAAGTTGGTATCTGTTAGTGTGTCAAGCATATATATCCCTTCCTCTTTCTGCCTCTGCAATGACTTTGGCACAAATGTACTCAAATAAATGAACATCCGCATTTTCAATGACTCATGTGTTTACTTACAGGTCAGTGGGCAACTCACATGACTCCTCCACAATAGATATCAAATGTGTGTTGCTGCAGTCATTGGGAAACTTTAGCTTGTGACAGTGTTCAGACACTGATGCTGATCTGGATTCTGCAGGATAAGAATACTAATCGGTAAGCATTCATATGAGGGTATGTGTGTATAAAGGAGAGAGAAAAATAGGTATTTTTGGAGGGGTTAAAAAAAGTTGGGGAGGGCATTGCCTTGCCATCCCACTCTTACCCCATAGGACAAGCCACCCGTTGTGCCCTTTAGAGACACTTGATTTAATTTTAGCAACTTAGAATTTTTAAAGTTTGCTATAACTTGGTCTTATTAGTCTTTGCTTATGATCAGTTAAGACAAACCCCATATCTTATAATGAATTGAGTTGGTTGTTCATGGGCTCAAGGAAAACAAAAAGTAAACAGTGGAGTCCTGGCTGATGATGTGAAAAATTTTGAAGGATTTTAGGAAAAGTGGTGTCATATGGAAGAAATTATAAGCAAAAAAGCAGGAAGGCTGGATTGCTGAGGGGATGTTAGAGACCAAAGAACTGATGTAGTAGTATGGCTAGAGCTAGGATCAGTGAAGATGCCTTGGAGGTGGAAGGAGTTGAGGTTGGATATTTAGTTTTAAGTCAAGTTCCTCAAAGACTTTGAATTCCAGGCTAAGAAATTACTTTCCTTAAATGAAAGGATGTCAAAGTTTTGGGAAGGCCAATCTGATCGCTTCCTGGAAGTGAGAGTAGGCACAAAGCAGGAGAGAAAGGAGAGATGATAGACAAGAAGCCATTCTGGAAGGTGATGAGGCCTTGGACCAGAGCAGTGGAGTTAGTGGAGAGGTGGAAGTGAACTAGGCAGCCACATAAAAATGTGAGCCTTGGGGAAGAAGTTAGGGTAAAAGATGTGCACATTTGGGAGTTATTTGCAGAGAGTGAAAGTTGAAATGGTATGGTAGATTTAATGAACTCACAAAGAATGAAAGACTTGTGCATAAGCTAGAGAAAAACATCATAGAAAAGGGGCAGGAAGAAAGAAATGAACCAGGCAGAAATCAACCAGGAAAGAGAATAAGGGTGGAGGGAATGGAAACTAAGAGAAGAGAGATTTCTAACTTTATATTTTCTTTTTCTCCTCATTATTCTGCCCACTAATATTCTTTAATGCTTTATTTTTCTACTAAGAAATAATAGATGTTGTCTTTCAACTCCTTTTCAGAAATAAAAACATTAAACTACTTCTCTGTGAATGTATACACATATATGATAGGGAATTTTAGGGACATCTAAAGCTAATCCAGAAATTAAGTATTTTTAGGTAAGATTTGAAATATAAGGATGTCACTAGTTATGTGGAAAGTGATCATAACACAGTGTCACTTTGTTCCATCTTTATAATTCTGAGGACAAACTGAGCCATCAGACTGATGTGATTCTTGGAGATCTAGCAGATGAACACACAAAGATATATATGAACAAATTTTTGTGTAAACATTTAAAATTTGTGTTTATAAATATTTTAAAACTATTTTAATTTTTTGCATATGTAATACATTAATATGCTTCAAAAATCATAGCAATGTAAAAACATATACTTTGATAAGTGTAGCTTCAACCCTCCTTTATGTCTACCTCTACGTATTTGCAATGCATATTTAATAATTTCCTGAAATCTGACATACATTTGGATCTATTTCTGAACTTTCTATTCTGTTCTGTTTGTCTTCTCATGCACTGGCTTCATGTCATTTTAGTTATTAATGTTTTAATACATTGTTTTAATATCTGTTTGCTTATTTTTTCACATGATCTTGAGATTCAGCTAGTCTGTGATCTAGAGGAAATAAAACTATCTATTTTTATTAGAGTATGAAATTTAAATATAATGAGGGAAGTTCGACATTACCTATGTTGAGTCTTACTCTCCAAGGACATTCTATCTTTTCTTTTGCTTAGGTGTTCTTTTGCATCCTCCAGAGATGTCTTAAAGTTTTTCTCAGATATGTTTTGTACATGTCCTCTTAAGTATGTATTTTTTGGTTGCTTTAAAAATGAAGTGTCTTCCATCATATTGTCTAACTGATTGTTGTTCATATATTTTAGAGCTTTTGACTTTAGCATGGTAGAAATAAGAATTTTTTTTTTTTTTTTGTTAGAGGAAGGAGAATTTATTGCCGACAGAATGCGTGGGGCTTAACAGCACCAAAGCACAAGCTCCTCTTGGTTAGATTACTTACAGTTTATATACCTCTGCAGTGTCCATGCAAGGGGTGTGTGATTCCTTTGTCTAAGGTTCTACATGCACCTCCTGACTCAGGATGGGGAGGGAGTTTTGGGTAGGGATGCAGGGGGGAAGGCATTCCCGGACTACTGGTCCTATCTATTTACAGACCTTTTGTCTTGTAGGTGTGGCTAGAGTCTTTAGAAGGCCATTTAAAAATCTATAGAGTGTGGTTAATCTATAACAGGCTGAGTTAGTCATTTCTGCAAACTCCTTCTTTTGCATTTTTCAGATGCCTCCTCTCCTCTCTTATTCCCTGCTTCGAGACTCTAGACATTCTATTTTTATGCTGGAGTCTCACATTCTCTAACTAAACCATCCTGAGGGATCTCCTGATAGTGGTGGGTAAAGTTTATGTGGGCTGCAGCTCGCTGCTGTACTGTGGCTTCTACCATGCCTTTTAAGCTCTTTAATAGCAGGGCCAGCAGACACAGCTGTATCAGGCAGATTCCTAGGAGTAGTAAAACTGCTCCTATTAAAGGTTTTTAAACCCACCAAAGGCTGAAAATCATCCCCAAAAAGGCTACTGGGGTTCCATCCGTGCCATACTTGCACAGGCATGTGTCTTTTCGACAAGGTCCTCAATTGCCTGGCTCTGATCATCTATCCGTAGGCAACAGTTGGTGAGATTGAATTTTCCACACACACCTCCTTCTGCTGCTAATAGTTCAGTGCTACCCTGCTTTGGTAGATGGCATTTCTCATCTGAGTTTGTTAATGTGCAAGGAGGGTCAGGGCTCTCCTAGTCTCATTGGTAATGATTTCTAAGACTGCCTGCAGTCAGATAATCCAGTTTAACATATAAACGAGGATATGGTATCCCCAAGATCCATCTTCTGCCCAAGTGGCAGGCCTATAGTATTGGATTATCTGCTCTGGGGGCCACTCATCATCCTTCCAGTCCCCTATTTGGAATTCTTTTTTTACTTGTTGTAAGGGTTGTGGGAACCAGGTAACCAAGCAGTTCCCCTGTTTTCAGAGGTAAGAGGAAAAAGGATGACTTTATTATGCCAATTATACAGCTCCCTTCCCAATTTCTGGGGAGGTAGATATAGGCCTTGTTTCTACAAATCCAGTAAAGCCCATGTGGGACGATTCAGTCTCAGACCCCTTCTAGGATAGGATGACCTCATTGTCTTTGCAGGCAGACCCGGAAACCCCCTAACTAATTTTCCTGCCTAACTCTTTTCTAGGAGCCATGAACCCCCTTATTATTAGTATGGATGCTGCGGAAAGGGAGGACTCTTCTTCCACATCCGCTTCCTGCTGAGAATGGTCGCAGTCCAAGCCTATTGGGGCTTCATGGAGCTCTTTCCCTTTCTGTCTTAATCAGGGCGGGGTCTTGGGTTTCTTGTTGAAGCGCTGCTTCAGTCCCTAGACAAGGAAAAGAAGATTTAGAATTTGTTATTTAAAATATATATATATATATATATATATATATATATATAATATATTGCTCTCATTGATTTGCCTATTAAGCACATAAAGGGAAACAGGAGGCTTGGTTAATATATTTGTTCAAGAATAAAAAGACCTTTGGCCTAAAGTCCTCTCCCGCTCAGAGTCCAAGGACCCTGTCTGGTCTAACACCATTTTTGCTAACAATGGGCTGATGACCCTTATCAATAGCCAGAGGATCTGAGTCACCAGTTTCAGGAAATTATCGGAATTTGAGGGAGAGGACCTTCCCCCACTACCTGAAAGAAAGGAGGGAGGAAAACTTAACTAGGTTTGCAAAAAAGATTAAGAACTCTGCAAGAGATATCCCTTATCATTTCCTCCCTCTTTTGATTGGTCTCATATCTATGAGACCAGCTTAAGATGCAATTGATCTCTTTGTTGCTGTAAGAAAATTCTTCCTTTGGTTTTGGTTTCGTCTTAGGTATCCAGCTGGCAAGGGACCTGCAGGTGAGCTGCATTGGATGCAGCAACAAGCCATAACTCCTACAAAGATAAGCAAAATGAAAATAAGAAATACTTCCTTTAGCCCAGTGAGGCTGGACAGTTAGGAAGTGAGTGGGGAGAGATCAAGACCAAAAATTCCTGTCCACTGTTCAATATTGGACACAATGTCATGAATTTGTTTCACTTTTTCTTCAATGAGTTGTCAGAGAAGTTAAAACAACATAATCCTTTAAATTGTTTTTTCAATTAAATTTTATAAGACTTTATTTGGGTCAAACTGATGATATAAACTAGGAGCAAGATCTCAAATGCTCTTTTAAATTCTTTACATCTATGGTATGTCAGAGTAATAGGTCTTCGATAGCAACCCTCTTTTCAAGGATAGCTTCGGTGACCTGTCCTAATTCTTCTCCCATGGCATGGATGGCCTGAGAGATTGCGTTTAAGGCTTTTGCCATGGAAGCAGGCTATTCTGTTGACTTCTATATTTAGGGCAATGGTCATAGCTGGTACAATAAATAAAACAAAGCCGTATATTCAGCTGGACTAAAGTGTAGGTCACTATTACTGCGGGAGTCAAGGGTGAGTTCTCTGCAGCCCCTAGTTGGAGACTTTTGAAGCATAAACACAGTTAGTCTTCCCAGGGAACCTACGAATAAATAGTTTTTTCCACAAATAAGAAACCGTCCAGCAGGTAATTTAATGTGTGCATTTGCATAGCTTACAGAAGTCGTGGAGCTGCAGTTCAAGGTCATATTATCTGAGATGGTAAAACATTAGTACACTTAGTAAATGTTACGCCTTTTTCTGCTGGTGTTATAGTAGAAGTTTTTAAAGAAAGCATAACCTTATCCTTCCATAGTTTTGAGTGGGGCCCTTTCTGTTAGTATTGTGGGCTGACTTTCAACAAATTGCAGGGAGATAGTTGCTCTGCTAGTAGGAAACACTGACATAGCGGCGAAACTACAAATAGTTTAGTCTTAAGTTCCCCACACACTTGCTTTGTGTGGTGGGCAAGGGGGCTGCCCCCTTTTTGGCTGTGTCCCAGTTTTCTAGACGAGGTGCTCTCCGCACTGGACCCTGGTCCTGATGTGTGGCAGAGAACTTCATTGCTGGTCTCTCAATGGGAAGAGTAAATTACATTAGGCTGACTATTTATTCCTGTCACTGAGCAGTTAGCATTGGAGAGAGGCCCATGGATGGGTCAGGACAGAGTAAGTAGCTCTAGTATCTAGTAAAAATTCAGTTTTTTTCCTTCCTATCATGTCGAAGGTGACATGAGGCTCCACTGTTGTGGATTTCTCTAGGACTGGAGCTTGCAAATGCTTGGGCCTCTGTTGTTGGAGGAGAGAGCAGCCCCTTCATGAGAGGCTTGCTATGTGGGGCGAGGGCTATGAAGTCTACCCCTCCCCGGCTTCCCAGACCTGGATGGACACTTGCCCTTCCATTGCTCTCCCTTCTGCAGTATGTGCATTGATTATGCCTCAGTCCATTTGTGGCCAACCAAGATCGAGATCCTCCAAGCCTGCAAAGTTTTTATTGCTTAGGGTCACTCTGAGTCGGTCCCTGTATTTTGGCAGCTAGAATTTGTGCCCTTGTTGGACGTGGTTCCACAGTGTAGCGGTTAGCACGTCTGTTTTACATGCGGAAGATTCTAGGTTTGTGCCGCAGTGGAGCCACAGTCCATAGTCTACGGCCATGCCACCCTGAACAAGCCCAATGTCTGATCTTGGAAGATAAGCAGGGTCAGGCCTGCTTAGTACTTGGATGGGTGGGAGACCACCTAGGAAGACCAGGTGCTGTAGGCATAAATAATAATAATAATAAATAAATAAAATTTGTGCCCTTTTTGTACTCTGCTTCCTTCTCTGCCCTGTCCCAGTCATTGGACACCTTAAGGACCTCTGGCACCAAGCCAGCCTGCGGGGTTTGGGTCTAGGCCCCAACTTTTGGAGCTTCCTTTGAGTATTGGGCACAGACCTAGTTGTGAAATGTATAGCCAGGAGTGTCTGGCCCTCAGACTTTGGGCTAATGTTAGTATATTCTCTAAGAGCCTCAGAAAACTGGTCAAGACAACATAAAACACAGAAATTATTTTGATCAAGTACCGAATCCTTGTTTTCTACTCAAAGACTTTTCCATTACATTAGTAGCAGACCAATAGCCTAAGAAACATTAAAACACAACTTTAATTTTGCATTAGCTTACTTTTGGCATTTAAATTTCCAATCTTGTTTAGCTTAATCACATAAAATTTCCTCAGGATTTTTTTCACAAACCTTCTGCCACTTTCTTCATTCCTTCAGTTTGACTCTTCTCACTTGTTCAGAAATAACCAACTTTAAAAACAAACACCTTTCCTTTAATTTCCTTCAAAATAAATCTCCACACTTTATACCTTCTGTTACTAAAAACATATTTTCCTTTGCATCATAATTAGAATTCTTAACTCAACAACCATATTATATACAACACTGGCAAATACAGATCAGAGGCATGCACATACTCATATTTCCCATCATCAGTATTTGTAACTTCCCTGGGGGTGCTTATCTAGTTTCCTCAGGGAGCGATGAAATAGATGGGGTCTGCAGAGAACTTGGACCCTGTCAGGCCGAGGGTGAATGGGGGAGGAGAAAACTCCTGATTATTTTGAGATCTCTGGGAAGGTGCTCTTATCATTGGGTCATCGAATAAGTTTGGGTCTTGGTAAAGGAGCACAGAAACTTGTACATAGGGGACTTCTTCCTATTTACAATTTCAAGGAGGGTCAGGGTCCTATCTGGAGGATGGTATTGTAGTTTAGTGAACCCTTTACAGGCCAAACTTTTTGATCACCATCTATTGTTAGTTCATTTGGAAGGAGGAGGGCCCCTAAGGTCCTTGCTGCCGCTGTATTTCACTGACAGCTGGGCTGTGGGGCTGCGGTTCCTGCCTTCCTGCGGGGTACAAGCTGAGAAGTGCTCCTGCTGCTGGTGAGGAAAGGAAAGAATATTCCTCCCTAATTGGGCTGCGGCGGTGAGAGCACTGAATCTAACGCTAGACCACCAGGGAACACAATCCTAGCTGTGTCTGAACCACCAGGGAACACGATCTAGCTGTGTCTGAATCTGAAAGTATGTTACTTACCTTGAGAGGTCGGCGCATGCGCCCTGTGGCCTGGTGCTGGTTTCGCCCGGAAAGGTGGAAGTGGGACGGCGGATGGCAGCACGGATCTGGGAGTTCTCTCCGGGGTGTTAGTGAATGCCCGTTTGATTTTTTTTCCCCAAAGGCCTTCTGTTGTGTGGATTCCTAGAGTAGGGGCTCCCATTCTCCCCCTTTATGGAAGGCCCTGACCTTTGTCTCCCCATCCCACCCCCTGGAAGACCCTGATCTGTGTCTTCTAACTGAAGACTAGAAGCTCCTTCTACCGGACATCTAATACCAAAATGTTTAACTGCATAATCTCCTGAATAACCCTTTCTTGAAGTTTTTGACCATCACAGCCAGGGAGTAAGCTTTCTCTGTGTACCCCCTCTGCCTTGCATGACAGACAACAATCATGCCACATGGAGGGTTGGAGGATAAGGTTGGGGGAACTTTGGAGGGGACATCACTCACTTCTCCTGTCTCTGGCTGCTCCCCTTATGGGGATCTTTCAGGCTCCTCTTAGCAATTGGTGGGTTGGTATAAACCCCCCACCAGATCCCTGGAGTAGACTCCTCACGGAGATCCTGTGACACCACCTCAAGCCATATGAGGTTCCTCACAGAACTGGGGATAGGGGCTCAACTCTCACTTTGTGGCAAGGCCACGTCTCAGTCACTCAGCATGCACTCTTTCATACAACCTCTCACCATTCCTTAACCTATCCTGTGGAGAGTAAGCAGTCACTCCTCTAAACCTGTGGAGGACACTCGGTTACTCCCTGGAAGGGGATCGGGCTTTCCTTTTGCCTGGTGTTAACCAAACACATTCCACTTCCTCCCTATGTACCTGTGAGGTCACAGTTTCTCCTAACAAATGTAGAGTACTCAGGTGACCTCAGGTGATGATCAAGTCTCCCCTTCTGCCTTATGGGGGCAGGACCTGAGCTAGCTACTTTTTCCTGGTTTTTCCTGACGCATCCTAGTTTTCTCGTTACTCCATTGTCTGATCCTTGCAGTACTGGCAGCTGGGGCTTCCCTTCCATCCTGTGAGGCATTCACATGGGGTAATCCCTGGTGCACACTCAGCCTGTGTGTCTACAGGGTGTTCGGGTTTCCCCAGTAGGGTACCTGAAGTCTGCTAAATGTGGGCACCGTTCCTCCACACTTTTTGGCCAATGCACCAGAAATCTGTTGCAGGGAGTGACACCTGATGGAAGAAATTGGATGCTCAGACAACTTTGTTAGAGGAAGGAGAATTTATTGCTGGCGGAGTGTTTGGGGGCTTAACAGCACCAAAACACGAGCTCCAAGAATTCTTAAAAGTAAGAATTCTCATATTGTATATAGGTTTTCAGACGTGCTGGTTCCTTTTTTTTTTCCCTTCAGTTTTTTATTTCAGATGGTGATAGTTTTATCACTTCTTATTCAACTTTTGTTTGTATTTTTTCTAGTTTGTACTTCATTTCTCTCACTTGTCTAATTGCGTTGGTTGCTACTTTAGTACAGTGTTGAGTGGTAGTTGTGCTGGTTGTCATTCCTGTTGGGAACGAGCCGTAGTACCTTCAGGAACTTCCCAGTAAGCATCGTGTTGGCTTTGATCTAGCTCACCATCTTATGTTAATAATTGTTGATTCTTGTTTTGTTATTTTAAACCAACAATGAATGTTGAATTTTGCATGCTTTTTTCAACATCTTCGTGATGAATATGTTTTTCCCCCTTAGGCATATTATAGTAAGTTACATTAATAGCTTATATTTGAGTCATCTTTGCACTTATGGATCAAACATTGCCTGGTCATAGTATGGTGCTGGAAACTGTCTGCCAAGATCAGAGTTAGGATTTTTTGCAATTGATCCTTTTATGAGATTAGTATATTACTGTCTACTTTCTTCCTTCCCTTTGTTCCTTTTTTTTTTTTTTTTTAAGATTTAAAGTTTGGTGGAATTCCTTGTAAAACAGTCTCTCTACAATATGTCATACTATATTTTATTGCGCACAAATCTCTTTAAAGCATTCATCTCATGGTGTCAGTATTGGTAAATTATTTTAGTAGAAAACTATCCATTTTTCTCCAGATTTTTATTAAATTTATTTGCATTGGTCTTTGTGCAGTTTCTTCTTATGATTTTTATAATTTTCTATTTGTTACTTTTATATATATAAATTCTTATTTTCATTATATGTGAGCTTTCTCCCACCTTTGTTTTTTCTTAATTGGATTAAGTGAACTCTAGTATCCCCAGGGAATTGTTTCCAGGACCCCTCTCAGATACCAAAATCCTTGGATGCTCAAGACTTTATATATAAAGGTATAGTATTTCCATGTAACCTATGCAATACTCCTATATACTTAAATAATCCCTAGATTAATTATAATACCTGATACAATGTAAATCAATGTAAATAGTCATTATGCTGTATTGTTTATGGAATAATGACAAGAAAAATGTATATGTTAAGTGTAAGCAATCATTGTAGGCCTAATCACATAGTACATGTCAGCAACAGTGTTAACATTTTTTTTTCAAATATTTTCCATCTGTGGTTGGTTGAATCAATAGATGTGGAGCCCACCATATATGGAGGGCCAACTGTAGTGGAAGTATATAGGTATTTAAAGTAAACTTTACCCTTTTTCATGAAAAAAATTAAAAAATTGATTGTAACTCTTAAAACGTGCCAACTGAAGAAACATTACTGAAAGGGTTGGGAAAAAGAATGGTTTTATAACTCTCAAGCCTTCTTTTTTTTTTTTAAAAAAAAAAAACAACTAAGCGATCATGATTGAGTTGCTCTAAAGCCAATGGAAATGCTAAATCAGCATTTATTTTGAGCACATTTCATGTAACAACAGCATCAAGGGTGCTTATCCTTTCTAAACCTGGAGTAACCTGCAGGATACATAGGAAAACTGCTTTTGCCTCAGAGAGAACTTCGAAGAGTAGGTGTACTGGCAATAATCTAGGACGGAATAGCCTCCTCGGACATCTCAGATTTGACTGAATTACAGAACTGGGGAAGCATTGAGTGGACCATCTGTTTTCTGTTGAGCTTATCGTGGGAAGATCCAGAGACCTAACTAAATACAGATCAGATGTGTTCCAGGCTACACAAGATTACTGGCTCTCATTATGCTAAGTGAAACAAGTCAGAGAAAGACAAATATTATATGATCTCATTTCTATGTGGAGTCTAAAAAAAAGCTGAACTTGTAGAAACAAAGAACAGATTGATGGTTGCTAGAGGCAGGAGGTGAGGGGGTGGTGGGAGAAATGAGTGAAGGTGGGTACAAACTTCCAGCTACAAGATTAATAGGTCCCGGGTATGTAGTGTGCAGCACAATGACTACAGTTAACAATATTGTTTTGTATATTTGAAAGTTGCTAAGAGAGTAGTAGATCTTAAAAGTTTTTACCACAGGAAAGAAAATTGTAATTATGTAAGGTGATAGGGTTAAGTAAACTTACTGTGGTAATCATTTGGCAACATATACATATATCAAATCATTATGTTGTACGTCTAAAACAAATACAGTACTATATGTCAGCTATATCTCAATAAAACCGAAAAAGAGACCCTTCTCTCAGTTAAAAAAAAAAAAACATAGAGGGAGTGACCTGAGTTACAGTTTTCTGGGAAGGATGATCAAGCCTAAGTCTGTTAGCGACAAGTGCATATCTAGATTAATGATAGATGGAGGCCACATATAGGTTTTTCTGCATTAATTAAAGTTCCATTTCTCCCTCAAAGGTAAGAGAAATACTAGAATAAACTGCTATGCAGGGCTTTCTATTTAGCTAGAAAGAATGGTGGCTGATGTGGAGTTGATGGGCAAGATCTGACGTATTTGAGGTTTGTCCAAGGGCAAATGTTAGACAGAATGGCATGGAATTTGAGGTTTTATGATATGAGGAAGCATTTAGTTTTGGAGTCATGGACAGATGCGGTTTCAAATCCTAGTTCTGTTGTTTATTCTCTTTCTGACCCTGGGCAAGTTACTCAACCTCTCTGAGCCTGTTTTATCTGTAAATGAGATAATAAATAATACCTCATAGAATTTGGAGATTACATAAATATATATGTCAAGGGCTTAACACACAGTCCGGCATCAGGAAACATTCAGTAAATGTCAGTGGTCTTCTAGTTTAGGAAGGAAAATTTAAAAATATTCACAGGAAGGATAGATATGATTGGCTAGAGCCCCTAATAGGAATTATAACTAGAAATAGAGGAGATTCTTAAAAGTAATATTTTTTCTAATTTTTTTTAAAAAATTGAAGCATAATTTACATATTTAAAATGCACAAATATCAAGTGTTTGCCTATATGAATTTTAGTGTATTTATAGACCTATGTGACTACTACCAGATCCATCTAAAGAACATATCCACGATCTCAGCGTTCTCTCAATCCCCTGCCCAGCGTTTATCACGCATCCCTTGGTCCCTGTTGTAACCTCTCCTGATTTCTGTCATGATTGGTTGGTTTTTTCCTCTTTTTTTTTGAAATTCACATAAATGGAATCATACAGTATGTGCTCTTTCGTATCTGTTTTTTTTTTTTCACTCAGTATAATGTTTATATGAGATTCTCCATGTTGTTGCATGAATCAGTGGATTTAAAAAAATAACTGTGGAGTATTCTTTTTACAAATACATAATAATTTGTTTACCCATGGTTTGACATTAGGGTTATTTCCAGTTTCTAGCCTTTAGGAGTAAAGCTGCTATGACCGTTGTTGAACAGAGTCTTGTGAACCTATTTACTTGTCTTTTTGGGTACACACCTTGAAGTGGAATTGCCAGGTCATAGGGTAAGCAAGCATTACGTTTAACTTCATTAGAACCTACTAAATAGAGTTCTATCTACTTGTTCCACAGCCTCTTTAACAGTGTTTTTGGCCTTTTAAATTTTACCATTCTGGGGTGTATAGCAGTATCTAATTTTGGTTTTTAAAATGGCATTTTAAGTACTTTTTTCTTACTGTACAAAATAATACATATACTTTATTGAAAAACTGGATTTTGTAGAAGTATGACAATTAAAAATCACCCATATGAAATCCCAATACCCAGAAAAGATCTAATATTTTGACATGCTTTCCCCATTCATATACATTTTTTAAAATGTAGTTGATAACTTAGTAGTTGGGCTCTGACATCTGAATTTTTACAGATTCCAAAAATATTCCAATAAGCAGCCATCCTGGAGAACTACTGAATTATTTCAACCCCCCGCCCCCGCCCCCATATATTTTAGTGCCTGGCCTGGTGACTGACTGACTGACTGAATGAATATTTTTGATTTAGATGAAGAAACTGATTCCCAGCTAGGTTAACTTTTCAAATGAATCTTTCAAATGGATTTTTAGAAAATAGCATTTATTTTTAAAAAGTAAAGAGAATAGTACAGTTAATCCCCTTGTACCCATCATCTAAATTCAACAAGAATTTGCTTCATGTAGCCTTTTCTTCAGTTTTCCTCTGCGGAAGTATTTTTTAAATTGAAGTTTTAATGACAGATACAGTATGTGAACAATGTAGAAAATTAGAGAATACAAACAGTTAGAAACAGCGTAGTCTCACCTTAATGTATGGTCTTTTTGGAAATATCTTAAAGCCAATTCTAGGTATTATGTAATTTTACCTATAAGTACTTCAGAGTGGATCTCAAAAAAAGTTGACTTTTTTTTTTTAATGCAACCCTGATACCATTATCACACTTAACTAAGTTAAAACAATAAAATGGATTTTTTTTTTTTTTTTGCCTAGGGAATTTTTTGGACGTAGTATATCTAGAGCTTAGCTTGCAGTGTTATAGCTAAATTATTATGGAAAAAAGGTAGCAAAAAGTGGACTGGAAACCTGTGTAGTAGGTGATTGTGTGGTTGATGTACTGATTAATTAATTAATATGTGTGGTGATTAATGAGTTGGAGAAGAATAAGGACAGAAATCCGTTCTATGTTTCAGGGATCTGTCCTTGGCCATGGCTTGTTGGAATTGTATAAAGCCCTTATGACCTTTAACTACATCTAAGTGACTGCTTAAATATGGGTCTTGTCTCGTTGGAGCTTGGTATTGAATATTTCTGTTCTTTCATTCCAGAAGCACTGGTTCACCCTACTCCCCAGCCCCCACCACATACAGTTTATCTTTCCAACTACTTTATCTTGGTCTCTTCTTTAATCAGGCCAATCACATTTATGGATCAGAAAAGAAACCGGGGCATGGGAAGGGTGAATGTAAGCCTGGCTTCCTTGCCAAGGGCCAGAGTCCCTTAGTAGAGCTCCTCGTGCCAGTTTAAGGACCTCACAAACAGCAGTGGGTTCTGGGACAGGTGAACTCCTCCCTGACAAATTGCTTAATAAGTGGGTAGGGAGATATAAAGTTAATTTTTTTTTTTTTAGAGGAAGTAGTGTTTATTGAATCCTGTAATGGGTAAATCACTGAAATAGGAGATTCACAGGTATTGCCTTGCTTTAATTCTTTTTAAAAATAATGTAGTAAGAACACTTAACCTGAGATCTACCCTCTTGACACGTGTTTAAGTGTGCAATACAATATTGTTAACTATAGTAATATTGTATAGCAGATTGCCAGTAAAATTTTTTAAAAACTGAAGCATAACATATATAGGCAAGAGTGTAAAATTATTAATTATACGACTCGGTGAATTTCCCAAGGTGAATGTATCTCTTACCTAGATCAAGAAATAGGACATACCAGTACTCAACAAAGTTTCCCTAATGCCCCAAGTCCCTACAGAACGAGGAAGTATATTTTTGTTAATTCCAAACTAGACCTAATTTAAAAATTCCCTATATATACAGTGCTAAAGGAGATTTCTATTTCATGGTATTACTACTTTATGATCACCTCTGTTTTGGTTAGTTAGACTTATGATTGGGTAGGATTCTAGCTTAAACAGACTAATTCAAACAAAGTTTCCATGAGAGAGTGTGTTTTGATCTCTGAACTTCTGACTTTTGGAATACAACCCAATAGTGGGTTAAGGATAAACTTCTATGTATAAGCCTGTTATATCCATTTTTGATCTGTCGTGGACCCTGATTTTCTCTAATTACTGACCTAGAAAGTATGCTTTACAACTGGAGAATGGGAAAACTAGTGTGATTTATAAGTGGGCAGTTATTTCCAGAATTCACTCAGCTAATTTAGAGTTAATTATATTTGAGATGGTTTTAACTTCAGCCTTCATTTCTTTTAATAGGCCTTTCATAGCTGGTATTATTTATGTACCAGTGACTTGCTAAAGGCACAGGGGCACAGGGCAGCTTGTGCAATTAATCGCTTTCATTATATAGAGATAGTTCTCATTTTATTTTTATCCGAGCATGGACCATGTCATGTTGGGCAAAGCATTTGGTATAAGGACAAAGTTCAAACGTTTATGGCTTTATTTTTTTAAAGCTGGCTTGTGAAACAAAGGAAATATTTTCTAGAATCAGTGTTTTACCCATTTAAGAACTGTGAGTAGCTCTGAAGGATCAGGATTAATTCATTAATAATAATTGGGTTTCCTTAATGATAATAAAAACCAATATCAAAGTTGGGTCTGTGCTAATTAAATCTGATATGTATTTATATCTATTTTTCAAGACTGTTGGTTCATTTATGAATGTTTCTTGGTGCCAAAAGAAATATATTCACTCTTTCTGTACTTTGATCCCTAATACATGGTGAGTGTCCCCTGTATGTTGATTGAATTAGTTTTTTCCTGTTAGAAATTTATACTTAGGGTGAATTGTATCAGTCATTCTGACCCTTAAAGGTCAATATAGTCAATATATTTCAGGAGGGAAGTAACATTATCCAGTCATGCTTCTTTTGACATCTAATTTTATAACATCCATTTTCAGATTTGCTCTAAACTGTTACCTGCACTCTTACAATAGAGATCTTCAACTTAGGAACAACTGTCAGTTCCATGTAACGATTTTTCTGTTATAGCACCTCTGTACTTACCACTTAGTTTAATAAATAAAACTTCACAGAAGCAATCCAATTCACCCATGTATCCTTCCCTGAGTCTATTACCCTGCCAACCCTTCGAACTACCACTCTGATTTTGGTGTTTATTATTTTTGTGCATGTTTTCATACTTCTCCTATACATGTGTGTATCTTTAAATAATACATTGTATTTTTTTGCATTATTCAAACTCTATTAAAAACACCACTTTCCATTCTGAGTTTGTTTATTTTGATGTTCGTATATTATCTAAGCTGGTAATTGTTCTGGTTAATATCTTTTAACTCCTGTGTAGGATGTACTGTATACGTCCACTTTTAAATATGAGCTGCCTTTTATTATTCATTTATTTGAGATAAAAATGTCGTGTAACAATTGGAATAACATGATTCAATATTTGTACAGATTGCTATGTGTTCATCTATCTAGTGGACCTTTGATTCTACTATTTTGCTATTGCAGACAATATAGCAAAAAGTTGTATATGTTTACTTGTGCACGATTTTATAAGAATCTTTCTAGAGTATAAGTGAAAAGATCTTCCTTAAGGTGGAATGCCAAATAAGTGTGGAAGGAATGAAAGAGTGAGAAAATACTATTTTAAAAGATACACGGTCCCAATTTATTCAGGCAAGAATCACCATAGATGCTAATACTATTTTGTAAAAGTTTGAGGAGCAGGATATTTCCATATTCTCAAAGTATCTCTTTTACAGATAGTTATAGATAAACTGATCAAAGTTAAATGTTGCCAGTCATGGGACTGAGATCACGTACCTCCTGACATGATTCACTAAGAAGGATGTAACATCAGTTACACAGTATTTCTGCCAAAAGTGCATACAACCTATAATCATGAAGAGATATCGGATTAACCCAAATTAGGAGACATCTGCAAAATAAATGGCTAATAAATAAATAAGTCACTTATACTCTTAAATAATGTCAACGCTTGAAAAACGAAGAAGGGCTGAGCAGCCTTTCCATATTAAAGGAGATAAAGAGACTTGATCTGTAAATGTAATGTGGAATCCTGTATTGAATCTTGGACCAGCAAAATATCCTATGAAGGGTATTATTGGGATAATTTTCAAAATTTGAATAAGGTCGGCAGATCAGATACTAGTATTGCAGTAATGTCAATCACTGAAGTTTTCCTGATTTTGATAGTTGTACTGTGATTAAATAAGTGAAGTTCTGTGTCCTAAGGAAATCTCTGTTGAAATATTTGGGGAAAAGGGTGTGATGTCTGCAATTTATTCTCAAATGATTCAGAAAAAGTATCTTTTAATGTGTACAGAGATAGAATAATGAAGCAAGTGTGTCAAAATGTTGGTAATTAGTAAATCTGGGTGAAATGAACTATTGTTGCAACTCTTCTATATATTAGAAATTATTAAATAAACATCTTCCTGAAGTATACCTGGGAGTGGAGTTGCTGAGTCTTGGGCTATGGATATCTTGGAATTTATTAGACAATGCCAAATTGTTTTTGAATGGTGTGCTTATATTCTCATTGTCCCAAATCTTCACCAACACTTGATATTATTCAATTTAATATTTTTATCAGTCTTTATGGGTATAAAATAGTATCTCACTGAGGGTTTAGTTTGCATTTCTCTCATTATGGTGAAGCTGAATATCTTTTAAATGTTTAGTCATTAAGGCTTAGTATTTTTATGAGCTGCTTGCCGTATTCTTAGCCAATTTTTTTTTTTTTTTTGCTGGGTTCTTTGACTTTTTTTTTTGTTAATTTTCTGTATGTCTTAAAATATCCTGGAAATTAATCTTTTATCAATTAGGTGCTTTGCACCACATACTTCTGAAAGAGGCTTAACAAAAATATAATATTGAGTTATATTTCATTGGAGTTACCCAGAATAAAATAGGTCAGGGGCAGAGAAAATATTGCACATCAAGTGTGTAGAGGCTACGGGGCTGGATTCTGTTTACAAATCTTTTCTCTCCTGGCTCCATTAAATAATATGAAGCAACTTGAACTTGCATTTTTACTCTGGCCCCTCTAAGAAAGGTTATTTTTAGAAGTGTTCCCAGTGTTTCATTCAGAGATTTGCTGAATAACTTGTTCTTCTCTTCTCTTTTAGATTAAAAAAAGATTGATATATTGCTAAATAATGAAACTGTACTGTTAAATATTGTTCAGTACTTGAACTGAGTAACTTGCTGTAAGAGGTATAGCAGTGCCAAGAGCAAGAGGGTATTTCAATAGTGAGACTATTTTGGTTCATCCTCTAATACTAATTAAACATTTTCAAAGAGTGGAAAAGGTTAAACCACTTCCTCTTAACTACATTCAAGATCTTTATTGTGCTAATTCTTAAGGCGATTGGGTATTAGCTTTACATGTGGCAAAAAAAAAAAAAACAACAACAAACCACGAAACAAAACAAAACCCAAATACTCCTCAAAAATCTCAAAAGTAAAATCATAAAACTTTAGCTCTGAAAGAAAGTAAAGATTATTCCTCCACCCATTTTATAAAGGAAGACACCAAGTTAGGTGACTTATCTATTAGCCACAGTTAGAAGCTGGTGGTTGTCCTAAACAGAACTTGACTTTGGACTCCAGGTCCTCTATAACTTCCACTCTAGAGCATTATGCTGCCATTCATTTAAGAAAACTGGTACATTTGTAGCTCCTTAGATGGATGTACACACAGGTTCTCCAGAGAACAAATCATATAGCATTCTCCACTTTCCGCTTTGATTTCCTAGGAACCTGGGAAGTGAAAAAATGAAAGGGGATCTTCTTTCAGGGAATTTAACAGCTTAATCTCCACCTCAAAAGAAAAAACTTTTCTAACTAACTTAGGAAGTAAATTCCTTTGTAACAGCCCCCAGAGGGACAAATGTATAGTTACAACACTGTGTTTATCGCTATTCTTTATTCTTCAAAGATCTTCTCATCTTTTATTCTTATTTAGTGGTTAGAACTTTATGCTATGTTATGCTACTTTAAAAATCTTTGAATTATTTTCTTTATGAAAATAACAATACAGTATAAAGAGGAACATCTAATCCCAGAGATCACCATTTCATGTTTCCTCTTGAAATTTTTTTCCCTATATACATATATTTTATAGAGTTAAACTTTAGTGTTAGATCTTGCCTTTTTCACTTGACATTACTTATTAATGGGTCCATTATATCTCATAGTCTAGATCAGTTATATAATGAAAATGCTACAGTGAATACTCTTGCCTACATTTCTGATTTTCTACTCGACAGATTCCTAGAATTGGAATTATTGAATCATTATCAAAACTATATTTAATTTACTCATAGTAGATTTTGATGAAGTTCTTATTAGTTCCACACTCATACAAATTGAATATGAGGGTACTTGTATTATTTCTGTCACTGAAATTTATCATTAAACAAAAATGTTGCTGATTTGCTAATGAAATAGTCCAGTCTTCGACTAATTCACATTTCTTTGATTTACTAATAAAAAAGTTTTAATAAATTTATTAACTATATTTCTTCTGCGAATTTAGTTCATGAACTTAGCTCTCTTTTTTGAGGGGCCCATGTTTTTCTTATTAGTTAATTTTTACATACTAAAAAACATCAACAATTTGCCATTTGTGGTAAATACCTTTTGCCATTTTGTTTGCTTTTTGGCTTTATGGTTTTTGTAAGGGGAAAAGAGAATTCTTTATTTTTACACAATCTAGATCTATACTTGGGGAGAATTTGTTTCTGTGAGTTCTTTCTCTAATGGGGTGTAGGGAGGAAATACAAGCAAGAGGGTTATTGAGGACCAAAATTCCTCAGTAATGAATTGAAATCATTGGGTTGAGAGCATTTCATGCAGACTCAGTGGTTTCACCTCTTTTCCCTTTTGCAGTTGCTTGTCTTTTATTTCTGAAATCTGTTACCCATTAAATTTATTTACCTGTCTTCTGCACAGTTGCCCCTTTAGTCAGTTGTTCTTATGTCCTATGGCATTTTCTTATGTCCTGATGCTTTCTTTTAAGGTATTATCCAAAGAGATGAGTCACCCATGGAAAAAGGGCTCTCTGGTCTGCGAGGAAAGGACTTTGAGCTGTCTGATGTGTTTTATTTCTCCAAGAAGGGATTGGAAGCCATTGTGGAAGATGAAGTGACCCAGAGGTTCTCCTCAGAGGAGCTCGTGTCATGGAATCTCCTTACAAGGACCAATATCAATTTCCAGTACATCAGTCCACGGCTCACCATGGTGTGGGTAGTAGGTGTCTTGGTGCGCTACTGTGTTCTACTACCTCTGAGGTACGCTTCCTGCCCATTTCTGATGACACCATTTGCTTCAGCTTTCTTTTAAAATTATGTACATAATGGCCACACGAGAATATTATGGTGCTAATCTCGTTCCATTCCACTTAGAAAATACCACCAAATGTGACCTTCATAGGACAGTATTAAGTATCTAGTCTCCTTTCACATTTTTTCCTAAAAAGGTGTATATTCAGAATCCAGTATATATCAGTTTGGATCCACGTTACTCTTTCAGTCATAGATAATTTGAGGATGAGAAAGGGAAGCGAGAAAAAAAAAGAAGAGAGGATTTACAGTTTCACATTCACCTGTGTGTCAGCCAAACTATAACTGCCTCTCTTTCTGGTCTGTAGTAGTTCATAGCTGCAGAGGGAAGAAAAAATTCCTGGGAGTGGTTACCACATGGGAGAGACACATTCAGAAGAGTAAATTTGTTTCATCCATTTCCGTTATAATCGCTAACTTTTCTTATTAAAAGTTCCCCACCTGGGAACTAAGTTTGGTTCTGAATTTGAGAGCCACCTGATGAGGAAGTAGCCTCAAGCCCAGTTGACTGGAACCATGGTGTGGAACATGGAGTGGAAGAGGTGACACCGGGTCGTGGGATAAAGTGCAAGTGACCAGGATCTTTTTAGCTTGGTGGTAGCAGGGAGTAAGCATGTCACAACATGGCTCTTGATTGTCTTGCTTCATTTCCCTGGATATGGCCTTGGCATCCTCTCAGTAGAGCTTTTCAAGCAGTTACTACCAGCCAATAAAATTGACACATGAGTTGGAAACCCCTGACTGTCTCTAGGATGGCCTATACTTGCCTCGCTCAGATTTATTACAAGGGAAGAGATTGCTTAAGTATAGGCAAAGATACATATTTAAGAAGCTCTTTCTATTTCCTTATGCTCATGTTGCCAGTGTCTAGATGTTGGAGCATGGTACATCTTTCGGGAATCGTTTCAGCTGGGATAACAAAGTGAAATTCAGGGTTTCACATACACTTTTGCTTGAAGTTTAAGACAATGTTCCCCAAATGGGGTTCCTGTACTCTGGGGATGCCCAAGGCCATTGGTGTGCAGGAAATACTTGAGCTTTTATTTATTAGACGTTTCTAGTCTATTTATAGTTAAAGCTTCCATTTATTGTTTTTATTCTTAACAAGAAATGAAACTTCAGAAAAATCGAATATATAGATTGCTCTTATAGCTTCACTCGGTCCCTGGAGCAGGCACCTTATCCAAGGCAACCTGAGAGAAGAGTGAGGATTTTACAACATAGAGTGCTTGAGATCCCTCATTTGTCGGTTAGTTTTCACCGGCCATGGGTGCCCAGCAAATGGTATTATGATTCTGTTATCTAGTTTAAACTAAACTAATACTCACAAGGTAGATAGTGACATAAAAGATTCTTGCAAAGCAACAACAGATTTAAGATAATCCAGTAGTGTAAGAGCCAAGAACAAAAAGGAAATGGCAAAATTGAGACTCCTCCTCTTAGTGTGTACTTTTTATTATAAAAGAATCGCTTTGTGAATGGTTTTTAAAAGGAGCTGCTACAAAGTGAGCATTTAAAAACAGTTTGTGCTAAAACTGATTGTGTTGATGGTTGCACAACAAGTCTATGAATATGCCTAAAACCACTGAGTTTTAGATTTTAAATGGGTGAATTTTATGATATGTGAATTGTAGCTCAGTAAAGTTCTTAAAAACAAAACAAAACAGTTTGTAGCTGAAACCTTAAGTCATCTGTTAGAACTCTCATGTTGGCTCACTTAAACTGGGAAACAGAATTTTCTGGCCTATTAATCTAGCAAATAAAAACTTCCAATCATTTTGAACACAGTTGTTAAACATGTTAAAATGTAATCCCTTAATGTGTTGGAACAAGTGATTCTTATAAGGGCAAGATGGCAAAACATTTTAGAACTTTTGCATAATCGATGGCTGAGATTAAAAACTTTTTATCAGTGACTGACTTTAAAGTATGGCACCTAAAGAAAACTGAACTTGACTTTCAGATCACTGTGTCAAAAGGTGTTAAACCAAGAATTTTAACAAGGTATTTATAAGGAAGCCCTATTTGAAAAATTTAAAATCTCAACTTTTTCTTTGAATAATTCTATTTACATTTCTAAAAGTGACTCTTTTTTTGGAGTGATTGGAAGGTATATTAAAAGCACTTTTCAAAAATGAGAAAGTGTCTATGTGGAGATCATAAGTGTTATCAGCCATCTTGTTTACTAATTTTCAAGTTACTTTGAATCATACAAAAGGATAAGTTAGTTTTGATTTATAGGATTCCTACATGGTGATATAGTTTGGTGTTCTTATTATGAAAGCACCTTTAACATAACTTTTTTGCCATTTGCTATAAATTTTAGACTCCTTTGAGAAAAATTTGAATTGTACCTTTTTGCCCCGTCATTAAAAACACAGAAAAAAAAATTATTTTCTGACTTTTACAAGATATTTCCTTTTACAACCATATCATATAACACCTGAAAAAAGAAAAAAGAGATGATTACTTTAACTTGAAACAACTCCTTTATACAACATAAAACTTTTTTCTCATGTTATACAAGAAGTTAATATGTGTATATTTAAAATAATTCATAATAATTTAACAATTAAAATAAGAAAGCAGAAGGGACGACTTTTGATTTATTCCTTCAGAGTCCACTTAATCTTCTGATGATTATATAGATTGAGCATGACAGTTTTGTGAACTCATTTCCAGGCCTTTCTTTATGCATCTATAGACCAGTTATATACTTGCTGTTATTTTGAAAATGGTATCATTCTCTAGGTATTATTTTGAAACTTTGCTTTTTTTTCTCTCTCAAAATGTACCAAGGACCATTCTTCCATGTCAGAATCTACAGATTTACCCAATGCTTTTAATGGCTGCACCATATTCCATAGCGTGATGCCCCACAACTTATTTACAATTTCATTATTTATGAACTTTTTAGGTTATTTTCCTTTACCCCTGCTATTCAATCAAACTTTTGCATTACTTTTTCTTTTCAGGGTAACCTTGGCTTTCATTGGGACCAGTTTGTTGGTTATTGGAACTACACTGGTTGGGCAGCTGCCAGATAGCAGGTGAAATGTTTCCTTCCACTCAGTCAAAACAGGCTTGTCTCTTTTTTAGCTGTGTCCAGAGAGAGAATATTAGTTTGATTCCAATGTATTTCATCAAATCTATGACCTCAACACGCTTGTTAAAATACTGCTTACTTCAGGTTCATAGTCTTTATTTGATTTTCCACCATACTTTCATATAACTCATAAGAAGTTTTTTTTTTTTTTTTTCAAAGGAGAAAGCAAGAGAAGAAAAAAAATGCACTGAGGAACTTGAGGAAAGCAAGAGAGTCTTCTAGTATTGTCAGGCTCTTAAGACTGAGATCAAAGAAGCTCCAGCTTATCTTAGTCAGGAAGTAGGGTGGGAGCTATTTTCAGTTAGCATTTTGTTCTAAATGCCTTAGCGGGAGTGTAAGAACTGAACTGCGCTTGTGTTTCAGATCACAGTATGCTGCTGTGAAGGAGCACATTAAAGCTTTTACTGTATTGTTTTTAGGAGTGCCTAGGACTGCACAATAAAATGTTTTCTCTGTCCTTCAGCCTCAGAAACTGGCTGAGTGAACTGGTCCACCTGACTTGCTGCCGGATCTGTGTGCGAGCCCTCTCTGGTACCATTCATTATCACAACAAGTGAGTGTCTGCTGGCTTCATGCCTACCTTTCTCTAGGTAAATACAGTATGTGATTGACAGAAGTAGATGGGGGGAAGCAGATGAAATAACAGTCCTTCCTCTGTGTTCATCTTCACAGCTTAGAGCATCGTAGACATAACAATGCACAAAAACACTTTTAAAAAGCAATCCATTTACAGAAGGAACATACTGGTAAACATTAATGGACATTTATGGTGTGCGGGCCAGGCCTGTGCTTCTCACAGGTTATCTGTATGAGAGGTGCTGTTATCCTGTTTTACAGGCGAAGAAATGGAGGCTCTGGAATCAGTTGTCTAGGGTCACGTAGCTAGTACGTGGCAGATTTTGGACTGGGCCTGTCTGACTTAAACAGTGGTGAAGGTGACAGGCCTGTAGTGTGGTGGAAGGAGGATTAGACTTGTAGTCTGGAGATCTGGTTTCCTGTCTCAGTCCTGCCATCTCTGAAATTCTGTAACAGGACCCCACAACAAGACACAACATTTTGCTTCCCTCACCCCTAAATCATAGAGGATAAAGGTAGCTAAGTGAAGTTATTACCTAAGAAGAAGTCATTTTGATCATTTTTGAGTTATTTTCTATTAAATAATTTTATTTGTTTATTCTTTTTACATTTAACATTGTTTTATAAGCTCTAAAACAGGCCTATTTTTTACTGACTGGATCTTTCTGTCTTATTTGTAGATGGGAAACATTTTATCATTTGGCTTTTCCATGTGTTAACAAACATCAAAGGCCACTTATATTTCTAAAATTATATGACTTTTGTGATTAGGCTATGAATTTTGGGGTGAGGAGTGAAAGAAAATGCTTTGGTAGAAGTGTGAATAGAGGCGATATCTTTTACAGAAAAGGTGCTCTAATTACATGGAGAGAAGTTCATAACTTTTTATATAGAATTACTTCTAATTTTAGAGGATACATGTTAAAATTATTATGCATTTGTTCCCCTTTCTTCTCTGTATAGGCCCGAAGAAAACTACTTCATTAGTGTCAAATACTGGTTGAACTCTAGGACAGAGTTTGGCAAACTAAACTATTGACCCATAGGCCAAATGGGGCCCACTATCTGCTTTTTGTAAAGTTTTATTGGAACACAGCAATGCTCATTCATTTACATGTTATCCGTGGCTGCCTTTGTGCCAAAACAGCAGAGTCCAGCAGTTTTGACAGGAATTGGCTGGCTTGCAAAGCCCCAAATATTTACTGTCCGGCCTTTGATAAGAGAAGTTTGCCAACCTCTGTTTTAGGGGAATAGGGGAGAGGGAGGAAACTATATTAAATTTGCTCTGTGGATCACCATGAAGCCTCTAAAAGTGATGCTTATGAAGGTTGAAATAATATGCAAATATTTATGATAAAATAAATGAAACTTACATATCACAAAATTTATTAAAGTTGTGGAATCTTTGTAATTCAGTCTAATATTTTAAAATTATTTTTTATCATAAAAGGAAAATATGATTATTACTAAAAACGACATAAATATGACAAGGGAAGATCAAGGGCTGCTTCTCCTATATTCTTACCCTAACTCCAGCAGTATAGCCTAGAGATAACCTTTTTGAGATGGGCCCATTTACATCAAAACTTTATTTGTTTAATGGAATCTTTACAACAGAATGAAATCTCTACATTCTGTTCTGCCAAATAGTGGCCACTTTTCAAAGTTTCGTGTTTACCAGTGTTTATAATTGCAGGCAGTACAGACCCCAGAAGGGAGGCATTTGCGTTGCCAACCATACCTCTCCAATAGATGTTTTGATCTTGACAACGGATGGATGCTATGCTATGGTAAGATCAGCTCACTGATGGTTTAAGGAGTTCTATGTTTTGTGGATTGCTCAATTTATTTTGGCACACGTTAGAAAGTTAGTTTTATATTAGAAAGTGACTGAGTTATACTATCGTAGCTATATGTTATGTAATATACTTACATGAAACTATATAGTGCAAGAAAAAGAAAGAAAATAGCCATTATATTTAAGATAATAAAAATTTTACCTTACCGAAATGTAGACATAAGCGTGATAGGACTTTATAAAGTTGATTCCATTTTACTTCTAAAATCCATAGGATGTTTAATAACACTCTGAGACATTAAAGTCTTCCTCCTTAGTGCTGTTCAGATCTCTTACCAGCCAGTTAGTTCTGTATTCCTTTAGGGAGTCATATATAATTTAAAAAATCTGGCTCTATAATTAACATCAAGAAAAAAAGGCAAATATTTATACCACATTGCCTTTCTTAGTTCTTGCTTACAGCCCCAAGGGGAAAGAAAAGAAAACACTATAACAAGCCACAAAGCCCACAGTAAAATCAAACACCTCAAAAGACCTTTTCACGGGATGAACCACTTTCCAGTATTTTTTCAAATCCATATTTTCTATTGCCCTTAAAAACTTGTCAAGATTTTCTTTACCTCCTTTAGGTTTGAGTCAGGTAAATTATGGATTAAAAATGTCCTTTCCTGTGGTGGATATGCCTTATGATCTGTGGAATAGTATGATGGTGGGGATCCTGGAGAATCTTCTTTAAATATCTTGTGGTGGTGGCTTGGGCTTCTGGGGGAACAGATGGATTTTTTTTTCATTTGTCGGCTTCAGTGACTGATAGTCATGGTCAGGTGTTCTTTTCTGGGAAGGTATAGAAAGGGAGCCATTATTGGTTAAGTGTCCGCTGTAGGGAGGAGAGTAGGGAGTTCTGGCACTCGTATGGATATATGACTATCCATGGATTATATAATCACTGAGGGGGTTTCGAAGGCCTTTGTAAAAACTTCTAACTTACTGCCAGGTATTTAATCTGTCTAAAATATGAGTTCAGATACATAACTCATGGGCAACCACATTTTAACACATTTTAAAATTCCTCTAAGTTGGGCTCTTTCTGAATCTAAGGAAGCTTTAACCAATAGACATGGGAATTGGCAATTCTTAACCTGTTTTAAGTTAGGAATCAGTTAATCGTATGTACCATTTTTAAAAAACAAACAAACAAACCACCACCACCACAACATACATGTGCATCATACAAACACAATTTTGTGTGTAATTTCAAGATGTTTTGGATCCTCAGAAAGCCCATCCAAGGATCCCCGGCACAGTTCTAGGTGTTTAAAATAAATCCTCGTATTTATGTGGACAAACACTTTTACATACATTATATTTGACTTTCCTGTAATTCATTGAGGTTAGGGCTGAGATTCTGTTATAAATGAGAAAACAGAGGTCAGATCAACTTGTCAAATCATGGGTATGTGTTCCTGAGACTCTCTTCATTCTGTGTCCTGGTCAATGGAGTGGAGCACAACTCATTTGTGACTGAGGGCAACAATTTTGTTGGCATTTTCAATGCTTTTTAAAAAAATTTAATTTATTTTAATTAGTTTCAAGTATACAGTACATTGGTTAGACATCTATATAGTTCATAAAACGATCCCCCAATTACTCCCTCCCTTCCCTGACCCTCCACCTAGCCAACGTATTAATGCTAACTGCATTCCTATGCCGTGCTCCCCGTCCCGTGACCATCCATCGGCTACTGATTTGTTCTTCACCCCTTCAGCCTCCCAAACCTCCCTTCCCTCTGTCTGTCACCAAATTGTCCACTATATTTGTGAGCCTGTTTTTGATTAGTTTGTTCTTTTTATTCCTTAGATTCCTCATCTAAGTGAAATCATGTAGTGTTTATCTTTCTCTGTCTGACTTAAATACTTCTAGGTCTATCAAAGCAGTATCTTTTTCCATCCCCTTCCTTCTAGTCTAGGTGTGTCTTTTAATCTGAAGTGAGTCTCTTATAGGCAACATTTAGGGGTCTTGTTTTCTTTTCCATTCATCCACTCTACATTTTAGTTGGAGCATTTAATTCCCATTTGAGGTACCTATTGATAAGAATGTAGTTGATACTATTCTTATTATTGCTGTTTTTGATACATATTTTTTTCTTCTTAAAGAAGTCCCTCCAACATTTCCTGTAATACTGGTTTGATGGTGATAAGTTCCTTTAGCTTATTTTTGTTTGGGAAGCTTTTATCTGTCCTTTAACTCTAAATGATAGCTTGCTGGATAAAGTATTCTTGGTTGTAGATCCTGGGTCTTCATCCTACTGAATATTTTTTGCAAGCCTTCTGTCCTGCATAGTTTCTTTTGAGAAATCAGCTGCCAGTCTTATGGGTGTTCCCTTATATAATTATTTGTTTTTCTCTTGCTGCTTTTAATATTCTTTCTTTGTATTTAACCTTTGGCATTTTAATTATGATGTGTCTTGGTGTGGGCCTCTTTGGATCCCTGATTTTTGGAATTCTCTGAGCTTCCTGGGGTTTTATGTCCATTTCCTTCACCAGGTTAGGGAAGTTTTCCATCATTATTTCTTCAAACAGCTGTTCAATATCTTGATTTTCTTCAGTTACAACAACAGATGGATTTTGGACCTTAATAGTGTCCCATATGCTCCTTAAATTATTTTTTTATAGTCTTGGCATCTTTCTCTTGCCATTCTGATTGAGTGTCCTTGGCTTTCCCATCCTCTAGATAGGGCATTTGATCCTCTTCTTTATTCACTTTGTTTATTCCTTTGTTTATTCCATTTAATATACTTTCATTCAGATAATGTGTTCCATTTCAGACTGGTTCCTTTTATAATTTCCATTTCTATTTTTGTTTTTATCTCTTTGTTGAAGTTCTCTATACTCCTAAAGTTCATTGAGCATCTTTATAACCAGTGTTTTGAACTCTGCATCTGTTAGATTACTTGACTCCATTATATCTGGATCTCTGCTCTGTTCTCTCTTATGGTTTCTGCTTCTTTGTCTTCCCATTTTGGCTGCCTTTCCGTGTCTGTTTCTATGTACTAAGCAAAGCTCCTAAGTCTCCCGGTATTATTAGTGTGGATTTGTGAAGTAGGTGTCCAGTGGCACAGTCCTGAGAGGGGTTCAGCTGCAGGCCAAATTTAGCCCAAGCCTCTGCTTGGGTCACCTATTAAGATTCAGCAAGTAATCCACAGATGCTGTGCTTATAGTTCCTTCAAAAGGCCACACCAGAAACCGCGGCCTGCTGCCTCCAGTGTGCGTCGAGGTACTGCTCAGCAAGGAGCACCTGACTCACTGAGGATACACTTGGATGTGGTTGGGGTAGGCAAGGTTTCAGAGAATCCTCTGGGCAGAGCGACCTCTGTTATCCAGTTTGATGACTTCACGACTATGGTGGCGCTGTGTCCAGCGCTGGTAGTGGGGAGGGCTCAACAAGGAACAGTGCATACAGCTGGCACTTCTGTACAGAGTGCATCTCACCTTGGCCCTCACTCAACAATGTCTCCCTATAACTCCCTGGTTCCCCCTGCGTGTAGCCGAATTGGCGATGGTGCTCAGAGCGAGCGGGTCCATCACCGTGAAAATCCGCTTGCGGACACGGCCCCTTTAAGAGGCGTCTGCTGCTGCTGCAGCCTCCGTCGTGCTCAGCAGCTCAGGACCAGGCAGCCTGTGTCCTTGCCCTGTTGTCCCTTCTGCCGTGGCAGGGTGATGTCTTGGATTTCTCCCTAGTTGTACGGCTTGTTCAACTAAATCTCAGATGATTTTTGGCTAACATAAACTGTATGTTCAAGAATGTTCAAGAGCCACTCTCAGTGGCTTTTCAAAGTTGTTTTTTCCCTCCTAGACAAAAACTTTTACTTTTTTTTTTTAATTTAGAAGCATTTTCTAATTTACAAAGAAGTTGTTAATAGTAGGAGTGTCACATAAAACATTCATGTGCCCTCCATCCACATTTATCTATTGAATCGTTTGTCCCATTTGCTTTATCGTTTTAATTCTCATACACTGGCTTTCTCTTTGTCTCTCTACATAAAAATGCATGTACAATATATTTTTAATTATATTTAATATTTCCAATATGATTTCTAATATTGATATAACATTGGAAATCTGAGTCTATATCAGTTTATCTCATTCATAGTGTTCTTTTTTGCTTTCTCCTAATCCATAGTTGTATCTCCCTTTTTTCACAGTGAATATTCTATTTCCCAACAATATGAACTCCTTTTCTCAATTCTATAATACAGCCAAAATTGTTTTAGAATTGCTTTGCCCATTTTACTACCAAAAAAATATATATAAAAATAATTCAGGGTAGTTTACAGTTCTTCTTGGTACCTTGTCCATGATGTTGGGTGTGTGGTCAAAATACTGTCTTTATAAATTCCTTGGATTTTCCCCCCTTCTTCCTTCAGTGTTGTTCTTTTATTCATTTGAAATACAGTTGGGTTCATTTGTTTCAGTTTGCTAGTCCTATCCTTGTTGATTCAATTTTTGAACATTTAGGACATCAACATGCTTCCAGATATCAAAACTAATCAAAGAAGGTGTATTCATAGAAGTGTCACTCCCTCCCACGTTCCTTCTGTCCCACTCCCTCCTGCCTGTGTAGGTTTCCAACCTCATTGGTTTTAGTTATTTTTTCTTTTTGTGGAAATAAACAATATATGTGTATATTTTCTTTTTTGTCTTATATAAAAGGTAGCACACTATATTTGCTTGTTGCAATTTGCTTTTTTTCACTTAATAATATATCCTAGAAATCACTCATTACCAGTCATAAAATTCAATTGTTCTTTTCCCAGATGCAGGGTACTCCATTGAGTGTATGTACCATAGTCTATTCAGCTGATTTCTTATATTTGGGCATGTAGGTAGTTTCTAATATCTAGCAATTACAATAAATGCTGCAATTAAAACTTTTGCATATATATTCAATCTGATGGTGAGAAATGGTATTTCAGTGTAGTTTTAATTTGCATTTCTCTTATCTTGACTACTTTTTAAAGCTAGTGTATAGCTAGTATAGCAGCATAGCTTAAAAATTCAAAGGTACCACTGAAGAACATCTTTTGCTTATATTTGGCCATTCATGTCCTTTATACAGACTAAGAACTTTAGTCAGTAGAAGAAATTCAATCTTTTCTCTTGGTGAGAAATAGGAACTTATTCCCACTCAAAAAAAAAAAAAAAAACCCCAAACTTTCTTTGGACAGCTGTGCTTTTACATTTTTCTCTTTTTCTTGTGGTATTTCTAGGTTGGCCAGGTTCATGGTGGATTGATGGGAATTATTCAGAGAGCTATGGTCAAGGCTTGTCCACATGTCTGGTTTGAACGTTCAGAAATGAAGGATCGACACCTGGTTACTAGAGGTAAGCAGTGACATTACTCAGTGTCTGTTGGGGTAGCATAAAATCTGATAAATCTTGGCCTTCCTGCCTGCCAAAGAGGGCAGAGTGGTTGGTACTAAGGATTAAAATTAAATTATGTTTAGCTCTGTTTGTGGTTGGCTGTATCTGTAAGTCATGTGTCGTAACCAGATTTTTAAAAATGTTAGTTCTGTAGACATAGAGGGATATATGATGAGATTAGAAGGCCCAGAAGTTTATATTGCTATGACTTAGGCATAGTCCTATTATTTTGAATTTTCAAAGTTAAAAATTACTACCTAGAAGGTTAAATAATTGGTAACTATTCTCTGAGTAAATAGATGGTTGAGTAAGTAAGTGTTTGCTGAATGACCATTATCACTTAGATCTGTGTAGAGACAGACAGAGCTAATGTTCTTTATGGAACAGGGGAAAGAACCTCTGGAGCTTAGGATGGAGATGAGCTACCAGAAACCTTTGTTAGGAACCAGGTTTTTGCCCAAGGCCTTTAATCGAAGGCTCTCTGGTCATTGCTTCAATAAGCATGAAGATGGGCAATGCTCTTGAGAGTAAAATTAAAAGTACTTGTTGAAATCTGTTTAAGGTTAGAAAAACTATTCACTGTCTTGAGATTTTTTAGCAATGGGATACTCTGGCATCTGTAATCTCTCCATCTCAGCCTTGCCAACTTGTGGTGAGCAGTTATTAATATAGAGCTGGCTGCAGTGAGGACAGGACCTGAGCCTGGAAGAACTTTGGTTATTCTCAGCATTTTCGTTATTCTCAGCATGCGTATTTCATAGGAAAGTTCAGCCTGACTCATTTGAAGAATCTTCTATACTTAATGGCCACAGGCAGACAGGTCCAGCAATCAATATCCCCATTTTTCAAATGAGGAAATGTAAGTACAGGAGGAAGAGCATAAAGCTGATATCACATGACTTCTTAGCATTCTTTTTAAGAGTAGTTAGAAGGCAGTGAAAGTCACTCACTTTGAGAAGAGAAAAAATGAAATAGTGCAGATATCCTTATACTTTTTTAGAAAGGGATCAACTTGAGTTTATTCCCTTTACTCATATCTTATTTCTTTATTATTATTTTTTAAATAATATATCATTTATTTTCTTCTTATTGCTCTACCATTGTATTTGTTTTAGTAGAGTGTAAAGAATACCAAAGGATTCCCATATCTCATTTTTAAAGGATTTTGGTACTTTATTTTTCTTCACAGACTAAAAGAACACATTGCTGATAAGAAAAAATTACCCATATTAATCTTTCCTGAAGGTAAGATGGGATTGCTTACCAAGCGGTAGTTGATAACAATAAGCACCAAAAATGTATAAGGAATTGGATTATTCTCCAGTTGGGATTCTTGGTCCAGATCTGTGCTGTCCTATGGGAATGTCTGGCCTTCTTTAAACTAGTAATTCGAGCTTTCTTTTGAGTTTGATGGAAATCATGGTACATTTTGATCTTAGAATTATTTCTGGGTAATGAATTTAGAAAGGTACTGTTCATAAGTTTTTCAAGGTCCTTAGTTTTGTTTTAAGTGTTTGAAATTGTCACCTGTTGTGAAGAGGTTATATCTGGAGAGTATTCAAGATAAAGTAAAAGTTTGTTATTAAATCTACTTAGAACTGTTAATTACTACATAAGCAGGAATTGATTTGTGAAATGGTAGTAAAATGTCTATAACTTTGATGTGATTTGAATAATTTAAATTATTTTTTTAATTTGTTTTTTAAAAAAATGACTCCTTTTAAAAATATCCACCACCCCCTCCCCTACTCTCATTTCCCCGTAGGAACTTGCATCAATAACACTTCAGTCATGATGTTTAAAAAGGGAAGCTTTGAAATAGGAGGGACCATATACCCAGTTGCAATTAAGGTAAAACAGATTCCCCCTCCCTCTCCAATTAAAAAAAAAAAGGCTGATACATAGTTTCAAATTAAAAATTTGCAATAATAAGGAGCACTTGTATACTCTTTACTTGGATTCTCCAGTTGTTAACATTTGGGCCTCATTTGCATGATCTTTTTCTGTCTCTATTGACAAGTATATAGTTATGTTCTAGGGGACCATGTGACAGGCCAGTGCCTGAGGACAAGGTGATAAGCAAAACAGATACTGTTACAATTTTTCACCCACCTTCCAGATTAGCGGGGAGACGGACATTTCAGAGTCCTGAAAATCACCCTCAGGGTTGCAGTGCTCCAGGGCTCTAGTCAGAGGAGGTTGCTGGACCAGTTTACTATTTGGATCATTTCTATCAGGCAAAGAAGCTTCTCTTTTTCTTGGGGTCTGATATAAATGGTTGAGGTTGGCCTGCCACCTCAAAAACATTGACTTGGATAAGAGAAGCCACTGCTTAATTCATAACTAGGATGCATTTTCTTCTCTTTTTTTCAAAGTACAATCCTCAGTTTGGTGATGCATTTTGGAACAGTAGTAAATACAACATGGTGAGCTACCTGCTTCGAATGATGACCAGCTGGGCCATCGTCTGCGACGTGTGGTACATGCCTCCCATGACAAGAGAGGTATGCCATTGATAAAAGCTGATCTTTGGTGCTATATCTAATCAGATAAAGGTGAGAAAACCTTTACCGAAAACCTGGGTGTCTTCTTTTTACATCAACAAGAGCTGACTTCCTTTCTGCTTTCTCAGCAAATGAGTCCACTTTTAAAAATGTACTTCTCTTTTAAATCAGGCCAATTTATATTTGGAGACTCTTTTCCATAATAGTTTTTATAATTGATGTTGGTTTATTGATCCTACAAATATTATGGAATGTTGAATCTTGGCTAAAGACTAAAGAGTATAATAAATATATACACATGATAACAAAATTAATACAGCACTACATTTTCTTGATAAATAATATTTGCTATCATGGACAATAGAACATATTTGAGCTAAAATGTGAATCTTATATTTTAAAACAAATCTAAATGATTGTAAGACATGTTAACGCATCATTTGAAGACTCCGTCCCCAGAATATACTTGTAATTTTTTCTAAAAGAAATGATGCAGTCCAGTTTGCAAATAGGGTAGTCTGCTATTGCTAGACAAGGAGGACTGACTGAACTTCCCTGGTAAGAAAATTTCAGAAGTACTATCACTTTTTTTTAATTAAAACTTTTAATTTATATAATGTATTAGTTATCTGGAGGTGTAGTGGCCATAACAAGGTTTATACAACATAACAATGGCTTAAATAAGATAGAAGTTAATCTCTCTCATTTAAACATAGGCAGTCCACATTGGCATGACAGCTCATTTTGTATTGTTCTACCATCCTGAATGTGCTTCTACTTTATGGTCCAAGATGGCTGCTCCAGCTCTACCTGTGTGTTCAGCAAATGGCTAGCAGGGAGGAATTAAAACAAGAAGGACACCTCGTGTCTTTAAGAGCAGAGGCTGGAAGTTGGACATGCCACTTCCACTTCTCTGGTATCTCTTCTTATGAGAACACTAATCCCATCATGAGGGCACCACCATCATAATCTTAATTTATCTTAATTACCTCCTAAAGGTCTCATCTCCAGATACTATCATATTAGGGGTTAGAGCTTCAGTATAGAAGTTTTGTGGGGAAACAGACATTTAGTACATATCAGAGAGGGGTAGACTATATTATAATGGGAGATTAAATTCCTACATACACAGACATTATATTAGCAAGCTGGTGTGAAATAGTCCGTACTTCAAGTTCTATTAATTTAATGAAGACTCTACTGTCTATCTTTTTTGGTGTTTTGAAAACACTTTATATGAAATGTTTATCAGAGGCAATTGCACCAATGTTCGAGGAGCAGGATTTGGCTAGCTGAGTCAGGCCATCAGCCAGGTAACTGCGAACTTCTGAACCTGCAGAGGAATCCAAGACTGTAGGAGTAAGCCTCTGGAAGAAGGGCTAACTTGATTCTTATTCTTCTTTATGCGAGAGTGAGAAATGTCTCTAAAATATTTACTCATTCACATATTTTGAATACAACTAATTTTTACCCAGGAAAGCCTGGTTCTGGCATCTGTTAACGCTAGATTAACAAGCCACTAATTTCTACAGTGAAAACCCACTTCTAAAATTCATTATGCTAATTTACAAAGCTTGGGAGGTTGATGGGAGAGAAAGATAGCTGAAGCCTTCTGGTGGCCTTCTGATTAAATGTCTACCTGGCCACCCCTAATGTGAGTTCTCGATTTAGGGCAACTAATTGGCCCTACGGTCAACACCAGAGTTAGGATAGGTTGAGGCTAACATTTGTATTACACTTTTTTAAGCTGGAATATGTGAAACTAAATTACAGACAACATAACATCTTGTAATGATTAGGCTTCTCGATGCCCTAATTGATAATGCTTTAGTTTATAAATGCCCTAGGGGTCTATGTTCGTTGTTTATAACTGGTTTCCTTTCTCTTGTTCATTGTTTCCTATTCTTTACTTCTTTCCTCTTACCTGACATCCCAGCCCTGCTCCTGACCTGAGCCATTATAAAAAGCTTGGAGTTTTGGCTCAGTAGCCTCAGACACCAAGGAAAGGAAGAGACAAAAACAGCTGAGGGGAGTCAGTTGCAGGATAGACTCCGATCAGATTGGCTTAAATGCAATCTTCTAGAAATGATCCTCAGAAATTTTCAATTTCTTTTTATCGGGCTATATGCAATTTTATAATAAAAGGTTACTTTTAATAACCTGGCCTCTTCTTTAAAAGAAAATAGACTCATTACCTTTCTAGATGCATTTGTCATTCACTCATTGGGTCTGAACTAACATATCTGGATCAGTTTCCTCCGAGATTAAATGAGAACTTAATTGTACCATCTTAAACCGGCTTTTAAAATCTGGCTGCTCCCTGCCTTAAGAACTAAAATCTGCTGCCATTGCAAAGGAAAACTAAGTACAACTTTAGTCTCCAGGGGTGGCAAGTCACAGTTGGGGTGTTTAAAGCAGTATAAAGTTTGCTGGATGCTTGGGAAGGAGAATTACATAAAAATAACTTCAGGATGCTCAAGAGCAACGCTGTTAACTTCAACTTTTTGCCAGTTTTGGCCTGGACGTCAGGAAAGGAGGAATGGCCTTTTTTCTGTCTCTCTCTCTCTTCCTTCTTAATGTTTCTTAAGTGCCATGAATAGTTAGAGGTAGCTCATTTGGAATAAAATAGGCTTCTGTGTATAATTCTGGGGACCTAATGACATTTGTTTCATTGGACATTTCTACAACTGACCCCCTGGAAGATTTGTGGCTCAATATCAGTTTTTAAGTTGGAGATTTACTGGTGGACTGTGTCTTAGGTTTGATTCTAGAGGCCAGAATATTGCAGTGGGGGCTCAAACAGATGTCATTGAGTTCATGGCATTGAGTTCACTGGCTAACCTGTGATTTATTCATCACCATCAGAGAGTACTTAGTAAGCATTCATGCTTAAGAGGGTTAAAATTAAACCAGCACAGAATAAAGTAAGCAAGTTCCCAATCCATGCTCTCCTGGCAGTTAAAATTAAAACATTCGATTAGGAGAGTGTCCAGTCTCCTCCCTACTCTTTCTGTTTTTTGTTTCTTTGTGCTCCAAATGAAAGGCATGCTCAGAGTCCTAATAACCCAGGCAGATCTGTGTTTTCACCGCCCTGGAGCAAGTTCAAAGATTCATGGGCTCTAAATTAAGGAATGCTGCTTACAGAGGCACTAACTACTGGTTGAATGTAACTTACTATTTTGCTGTTTTGTTCTGAGTCTATTTTGGAATATGGCGGATTATAATTTATAAATTATAAATTAACAAGTTGTATAAAAATACAACTTGTTAGACATAGAATTAGATCTGAATAATAATTAATCCATTTATCTTTAAGGAACTTATCCACACATATACAGTACCCTCACCATTTCTTGTATGTATCTTTTAAATCTCCATGTGGTTTTCTAGTAAGACATAGGTCAATTAGATTAAAAAAAAAAACCCCACAATAGTTTATTTTCCTTGGGGAAAAAGATAGGTAAGCAATCCTAGTTTTAATGTAGAGTCTACATATTGAACATAGAAGCGTAACTTCTAAAAAGAAACTGAGTAAAGATATTATCTTTTATTTCAACCAAGTCTCAGAGTGATTTTTTTCCCTCCTGAAAGTAGCCTCCATCTCTGGTAAGCAGTAGAGCAGAGACTGGAATCTGGATCATTTTGCTACCAAATTCCAGTGTTCTTTGCCCCACTGTTGACCATCTGCTTAAGTATCATTGCACCATCAACATGTATTAATAGGTAACCCTCTTAAATCATTGCTGGAAGTATCTTTTATTAATTTGCTTTTCTATTTCCCAGGGATGGCGGGCTGAAGAGAGCAAAGGTGAAGGACACTTTTAGGGAAGAGCAGCAAAAGAACTACAGCAAGATGATTGTGGGCAATGGATCTCCCAACTCTGAATCAGACTGATTGCCAGCCTGGTGATAAAACTTGGTTTCCCAAAACTAGTTTGTAGAAATGGTGTGTGTGTGTGTGTGTGTGTGTGTGTGTGTGTTGTGTGTGTGCGTGTGTGTGTTGGGGGGATGTTGTTTTGTTTTATTATTTGTTTTTTGTCGTTGATCTTTTCTACGGGATGATGGTCTCTACCTCTCTATGCCAGAGGCAGAAACCATTGGTGCCCTTTTTGTTGTTATAGCATTAGCTTCCTAAATTCTAAGGTAGTCGACTGCCTTTTATGAAATGATTATGTCATTGTTGATTGAATGGAATGTTTTACAGGAAAAAGTGCTTCTACAACACTTTTGGAACTCGTCGATCTGGTAATTCTCAAAAAGTATCCCAAACTTTTTTTGTCACAATTAGCTTTCTCATGCTTTTTCCTTCCACTCCTTTCAATCACTTAAACAGTGGGATTGCACCTCAGTTCGAGGTCCCGCCATGGTTATGTTCTCCTGAAAGATTGAAAAGAAAAATGGAGGACAGTATTTAGGAGAAAGGACAACTTTGTGGCCATCTGATCTGTAAGCTGAAAGGACATGTTCTTTACTAGTGTATTAAGAGAGAAATACCATCGGTGAGCATTACCAAAGAAAAGTGAGTGAGTGCACTTATTTATATGTAGGCAAGTTGCAAATAAGTACATTTAGCCAGCAACTGTTGTTAAAGTTTTTAGTTTTCCTTGTTTGTTTGCTGAAGATCTGTATCCAGTGCCTCTCCCATTTCCTGTAAGCAAACATATTTCAAATAGGAGGAGCCTTGTACAACAACAAAAAAAATCACATCGAGTGTCTTCACTGGGAGAATGAATGAGGGAAGTCTGTGGCACTGCCCCTTACCCTCCACCGCTTTGTAGTTTCTTTTAGAACTTTCCCAGTTTCTTAAACAGGAAAATAAGTGGTAAAATTACCTTTTGGAAACTGAGCCTTAAATTTTTTAAAGGGGAAAATAAGTGTTTCCCGACTCACACAGCATAAGCAATGTTTGATAGCAATATAATGTCATCTTAAACTCTGAGAGTGTTATATCTCTTCTGGTAACCATGTATAGAATGTGAAACTGTCTTACAATGGATATAAATAAATTCTATATTTCTAATTGTGTTTTTCATTATTTTCCCCTCACCTCTATCTGCTTTTGGTTTTGAGTAAGTTAAATTCTTTCTTATTACAAACAAGGATTGTTCTTCATTTCAATGAGAGTCAGCTTTAATTGGACTGGAACATCTGGTAAATGAGAACATGAACTGCTAGTTTTGGTTTGTTTTCTTCTTCTTTTTAACCTAGTTATTTGGATTCTGACCCTATGGACTCTATCTTGAGCTGAGTCACAGACTTTAGTTATTTTGCAGGTGAACTTGGGCAACTGTCTCTTAATTGACTATAAGTAGGCCATGCACAGCACTACCAGTATAAATTCTTATCTAGCTAATGGATTTGATCCCAAAGGAAATTTGTAAACACATTACCTTCCTGGTCAGCTACTCTGCTACTCTTACCCCCACACCCCATCCTTTCTCACCCCAAACAAAACAAAACAAAACAAAACAAAACAAAAAACCTCTACTGGGGATGGTCTTGACTGAAAATCTCAGAAAGAAGAGTCCTTTTTCTTTTCATGTTCAATATAGCTTGGATGAATAAATCTGCTTTATTAATTAGCTGACTCTCAGAAAAGCTGATAGAACAACAGCTGTTTTGTTTGGACACCGATAAAATGTGCCTTTCTAAGAGCACTGTGAATTGGTAATGCTATCATGTATTCACTAGAAAATCTCATGCTCTCTCAATCAGTCTTTGACTTGCACAACTAGTTTTCAACTTGTTTGAGGAATTGCCATGTTACTGAAAATGTTTATAGAAAGCAAATATTATTCGTATTTGTTTGTTTCCTAGAACTCTTACATTTGAAATTCTGTGCCCCAAATTTAGTATTCCCGAGTCTTCTGTAATTGTAAAAGTCTCATTAGATAAAGCTTTTATCTAACCCTTGCACAGATTCATTCGTTGAGCCTCTTCAGTTAGCCTTTTCTTCATTTCAACTTTCGTCGTGGTGATATTTACAGACATCTGGGTTTAGGAATTCCCAGGGTTTCTGAAATATCTTGGTACATCCTAAGATTGGATGAGTAGCCATGGATGAAACAATAAATATGCCCAGAGCATAGGGAAATAGCCCTGGATCATTGTGAGGAAAGTTTTTCCTCCGTAAGCAGACTTACCAAGCATATTTGACTTGGTGATTTGCCATTGTCGCCTTGGTTCATATATTGTACTTCACTCACTCTATTGATATCTTCAACATCAGAATGTTGTTTCTGACTGTTGGTTTCTCATGATTACACATAATGTGTTGGTCATGAGGATGGCCTCTAGACCAGAGTAGCTCTCAGTCATTTTTCTGAAATGTGGTATTACTGACCTAAATGGCTTCCTGCTAAGGCCTGAGTAGGTTGTGATGGGATGTGGGGTGAGGTGGGGGTCTTGGATTGGTACTAAAAACTAGTGGTCCTAGTAAGGATCTTGACAAAAACTGCTTTTGTTTTTTAACAGTGGATGATGCTAGTAGTATTTGATGTTCAATTTTGGAATAATGGTTAAGGTGGTGAGATAAAGAGTCACGAAGACATTTTCTAACTGTGGCTCTAGCACTCACTGGCTTTGATGCCTTTGACAGTTTACTTCTCTCATTCTCACTTATTTTTGTTTATCGTGAAATTATAAAATACAAGTGTATGTGAAAGTGTATGGTTATACATTAAGGGGAATGATGAAAACGGATACCTGCATACTTGTTACCCAGGCCAGTAAGTAGAACACAACTATATCCTGGAAGGTATGAAAAAATCACAAATGGTTATTCCACTTACGGTCAGTGACAGTGAGGTCATTTTTAGCTTTATCGTGAACATGCTTGTGTAGGCTCTTTGCATACATGCTTGAGAGTTTCTCCTGTTCGTCTATGTAGCAGGAATTAGGATTGCTCCATGGTCTGTTGTGAGCATGTTCAGAGTTAGTAGAGAAATAGCCACGTTGTTTCCAAAAAAGTTATATACTATTTTATATACCCCATCAACAGTGGATGAGAGCAACGTTTATATTTAGTGTAATAACATATTTGGATTAATTTTTATTTTATTTTGTGCTTCCTCTTCCATTTTTAAAACCTCTCCTTGTCCTTTTATGGATTTATTACTTTTTATCCATTTTTCTCCACTTAAATTGGAAGTTAATGGCCTTATTTTATTCTGTGGTCACCTTATAAATTTCAGCTTGCATACTTACCAGAGTCTAAAATTGATCACTGTCCGTCCCCCCTTCTGAATAACGAGAGGACCCTACAACGCGAATCTGTCATTCCCCTGCCAATTTGTATGCTGTTATGCGTTTTAATTACTAATGTAATCCCACAAATTGTCGTGGTCATCATTATCATCATCATCATTACTTCATACGGTCAATTTTTACACACATTTTTGCCACTTTCTTTGTTATTCCTCACCTCTTCACTCAATTCTTCCATCTGGGGTCACTTTCCTTACTGAGAGTCTGCTGGTGGCAAATTCCATTTTTATTTCTCTGAAAGTATATTTATTTTGTTCTGATTTTTGAAAGTTTTTAAGAATGTAGAAATCTTTGTTCAGATCAATAGTTATTTTTCTCTAAGCACATTAAAGATCATTCCACAGTTGGTACTGAAAAATCAGCTACCAGTCTAATTATTACTTCTTTGAAGGTAATATTTCAAGTATCTTTAAGATAATTGTTTTTATTATTGTACCATTTACTATGATGTATCTAGTGTAGATTTCTAGTTATTTATCTTACTTGTGACTTGTTACTTCTCATCTGGATTGGTATTTTGTATCAATTCTTAAAAGTTCTCAGATATTTCTTTAGATAATATCTTTGTCCCATATTCTTTCCCTTTCCTGTCTTTTTAGAAGCCTGATTAAACAAATACTAGACTTTCTCACTTTATCCTACACAGTCTCTTAATCTCTTTTTAAAATCTTTCCATTTCTTTGCTTTCTAGATAATTTTCAGTTTTACCATTTCACTAATTCTCTTAGCTCTATCTAACGTGCTATGATGTCCTTTTATTGAGTTTTTGATTTCAGTTTTTATAGTTCTCATTTTATGAGTTATTTTTTCAAATGTGCTTTAAAAAGTTTTGAAGTACCTTATGTTTATTCATTTTATATTTTTCCAACAATTTCAAAATCTTAAATCTTTTGAGAGGCTGTCATTTTTTCCATGAGGCTTCTTGTTGATGGAGTCTTACTTCTTTGTGTATTTAGTGAATTTTCATGATGATCTGTCATTCAAAGAATTTTATCTTCATTTAGGCCTTTAGAGCAGGAATCAGCAAACTACAGCCCTTAGGCTAAATCCTACCCTCTTTGTTTTTGTAAATAAAATTGTGCCACATGCATTTGTTTACATATGCATGGCCTGTGTTTGCTTTTGCTCCACAAGAGTAGAGCTGAGTAGTTATAACAGTAACTGGATGGCCCACAAAGTCTAAATTATTTACTCTGACCTTTCACCTGAAATAGTTTGCTGACCTCTGCTCTAGCGTTTAGCAGTCTAGGGCCACTTTAAAATATTGGCTTGAGTCATATAAATAGTGAGCATTTTAGTTGGTAAACCCAAATGAGGGCCTTCTTTTGGTTTTGAATTTTTCTGCATAGTGTTTTTGAGATTCATCCCTGTTGTTATGTTTATAAGAAGTTTGTTCCTTTGAATTACCAAATGGTTTTAAATCCTCTGGGGAAAATTGTTTTACCTTTTCACTTAGCATTAAGGTTTGACACAGACAATTTACCTGGCTAGCATCTGGGAGTCGGGATGGGTGATTTTCTACTTTCTTCTTAATCTTCTTAAATCTTTGAGATTCCACCTTCAAGGGAAAGGTCTCTAGTTAGACTTCCCGCCTTGGTCCAGCCTTTAAATTTATCTACTGTCTCTTAGGCTCCTGAGGTCCTGGGAACTGCTGCTCAAGTTATTTCAGTCAATGCCTGCAAGATGAAAGCCCACAGCTGACCTCTCTGTTCTGCTTATCTCTCTGAGATAAGCCTCCCTCAGTCTTTGGCCTGAATTAGTCATACTATTCTCCCTGGTATATGGAAGCAGTCACAATTATTTTCTTTTTATGGTATAGAAAGAGGGTGGATACGTGTTGATAGAAATAAAAGTTCTAGAAAGCAACTCTAACCTAAAAAAATGTTTCTCTGAGCTATTATTTTAAAGGAAAGCAAAAACTCTCTTTTAGAATCATAACTTAATTTGCAAATTAAATACTCTGCTGAAAGCTATCTTTATAAGAGAAGTGATATATAGGAAGATATTAACTGACACTGGAAAAGCTATGAAATGCTTAACAGCATGAGTAGAGCAGGAATCAACTGCAAGTTTGGTGATAGTCTCCTCACTGTGGGTGAGTGGCAAATGTGTAACTGCCCGTGTTGCAGCCTGGGCTAAGGTCTCATTAAGGCCTTTGATGGTGCCTCACAGGGTTATAAATCTCTGTGATGGGTACCCCCTGACGTTGGGACATATAGCAATTCTGGATACTTGTTGGCCTATTGGTTCTATATCTGGAAAAGATGCCCAGAATAGCTTTGATATAGAATATGTATAGTTTATCTTGATGAACTAAAGTATTTTGAATCCCTTTGAGCACTAACTATAATTAGGGAGTGAGATGCCTGGAAGAGCAGGAACAAAGCGTTGGTCTCCTCTCAAGGTGAAATATGATATATAATTCTTTAAAAAATAAGTGAATTTAATTTTTTGAGAAGCTTTGAAAATTGTATCCCTTAATTAAGACAGAAACATCCTTGTCAATTATAAAAATCAATTGGAAATCACAGGTTAAGTTGGGAAAGTTTTTAAATTACTTTTTCTCTAGCTTTATAAAGCAAAACACATACATTTGGTGCCTGTTATGTGTTATGTTCCAGGTCTGGGGACAACACAATGCCAAAGACGAAGTAGCCAGCCAGACTTATGGAAAGCCTCTGAAGCAGGTAGAAAAAAGAAAATTAAGAAACATATTTGGACAGAATCATCACAAGGGATTCAGAGTGGCCTGTAATTTTTTTCATAAAGCCTGGGGTAGTAAATACCTAAGCATTCTTTAGGAAGAGTTTATGGAAAAGTGTACTCCTCCTACAGCTAAAATGAAATGTGAATGGAATCAAGCTCTGTGATTGGAAAAAGGGAAGGAGCCTAATCTCTATGGAATGCACACCTGGCGGTGCTTATTGCTGAGTCGACTGAGGGTTTGACCTTGGTTAGGCCTGTTTATTATAGCAAGCACCTTTTGATACAGGCAGCCCTGACGTCTGGTTGTTGCTAAATCCGGCACAAGTGCTAAAGTTCCAGATTTCCTAACTGGAAAGAATTTTCATTGCTGGTTATTTGAAAAACAAGTTCTGAAATTATTCTTGAACAGCCAGAATTTTGTTCAGGATGGAGCAGAGGGATGATTTTGAAACCCTGTCCTATCCAGTAGGTTCTACAGTAATTTGATTAACCAAATTGGAGTGTTGAATGAGATACCATAGCCTCACCCAATAAATCCATGGTTTAATACCTCTCTTTGGAAAAATGCTTCTATCAAAATAGTGATATGGTCTACCCACTTAACACATACTTTATGAAATACATGTGATGATTCAGGTTCTGTTAGTCCCGAGGCTCTTTGCTGCCCAAGAAGGAATTTGCAGTGCAGGAGCTTAGAATCTGGAAGTGGAGACAAACACCACTAACCACATGAGGAAGTAGAAAGGCTTTTTTTTTTTTTTTTTTGCCCAGGAGCAAAGTGCTAAGGAAGTCTGGATAAGTAGTTAATGCTGGGGCTAGAAAGGTGTTGGGAAGGGAGGACATTTCAGCAAGCAGTAGAGGATGAGTAAGTGCTCTCTGGTGAAATTAAGGAAAATGCAGGTGAATGGATTTTTTGTACCTTCACCTAGTCCCCTCTCCCTTAACCCAAAGTAAAAAATAACCCTCTCCTGTTCGGGTTTTTTAAAAAAAATTTTAAAAATTTTTATTGCTGAACTGTTTGCTTCTAAAATGTTACCATTGTTCCCTGTTCTTATTTTTGGAGCCATTTACTCTTTCTCCTCCATTACTACCTGAGCCCAAGCCATCATCGTCTCTCTCTCTCACGTTGGCTGTAGTAAGAATCTTCCAACTGACTTCTTGTCTCCATTCTTGTTTCCAAAATGGTCTATTTGGTAAATAGTAGCTTGTGTGACTTTTTGAAATCTTAATAGAATCATGTCACTTTTACCTTCAAAACTTTCCAGTGATGATACATCAAGAAGACACAACACTTATTATTTACCACCCAATCAGGGAGCACCAAAATGTATGAAGCAACTGCTAACAGAACTGAAGAGAGAAACTGACAAAAACAATTATAAGAGGAGATCTAAATACCCCATTGACACCTATGGATAAATGATCAAAGCAGAAAATCAATAGCGAAATATTGGCTTTAAATGACACTTACTGGGGAGTGGGGAATCCTCTCCTGGTGTTTTGTCCAGATTCTTGATGTCTCGAACAAAGAATTAAGCAAGCCACTGAAATATAGCAGAAAGGAGAAGTTTTTTTAGAAGGGAAAGTACACTTCCAGAAGTGGAAGTGGGTCTGAGCAAGAGAAGCGTGGCTCAAAAGGCCTAATAACAAAGCCTTTGGGGGTTTTATCCCTACTTGTTGTGGGTGGTTACTTTTTTTTCTTAGAGGGGCTTCCTTGATTGACAGCTAAGATCAACAGGAATCAGTGATTCATCATTTACTTTCTGCGCATGTTCGTTCCCAGAATTCAGTCTGTTATAATGATATTAATGAATTTCTGGGCACGTGCATCATATAATGATGGTATAAGGAGGCTCAGGTGAGTTAAGGTCTTCATTGCTCTAGTGTGAGTGACTGGCTAAAACTGGTACCTAATCCTCTGCTTACTTGCCTCTTTGTGTGAGTTTTAAACATGCCTTCTGGCTTGCTTAATTGTGGGCAGATCAGGGCAGACCCCTTCTAGGATAAGATGACATCAGTGTCTTTGCAGGCAGACCCAGAAACCCCCTAACTTTCTTGCTTAACCCTTTTCTAAGAGCCATAAACCCCCTTATCATTAGTATGGATGTTGAGGGACGGGAGGTCTCTTTTTCTGTATCTGCTTCCTGCTAAGAAGGGTCATAGTCCCTGCCTATTGGGGTTTCATGGGCTCTTTTCCTTTCTGCCTTAGTCAAGACAGGGTCTTGGGTTTCCACTTCAGCCCCTAGAAAAGGAAAAGAAGATACAAACTTGTTATTTAAATTATATATTAATTTCTATTATTAATTTGCCTATTAAGCAAGTAAAGGGAAGCATGCTTGATTAATATATTTCTTAAAGAGTAAAAAAGACCTTTGGCCTAAAGTCCCCATCCCTCTCAGACTCTAAGGGCCCTGTCTGGCCTAGCAACATTTCTGTTAACAATGGGCTGATGACCCTTATCAATAGCCAGAGGATCTGAGTTACCAGCTCTGGGATTTGAGGGAGAGGGCCTTTTTCCTAAAGAAAGGAGGGAAAAAACCATTAACTAAGTTTACTAAAAAGATTAAGAACTCTGCAAGAGATGTCCCATTTCATTTCCTGCTAAAAGATTAAGAATTTTACAAGTGATGTCCCATATCAATACATTAAACCAAATGGACGTAATCTATATTTACAGAGCCTTTCATCCCAGAATACTAGATTATACATTCTTTAGTGCACATAGAACATAGAACATTCTCAAGAATAGACCATATGTTGAGACACAAAACTAGCCTCAACAAATTTAAGAAGATTGGAATCATACCAAGCATATTTTCTGACCACAATACTTTGAAATTGGACATCAACTGCAAAAGAAAGTGGAAAAACCACAAATATGTGGAAATTAAACAGTACACTACTAAAGAATAACGAGGTCAACAAAGGAATAAAAGGAGAGATCGGAAGACACATAGAGACAAATGAAAATGGTAATAGGACATACCAGAAATTTTGGGATGCAGCAAAAGCAGTAAAAAGAGGGAAATGTGTATTATTATAGGCATATCTCAAGAAACAAAAAAAAATCCCAAATAAACAACTTAACATTACATCTTAAAAACTGGGGAAAAAGAACAAATGAAGCCCCAAATCAGCAGAAGGAAGGAAATAATAAAAATTAGAACTCAATTAAATTAGAGGGAAAAAAAGAGACAATAGAAAAAATTAATGCAATAAAGAGCTGGTTCTTTGAAAAGAATAATAAAACTTACAAACCTCTGGCTAGACTCACTAAGGAAAAAAGCAAAAAGACTCAAACAAAACCAGAAATGAAAGAGGAGAAGTTACTCCAGACAGCACAGATATACAAAGGATCACACAGGAATACTATGGAAGACTATATGGCACTAAATTCAATAACTTAGAGGAAATGGACAAATTCTTAGAAATATATAATCTTCCTAGACTGAATTACAAAGAACTAGAAAACTTAAATAGACCCATCAATAATAAGGAAATTGAAATAATCATTAAAAAACTCCTCCAAAGTCAAAGTCCAGGACAGACGACTTCATTAACAAATTCTACCAAACATTCAATACCTATCCTTCTCAAGCTCTTCCAAAATACTGAAGAAGGGGGCTGGGATAGGTTGAAGAGAGTAAAGGAGGTTAAACATATGGTGACAGAAGGAGACTTGACTTTGGGTGGTGAGCACATAAGGCACTATATAGATAATGTATTATAGAATTGTGCACTTGAAACCTATCTAATTTTGTTAACTAATGTTACCCCCAATAAATTTAATAATAATATAATAATAATAATGATAATAATAATAAGTCATCTCCAGTGGCTTCCCATCGCACTAGGAATCAAATCCAAAATCCTTATCTCAACTTCCAAGGCCTTGCTATGACTTGGCCACTGGTCACCCCCTTAGCTTGATTTCTATCATTCTTCCTCTCACTCCACCACCACTAATACTCTGGCCTTTCTGTCCTTTTTTTGAAACCAACAAGAATGTTCTTGCCTCAGGATCTTGATACTTGTTACTTAAGCTTAGAATGATCTTCTTTTAGATATTTGTGAGGCTCCCTTCCCTTTCTTTGAAGATTTGTATGCTCAAGTATCCATCCCCTCCTTTGAAGATTTCCCTGGCCATCCTACCTAATAAAGCAGCCCTGTCACTCCCTATTTACTTACCCTGCTTTTTTTCCAATTAACATTTATTTCCAAATGTTATATATTTGTTTGTTTTATGCATTCCCCATTACACCATAAGCTTATAAGTATTTGCCAAATGAATGAGTACATTTTTTATCATTCCTTAATCCTTTTTTGACTTTCATGACCTTGACAATTTTGAAAATTACAGGTCGGTTATTTTTAACATGCCCTTTGATTTGGAATGGTATGATGTTTTTTCATGATTAGATCTAGGTTAAGCATTTTTGGCAGGAATAGGAAGTGACATATTGTGTTCTTTTCGTTGCATCCTGTTAGGCGGCACATTCTTTTGACTTGCCCCATCACTGAGAATCTTCACTTTGGGTAGTTAAGGTGGTTTATTAATTGCTGTATTATGGTTGTGACAACAAAATACTACAGATTGGATCACTTAAACCACAGAAATTTATTCTCTCACAGCACTGAGGCCTAGAAGTCTAAGATAAACGTTCGGCAGTGTTGGTTTCTTGGCTTACAGATGGCCGTCTTCCCTCTGTGACCTCACATTATCGTCACTCTTGTTTTCTGTGTTCTAATCTCCTCTTCTTATGAGAACACCAGTTGTATTAATCACCTCTTTAAAGACTCCACCTCCAAACACAGTCACATTCTGAGGTACTAGGGGTTAGGACTTCAACATAAAAATTTTGAAGGGACACAATTCAGCTCATAATAAATGGTATCTGCCAGGCTTTTTTTTTACTGTAAATTTACTATTTTCTCCTTTATTAATTAATGAATCATTCAGCGAGAGATGCTTTGAAACTATGTAAGTATACCATTGCTCATCAAACTTTATCTATCTATCTATCTATCTATCTATCTATCTATCTATCTATCATCTATCTATCATCTATCTATAATATTGTAGATGCATGTTCCCTGCTTCATTTAATGAATTAAAATCCACTACCATTATTATTTATTTTGATGATAAATTTCTCTCAGATTTGGTCTGTGGGAACCCCTTCTGGCTGGCTTCTATGTCCATCATTTTAGGTCCTTGCTTACAGGCATAGGGTGTTCCAGATTTATCTTTTTACTTTCCCTGCCACAGCCCCAAAATTAATGATTTCTCTTGAGGGCTCCTGGTTTCTTTCAGTGGAGGATAGTATTTTGAAGCCAAGATCTGAATGCTAGGTGTGTGTATTATTCCTGCAGTGTTACTGCTCCAAGACCTTCCCAATGGACAGAGATAAGGAATATATGTATGTACATGGCCACCACCCACACATACACCCCTCCCACATTTACATCTATATTGATTTCTGCCTGCCCAACTATCGTTTATCTATGTATCTCTGCATCTATCTGTGTATCTATCTATCCTCAATCATCATCATCTATATTGTTTACCTATCTTAAAAACCATGTGTTCTCTCCAACACCTCCATTTCCAATCCAGTGCCACAGAGTTCATTTTAGTTTTCTCCATTTCTGTACTTTTTTCAGGCAGTGAGAAATCTGCCTATCTCTGATATGTTTATTTGTAACCAATCTCCCGTTGCCTTTTTCACCCTTCCCTCACATGGATGCTTCCTCTTCCCTCTCAGCCTCTGTCAGCTCATGCTGGACCATCCCCTTCCATGAATGCCTTTCTTACCCTGCTCAGATTGGGCCACTTCCTTGTGTAATGCCCCTCACCTCTATAGCCTGATCCCCATGCTCAGGAGCTTCTGCCTGGTATGAACTGTCTGAGGTAGAGAAACCAGTGCAGGGTGTTGTCCCAGACAACGGAGACTGTGGAGGCCTAGATTCTTTCAGCAGCTGCAGTGCACCAAACCTGTGGTTGGTGACAGGGCAGACAGCCAGGCAGTCTGAGGCAGGGCATAGTCAATGCAAACCTGTGGCAAATGGAGGGAGACTTCAGAAGTCACCATGCCTCATTTTGGAATGAGGTAGAGAAAAATTTGAGGCCCTGAATATCTCTCATTGTTAATCTCTAGCTGATTCTACCTGGCATGGTTTGAGGGAAGTCGCCAACACTAAACATGCAAATTTGTCTAAAGCTGCAGAATGGCAAATTTTAGCAGAGAACACGCCAGTCTGTAGGGTGAACATAAAAGGGGGGCTTTAACGGTCTCTCAAAGGGGTTTATGCATATTGAGAATGAGGGATTCCACAATGCCATATTCCCACTTTTGGGGGAGCAGGATAAGGCAGGTAGCAGTGTGGTTTCTTCTGTAAATAAACCCTTGTTAGGAGAGAATGGTACTTTTCAGAAAAAGAACTCTCAGAATTTCAGAATGTGTAAACCACAGCTACTTTAAATAAAATAATGTGAGAAGTAACCCATTTTCTCGCTCTACACTGGGAATCTAAGTCTGTATTTAAAAAAAGCATTTGGGTTGTTTCTTTGACTTTGTTTTCTCTCGATCTTCTATTTATAGTGCAACTCCTTGAGCACTTTTCTGGCTTTGGTTGCCTGTGCTCAGTTCATTTTTGGTTTGCTATTTTTAACACGTTGTTGAAGTAGCTTTGGATCAGGATCATGTGTATTGGCAGCACAAGTCGTTCAGCTAACAGAGGCATAATAATCACTGAAGTGATGACCAAATCAGAATTATTTTAAGTGTTCAGTTTTTTGAAAGCATTTCTAAATGGATACGTGAATTCTTATGAGATTTGCTTCACAGAAAGAAACATTTATTTCCTAGTACTGATCTCATTTCTTTCTAAAGTGGTCTCATCAAATAATTGCTTACATTATTAGAAAAAATTCATAGACATAAGCTAAAGCTGAGGCCAAAAGTTCAACTTCATCTTCTACGAAGAAAGTAATGATGTCAAATTAGCAGATTTTTTTTTTTAATAATGGAAAATTACTACATGGCCAGGGGTTTAAGCTTCTTTCCATCTTAATAAATTCTATTCTTATTAAGTTCTGCTATTGTCATGCCATATTTTTAGATGAAATTAAGAAAGTGGGTCTTTAGGGAACAGTTCAAAATGCTTTGTAGATTAATCACCTGTTCTACAGCTCAACTTTCTGAATAAGAACTTTAGGAACATTTGTTAATTAATTAATTAGTTAATTAATTAATTAATTCATCCATCCATTCAATGGTTGCTGAAACAATCTTTTCTGACAACCGCTTGATTAAGCAGGAACAAATGTTATTTTTCCACATTGGGTCTCTCTTGTCTGGCTGTCCACCTCGGGCAACCTCAGGTTGTCTGTGGGTGTGGCCTCAGGACAGGTGCTAAGGTCGCCTGTAGATCTCTCTAGGTGTTCCCAACCTCTTGAGGTGGTGAGGGCCCTGACTATTGAGTCAGGCTTTTAAGTCCTGGCCTCTGAGTCTGGCTTCTGGTGCTCCCCATGGAGGGGCTGCATGTGGTCCCTGCCATGCTGGCAGATTCGTAGCTGACGAGTAACGGTGGTTGCCATTTCAAGTATCCTGATTTCAAATAGGCGTGAGGAAGACTGTGGTTTTCTGCTTATCCCCTAGTGTTGTGCTTCCTACACGTAATTGGAGACTTCCAGCAAAACATCTTTTATTTTCTTTATCTCTGTCATCACCATTCAAACAGTATCCATATCTTTTTAATCTGTTGCTAGATTACAACAGTTTCAGAACTAAAATTCTCCAAATCTGAAGCCACCATTAGATTGAGCTTCTTAAACATCCCTTTCATCATGTTACATTTTCTTGTTAGATATCAAATGAAGTTCAACTCCTTAACCTGGAGTTCTAGGCTCTCCACAATCTGGTTACAAACTACTAAAATTCCTATTTACCTCCTTTGTCTATGTAGGTGTGTACACTTAATGTTTCCAAAACATCCCATGGCAGAGACTATTTATTGTCCCCAAATTCATTATCTTCCTCCTTTTTAGTTACAGAACCCCACTTTTAAAATATCATCATACCTGGCTGAAATATCCTCCAGGTACTGTTGCAACCAGGTATAGCTATGGGACTAGGTTCTTGCCAAGTGTTGTGTGAGACTTCTGGGAAGCAGCTCTGAAAATATTTGTTGGTTTGGGGATGTGATGGCTGGAGCTCCAGTAGCCATCTTCGACCTTGAGGACAAGGATCACACTCTAGACAAGGCAGACCAGAGATCTAGAAGGAGTCTGGGTCCCAGTGACATTGTGGCTCTATCTTATCAGCTCTACCTTCAATGTTATTTGAGGGATCACTTGATTTTCTTATTATTTGAAACTGAAACTGATCCCAACTGATATGTATGCTTCATGGAGGAGGTAGCGTTGAGATGGGCCTTGACAGAAGAGTAGGATTTAGATGGGCAAAAAGAGTAAAGAAACATGACAAGTAAGGAGACAAAATAATAATAATTGCCCATTAAATTCACTTTGTACTTTATAGCTCATAGAGTACACTATTTCATTTTTCACTCATAACAACTGGTATGTTATATGTAAATATTATCACTGTAATATAGATAAGAACTATGGAGTCCATAGAAAAACAATGATTAGGTAAAAGGAACACTGGATTTGTAGTCAGAAAATCTGGGTTTGAGTTTCTCATTGTGATGGACAAACTTTAATATGGCCCCCCAATTCCTCTCCTGGAATTCATGTGATCTCTTCTTGAGTGTATGTGGACCTGTGATTTACTTCTAACCAGTGGGATATAGCAAAACTGATGAGATACCACTCCCAGGATTACATTCCATTGCATGCCACTCTGTCTGGCTAGCTCACTCCCTCTAGAATCTTTCTGTCTTTATTGCTGGCTTTGAGGAAGGAAACAGCTGCAAGGAATCAAATGTTGCCAAAACTCATGTGAGTGGGAAAGTGGGTTCTTCTCGAATCATGTCTCTAGTTGAACCTTCAGATGAAACTTCATCCCAGCTGACACTTAGACCATGGCCTTCTGAGACTCTGAAGCAGAGACCCTGAAGCAGAGACCAACTAACTCATACCCGGAGCCTTGACCCAGAGTAACTGTGAGACAATAAATGTGTGTTGTTTTAAGAGTTTGTGGTAGTGTATTATATAGAACTAGATAGCTAATACACTTATTTATTAGTTGCGTAGCCTGTCATGGCAGAGATGATTAACTGTTCACCGTAAAGTCATATGCCCTCCTCCACAGAATAACATTGTAACTGAGAAATGGCTGGCCAGCCAGGGTTGTATTTCCCAGTGCCCCCTTGCATCCAGGCGGAGCCATTAACTGGTTCTCACTAATGAGATGTGGACGGAAGTCGTTTGGGCCACTGCCAGGATGAGGTTGCTAAGAAGTAGTTGTGTTTTCTTCACTCTTTCTTTTTGTCTGTGTGCCAGCTAAAGGCAAAGGACTCTAAGGTCCTGGGACCTGGTGGAGCCACAAGCAGGAGCTTGGACTCTTTAATCATGTCATGCAGTAAAGCTTCTCAGTGATCAGGAAGTCCTGCATTATTATTGGGAATTATTATTGTGTTGAGCCGCTGACATTTGGGGGTTAATTTACTATATAGCACTACTTTCCCCCTAATATAATATCTATTTTCTTACCTATAAAATGGGATAAAGTTGTTGTGACTAAATGAAACAAACTGAAAACTTATTGAATTGTAAAGTGTTATCCTAACATGAAGTGTTAATAGTATCTTCATAAAGATGTAATATGTAAATAGGGAAATAATTATTTCTTAATTGTAGAGGAGATAAAACTAAATCGGAGTGGTGACAAGACTTGTTTGAGGTCACTCTGTAAATTAGTGACTGAGATAGGGCTCGACTTTTGACTTCCTGTCTAATACTCTTCCATAATATCATGTCATGCATTCACAGGAGTGGAAGGTGTGCAAAGCAAGGAGGGTGCAGGCAGATGTATTCCTTTAAACATGAGCAGATGAATGCAGTGATTTTAAGTTGTCCCTGTGGAGTTGATCCCAATGCATCTCTCTGCAGAGGCTGTATATTGGATTGTCACTACATTGAAAAGAAACATAGCTATACCTTTCATATGTTTTAGTTAAATTAAGAGACTATGTGTGTTTATTTTGAGGTGATTATCGAAATACCTTCCATGTGTGTAATGGAATTTTCTCCTTTTGGCAATGCTGAAGACAATTCATTTAGCTACATATGTTGTCAGTGAAATTTCCCACATGCTTACATGAAACATTTGTCTTCTCCAGATGGTTTATGTAAAGCCCAGTTGTCCTTCCAAATACCTTTATAGTTTATGACAAATGCGTTATCTCTCTAGAGTAGATGAGAGTTCTTTCTTAGAAGAGAAAATGATTTCCTACTATTTGAAGGAGGAAAGTGGGCATGAAACTGTTTTAAGTCTAAAATCTAGGATCTGAGTTTAAAAAAATCAGTAGGCTAGATACGTTACTTTTATTCCTCCCACTCATAAAATCTGTATAGCCTTGAGTTCCTTCCATAAAAGAACGCTAAACACAAAACGTTCCACTGAAGATAGTCTACATATCTCCAACCTCTTGCTTTACAGCTCCACCCCCCAGGAATGCCTTACTTTCTTTGTCAAAAAATGCAAACGCTTATCATTCAATATTTAACACACAAAAAAGAATAAATGAAGCACTCATGGGACCACTGATCTACTTAAGGCCAGAACATGACCAGTGCTATTGTATTCATCTGTGGTTTGTTCTCCTCCTCTCCTTATCCCACTGTGGATTTCTATTGTGCCTTACATTCTTAAATTTTCATAAACCAATGATAATTATTTATAAAAAGTTCAAAACCTTTATGGGAGAATATGCAATGTGACTCAGATGGATTTTTACAATAATTCTTGACCTTTTGCTGAAGGCTTTTATGTCTATGATCTTTGAAATTCACAGTAGTCCTGTGAGCTACCAGAATAGGCATTTTATACTTTTTTATATAGAGAACAGAGGCCACCCCAGGATTCTCATCTGATAAATAGATAGCAGAGTGAAGTTTGCCCTAAGCGACATTGCCTGTTAGTGAGTTGCTGCTATTGAGTAGATTTCAAAGGAGAAACCCTTGTTTCTAATCTGATAGAAATGTCACTGCAGGCTACAGCAACAGACTAACAGTAGCTTGTAGTGTTAGCGGACCCAGCAACTCAGTATTGTATCTTATTTTCCTTGTATTCTCAGCCCTCAGCAAGGTGTCTGACACACAGTAGGTCCAGGTTAGGAGCCTGGGCTCTGGCATTAAACATCGTGGAATTGAAAACCTGCCCTCTTTTAGTAGCTCTATGACATTGGGAAGTAAATTCACTTCTGTCATCCTTAGTTACTCTCTTGCAAATGAGCCTAAGCATATCTGTTCTCAGGGGTGCTGGAGGAGTAACTGAGACAATGACTATGAAGTGGCCATGGCATAGAGCAGGCACTGAATACATAGGAGCCAAGAGTAAAAAGAGAGAGTTGGTTTCCATGTCCTTGGGTGAGTCATTTAATTCCCCCATTTCTCCCATTCTGAAGCTTCACTGCCTCATCTTTGTAGTGAGGGAATTAGACAAAGATGAATTCTCCATGTCTTTCCAGCTCTGACCTTAAGTGATGTTAGATTTAGTTCCCTAGACTAGACATTTGGACCTTGTTTTCTAAACTAATTATTTGACAATAGAAACCAAGGTCCACATGTCTTCATTGTCCATTTCCGAGTCTTTATGTAACACAAGACTAGTGTGTCAAGATAAAGTTGCAAATGTTTTTTTTTTTCCCCTGCAATTTTCTTGTTGCCCTTGGCTTCTGCCTATAGCAGCATTCATTGCTTTGGCCCCGAAAAATGTAAAAGTTGAGAATGAGGAAGACCCAGGAGGACTTGCATGGGCATGGTGGCCAAAGGGAAGAGGGGAGGCACAAGACACTTCCACATGCTGTGGAAACCGAGTCTGACACGAAGAAGACAGGATTAATTGAGAAAGGAACAAAACCAGCATAAGAGGAGACAAAGTGAGAAGGGCTGGCAGACTGCATTCCTGCAGATGCTGGGACAATAGATGCTATGGCTTAGTCTGGGGGATGGATGTGATTGCTAGGGATGCCATGTGGTATGTGTTGTGCTAGATTATGTCCAAGGTGCTATGTGTGGGGAATATGACTGTTGACAGCTCCACAGAGAGGGAGATGTGAACTGGGTATGAAGAATGTGTAGGTACTCACGGTGTAGAAAAGAGGCTGGCAGCCATTCGGAGCAGAGGGAAAAAAATGTCCAGAATCCTAGAGAAGTAAAGAGCATGAAATGTATGAGATATAGTGAGAAGCCCCGATGTCCAGAAAGTTACGATGTGGGAGAAAGGCAGGACAAGATGCAGGACAAGATGCAGGGCAGGGTCACAAAAGCCAGTTTGTAAAGGACTTTGACACATTAATTTCCCCCAACCTTAGATCATTCTATAAAGGTTTCCCAAATTTTCCTTGTGAAAGAATAATCTGATCATGTTATTTGACTTAAAAACTTATACTGACTTCCCTTAAGAACAGGGACTCTTACCTTTTATTGAGCCATGTGTTAGTCTGGTAAAGCTCAGAAAAATATTTTTCAACACATTAAATAAAATAAATAAGATCATAAAGAAAACCAGTTATATCAAAATACAGTTATTAAAATTATTTAAATATTTATAATATACTTACATCTTCGGTAGGTCTAATAGCTACTGTAATTTGAAAGTAGTGATGAGTTCATATAATACTTCATGATATTTGCAACAACTGTAAAGTGTCATAAAAACACTTGTGATATTGATTAGCTGACTAAGTAAGATACATCTTATACTACATGATTTGTTGTTTATATTCTTAATTGAAGGAAGCACTAAATTTAGTTAATTGTTAGTGAAAATAAAGATGCCAAGTGTATGAGAGATGTGATTTTGGATTGGTGGGAACTAACCTACTAAAGTCCTGAAAATGGGGATTGGTGACTCTGCCCTTCCTTCCCTGGGCAGTGGCTTTAGTGCATGAGTTGGCCCACTGCACAGCTCAGCTTTCTCTCAGATGAGGTTCTGAGCTCAAAGACTTCAGGCACAGGAAGCCTTTTTGATTCTCACAATAGGCCTTGTCCTCTAAACCAGACTTTAGAACAAGGCTGGTATTTTGGTTGACTTATTTATCTTACTTCAGGCTTGGTTCAGAAGTCAGGGAGAGAACAGGGGTGCTATTTTTGGACCCTTTCAAAGATTCAACAATGGCAAGGAGACTTGTTAAAAGGATAGTCTCTGATGGCTGAGAAAAGTTTAATATATTAAATTATTTTTAGTCTGTAACTTCTTGGAATTTGGGGTTGGTTATCAGGTTCTTTGTTCCATCATCAAAACCCTCCCCACCCAAACCAGTAAGTCATAGGGCTCCTGGACTTGAGGTAGGGAGACTGGGGAGAGAAGAGCTCTCAAAGGGGTACCTGTTCACAAATAATACTTTATTACCAATAGACATGTTATCTTATTTTTCATGCACGTGGCAACTTACTAAACACCTTTACATTTATATCTATTGATCCATGTGAGTTAAGCTGTTACAGATAAAACAGAAGAGACTTAAATTTCTAGACTGAAGCTCTCTTACTAGTTTAAGCAGGAATAAACAGTGACTAGAGATGTGTGTGTGTGTGTGTGTGTGTGTGTGTGTGTGTGTGTGTATTGAAGTTGGGGCAGAAAGGGAAATAATTTTAGAAAGAAATAGCAATTACAAAGAGGAAAAAAAGCAGAGCATAGTCCCTTAGTAAAGACATGATGAATGAAGGAAGAGTGACTTGCTTCAGAGTTTGCCTGGAACTGGCTTTGGATTTGGATAATGGCCATTTTAATTCTCATTTTCCTTTATTTTCCTTCTGACATTCTTCTGACATCAAATATACATTTTGACCAATAATAAGTAGAACTTCCAAGCAGGGTTCAAGCCTATCACTGTGTCAACTCTTTTGGAAGAATATTCTATTAAACTTCTCTTTTCTAAAGGGTACATGGCACACTTTAGGACCCAATGGAATCTATACTTGGTTCTTAGAGGCTCTAAGAACATTTGGACATTGTCTATTTCCTTTCCTTTGAGTAACTGACGCATTCCCCCATGAATGGGTTCTCAGTGGGCCTGTCAACCAAGGTGCTCCATCACGGGGCCAGGGTTGGTCACATGATCCACTCTAGGCTGGTCAGATGCTCTTTCTGAAATTGAAATCTGGAGTGAAGTGTTCACAAGGACTGAACAGATTCACTTTGAGGCAATTTGAGGAGAATCTATTTATTTCTTGCTACCCGGATTCTCAAAGTTGTTCTGTCTTCTCCTTGAGGTCTGAGTCTACACTTTTTCTTTTGATTCTATGAGTTATCACGTCCTTCTAATACATTTATTTCCAGTTTAAGTTAACCAGAGTTAATTTTTGTTTCTTAAAGCTAAATACCTGTAACAGGTACAGTGGAAGTATAGGTCATTCAGTATTCCCTCTGTTGTGGGCAGTCTCCATATTCTATGGAAATCCTTCTGTACATATGCTAATTTGTGAAGAAAAAGCTCTTTTTAGTCAGGTGACAAGCTGTAGCCAGGTTAAACAGTTAATAAAAGTGTGGGAAACCTAATTGAGATCACCAGGAAACAGTGAATATAAGGTGAGAAAAGGCAGGAAAGAGAAGTTGACTGGGGAGAGGTTAAAAGTGTGATCCATCCATGGCCAAGAGAGTTTAGGGAGAACTCTTGTCGGGACAGGAATAGATCCAGAACTTCTTAGTCAACCTCTTCCTTGGAGAGTGGAGAATGTGTGCTGGAAGAGGGTTGGATACCAGGGACTGGTACAGATCCTAGGCTCTCTGACTAAGGCTTTTTTCCCAGCATAGACTGGACTGGACTTTGGAACTATTCAGTATACCTGCTATTGTTTATCAGGATGTGGGTCACATCCTGATAAACAATTGTACCTGTTTTATAGTAACTATATATTCAAGAAATTGACTTAGAATTGTGACACTCTCATTTATTTATTCCTTCCATACATATTTTTTTGAGTGTTAGTCATTCTTATAGGTGCTAAGTGCATAGTGGTAGAAAACAGATATGGTTCTTCCCTCATGGAGATAGTGACTGTAGATACAGGGAGAAGAATATTAAGCAAATAGTTAAATAAGAATGAATAAATACAAATTGTGCCAAGTGCAATAAAGGAAAATTACAAGCTGTGATCAGGATATAATACATGATGGTATTTTACTGTCGAGTTTTGGGGGGGGGGCAACAGAGAACTTTTCTCCTTAAAGGGGTTCACAAATTTTTATTCTGATGGTAGAAACCTTGTATTTTATCCAGAGGCTTTGTTCTTCCATTTTTAAAACTCACATTAAAACATAATTCAAAGATAGAATCTGTAAGATGTAGCATATTTTGTGTTGGCCTTATGTATAGTAGGTTGTAAGTAAAAACTGAAGGCAAGCTTCTTGGACCAGCTGGTAGACACTAAATCTGGTTTAAAGACAAGGCATAAACATGTGACTCTAAATTGTCAATGGGGAAAACAATTAAAAAATAATATAAAGTTGTGTTTGGCCATGAAAAAAAGAATAAATAATCAGGCTAATTTCATGAGTGCATAATTTGGGTTTGATGATCTCAGCCGTCATACAGCTTGTTGATATGACTAAATTTTTGAACACATTGCAAGTAGATCTGTTATTCCAAAAGAAATGACCTAACCTCACCTTTTTACATTTGTCTCACATTTTGGTGATTTGATTACCTGCTGAAGACCATTAAGTGCAAGATGTTCTGTGAGGCACACTGTAACTATCAGAATGCATACAGAATCATCTAAAAGGGAACGATTTTGCAGCCTAATAGGATCTAAGTGGGGCCTAAATAATATGCTAGAATTTGGCAATCATCCTGAGTGCTGGGTTGAGGCACTTTGAAAGAATGCTTTAGGTGCCATCTTGTGGTCAGCATCATGAATGTTTTTAATTTAACTCATCCTTGACTTGCCAGAAAATCATGTTTAAAAACTTTACGAGGGCTTTTGGGCTATTCAGACTTGAAAACGTTTCACCACAGAAACAATGTCATAAAGATCATATGGCAAAGCCCTGGCATGTTCATCAGGTCTCTTTCATTTCCAACTAGCTTAAGTGAGACAAGGGGTTATCTCACAGAACTGAAGGAGTTGAAGTAGGAGCAAAGGTCTTGGTGGCTAGATCCAGGCATGCAGTGTCACCAGGACCTACCCCATTTCTTTCTTATTTCTTTTTGGTTTTATTCTCTCTTGTTTCAAGAAAAATTGTTACCGAAGTCTAGATTTCAAATCGTTTCTACTTTATGACTCAGGTATAAATAGAGAGATCTCAAGAAAGGACTGGCCTGATTTGGGTTACGTGATGAGCTTTATAACAATCATGTGATAAGGAGAACGAGGCACCATGAACAGCCAGCTTGAATTTGGTGATCATTCCCTGTGGTTCCGGGGCAGAGAAAGGACCTGAGTGACATGAATGTGGTACCTTAGTGACAGGATATGTAGGAATGCTAGCTGGGCAAATGAGCAAACTAGAAGAGCAGCTACAACCCACTGTATTCCACTGTTCTTGGACACCAGCACACATCCATACATACCTTTCCCCATGTATGCAATTCTGAAAGTGCTAAAATACTTTGCTTCCTGAATATTTGCATTCTTTTATTCAAATAAACATTTATTTGAGCCCCTAATATTTTTCAGGTATCATTTTAGGTGCTAGGAACATGTCACCGACTCCTCTGAACTTAAAGACCTGAAAAATAATTACAATATTAAGTGCTAAGGGGCTGCAATTGTAGTACAAATAGTGTTCTATTTGTAGCATTTCCTAGAATTGTATTTATTTCACAAGTGGTGTTTATTTATAGATAACCAAAACTGCTGAAACAAGAGAATCTTATTGATATAGAGAATAGAGATATATAGAACCCCAAAGATTTAGAGATATTACTGAGCTTAATTTCAGATTGAAAGATATTTGGCAATGGTTTGCCCAAAAAGATGGAAGCAGAATCAATTTATATTATTCACTAATTAGTTTCAGAGCTCATTATCTTGTTGGCATTTCTAATTCAAGTAAATTGAATGAATTATTTTTCTTTTGTTTTTTTTTATTTTATTAAATTTATTTGGGTGTCTTTGGTTGATAAGATTGTATAAGTTTAAAGTGTGCAATTCTATAATACATTATCTGCATATTGCATTGTGTGCTCACCACCCAAAGTCAATCTCCTTCCTTCATAATATATTTGACCCCCCTTTCCCCTCTTCAACTCTCCCCATCACTCCCCCTCCCATATTCATACCGTTGTCTGTATATGTGAATTTTAGTCTGTTTTGTTTGTTCATTTGTTGCTTTCTGTTTTTATCCCACATACGAGTGAAATGTAGTTCTTGTTCTTTTCTATGAATGACTTGTTTTAAACACATAGCTTAATGATCACCAGGGAAGGATAGGGTAATCCTTAAGACATGGGTTTTGGCCTAAGATTGACCAAGGTTCGAATCTTGGCTCCACTTTTATGAGTTGACCTTCAGTAAGTTTTCTAACCTAAGTCTCAGTTTCCTGATCTGAGTAGTGGGGGTAATAACAGTCAAAAGGTTATTATGAACATTAAAGAAATATGTAATTGTATTAGCACCTAGTAAGAGTGCAAAGATTGTTAAAAGAACATCTGCAAAAAGCAAAGCTTTTAAGTGCCTCTTATAAGCAGACACACTAAATAGCTAAAATCCATTTATTAATGTCTTAGAGACCTTTAATTTAATAATTATTGTCTGTTCATATAATTGATCACTGTGGTCTTAATTGGGGGTCAATAGCACTCAGAAAGAGCGCTGAAAGTGTGGAAATTAAAAGATTTTGTTTTCATTTATTATATTGAGTGGTGTTGTAGGAATCACTGAACTAGTAAGTTATATTTATCAAATTATAAGAGTTACTTTGTGAGTTACTTTTGATACACTTTTTTTTTTTTTTTAACACCTAAGCACCTGGTATTCCAAGGTGGATTGCCATCAAATACTAACCAGGCCTGGCCCTGCTCAGCTTCCAAGATCAGATGAGATTGGGCACGTTCAGTGGCATGGCCATAGACTGTGATTTATTTTTAAATGTGTAATTTGCAAACCTAATTGTATTTTGTATGTGGTAATTCAGAAAGCTGATCACTGACTGTATGGCTCAGTCTCTTCCCTTTTTTTCTTGAAAATGAGGCTATCTGCAGGAATCTTGTATTCTACTCTGCTCCTCCTTACCATAAATATACCAGGGACAGGTCCTGTCTCTCAGAGGCTTGTCCCATTCCAGTGGTCCTTGTTTGTTTATGAAATTTTCCATTTAACATTTTCAGACCGAAGTTGACCCTGGGTAACTGAAACTACAGAAGTCACAACTGTGGAGGCTGGGGTGAAGTGGGAGGGGCATGTGACTGTAGTTTAATTCTTAGATTGAGTATAATGGAATCCACCTGTCTAAAGATATGAGCAACATTCTCCAGTGTTAGCAACGTGATATCCAGTCTTATTCTTTGGTCTTATTTCTTAATCACTTCACAATTGTGGGAAAGATGGATTTATTTATCAAGCCTATTGAAATCCCAACAGTGCTATTAACATAATAATTACATATGTTCTGTTGGGAACCTCTCAATAGCCTAAGTGGAATACACTTCAGAGTTATCTATTGCAGGGCACAGAAGCTTGGGTATTTAAACACCAACTCCCACACCTCACTGGTTGAAGGTTGCTTTGGGGTTGCTAATTCCTGACACTTTTAGCTGGCCCGTTTTGTGGAGATGCAGGTATTTGATATATAAACCAACAGCATGACTAGAACTAAGTTCTACTGAAGCTGCAAGTGACTTCAAGTGTGAGTTGAAGGGCTATGGGTGGGGCACCAACAGTACCACCTGTGAGGCTGTCCGTGAATCTCCCTTGACTGCATTAGGTGCCTTGCGCTGAGGTCCCACAACCCCCGGGTTTCTCCGTTATAAAACTTATGGCATTATACGGGTTGTCTGCTCTTTCTCCTAGGCTGTAATCTTTCTGTGGGCAGGGACAAGGTGCGTATTGTTCACTGTGATATTCCCGAGCCGAGGTGATTAGTTAATCTTTATTAAATAAATGTTCTGATCACAAATAAATAAATGTTCACAGCGAAAAAACCAACTATACAATTTTAAAAGCTAATTTTGGTGTTTTGTAAAAAATATTTACTACATGTAGACTAGTACTGCTGAACTTATTTAACACCAAGATGTAAAATGATTGGTTTGAATCTGATACCGATGAAGGACTTGAAGGAAACTTCTTTCTTTTACAATTTTATGGTTCAAAAAAAATTGAAGAGGTAAGATATTTTCCTTTTTTAAAAAACAAACATTGTGAGGAGGGAGTAGTTTCCATGAAGATAGGGTAGAGCAAGAATTTTTTGGAGTTTTTCTCATCGGTTCTGTTATGAGGTAAATTGTTAAAATTTCCCACGGGGAGTTCAGCAATTTTAAAAGGTTTCAGGCGTGAGAATGTAAGGGTGTAATGTGAGAATAATGCCAGTAGGTGGTGCTGTTTCATGTAGCAATTGAGGTTTTCTGGCTTTGGACTATAAATGGAGTTCACAACATTAATCTCAAAATGAATTAGATTAGTTTCTGAATGATTAATAAGATTTCTTTTAGCATCAGACAAGCAATATGGAAAACAAATAAGTCACCCCCGCTTCCAGAAGCAAAAAAGTCAGAAGGAGATACAGTCTTTGTAATTAATGAAACTGCAGCCAATAGTATGGAGAAGAAATACACAAAAATTATAGCTCATTCCAAGTTGATTATATGCCCTGGTGTGACCTGGATAATTCCAGTTTTGAAAGACTATTCTGGGTGGGCACATATGCTAGGAAACAATTGGATATAATAAATAGTTTCTGCTACAGGATCAAGAGTTGCTTGAACATACAGTTTCAAGATGAACTATGAAGTGCGGGACTTAGCTTTGTGAATTACCACATATGAAATGCAATTATGCTTGCAAATTACTACATTTAAAAACGACTCACAAAGTATCTCTTAATAATCTGTTACATGGAACTTGACAAACTGCTGAGCTGTCCTAATATTTCATTTGAATTTAATAAACACTAATTGAGGGGCTACTATGTACCAGGCAGCCTGCCAAGAACTGAGAATCCACAAATGAATAAAACAGAGCCTTTCCTTCTAGGCCCAGTTATTTTCAGGCCTAATGAAGACTCTGCTACTTCTCCATTACAGCCAAGGGTCTTGGTCCAAAGGCCACATTTGGTGCAAGGAGAGGAGTAGATACTCCCTAATTTGTGGTTCTCTTTGTAGTAAAGTCCCTGCTTTCCTAACGTGAACGTTGTCTAGTCTGGAGGCCACAGAGGAGTAAGATTCACGATGGTGAAAGTTTTCCCATGCAGCATCAGAAAGAAGACCAATTACCTTCTGCAAGAGTCAAGACTTTTAGAAGAAATAAACAGCAAATATTTTGAAGTGGGGTTATAGAACAAAGGCATCTTTGGAAACGCATGGTCCTGGTTTGGGCCCTAACTGAACTACATATCAGTTCTGGGATTTGGGGCAAGCCTTGCTTTTCTCACTTAAAAACAAGACTTACAATTCCTAGCTCTTATGGTTGTTGTAATTCTTAAATAGGCTAACATATGGGAAAGAACCTACAATAATTCCTGACATATTAGGCATCCTAGAAGATGAAATGATCACTCCTTCCTTCTTTGGAGGGGGTTTCAATTGTCAGTTGCATGGTCACTAGACCACATATAAGGATGTTTAGTTTCAAAATTATGTCATTGACATCGACCCATCATGCTCCTCATTCTGATAGCAATGTCTAGGCAATTTCATGGTAAAGTCAGTGTGCAGATGATCTCAAAGGCTAATTTCTGAAGCATTCACAGGCAGATTCAGAGTAGAAAGATCATTTATATTTCTCACATGTTTCCTTATAACTGGTGCACAGAGAAAGCTGGCATTCTAAAAGAAACTGAAATGATGGATTATGTTGGCACATCCCAGAGTTTTCTTCTCTTTTGCTATATGAGTCGCAGCCTGCTAGCTTAAGTGAAGTGAGGAACAGTTTCTTTTCACATGCCATGGGCAATATGGGAGCATGACTGCTTTTGTTGCTGATGAAAATATTATGGCCTTGGTTCCCTGTAATCAATTTACTGCTTTATGGACCCAAAGTCCTCCAGAGAATTTAATAAATTCACATAATGTTTCTAAGTGCTGGATTGTGCATTTGGAGCACTGATTTAGCTGACAAATGTGAAAAATTCGTGTAGCTAGACAACTCCCTAGTGATTAGACATGTGTAGAAGCTAAAGAGAGCACGTTGTTCCAAGAAGGTCAGCATTAACATACAGCAGAGATCCTTCTCTCCTGATTGGCTTCATGTCCCTCTGGCGCTGATAGCTACTGCCATCGGCCCAGACATTTGGGAGGGGTTTACCCATTTCCAATTGGGCTTCTCTAACAACTTGCAGTTTCTAATCTGGGCCGAGTGAGGAACAACAAAAATGAAGGTGATAGTGGAGTGTGAGACTAGGATGGCACCTGCTGGATTTAGATAATGAAAGGACCACTGAATTCTGAACATTTAACCTTGAGGATGTCAGAGGTTTCTCAGGGAGATTTTATGGGCTGACATCCCAGGTTACTTGTTTAAAAATGGTTTCATTTAAGTTCTATTGAATCTATTTGCACATCTCTCTTTTCTATTCTAATTTCTTTCTAAAGTTAAGCAACTTTCCCCAAAATAATAACTATTAAACCATTTTTATTATTAAAAATAATCTATTTTACTAATGTACATATAAGCATTCTACATAATTATAATCAATCGCCTTGTTTTAAAATATTTTATATTCCAGTTCTCCTCTTTAGTATTATTTCATACAAACAATTATATTAGTTTATATTTATCAAGATGGGTCAAAGAGTTGCGGTTTCAAATAGGTTTTGAGTATTGAATTTCTGAAGCTTATCTTTAAGTGAAAGTGAACAGGTGCTATGTTGTTTCAAAGACCACTACTGTTAGCAGTACTGCAGGTTTTACTGTTGACTTTAGCTTACATTTTGATTATCAGCTCAAGCTAAGATTTAGGATTTAGCCTGAGTTCTGAGTTAGAGAACCACAGTGTGGCCAAGTATTGACAACCAGAGATGGGATTGAAATAAATAACCCTAATCAGTGAATCTGGGGTTCATAATTATGGCTCCAAGTGGAACTGGTATTCATTCGAGAAATAAATATTGCTAATTTGATATCTAGGGTCATGGTTATTAGCAATGGGACAAGAAGCTGGTTAAGTCATAATTATTTTTTTTTTGAGGGTGTTTTTACACTTCTCAATGAGAAGTCCTTATTTATCCAATGAGAAGTTCATCTGTCCTTATTTATCCAATGAGAAGTTCATCTGTCCTTATTTATCCAATGTAGAGACTGAGGCATAGAGAAAAATTCACTTAAGTTCCAAAAACTAGTTAGTGTTTGAGATAGATATTTCCCACCCATATTTTAACCACTAGACTGGTGGTTTCCAACCTTTCTAGTATGAGGACCTCGTTTTTGTGTTAAAAGATTGAAGAAGCCTTATATGATAGTAGCTATATGTAATTTTAAAAAGTTTTTAAATACATAAATAAATAAATGTAACTATCCATTTTTAAGTGTACAGTTCAGTGGTAGTAAATATATTCAGAATGTTGTGCAACCATCACCACCATCCATCTCCACAACTCTTCATCTTGTAAAACTGAAACTAACTCATTAAACAATAACACCTTATTTCTCCTCCCTTTAGCCTCTGGCAACCACCACTCTACTTTTTGTCTTTACGAATCTGACTGCTCTAAGTATCTCATATAAGTGGAATCATAGAGTATTTATATTTTGGTTTAATTCACTTAGTATAATGTCTTCATGGTTCATCCATGTTGTACCATGTGTCAGAATTTCCTTCCTTTTAAGAATAATATTCCATAGTGTGTATATTCCACATTTTGCCTATCCATTCATGTTGATAGACACTTGGGTTGCTTTCGGTAACTTAATTTTTGTATCTATTAATTAGGAAAATCCAAAATAGAGTGAGTCATAGATCCTTTGTAGTGACTCTGTAGCCCCTTGCGGTGTACAGGTTAGAAAATCATTGCCTAAGAGATTTTAGTTTTTAAAGACTTTTTAATGAACTCTGACCTGGATGGCAGCACAATAGGATAATAGCATAAACAAGATGTTTAATTGTGAAGCTTCCTACTCCTAGACCTTAACAATGAATGACAAGAAATGGAAAGGTTGGATGTTTAGTGAAGGACCCTTTCAAGAGAGGAGATTCAATTTTCCACAGGGGAAATGGTACAACATGTCAAATCTAACTGTATTATAGTCCCACCACCCATCCTGGAATGGTAGAACTGAAATGCTTGTACCAGGCAGACAAATTTCATATTATCATTCAAATGATAAACCAATGAGACCAACCTAAAGTGAGGTTGTGATTTTACTTTTGCCACTATTTTATTGCTGTCATTCCTGGTAGGTCAGTCTCCATACTTGTCAGGTCAAATTTGCTGTCATTTGGAATACATAAAAGGCATATTTCTATATGTATACATTTTTTTTTATTTTCTAAAATGAATATCATAAAAAAGACAGAAACGTGACCTCAAAAGGCAGGATACAGACTCAAAATATTGTACAGCAGCTTCATCTTTTTATTAGATTTTCCGTGTTTTCTTCCCCCCTGTAGTTGCTGGATAAAATCCATACAAATGAAATACTGGCTCACTCAGTAAATAATAATGAAAAGGTAAATTCATTTTACAAAGAAGGCAGTACATGTAAGACATCATCTTGAATGACTGTGATTTTCTTGAACTGATCACCAGGCTATTATAGTCTCTCAAAAATAATATCTGGCTTTTAGGCTCTTCAATTGTGCCCGCGACCTCTCTTTAACCCTTTGGCTCTTAAGAAAAATTGATTTTTTTAAAACATGTGCACACTATGCTGGTAAAATTACACAGGCGCAGTTTAGTTCACATTACAGTTGTGTTCTAAGGGATGACAGTACATGGGTCTGGCTTCTTTCCGCCATCATTTCACCCCTTCCATTATATCTTTCAATAGGGCTAAAATGTTGTTTTCTTTTAAAGTTTATCTTGTAGCTAATTATGTTTCTACACCTGTCATGTTAGATTCCATTTTATATTTTTTGGAAAAGTTCAAGTGTATGTGTATTATAACTTTGCTTTTTCATTGAAATAGTTGCTCAGGCTGTTGGGGAGACTGACCTTTAAATATGTGTACATATGCCAGAGAGGACCTTAGGGTGATCAACTGTCCAGATTTACCCCAAACCGAGGGAGTTCCTAGGACAGGAGACTTTTAGTGTCTGAACCAGGACAGTTTCTGACAAACCAGGATGGCTTGGTTACTTTAGAGGATGGATTTTCTCTGGACTTTGTTTCTGTACGAGAGAAAGGTAAAATTCAACTCAACAATTGTTTTTTGACCACTTCCTAAGTAAAAATGGCCTTCGGGGAGATTAGCAAAACAAATCTGCTGTCAGTGAGAAGCTGATGAGTCAAGTCTCCAGGTAGCTTCAAACTGCATGCCAAAGGAGTACTTACACAGGCCACGAGATACCAGGAAGGAATAGCCATTTCTGAGTGAAGGTGATCTGCGCTCAGTCATCCTTTTTCTAATTAAAAGCAAATACCTGTAGTTGTTCAGAAATGCCATCCAAATACCCCAGTGTTTAATGTATATCTAAGAAGATAAAAACATGCATATAAGCCTTTGAGTTAGTTTGTCCTCAATTTAAAATGAGTCTTGGCTTTCTAGAAACTTTATTGAGCTTTATTGAAAACTATTGTTATGTTGCAGTAACTGAGAAGTGTGTCCAACACAGCTGATGAAGTGCAAGGAAAGGGAACTGTGAGCTTGGCCAGATAGGGATCCTTCTTCGAGAAGCCAGGCAGGTAAGGGTGAGGATCTTCAGACGGGAGACCTTGGGAATTGAACCCCGTGCTAGTGGAGTCTCAGAACAGGCAGGCGCTGACACAGATTGTTGCTACCAACAGGAAGAGAAAGCGTGGCGAGTGCAGGATGTCTATTCTGGTTTTTGTCAAGAAGGTACGAAAAGCTACTAAAGGCCAATGGCAGGTTAAGGGCAGACTCAGACAGTCCTTTCTGGAATCCGTTTCCTCACTACTTTCTGGCTGTGTAACCTGAGACAATTGACTTAATCCCCGCAATCTTCATTTTCTTACTTGTAAACTGAGGCATAACTCCTTCACTATAGTTTAGACATTAGGATTAAGTGAGATAATGTAAACAATTTTGCACAATTCCTGGGACATAGTGCTCAATGAATAGTAGCTATGACTGTCATCATTATTCATACTAAGATAGCCATTTCACTTATTTGTTACAAAAAATTAACACATGATAGTTCTTCCTCTTGTCAGTTTTTTCTTCCTGACTAAACCGATCCTTTTATTGTATATGTACTATAATTATGAGAACCATTTTCTAGCTGATACATGTATTTAAAGCATTAAGTATCTAAAATTTCTTAGGATTAAAATATGACCAATATGAAAAAAAAAAAAGCTGATGGAAGATTTCTTCAGAGGTAATGTTTCTTCCTGGGAGAGAGCCTGGTGTTCCCAGGCATTTAGTTTATCCTCTCCTCCACGTGCTGCCTGTTCTCCTCGGCTGAGGTCCAGGATAGAAAGTAGAAGGGCCTGCTCACTCTAGTGGGGGCATCATGGATAGCTGTCAGCACAGCATGAAAGTGATTGACAATGATAACAGCCCAAATGTAAACCAACTTGTCCACAAAAACCCACACCACCCGATTTGTTTGGCTTTTCTTCTCTCTCTGTGGCAGTTCCACTGACTTTCTGTGCAAGGGAAATTCATCCTGGTGTCGAGGATTAATCCTCCTCAAGTGCCCTGGCAGAGATGAGAACAGGAAGCAGACACAACTAAGGACGGGTTTGTGCTCAAGGAGGAGAGAGACGTGTTTGAAATACCTGCCCTGGCCTGCGAAGCAAATTTATGTCATGCCCTCCTTATTGGGAAGCTGGGAATTGTACACAGGCCAGAAAGTAAATGGGCTGAATTCATTCTCACAGGGGTGAATTTTACTGCTAAGATGATTCTTTTGGTTTCAAAGGGAACAAGAATCGTTCAGTCTTTTAAAAAATTACAGCTATAAACTGGGCTGAATTTGATACTTTCTGCTTAGAAGGCAAATATTTATTTATGCTCACTTCCTACCAGAAAACATTAAGCAGTTAATGGTAAATCCCGTGGACAGGGAAAACCATGTGAGCATCAGCTGTGTTGGTAGCCAGGGTTCAGCCCGTCTGACAGAAGTCTATCTGCACAAAGCACTGAGGAGCCTTACGGGGAGGACTCACCCTAAGTGAGGTAGAATCCAGGCTTCATGAGCCCAATCCCTAAATGAGCCCAGAGGAAGGTTTTGGAAGGAACTTTATTTGAACATGTTCTATCTCAGAAACATGGATAAATAATGGGAAAGACAGAAGTGATAAAGAAGAAGCCAACAAGGTCATGGTACTGAAATTATTACATCAGTTTTGTAAACAGACTGCTTTGAAAATCTTTCAATGATAGAGCCTACATAAAAGGGATACAGTGCCAGGCATAGGGCCCAATAAGACCACACTGCTGATGGGGAAGCAGAGCTGGGGAGGTGCCTGCTGTGTCGAACAGAAGTTGGTATCTGTGAAGAGAGTTGTTTTAACATGTAGCAAGCTTGGAGTTTAAATCTACAGATTGAATGTTGCAGGCGAGGTTCCTGGGAAGGGGCCTCTAAATCAGAGATGAGCATCCAGGGTGTTTATTAGGGCATGCTCTTGGGTTTACCAGCTGCTGGGCAGGGGCGGGGCAGAAGGAGAAGCTGGGCTGTGAAGTGGATGACCCCACGGGGAGTTCTGCAGCAGGAATACACCTTTGGGACTTTCCCCAGTCAGGCCTTGGAGGCTGGATTCATGTCCCTGAATCAACATGCCATTGAAAGGATTTTGACCTGGGAAGAAGGTAACTCTTTGGTTGAGGTGGTTGTCTTTAGCCAGCTGAGTGCAATTCTCAGGGGCTGAGAGCTGAGGGATGTTGGAGGGTGACATGCCTAGCAGTTGGGGAACTAAATCCTTTAGTCCTGAAATTGGGGTTTGCATGGCATAGTACAGTCTATTACAAAAAAAAATTTTTTTTGAAAGACCAATGGAATGTACCAAAGTACTTCTGATTTGGGGAGACAGAAATCAGTGTGTACTATCAAAGCAAACCATAGTAGCCCTTGGATTTGAGAATCAGGAACTGACTCTTGTCTTTAAGCTTTGAACCAAGTCAGTTTAAAATGAATGAGCTCCAATCTGTTTCTGTGGCCTTCCCTTTCTGAGAAAAGCATACCCTGAGATGTTCTCATACTCCACTAAATAGTAAATACTCAGTGTAGTTCTCATGTGTGATGCTATAGTAATAATAGCAGTAATGATATAACAACTGTAACTAACACATATTGACTGTTATGTACCAACACTTTTTGTTTGTTTGTTTGTTTTTTTTTTGGTGATGAAGTGGAGGGAGAGGAAACAAACTACAGAAAATGTTAACGTGCAGAAGAGCACAGAGTAGAACGCGACACAGAAAGGCACCTTCTAGTGAGGAAGCTCTCTACCCCTGGACCCTTCCCCGCTTAGGGGCCTCCAGTCTGACAGCCCACTGGTCACGAGCTTCCTTTGGGAAACAGAGCCACTGTCCTCTGCCCTTGCTTCTGGCTGCCTCGCTCCCCGTCTCAAAGTCTGATTTTGAATTCTGTGGGCTGTGCCATCACAGAGGTCCCTGAGCGCTTGAAGAGTGCCTTCAGGATGGTGTCAGGGTCCACTTCCACAGGAGGGTCGGACGAGATGGCAGAATCCACCTTGCACTTTCCCTTCGATCTGGAACCAGGCATCTTTCTGCACAAGCGTTTCCCGGGCATCCCGGACTTCCAGCTGGAGCCGCGCACGGAGAGGCCAATGTTCTGCGAAGCACCAGACCTCTGTGGGAAGGTACCGCTACCTGCTGGCGGGACGAGAAAGCTCTGCGGGATCCCAACATGAGATCGCATACCCACAACTCGACAACTCGGGGTGTGCCTTGTGACGCCCTTCGCTGCAGCTCCCGCTTCTGCTTCTGCTTTCGCTTCGGGGTGAGCTCTCTAGAGAGCTACCTGCCCAGCAAGTGGGAGCAAAGCGGGGTGCTGCTGACTCCCCCGCTCTCGATCCTGCCCTTTTGGCCCCTACGGAGCGTATAGCTGCTTCTGCTGTTTGCCAGCACCCTTCTAAGTGCTCTGTTTACAATTAATCCTTATAATATCCCCCATGAGGTAGGTAATTTTATTATGTTCACTTTAAGGTTAAGGAAACTAAGGCTCAGGGATTTCAAATAACTTGCCCAGGGTTACATAGCTCATAAGAGGCAGTGCTGGGTTGCAAACTCAGGCATGAAAAACGAAAATGAAAAGGCCGGAACCAAAACAAGGTGTTCTTCCAAAGAGGTGGTTCCTGATGCCTTGAGAGCTGGTCGTGTCAGGTTTCCCGAGCAATGGCAGTGAGCATGACTGGCCGTCTTCTAAGAAGTAAGTGAGCTTTAGCACTGTGTCCGACCTATTCACTGTTAAATCTTTTGTGTTACCCCATAAAGGGTGTGGTCCCCTGGGAAGCATGGTCCCTTCAAGGTGCTCAAAAAGATTTACTAAATGATGGTTTGAATGAATGTACTGCAAAGATAATTGTACTTGGAGTTAAACAGAGTTAAAACTCTGGGCAATTTACTTTGTGCCTCAGTTTTTTCATCTATAGAAAGGCAATGATGTCTCAGGGGTGATGCGAGTTTTGGAAATAATCATTAATCTAGCATGTAGTCTTCCACAGCATATCAAATTAGGAGCTATTTATTCTTATCATCATTGTTATTACCATTATTATGATTTTACTCCACATGCTGAAAGGTGGTGGTTAATTTAAAAACTGCAAAGAACTAAATTCCTCATTCTCAGTCAGTTTTGGAAGGCTTGACTATGTTATCTTTAGTGCTCTGTCTTAAACCTAACTTTGGAATCCTAGATTTTTATGTTTTTCAGGTGCAAAGTTCTAACAAAATTATTTTCAATAAAGCAAAAATGGAATTTCTTGACTCAACCTACCCCACCCAGTCCACTTACAATATTTTCAAGGCACGTCTTGTTTTTATGACCCATGCATTAACAAATCTACTTCAAGGAGCTTACCATGACCCAGGAAATGGAGGCTGACTATGGAGGATGAGAGAGGATAAGGAAACATAAAAGGAATTTTATGTTCTTTTTAAAGAGTCATTAAAGTAGTAAAAAAAAAAAAACTTAAAATACCACACAAAGTAGTGTTTAGATAAGACTCAGAGGATATTTTCTGTCTACTGATGGAAAAAGCAGAATCTGATGAGTTACCTCCTGGGTAGAATTATGGTTTGGGCCCTATCAGTTAGGGTTTGATTGGATTTAAGAAACCACTTCAGCTATTTTAAGCAGAGGAGATTTAACACAGGCATGCTTATAAAATTGTTGGAAGGATTGGAAGGAAGAGCAAGCCCTGTCTGGCCCTCCAGGGATTGCTACCAAAAGGAAAAACCAAACTGGCTTGGCAAAGGAACTGTGACTTCAGCACAATCAGGAAGTTGGGAATCAGGAGGCCACTGGGCCTGCTGTTGGTTCACACTCCTTTAATTGTAAATCTGGGATCAGCAAGCCACTGCCTCCACTGTTGGTTCAGAAACATACCACCTGGGCAAAATTTACAGATCAAGAAGCTGGCTCCAACATAGGCTCTGGAGCTGTGATCTCTCTGCTATATCTACACCAGCAAAATGAGTATCTTTTCCCCCATTTAATTCAGGTTTGAATTTGGGTCTTGTCCAAGCGCATCTTCAAAGGAGTCAGGGGAATGTTTTTTATCTTCTCAGCTTCTGCAGTGTGGGGAGGCATGGTAGACAGAGGTTGGTTTGAATGTTGAACAAACCCATCCATTTCCACTGCAGCGGTTAATACAGTGGAAAATTGGGAAGGCTTGTTTTCTCTCTCTTCTCTTCTCTCTCTTCTCTTCTCTTCTCTTCTCTTCTCTTCTCTTCTCTTCTCTTCTCTGTTAAGCTTGTTTTTGTATGTTTATGGAAAGAATGGCATGTGAGTGTTTGTAAGCATAACCACACATTCAACTTATCTTGATCCTCTGACCAATTTCAGTGAACTCTAATACAGAACCTGAATTATTTGGAGTTCAGCGCTTTGCTAACACCAGAGAAAAGGCAGTTGAACTTAAATATTGAGATGTCATCAGGAAATGCAGTCACTGTCCTTTAGAGCTATTTGAAAAACCTACAGCCATTAAAATCTCATTAAGAAATAAATAACAACTCAAATTCTCACACAGAAGCATATTTAGTAATGATGAATTTAATTTAAATGGAGCTGTTTATTTTGTAATAGACTTGGAAAATCATTACTTCTCCAGCAGCCATGGTCAAATAAGTGTCCAAGGTGTTTCTCTTGAAATTCTTTGGCTGCTTCTGGATGCTTGGGTCATAATCACCAATCTTTTTAAAAGAGCACCAGAGAGCAGTAGTGTTTGACGCTTAAATGACTAATACGATGGCCTGTAATCTGTATGAGGTTAGGGAACCACATCTTTTCAACCCTCTTGCCATCCCTCCACCCTGCCATGAGTGCTATTTCTCCAGAACCATGGACATAGTAAACATGCAACAAATATTTGTTGGACCATTTATTTAAAAAATTTTTTATTAAAATTATTGGGTTGACATTGGCTAATAAAATCATGTACGTTTCAATTCAATAATATGTCATACAAATATTGCATTGTGTTCATCACCTAAACTTAATAAAAAATTCAAAAAAATTTTTTTAGATACAGTTGATATTCAATAGTATATTTGTTTCAGGTATTGACTCTCTTAACGGAAAAATGGAATGCATGAATGAGCAATTGCTAAATAGATTACATGATTTTTAATGGTGATGAAGCACTTGGAAAGAAGTATTTTTGACTTAATGGTTGAGCTTTTATTTTAAACAAGAAAGTTTATGAAAACGGTCTATTGCTATCATAGACAATTTTTTCTCCTCAGGCTTTTATTCCGGACCAGACCCAATCTCAAATGAGATTCACACTGTGATTCTAATTGGGGCTTTTCATTGGAAGAGGTGCGTGGACACAGTAAAGGACACATTCTCCCAGTAGCATCCTTACTCTAGCCTTTTTTTTTTCAGTACTTAGCATGCTCTCATGCTTGCTTTCCTAGATTTCATAATTCTACTCAGAATGACTATTTCTTCTGCATTTCTTACCCCTCCTGAACCTTGATCAATGCTGTCCTTTTTGACCTTTGCAAAGAGCAGTGGGCAAAGCAAAATTTTCCTTTATAGATTATCTGGAGATTATTTTCCCCGGTGAGTTTGTAATGAATGACTCAGAATACTGTTTCCAACAGACATTCCCAAATTGCATTATCATTATAAAGTCAAGTACTTTTGTGTGGGACTTCTGATAGGAGCAAAGACATGAGTTCCAAGCAATCTGTTCTCATCATGATGTTTAATTTGTGTCGCCTGAAGGAATGTGATAAATTACTAGGTAAGAAGATCAGGGATTATTTCATCACTTAACCATTCCAAAATTATTTTTGAGTATTTGCTGTATGCCAGGCAATATTTCAGTTGCTGAAAATACAGTAGAGAATAAAACAGACAAAATCCTTGCCTTCACAGAACCTTCTAGTAAGGAGACATATTAAACAAATGCACATGTATAATAAATATGATCCCAGGTTGTGGACATTGAATTGAAGAAAAATAAAGAAGGTTAAGATAATGTAATGAGGATTGATGTTTAAGCAGATAGAGATGTAAAGGGAAAAAGTGTTCCAGGCAGGGGACAGAATGTGCAAAGGCCCTAGTGCAAAAAATGAGCAGGACAGTGTGTGGTCAGGGGTCAGATGATAGAAGTCCTTGTAGGCCATGATAAAGAGTTTGGATTTTATTTTCAATGTGAAGGAAAGCCAACAGAGGAACACTAAGAAGGATCACATGATGTAATTTATATTTTCAAAAGATTACTCTGCTACAAGATGGAGAATAGACTACAGGTGGGGCAAGGAGGCACAGGCCAACAATTGGGGGCTACTGTAGTTATTTAGGTGGTTTGGACTCCAATACATTTATTGGTAGTAGAGTACTGAAAAGTGGTCATAGAACTGTACTAAATAAAACTTGGGGTTATATTAAGAATAATAACACCCAGTTTTCATTTCTACTCTGCTGAGGACATTGTAGAAGGGAATGGATGGGCTCGGGTGGGGAAATAGAGAATTGTATTTTAAGAGCAGAATTAAGAGTGACAAGGGCAAATTTTAGATAGGGTAGATGAAATATATGAATACTTTTTCTGGGATATTTTAGAAAAGGGAAGTATTAAGGATTTAAAGGAAGAACATATTTCAAATAAAATTGACCATATATCCCTCTGTATTAAAATAATCCCAGAAACACATATGTTTTCTTAAGTAACTGTCTGTTCACCTGGGTGTGTTCCTTTAATTTATTTTTCAACTAATTACTGAAACATGAGATTGGATTTCTTAAATTGCATTATCAGAACTTTGTCAAGGGCAAGAGGGAGAACAGATTCATATACATGTCTAAAAAGACTGGGAAGACAGAAATTTTTTTTTTTTACCAAATATATATACAAGTCTGTATACTAAATACATGACTTACCAAAGACTCACGTAAGCTTCAGAAATAGAAAAAATTCTAGAGACGCTGAATCTTCAAGGGCAAATACCTATAGAAATTTATAGAAGTAAGGTCAGAATTACTAAAGCAGGAAATGAAATGCTACTTTCAAAGTCAAAATAGAACATTCTTTATTTTTTTCTTTTCTTTTCTTTTTTTTTTTTAACTCTATCAGGAAGAAGAAAAGACTAAAGCAGACTGTTGTCTTTTAATTAGATAGGAAAGAGACTTGGTGATGACATCAAAAGCCCTGGAGCATTTAATGTCTTTTAAAAAACCTTTTGCATGAGCAAATGAATGGAAATAGGTAATGCATATTTTAGGAGAATAAAAGGGAAAAGAAGACTTGGAGAAAGGTGATTTAAATAAGTGAGATCTGTATCTAAATGTGGACGCCCTGGTGATTTGCATCCAAGGATACTAGCAGAATTGGCCGAAGTATTGTGGACCATAAATTAAATATGAGCCTGCAATTTGTAATGCTATTATTTAAAAAAGGGAACATGACTGAGAGATGTATTAACAGGAGTATGACATGAAAAGGGCAAGAATACACTTGACATTGATCAACCATTTTAAAATATAATTACCAATTTTGATCACCATATTTAAAAGAGATGAGTAGGTTCAAAGAAAGAAGCACAAAATGATGAATAGAATAAAAAGTAAATGAAAAAGACCAATGGAAGGGGTACAGGTTATGTTCTCCACTCCTATGTTATTTTGGTTAAGAATGCCAACTTGCAGATTACACTGACTTGGAACACCCGGGCTTTGCACCTTAAGCAATCAATATTTCAGTAGCCATATCTCTGGTTAAAGGAAGTGGGTTGTTTTGTTTAGACAAGAGATAGCTAATGTAGGAGGAGGATTCTTGCAAAATCCATTCTGGCTAATTGTTCTTCATATTTTCCAGAGGAGAGCTTGAGGGGGTTGGAATATATTGATTTGAGAGAGTTAGATTAAAAAATAAATAAATAAATAAATAAACTAACTGATTAAATACCAGAATGGAGAGCTCAGTTTCCCACAATTTCTTAGCATAATAATCCAAGGTCCTTAAGTATATACAGTTACCTCTTGAATAATGTGTGTGTGGGGGCCACATATAATTTTGGACTTCCCCAAAACTTAACTACTAATAGCTTAGGGTTGACTTGAGTCTTACCGATAATATAAATAGTCAATTAACACATATTTTATGTCTTATATACTGTATTCTTACAATAAAGTAAACTAGAGAAAAGAAAATGTTATTAAGAAAATTATACAGAAGAGAAAATACATTTATAGAACTGTTTTGTATTTATCCATACTGTGAGTTTATGTGCTCTGTTTACATGATGAAAAAATCTGTAATAAGTAGACCTCATGTAATTCAAACCCATGCTGGTCAAGGGTCAACTGTTCAGTTGGCTCTTCATATCTGCAGGTTTCACATCCACAGATTCCACCAACTGAGGAACGAAAACAATATTTTCACATCCCCAACTGCGGATTACCAATTGTTTTCAATTGGAGGTTGGTTGAATCCACAATGCAAAGGGCCGACTGTAGTACTATTTTTCAGTGTTGTCATAGAGTCCTCTGTTCCTTGAGTCAGTGGAGGAGCAGTGTTGCACAAGAGTTGATGAAAAACAGGCACCTATTTCAATGTGAATTCTGGTATGATACCAAAATTGCTAAATTGGCAAGATGTGTTTTTTATTCCTCTGAATTACTCTTTTATTGTCTCTTTTTTTCCATGGACACACCCCTGATCATCTCTTTGCCAGATGTCCAGGGCATTTGTGTTGCCTTTCCCTGGCAGCTTAGTACATTCCTTCTAGTTTCCTTTGATATTTTCCCTTGGACTCTTTCCTTTGTAATGACCTTTCATGTCTTGGGCTCCTTCATCCTCATATGCCTGTCAAAACATCCCTTTTCTCTGTCCTGTCATCTAGAATTATTTACTTGGTCTTCCAAACAGACAGCTTAATTCTGGTAACTCTTCCTAATGGGGTTAATGGTGGTTTTCAGTGTCGCTTGACAAGCGGCACTATGGGACTAGCGGTATGAGGGTGAATATTTTATGTAGCATATAATTGTGGCATTACATAACACTGCATCACGTAAAGTGAAAATTATCCCTGTTTTAATTTCTTCTCAAGTTTTTCTAATTAAGATGAGAAAGTTTCATTTTGGTGCTAGTGTTGTGTTAATCATTGACAATTGCTAATCTCCTTTTTTAGCAAATCAAGTGTAGGCTTTCAGGCTCAAAGTCTTGGGAGGTTGACCTATTTCTTAGACTTTTTTTATAAGGAAGTATAATATATACATATACCAGAAAGGGGCATAAACAAAACATATACATCTTGATTAATTATATTAGCTAGGGTTTAAAATTATTAAAAAATTCTCATTGCATTTTTGTACACAGTTTCATTTTACTTAATTCAGTGATACTAGTTTTCTAAGGCAGTGATAAAAAAGTTTCCTTTATTTATTTAATCAATCAATCAATCAATCAATTATTTTTTTAATGATGACATTGGTTTCTGAAATCTGGTAAGTTAAAAAAAATTTCCTGCGGAGAGATAAAAATGGTGTAGATGATAGAGGCTCTGTTCATCCCTCTGGTGACCAAATCAAAGTTGTGATGGAAACAAGGAGCAGCAGCAAGAAAAAATCACCTGGGATCTAGATGAACAAACCATACAACTACAGAGAAATCCAAGAAAGCACCCTGCAATGGCAGAACGTAGGACAGAGCAAGGATGTGGGGCTGCCCTGTCCTGAGCCCCTGAGTGAGACAGAGGCTGCTGCAGGAGCCTCTTAAAGGGGCCATGGCCGCCAGAGGATTTTCAAGGTGATGGACCTGCTCGCTCTGAGCACCAGTGCTGCCGATTTAGCTGCACACAGGGTGCACCAGGGACTTACAGGGAGACATTGTCAGAGTGAGGGCCGAGGCAAGGCTTGCTTTGAACAGAAGTGCTGGCTCATTGTTCCCTGTTGAGCGCCCCGCTTCCCAGGGCATGGACACAGTGCCTCCATAGTCATGACATCATCGAACTGGATAACAGAGGTCACTCCGCGCAGAGGATTCTGTGAAACCCCGCCTCCCCCAACTCACAGCCCCACCCAACCAATATCCAGGTGTATCCTCAGGGAGTCAGGTGCTCCTTGCTGAGCAGCGCCTAGACTCACAGTGGAGGCAGCTGATCTCAGTTTCTGGTGTGGCCTTTTGAGGTAACTATAAGCACAGCATCTGTGGATTGCTTGCTGAATCTTAACTGATGGCCACAGAGGGGCAGGGGCTTGGACTAAATTTGGCCTGCAGCTGAGCCCCTCTTAGTACTGTGCCACTGGACACCTACTTCACAAATCCACATTAATCAGACTGGGAGACCTAAAAGCTTTGCTTAGTACATAGAAACAGACATGGAAAGGCAGCCAAAGTGAGAAGACAAAGAAGCAGAAACCATAAGAGAGAACAGAACAGAGACCCAGATATAATGGAGTCAAGTAATCTAACAGATGCAGAGTTCAAAACACTAGTTATAAAGATGCTCAATGAGCTTTAGGGAATTGTAGAGAACTCCAATAAAGATATAAAAATGGAAATGGAAATTATAAAAGGGAACCAGTATGAAATGGAGAACACATTATCTGAGATGAGAAGTATATTAAATGGAATAAACAAAGGAATAAACAAAGTGAATAAAGAAGAAGATCAAATGCTCTATCTAGAGGACAGGAAAGCCAATCAGGACACTCAATCAGAATGGCAAGAAAAAAGATGCCAAGACTATAAAAATAATTTAAGGAGGATATGGAACACTGTTAATTCTCCAAATACTCATCTGATTGGCATAACTGAAGAAAATCAAGATGTTGAACAGCTGTTGAAGAAATAATGATGGAAAACTTCCCTAACTTGGTGAAGGAAATGTACATAAAACTCCAGGAAGCTTGGAGAATTCCAGAAATCAGGGATCTAAAGAGGCCCACACCAAGACACATCATAATTAAAATGCCAAAGGTTAAATACAAAGAAAGAATATTAAAAGCGGCAAGAGTAGAAGAAACAATTACTTCTAAGGGAACACCCATAAGACTGGCAGCTGATTTCTCAAAAGAAACTATGCAGGACAGAAGGGCTTGGCAAAAAATATCTGACAGGATGAAGATCCAGGATCTATAACCAAGAATAATTTATCCAGTAAAGCTAACACTTAGAGTTGAAGGATAGATAAAGAGCTTCTCAGACAAAAATAAGCTAAAGGATTTTATCACCACTAAGCCAGTATTACAGGAAATGTTGGAGGAACTTCTTTAAGAAGAAAAGACAGGTATCAAAAATAGGAATAAAGAATGGTAACAACTACATTGCTATCAACAAATACCTCAAATGGAAAAGAATTAAGTGTTCCAAGCAAAAGATAGAGTGGATGAAGGATAATAAAACAAGACCCCTACATATGAAAAGGATATTTCTTTGATGGACCTAGAAAATATTTAAGTCAGACAGAGAAAGATAAACACTATATGATCTCACTAATATGCGAATTTAAGGAATAAAAAGAACAAATAATCAAAAACAGATTCAGAAATATAGTGGACAATTTGGTGGACAGAGGGGAGGGGGATTTAGGGGGCTGGGAGAAGGGGGTGAAGGGTTAAAGAAGTACAAATTAGTAGCTGATGGATGGTCATGGGGATGGGGGACATGGCATAGGGAATGCAATTAGCACTAATACATTGGATAGGTGGAGGGTCAGGGGAGGGAGGGAGCAATTGGGATGATCATTTTACTAACTATATAGATGTCTAACCAATGTACTGCATACTTGAAACTAATTAAAATTTAAAAAATAAAAAAAATTAAAAAAATTGATAAACACCCCTCTATCTTGGATAAGTGAGTTGCTTCTTTACCAATTACAGCTTTAGCCTCTGTCTAGTTAAGATTTGTTAATATTATCCCATCATAGAAATATTCCCACTTCCTGACAGCATCCAATCCAGGGAAAAGGGCTGCTTCCTTAAACCTTTTCCTAAATCACTTAACACAAGCCTGAATCCTATAAATCCTTCCTAACACCCTCTTACTGAGATGCCTCACAGTGCAAGATTAATAAGCCCATTTGTTCAACTAAAAAAAAAGTTTTCTTAAAAAAAAGAAGTTTATTAAGTGAAAAAATAGGTTGATTTTAAAGTGAAAATTAAAACTCTTTTTCATAGATTCTAAAGATTTAAAATTTCCCTAGTATTTTAACATTTATGAAATCATGCATCATGCAATTGGTGTCTGATTATGATGCCCATAGATTAGGTCAGACAGTGCACTGATAGTGGTATAAACCTGTACTTGACACCTGTGGTCAAATCAAGAATGATTATGTCTTGGCCACTGTGCATAATGCTGCAGTGAATATCAGGGTGCATATATCTTTATGGATAAATGTTTTCAAAGTTTTGGGTAGATATCCAGATGAGAGATTGCTAGGTTATATGGTAATTCTATTCTTAATATTTTGAGGAACCTCCATACTGTTTTCCATAGTGGCTGTACCAATTTACATTCCCATCAACAGTGTATGAGGGTTCCTTTTCCCTACAATCTCTTCAGCACTTGTTATTACTTGTCTTGTTGATTATAGCCATTCTAACCGGTGTGAAGTGGTATCTCATTGTGGTTTTGATCTGCATTTCCCTAAAAGCTAGTGAAGTATCTTTTCATATGCGTTGGCTGTTTGTGTGTCTTCTTGGGAGAAGTGTCTGTTAAGGTCCTCTGCCCATTATTTAATTGGATTTTTTTTTTTTGAGTTTCTGAGTTCTTTACGTATTTTAGATATTAGCCCCTTATTGGAGGTGTTGTTTGCACATACCTTGTCCCATTCAGTTGGTTGCCTCTTTGTTTTGTTGACTGTTTCTTTTGCTCTGCAGAAGCTATTTAGTTTGACATAGTCCCATTCATTTATTTTGCTTTTACTCCCCTTGTGTTTGAGGTGGTACTATATACAATGAATATTACTGAGCAATAAGAAAAGATGAAATAATGTCATTTTCGACAATGTGGATGGATCCTGAGATAATCATGATAAGCAAAATGAGTCAGACAGAAAAGATTGAGAACCATATGATTTCATTCATATGTAGGATTTAACACTGAAAGCAATAGACAAAAAAGACAAACAAAAAATTAGACACAGACAACAGTTTAGTGGTTACCAGAGGGATAGGGGGAGAGGAAGTTAGATAAGAGTAAAAGGGATTAAATATATGGTGACAGAGAGATTTGACTTTGGGTGGTGAACACACAATACAGTATACAATGTATTATCGAATCGTACACTTGAAACTGATATAATTTTATTAACCAATGTCACCCCAATAAATTTAATAAAAAATAAAGATCAAAATCAGAACATTTTGGATTCAAGAAATATGGTAAATAAGTATGATATGGAAAAAGTGAAGATTTGATATGCAAATAAATACCTGAAGTTTGGGAAGCAGTAGCTTAATGACCTACTCTTTTTATCTGATGTCTCGGTATTTTACTAGGAGCTCCCTAGAGATACAAAGCCTTAGCCCCAAAGAGTGATAGCAGTATAGAAATTTCAGCCCTGTGGCCAGGTTGTGGTGGCTGTCAGGGAATTCTGGGGAGCAGATGAGCTTTATTTTACATCCCCTTAGTGTTCTGTGCTTATCAACCCTGTGTCTGTCCACAACACAAGGGCTTACCTGGCTCTTTGTGACATATATGTTATCCTTGTTTGGAAATTTCTGGTCTCTACATAATTAGGCTATAAGCCTATGAATTATAAGGAAGCCAGCTTTCAGATGCAGAATGTTGTTACGTTAGAATGTATATCAATATCACTGAACATCAGGTATCTGCCTAAACTTGCTCCCTGAGCTCTGATGACCCAACATAATGTTTTCTGCAGAGGAGCCTCTGAATACACATTTGTTATAGGAGTGGAGAAAGGAGCTTATCCTTGGTCCCCACTTGTAGACTCCAGGTATGGTGGTACTTCATGGCCTGAACAGCTAGGGGCCAGCAGCAACTCACAATTGGCTCCTTGAGTCTCCTCTGAGATTCCAGAGGCAATGGCTACGCATTTGTATGGCACACCATTTGCATACTCTAACGAGGTGGGCTATAATTGGCCTTCATTGATTTTATTTTCATTGAGCTAAAATAGAGTCAGAGCTTCTTAGGCTAGAAGAACTGATTGATTTGTGGTAGAATTCAGGACTATTCAGTTGAAGAAATAATTAATTATGTTCTTATTTAGTAATCATCAGGGTTCAGCCGGTTTCTTAGCAGGAGAATGTGCTCAGCAGAATTGGACTTTGCTAAGGCAGGGATGCTTTAATATAGGTACTTTAGATGGGCAAATGAATGCCACATATAATACTTATTATTTTTTAGAAAAAGAAATCTCTGCAGACTGAAGATAACAGTGTGTGTGTGTGTGTGTCTATAGTGTGTGTCTATAGTGTGTGTGTGTATGTATATATAGTTGAGAACAAGAGACATATATCACACCTTCTGTTTTTCATCTTCTTCCTCACATAAGCATAAAATTTATCCGTCTCTCCATCTATACATCCATTCATTCATCTTTTTAAATATTCATGCATCATTAAATATCAACCCATCTGTCAACATTTTGCACGTTTTCTGAGTTAATTCAGTCTGGGTGAATGACACCTTTCACATTTGTCTTCCACTTCTCAGACTTGCAGACTAGTCCAGATTGGCCCTAACCCTAAAGGAATAGACTAGAGAATACCAGCCTAATTTGGTTATCCCAAGGTCTGGGACACTTAAGCAAATAGAGGCTATTCTGTGTAGATGGGGTAGCTTGGAATTTTGAACTGATTACAATTATAATGTTTCTAAATAGTTTTAGTCTCATGTCAATCTCTCCCTTAAAACAATTTTTTTGAAATTACTGTGTACAATTTTTGAATACTATTAGTCCTTACTTGAATGAGGTCTAGTTTCTAAATTGGGACCTTATAACCTTTGAGGAACAAGGATACATAAAAGTAAATAACCACACTCATTCAACAGACATTTATTGAGAATCTCAATGTGTAAGGTATTATGTAAGTACTGTAAGGGGTACAAAGATGAATAAAGTGTGACAGCTGCTGTGAAGCATCTTACCAGTTAATATAGAAATATTTGTCAGAGATTCTTTTGTATGTCAGTATTTTGAACCATGTAGACAGTATAAGACCCATATCCTAGACCACAAAGTCTATTAAAAATATTAAGCTGAATCATATGAAATTGCTAATGTTTTACTGTTTTTGCCCTATAAAAACAGCAACTTAGGTTCAGCCTAATATACATGTAAAACAATGTATTTTATACTGACGTATAAAACCAAGAGTAACTAATGACCATGAATTGTAATGATTATCAGTGTGAAATTCGACAGTGATGCATTATATATACGTATACAGGATTAATACTAAATTGTTCATTATACAGTAAATCTTATTAATCCAATTTCCATTTTTTCTCAAAAATCTTATCAAAATATTCTACCAAAGGAGAAAAGCGCTCAAGGACTCACTCAATTCTTTTTATCTTAAATCTTCGAATTTCTTTTTGTTAAGGTCTCCAAAAAAAAATGCAATTTTGGTCTTATCTGCTGACTTTTAATGCATGTTATCGATTTTGATCATGGAGTCAAAAAGGCTTTATGAGTGGATAAGATGTGCAATAACTTAAAAAAATAACAAATTTGAGTTCATTTGTTTCTTGAGATGTATTATAATGACAACCCACACCTGACAGTGGGCATGCTTCCAAATAACTTCCACCTTTGCAGAAATCTTTTAAAGCATATGGGGCATGGGTTGCCATCCCCATTATACAGATAAGAGGACTGGGCTCCTAAAGTTTAAGAAACTGTGTAAGGTTTCATCTAGGATATTAATGTCAGAATTGTTCTGTATATCTTAATCTGTAACACCATATATCATTGTTTAAGATAAGAATGTCAATTTCTGGGGTTGATATATTGTACTGACTTCATTGTCAGATATAATTTTCTGAGGGCATTTTTTGTATTTTCTTCTTAGAAGAGAGTACTTGAACATTTGTTGGGAAGAAACATTTCAGTTAGAAATAAGAAAACACGTTTCTGAAATTTCCCCCAGTATTCCAACAACCAGTTCCTCTGCGGCAAATTATATATGTAATTATATCTCATGATATATATGTACATATGTGTGTGTACCAACACAAACATGGGAATGCTGGAGCTGCAGCCCCGCACACAAATCATGGGTTGTTGGCCTTACATGAACTTGGAATGGCTTTCTGGTGTCCATGTCCCCTTATTGCCATGGTGGTGCCAGGAGGGGGTGTCTTCTTACTTTATAATATAACTAATCAATCACCAAGTTCTACTTCTACCCTGGGTTTTTACTGGCAATAAAGGGAGAGTACCTTAAACTCTTGTAAGTCTGAGTTAGGTCAGAGGTTAGAAGTTAAGAGCACAGTACCCAATAAGACTGCACTAACTTCAAGTGGCAGCCACAAGTTTGGTGGTCCCAGGCCACCTGCACTTCTGATCTACTGACTATGAATTTGGGAGTTCCTATGACTCCTTCAGTTTTGATAATTCACTAGAATGAACTATTCAAGAGAGTGCTATACTTATGATTATAGTTTTATTATAAAGCAACACATAGGATGAGGTCTGGGAGGGTTCCAAACATGTGGAATCAGGACGCATCACTCTCTTAGCACATCAGTGTGTTCACCAACCAGGGAGCTCACACAAGCTCCAGTGTCCAGAGTTTCTATTGGAATTTTATTGATTGAACTATCGGCCATGTAGTTGAACCTAATCTCCAATCCTCCTCTCCTCTGTCAGGTTGGGCTGATATCACAATAGCTCAAGCCTCAACACTCTAGTCACATGGTTTCTTTCTGGTCTAACCGACCCCTGAATCATTTTCTTAGCATAAACCCAGTTATGGTACAAAGACCCACTTAATAAAGACTCTGGGAAATTCCAAGGTTTTGGGAGCTCTCTCCAGGAACCCAGGACAAAGACAAATTCTTTATTATAACAATACTCCATACAGGTTAAGAGTCAGTATAGATGCTTCTTAAATGAAACATGGAGGAATAAAGGAAGAAATGAATGAATTTAATGGGCTTTCTGAGGGACTTGACCAGGCTCTCTAAGGTCTTTTCTAGGATAATGAATTGGGAGCTTCTGAAAGTACTTCATCCTTGAAGTGTCCTGAATATACCAGCCCAAACCTATATACTTCAGGGATCATGCATCTTGAATTCAGGGTACTATTTGGCCTTTCAGCTGGGTATGGTAGCAGTGATAGTGCTGATTGTGTTCGTCTAGAGTGCAGCATATTTTGCACGTGCCACACTATACCCTACCACAGCGTATTCATTTATGTAACAAATATTTATTGAATGCCTACCATGTCCTAGGCACTGTTCTAGGTGCTGGGGATACAGTGATAAGCAAGGTAGACAAAAACCCCTGCCTTTTTGGAGCTTTCATTCTAGTGAGGAGAGTCAGACAGGCACATAAAGACATGCTAATCAAATGGTGATAAATGGTTTGGAAAAAATTAATTGAATGCCCAAACCTGTCGTTGTTCCTCTGCAGGCTGGGCAGGTGAGGGCTGGACCAGCATCCAACTCCAGGGCAAAGTTTGTAATTGTGTTGTTGCTGCTGTATGCCCTCTGGGTTAGAAAAAAAAATCTGTCCCTGAATGTTTAGCAAGTCTGCATGGCCTTTTGATTCTGCAGTGATTAAATGCCAGGCTATTGGGAATTAGTTTTATTCTAATTCAAGGTTAATGTAGAAAAAGACCTCCCTCTTCTCCATCTAAAATTTAACTATGGATCTTTTAAGGGTGTCAGCCCCACTTTGAAGGCTTCTCTGACCTCCCCACCACACAATTGCACTTAATCCCCTTTCTCTTCTTTCATGGCATTTAATTTATAGCTCTGTTGTATCACATTTCATTCTGTCTTATATGGGATTACATACTCATAGGCTCGATTTTTCCAATAAAATTGTAATTTCCTTGGAGGCAGGGAGGTTCTTTTTCACTTTCTTTTTCACTGTGTTCACCTTCTCTCTTCATCTCAAGGAAAGTTAGAATGCTTGGTACACAGTAGCTGTTCACTTAATTATTAATTGAAAGAAAGATACATTAAAGCATGCTTATCAGCACAGGTATCTGATTTGCAAATATGTAAGTTTCTTAACTAATTTCCACTGAATTCCCAGATGAGTGCCATTTTCACTAGTTTGCTTGGAACATTTGTTGTGACCTTGCTTAGGAAAGTGTTCCAAGGTCAAGACTTTGAAGGAACAACAATAAGCACTGGGAAAGCAACAATAAAAATATACTGACTTTTTTTTTATTGTAAGTAATACATCCTCACTGTAGAAAATCGAGAAAATATGAATGAACATAAATAATAAAATAAAAATCATTTCATTAACTCTAAAGATATCTGTTGAACTGATATGACTTTCTAGGTGCGTGCAGAGCACGGGGAATATAACAGTAAACAAGATAGGCCAATTCTGCTTTCACTAAGAGAGGAATTAAACAAATGATTGTAACTCACATAGCTAATGAAGAATTATAATCCCACAGTTATTACACAGGAAGATAGTTAATACTAACATTTTAGTGTATATTTATCCAATCTATTTATACAAGCAATATATTCATAAAACATTTTTAATGAGATAATACTGCAGTACTTTTAAAAATCTGCTTTCTATGTCTAAAATGTTCTGTGAATATTTCCTTAGGTCTTTTAACATTATTCTACAATATCATTTTAATTAGCTGCTAATATTTTGTTTTAAAGATGTTCCAAAGTTTCAAACTGTGATACATTGATTTTTTTCTTCGAAAAAAATATGGGAATTAAAAATTTATCTATCAAAGGGTCTACAAAAATTTTAAAGCTAAAAAAAAATAATAATAATTTAAGAAGAAAAACAGCACCTGGTCTCCCAGCCAAGTACTAACCAGGCCTGACCCTGCTTAGCTTCCGAGATCAGACGAGATTGGGCATGTTCATGGTGGCATGGCCGTAGACAAAAAATTTTAAACCTTAATTAGAGTGACTACATTGCCTCTCTCTGCTGGATGACTGCCAGTTTACACTTTTAGTAGCAGTTAACACTTTTACTAGCAGTGTACAAGAGGATCAGTATCAGCATTTTTTTTTAATTTAAAAGAAATTAACCTTGTCTATGTGTTTTTGTTTGTCAGTGTATGATCATTTTTTGTGCATTGATTGCTAATGAAATTAGCTCCAAAGTAGATAATGAATAAAATTTTGTAATCAGTGTAAGGGCAGAGAAGCATTTTGCTAAGTGCATTTCAGGACTATTAGATGGTCTCAGCCCTTAAACTATAAAGCAAGGGAACGACTGACTATATTATAGGCCTTATTTTTTATGTCTATGTTAATTGATTCTTCAGTTTGGCCATTGTCTTGCATATGGAGAAAGGGCATTTCAGAAATAGCCTGGGCTAGAACGTCAGGAACACAAGGAGAGAACTAGGGCAAATGGTGCCAGTGTCATTAATGAGATTGCAGAGGAGAAGCAGACCATGTGCCCACGAGAAGGACTATAAAGAGCAGTGAGTCAGTCAAGAAAAGCTTTTCCATAGCAGGAAATCAAAGTACTACAGCTGAAGGCAACACTCCCATGTGAAACAAGATGCTTTATCTTTAGCAAGAGGACAATGAGAGATGCACTGGAAGGGTTTTGTCCCATCTCTGATAGTATCATCAGTGTGACACTTAGCTTATAAAGTACTATGAGATTGCAACTTTATAGTAATATTATGGTATAGGCTCTAAAGAGATTCTGTTTTTCTTCTTAAAATGTACCCGATTTTTTTCATGCAAAAGAGAAAGCACCTGGAATTAAACAAGAGGAGGCTTGTGGGTTTCCTGTGACTTGAAAGGAAATGCAGGGTCAGGTGGAAACTGGTGCGCGTGCCAGTCAGTGGGCTTGTGTCGTAGTCTTGATTCTAGGGCCACCTACTTCTGTGACTTTGGGCAAGTCTCTTAACCTCTCCTAGTTTCAGTCTCCTCATTTTTAAAGTGAGGGATTCGAGCAAAATGGCTTTAATGTTTCTTCTGGCTCTAAGTGTTCTCTGACACTTTGTCACCTGAACCAAAACTTGTGCAGATTCAGACGAGGGCCTCATTTTGTCCCCTCTGCTCAAATGTAGGTAATAATATGTGATTACAACAGTTTTTACTGTGTCAGCTCTCTTATGAGAGTCTCTATGGAGTTATATTAGAAAGAGAATTTTGGAGTTTTTAGCATAAGTTACTACCCACAAAAGGCAATTTCTTTTATTTCTATCCTGGTCTTTGTAGTTATGCTCGAGGTCTAACTTTATATTCATAATAATAATTATGGAGAAAGAATCCTTTTCATTCCTCATTACTTTTTTTTCTCTACTCTGCAATTAATTTTCTTAACTTTCTATCTCATCTAATGAAATGATGAACACTTTCCAATTTACTGAAACAGTTGTTCCATAGACGACCAACATGCTCCAATGACTCAGTATGTTATATCTTCATCAACCCTACAAAGAAGAACGTGCTTGTGTGTAAGTGTTGTGTGTGCGTGCATATGCATCCACACAGTTGAGAAACATGAGTTAGGCCAAGGAATGATTAGGTGGTTGGGCTTCAAAGAGAACATTTTTAGATTCTATCTGGAACACATTTTATTAAAATTGCAACAAACTTTATAAAATCAGATGTATGGTTCATTAAGGGAACATTACCTTACAATTATGATTAATTAGATTAAACTTATGAGAGTGTGTTATTTGTTCAAATCAAAAGGCGGGGGAAGATGATGGATGATGAAAGAGTGTGTGATAAATGAAGAAAGCAGCTGAACTAAATTGAATGTGTATTTCATCCGTTTTCACTTCATAACTAATGATAAATTGAGCATGTCACATTTAACAATACATGTCTGGGCTTAAGCACACAGTTTCAGCTCCTGTTTGCTAATGCCTTGTGATAGGTGGTTGAGACCAAAGAATTGAAATTTTAGCTCCTTGACTTTTTTCTACTTATATCTTTCCTTGGAAAGCACAATGAATACTTACTAACTGAATAAAAAGAATTTATGAATTTATTTTTTGCATAATAAAATTATACTTCCTCAGATCATAAGTTATGGCATTTAAAACTAGGAGATTTATCTTATTTTCCTAAAACTGGATGTTTCTTCCCATTTGCAGGCCTAATCAGATGGCAGAAGTGGAAAGCACCCAGATTTATAGAAATATCTTTCTCCTCTTTCCCTCCCTCAAATGCAGCTATATTTACCTTGGCAATCGATTGAAAGAAACACCCTGTAAAGCTCATTAGACAGTCTGGGAGATTTGAAAGCGAGGGGTAAATATTAAACAGTTTACATCAGTTTCCTGAAATCTCAAGTTTTCCAATATTTAAATCATATTGTAGTCTTTCAAGGACCATCTGAGATTTACGAAGCTTGTGTTGGGATCAGGGAGAGAGTGTGTAGAAAATATTTCCAGTCAGACTGAAATTAGACAAGTTTACCACACAGAGTCAAGAATGGTTTATAAAAAGAATCCATTTTTGCTAGCAAAGTTCAAGAGGGTTATGATATAGGATCTGACACACAAGCAGTACTCCCTGCTCTTTAATTCTCACTGAAATTGGATTAAGACAATTTGAAGTGAGTGATGGTTTTTGAAAAGGTTACATAAGTTTTTTCTCCCCCATTTTCTGAAAGGATTTGATAAGACTCGTTCTGAGTTGTGGTGAAGGTTCTAGTCAGTTTTAATTTTATCTGTACCTCATCTCTTAAGTTCTATCTCAAAATCTGTTTAAGCATTCCTAGCTTAATGTTTTCAGGAATGAAGAGACTCTTAAGGCTCTGAATATTTTTAGATATTGTTCATGTATATCATGCTTGGGCTGTACACATAGATGTGACTTTTGGGCAAGAATTAGCCTATTCCTTGAAGCAGGGGAGGTGTTCTGAAAGAGAAGGTGAGACAAATTGTGGCTATTAAGGAGTTCTGAAGGGAATGAATGGTTGTGTTGTCAGAGGTAGTTATTCAGTGTTAGTTATATGGCTAGAAACAAGGTGTAGGCTGTGATTCTCAACGAGCTGGGGGTGAGGGGTAGGAGGCAGAGGCAGCAGGGTGGTGTTGGCAATTTTGCCCCACAAGGGACATTTGGTAATGTCTGGAGACATTTTTTTTTTTTTTTTTTGGTCACAGCTTTTGGGGAAGGGTGTTACTAGCATCTAGTGGGTACAGACTAGGGATGCTGCTAAACATACTACCATACACACAAATAGCCCCTTATAGCCAAGTATTTTTTTTTATTACAATTATCCTGTTCAAAATGTCACTAGAGATGAGGTTGGACAACTCCTGGCCTAGGGTGAGGCACAAATTGAAAGAATGGCAAATTAGTGAACTTGGTGAGCAAGTAATGATAAGATTTAGGGTGAATTACAAGGCTGACAAATAAAAATAAGTCTAAATATTTCTTAAAGTGACATAACAAACACATTAGCCAATACCATGCCAAATAAACCCTAAATTCAATAATTTGACTATAACACTAATAACTCTAAGTAACATATAGTATAAATTGGATTAGTCTTGGATCCTAGCCAAAATGATTTAATCCTAAAGTACCAAAATAATTTTGTTTAGTTTAATTCTTTTTCATAACATGTTCCTTTGGGAGTTCATTTGTTACATTACAGTGAGGTTTTTAGGAGGTGTTATAATCTCTCCTTTTTCATGGAGAGGAATTGGAGGGTAGGCTTTGATCTTATGGTTAAATTAGAAACAGAACCGGAACCAGAATTCAGCTTTCCTGAGTGTGTGGCTTGATTCTCCAAGTTAAACCACCTCCCTTTTTCAGGCCAGTATGCTGCTCTCTGTCCTGAGAGGAGATGGACTCTATTATGATAAAATTGTCTTGGAAAGAATATCCTAAAAGTGAAGGAAAGTGGTAAAGTCTTGAGTCATGCTAAACTATTCAAAAGAGAAGCTTAGAGAAAGAAACTGTCACAGTTGTCTGAGTTCTGACGTGAAAATACATCTGGGGGCCAAGACAATTCATCTGTCAGGCTTCCTGCGGGACGAATATTTATTCAGCTGTGAAACGAGAGCTTCAGTGAACATCCAAGATAATGAAAGTTTGGTAATACTCAATATTCTGGAAATAACCCCAAATCAAGTAGGTTCTTAGTGTCAGAATGCAAAATGATAAAGAACCTTGAGGAAACTTCCTGGGGAGCAGAAAGCAACAGGATCTGTATCAGCAGAGTGTTCAGACTGGGAGCTAAGGGTCCTGTTTTTGTGAGAAGAAAGAAAGAACATGTTCAGTTCACTTCTGTTTTTTTTTTTTAAATTTATTATGATATTACATTATTGTGGTAAAATATACATAACATAAAGTTTATCATTTTAACCATTTTAAGCGTACAAGTTAGTGGCATTAAGTATATTCACAGTATGTGTAACCATTATCACTATCTGTTTACAAAACTTTTTGTCATTCGAAACAGAAACTCTGTACCCATTAAGCAGTAACTCTCCACCCTCCTCCCCTAGCCCATGGCAACCTGTATTCTACTTTCTGTTGCTATGAATTTGCCTAGTCTAGATACTTCTGTACATGGAATTGTTAGTGTTGTGGTGATCAGAGTTCTTGTAACAGTCTCAGTCCTTATCACTGATAAATGAATTTCCACTCCGTGACAATTATGAGAAGTATTATTTATTAAAGGTACGTTTTGAGGTAAAAGATGGGTTAAGCCTCAAGCTGGAAATGAGGATACGTACCGCTGTAGGTGGGGCATAGGTTACAGCCAGGGAAGATAAGAACCGTAACCCTGGGGAAGGAGAAGTCTTCATTATATTTGGGCTGTAATAGGTGGTCACAAAGGCGTTCTTAGGTGATTGGCAAGTGAAGTGATTTTGACTGATTTTGACTTGGCTGCTATGTTGCTCTGCCTAGTGCGCATGCATACGCTTACCCAGAATTCAGTCTGTTATAATTAGATTCATACACTTCTGGATATAAACATGGTATTATAATGATGGTATAATGAGGCTTAGGTTGTAGGCAGGTTAGAGTAGTACCCTCTGTGCAGGTGTCTGTGGCCAGATTAAACCAGCTATAGATTGTGGCCTCCTGTCCTTTGTCTCCGAGGATGCAGGAGGGATTCTCTAACTACCAATAAAGTGTTCTTTGGGTGGTCTCTAGGATGGGCCTGTATTCCTTTGTTCTTCTGTTGCTCATGTCTGACTAGCTACCTAATGGATTCATACAATATTTGTCCTTCTGTATCTGGCCACAGTTCCTTTTTGGATTATTGTTGCCTAGTTAATGCCAGCGCAAGAAAGGGAATTGATAAATAAAGTGGAATAAATGAAAGTCTTAGTTGCAGGATGAGAATAACATACACCTTTAATTAATACATCAAATTTTTTTTTTTGCTTTGTAATAATAATGACAAAGCCTTGTATTTGAATAGTGCTTAATGTTTCTTCAAAGAGCTTTTCTATTTCATCTCATTTGCTGCTTGATTATTTTGGAAAAAATGCCACTCTTAAGTTTGGATTTAAATAAAACATATCTACCATTATGTTAATATATTTTTTTTAGCTTAATTGTAATTGGAAACGTTTTAATTTGTTCCTCTTGGGAATAACCCCATGTAATAGGCTGCTCCTGGAGTGTGAATGAAATGCATGCTTCATAATCATATATTGATAAGGTTCAGGCCTACCTCTCCTAAGAAGGAAATTGAGGCTCTATGACATTAATTGTGTCCTTTCAAGGTCCCATGAGAAAATAACAGCAGAGCCAGAATTAGGATTCACAGCCTTCAGTTCCCAAAGGTCCACTGCACTGAGCTGCCCACCAAACACAACTTTCCTTTTCCCATGGGTCTGTTCCCAGTGATCTCTAATGGTGCCTACAAAGCATGAAGCAAAAGTAACCATTCTTCCACGAATTCTCCCACCAGCACAAACAGTGCAAATTATTTTCTTTTGGGGTCAGAGCTTTGCCATCTGCCATTTTGGACCCAGTGGAAAGCTGAAATACATCATTTGTGAGGTTATACACTTTATCTCACCCGTTACTGACCAGTTCTGACTTCTCCCTGTAAAATCAGCTCCCTCTTCTGCCTGTCGTTGCCTCTAGGGTTCTTGTACTCCCTTAAGCACCAGGTTCCTTCAGGAGACCAGAGGGGACATTTTGCTACACTTACAGATGTGGTCAAAAGGAAAGGTTAAGCAATTAAACTAATGTCCTCTTCATTACCAACTTTATTTATCACTGTTTCTATGATTTTATATAATATATATAGTGCAGCCTGTGGTTTGACATAGCCTCATTGCACTTCCCCTCTGATATTGTCTCATAAAACTCTCTGTCAGTAATATAATTGTCTGACTAGCTTTCCAGGTTATGTATTTTTTTTTTTTTTTAAATTTTTCTCCCTAAAGCACACCGGTAGAGAAAGCATTTAAGCTTGACACTGTGACTTTCCTGGGCTAAGTTCCGTCCTTTTATCACAGAAATGCTTTCAAGTATGCACTACAGTGCACTTACTTTTTTCTTAATATAACTTCCATCCCACCTTCCTCCTCTTGCCAAAGGAGGAAAGTAGACTTGTCTGCTTGGAATAATCAAATGAGACTGTGATAGGAAGAATAGGTCAGGGAATAGTAAGTAGCTAATTTACTGAGGGTAATACATTCATTCTAACTCAGAATTTTTTAATCTACAGACTTTGGAAAAAACAAGTTTTAATGGCCATAGAGATATTTCAGTGACAAGATTTGGGCCTTAGCAGGGAAACTGATTTGGAATTGGAGCAGAGAAGCAGGAGAAAGGATAGAAGTGTGAATGAAGTAATGTTAGCTAGGGCGGGCAAGGTTTCTTCTAATAATTAAATGTAAATCTTTAGGACATGCCATTAGAATTTAGGTGATGATTTAGGGATATCATGTTGATCGTATTGCCCCTTTTGTCTTTGGGTTCCAAGAGTCAGCTCCCTTGTATCTCCTGGGACTCACGGAAGGGGATCTTGCATCATCTGCAATCCCCACAAAATCCTGAGAATCCTAATTTAGAATTGTATCTTTAATTCAGACTCTTGTAATCCTTACTACTATTTTGAGTGGGCTGTCACTGGGTTTCTTTGAAGATCAGTTGTTTCCAAATTAGGTTCATCTTCAGAATCAGCTGGAGAGTAACATGCACACACACACACACACACACACACACACACGACACCCTACCACACATATACACAAACATAGAAACAGATTTCACAAGTCCAAGTCCACCCTTGTTGATTTTGACTCATTTGGATGTGGCTCAAGAATCCATATTTTAAAAATACTTCTCTAGCCATTCTAATGATGAACCACATTTGGAAATGTCTTTCTTAGACCATTCTGTTCATTTTAATTGGATGTCCTGCCAATAATGTGTCTCTCGGACAGTCTGTCATCTTACAGCGTTAGTGTTCAAAAATGATTGAATCACCGTACTCCACACGGCTGTTTAAAAATCTGTTTCCCCTATCTCCTGTTCCAAGGATAAAATTCAGCCTCCTTGGTTTAGTATATTGGGACTCTCCAATGCCATTTCTGCCCATTTTTCCAGGTTTCTCTCCTTTTACTCTCCTTCATGCACCTGATAATCTGAATGAGCTGTGCACTGGCACAAGTATGTCTCTACACATTTGAATCCCAAATCTTTATCAATGGTGTTTCCTTTGCCTGGAATGTTCCACCTGCTCCTCCTTCATCTTGAAACAAGACTTCCCTTGGCACCTCCAATATGAAGCCTTCCTTTATTGGGCCAGACATGGTTAGCTGCTCTGTGATTCTAAAGCACCTTATTCGTGTCATTAAAATAGTATTTATCAGATTGAATGGTAATTTATTTTTACCAGATTGCAGGCTACTGGATGTCAAGACTATTTTATATGTCCTATTGTTTCTAAACCTAGCACAGTGTCTGGAAAATAATAGTTCTAAGAATTGTTTATGGATTGAATGAAGGAAGGAAGGAAGGAAATAGCACCTCTTCTGTAGTGTGTGGTAATTAGGAGCCTGGACTCTGGTCCCAGATTAACTGGATTTGGTTCTTGATTATGCTGCTTGATTATGCTTGATTATTAGTGACTTTGGCCAAATTACTTACCTCTCTGTGCCTTCATTTCATCATATGGCATAGTGTTAAGCTATTATTATTGTTACTGTGATAATTATTATTTTTAAATGCTGGAGGAGAATTAAAGGGATATTGTCAGAGGGGTTTGGTAGAAATAATAAAATACAGGTCTCCTTTGTGACCTTGGGTAAGTCATATGACTGGTATAAAAAAAGGGCGATTTAAAACTGCATCACAGATACGTAGTAAGAATAGTTACCACTTATTGAGCACTTCTCACTGCCAGGCTCTCTTCTAAGCCCTTATACACATCTCATTTAATTCTCATAACTCCTCTTTGAGGCAGATATCTTCGTGTCTCCCTTTCACCAATAATCAAGTTGAGTTACTTGCTCATGGTCACAAAACTGGCAAGTGATATGGCCGGATTGGACCCAGGAATGTCTAGCTCTAAAATTGTACACAGAACTGTTGTGAAAAACTGCATCCCAAATAAAATAACAGTGTACACGAAAGATTGTACTAATTACATGGAATGAAATAATTGATCATATTGCTTTTGCTTAATGCTTGGCTTAGATGTCATACATGGAGAGAGGGAGAGCTTTGATTTGGATGTGCTTCAGGAGAGGAAAGAGAAGATGAGATTATTACTGGAAGCATTGGAGAGTTGGGGGTTCAAAGTGGGACAGCTGATGTGATGGGGAAATCAAAGTATGTGTGAAGGGCTAAAGCTAAATTTTTGTGCCCCATGGTTTTGTTTGTTTTTGGCTGGCACTAACCCTTTGCTTAGGAACTAGATAGGAAATAGAAGCTTTCATTCAAGGTGCCTTGTCCTTAAGGCATAAGATGGAGGAGCAGCTCTTGGCTCTATCTTCCTATTCATCTGTCCTGGAAAGTTTGAAATGAAGAGGAAGAGGAAGAGGCAAGAGCTGGCTTCAGTAGCTTAGAACATGGGCATCTCAATGTTGAGGTGTTGTCTCTTCAGGCTTGTGAAGGATGCTCCCTCTGTGAATCTGGGTGTAACTTTCTACATTTCATTTTTCAGACTCCCTCATTCTCACTTCTTCATCTAGTGATGCCAACAGCTAGGATATGGGGAGACAGATGATATTAGTGCTTTAATTTCTAGGAATTTTGTAGGAGCCATTGATGGCTAGCACCTAGGTTGGCTCTGCGTGACACCAAAAACCAACTGTCAGTACAGTACATTCTTTGGGCTAGGCAGGCAATTGGCTGACTAAATGGAACCTTTTATAACGTGGCTTTGGTGCTGTGTAGTAGAACAGAAAAATGGAAGCGAGATGACCTCTTGAAATATCTAATGGAGAAAAAATAAAAAGTATGGTCTAATAGGATATATCCCAGACTGGAAGTCATGATACAAGGTATATATTCAGATTCTGCCTTTGATGGGTTGTATAGCCCCAAGAAGAGAGAGCTCTCTGGATCTCAACCAGGAAAATTCACAGACTTTTCCTTTCTATGGATCATGATTTTGGTGTTAAGTTGAGAACTCTTTGCCTAGTCTTGGTTCCTGAAGATTTTGTTGTTGTTGTTGTTGTTGTTTGGGTAGGGGATGGTGGTGGTGGAGGGAGTTTAATAGTTTCATGTTTTACATTTCAGTTTGTGATCCATGATCCACTTGATTTAATTTTGGAGAAGGTATGAGGTTTGGTGGCTTTTTTTTTTTTTTATTGACTATAAATGTTCAGCTGGTCCAGTACCATTTGTTGAAAAGAGTCTCTCTCCTTCATTGAATAACTTTTTCTCCTTTGTTAAAAAATAATTGGGCATATTTGCATGGGTGTATTTCTGGGTTCATGATTCTGCTCCATTGCTCTATGTGTCTGTCCCTTTGCCAATACTATATGGTTTTGATTATTGTAGCTATATAATAAACCTTAATATCAGGAAAAATGATTCCTCTCACTTTTTTCTTTCTTTTTCAAAATTGTTTTGGCTAAAGACCTTTCTTTTTCCATATAAATGTTAGCATAAGCTTATTGATATCTACAAAAACCTTGTCGAGAATTTGTAGGAATTGTGTTACATCTTTAGGTCAATTAAAGAATTGACATCTTCAGTAAAGTCGAGTCTTCCAATCAATGAACACAGTTCATTTTTCTAAGAATTAAGATATTCTTTGAATTTCTTTCATTAGCATTTTATGATTTTCATCACACAGACCTTGTACAAGTTTTGTTAAATTTATACCTTATTATTTCGTTTTCTTTGGAGCAATTGTATTGTAAATGGTATTGAGTTTGGGATTTAATTTTCCACTTGTCAGCATATAGAAATGCAATTGATATCTGTATGTTGATACTGTGTCCTGTGACCATACTGAACTCACTTAATAGTTCTAGGAGTTATTATTATAGATTCTTTGGGATTTTCAAATAGACATTTGTGGCATTTGCAAATAAAGATAGTTTTATTTATTTCTTTCCAATCTTTTTTCCTTGATTTTTTTCTTACTTGCCCTACAGTAGTGACAAAAACATCCAGTACTATTTCGAATATGAATATTTTGAATTGAATATTTTGGTGAGAGTGGATGTCCTCGCCCTGCTCTCAATCTTAGAGGGAAAGGATTTAGTCTTTCACCATTAAGTATGATGTTAGATTTGAGCTTTTTGAAGAGTTGGTTGCCTGAGCCTAGCATTGGGCCTGGCTTATGCTGGACTCAAGACACATGAATCAGTCTATGTAGAACAGAAAAAATTTCCCTCTATTCCTAATGTGCCTATTAAAGAAAAATCATAAATGGGTATTGAATTATGTTAAATGATTTTTTTTCTGCCAATGAATTTTTCTTTAGCCTGTTGATATGGTGGATTATGTGGATTGATTTTTTTGGATATTGACCAACCTGAATTCCTGGAATAAATCCCACTTGGTCATAGTGTGTTATTTTTATATATTGTATTTAATTTACTAATATTTTATTGGGATTTTGGCGTTCCAGTTCATGAGAGGTATTGGTTTGTAGTTTTTTTGTGCTGTCCCTTGTCTGATTTGGGTATTAGGGTAATATTGACCTGAGAATGAGTTGGAAAGCATTCTCCCTTCTTCAATTATCTAGAAGAGATTGTGTTAAATTGGAGTTAATTTTTAAAATGTTCGGTAAAATTCTAAAGGAAACCATTGGGATCTGAAGATTTCTTCTTCAGGAGTCTTAAAATTTAGAATTTAAGTTTTTTAGTGGTTACAAGACTATTGCTTGCTTATTTCGTATTAGCCGATTTTAGGTAGTTTGTAGTTTTTGAGGAACTGGTTTGTTTTTTTCCAAATTTGTCGAATTTATGAGAATAAAGTTGTTCATAGTACGTTCAATGACTTTTAAAGTACTTTTAATGGCTGCAGAATCTGCTGCAATATCCCATTTCATTTCTATGTTTTCTCTATCTTTTCATTAAATATTCTTGACAACTGAGCAATATCTTTGGGCAGTTAAAATTTTTTTTTTTTCTCCCCACATAGGGCTTAATTTAAAGTGGACACTTGATTTTTTACTTGGTGAAAGGCAGCCACTGGGATTAATTTAAGAGGTGAAGGATGAGAATCTTAATTGCTGACTCCTCTATCCCACTTCCACTTGCCCTTCCAAAGTGCAATTTGAAAACCACCGCCACAGGACATGCATCACATGTTGTTTGTTACTGTAAAATTCAGACCAAGAGAATATTCATTATCACTGAAACTATGTAGAACAAGATTAAATTACTTTTTGTGAAACACTGCCAGACTTTAGGATTGCCTTGTATTCCAAGGTTGTTACTATCAACAATTACCATTGTGTTTTATAAAGAAAAAGAGAAAGTATAGAAGATTTGACAGAATCTATACTGACTCTACTATATAGTTCCTATAATACCAAGATGTCATCTACAGCATTTCTTGCCCCTTGAAAGTATGATTGGATTATGGCCCCTGATTCTGCTCATTTCTAGGCTTTATACTCTTTGCAGTCTGGATCATAAAGTTATGCTTTACCCTACCTAAATTTTCTTGTTAAGAAAAATTGTTCAAAATTTGATTTGGAAACAAGGCAAAGAGTGGGTGGCATGTCCTTTCACTGTGCAATTGGAGTGTTTTTTTATAGGCCATCTCTATAAATTATTTGATCATTTATGACAGAGGTTGGCACACTTTTTCCTAAAGGGTCAGATAGTAAATATTTTAGACTTGCAGGCTATACACTCTGTCACAACTACTCAATAATGCTGTTATAGCTTGAAAGCAGCTATAGGAAATATTTAAACAAATGGGCATGGCTGTGTTCTAAAAGAACTTTATTTATTAAACCAGGTGACTAGCCTATAGGCCATAGTTTTGTCACTCCCTAAAGGGGAATACACCTTTTTTTGGCTTATTATTTGCTGTGATTCAGAGCCTAGGCTGAAATTAATGTTAGCTTCTGAGTTTTTTTTTTTTCTAGTAGAAATGCAAATGATTTATATCTTAAGGTTATGCTTTGATTGCCCTGTAGGAAACTAACTTGCTTTGTATCTAATCTAACAATTTTATTTTAATATTCTCTTTCACATGGCTGTAGATACCTCATTTCTCCAAAGCTCTTGGAACCAGCTTTCCATCCTGCTGGACAAGTTGAATAAACCATTGACAAAATTAAAAAAACTTTTTGAATAATTCTTTCACATCCCAAACACAAAGTTCAACCTATTTCAGTGGTTTTCTCTCCTCCCCAAGGTGACATTCAACAGAGAACTAGTAGGTTTTATTAGCATTGACTGAATATTTGAGGAGCCGTTACAGGATGGGAAGTCACTGCAGAGCACATAGCCTCTTACCATCTTCCTGTTTCTTCCTTCCTCCCTTCCTCTTCCTTCCATTTTTCCTTCTCATTTCCTCCTTCTTGGAACACTGACCTTTTCTCTCCAATCCCAGATATAAATTCCTTCTTTTCTACAGAGTAACTCAGGTGAATAAAGGCTTTTAAACTAACACAATCTTTCTTTTTTATAGAGCTGCGAGATTATAATTTTTTTCTCCTGCTATGTAAGGAAATTGCTTTTTGAAATAAACTCTTGATTAGTTTGTATATTTTTCATTTGTCTCTTTCATAATAGAAGTGTTCCAGTGAACAGGTATTTGGGAGCAGAATACAGCTTTATCTACAAATATAATTATTTTAACAATAGTTGAAACTACTTTTTTCTGTTATTTTTTTCTAAAATTTTCAATTTTTTTTTGTTTCTGTATCAGTTATACACTGACACACTCAACCTCTTTTCCTTTTTAATCATCTCATTGATATGATTTATATTCAATGTGTTAATTTAGTGAGAAAGAGTAGTATTCATCATCTTTGGAATTCCACTTACTATGCACATGCTTAAGTATTCAGAAGCATTCAGACTCTATTTCAGTGAATATATTTCTTCAGTTACAATATCAGTCTTTTTTTTTTTTTTAAAGCTTTCAATGGCAATTCTCTAAAAAAATATTCCAAGAATAAGCAATTTCTAAAATGGTATTTTTATGCTCTACCAAGTTTCTAATTCCTTATTTGTACCTGCTTGTATGAATACCAACTGTCTAAGGAAAACTCTAATGTAGTTATATTCCATGTTGAGGAAAAGACTTTAAAAAGGATAAGCTCTTAGTCCGTAGCTTTATTTAGTTCAGCAGTAGTTTCCTGGGCACCTACTATGTGCTAAGGATAGTATTAGGATTGGAGTCAAAGCTGAATCAAGGATGTAATATTGATTGCTGGAAGATATTTATTAAAGGTTTCTGGATATTGATTTGCTCCATGAGAGTACTCTATTTTGATCATTTCTAACATTAGGATAGCTTTGTTATCTTTAAGGCTGAGTTTTTGAGATATTCTTTCCAGTGCATTTGGTGGTAGGAGGAATGTGAAAAAAGAAGAAAGAAAAAGAAAGAAAGAAGAAGACAGAAGAAAGAAAGAAAGACAGACAGAAGACAAAGAAAAAGAGAGGTGATCTGGATCTCAACTGTAGTCACCTTGTTTCTGAGATTTAAATAAAATACAGACTTCTCAGTCTTTTATGAGAAGCTCAGCGCTTAGTCCAGTTTCAGCATTCCTCTAAGTTTACATTTCCATACTTACTTTCGATTCTAAGTTCTTGTTCTCTCTGCGCTTTCAATTTCATGAACATTTCATCTTCTACGGCTTTTTTCCTACCAATTACAAATATGAAAGTTAGCTCCTTTTCCTGAATTTCTTTTCAAATAACTCTCACAGGGAATTTGTGTTTGTAGCAGAATTTACTAAATGTTTCAGAATGCTAGAGAGGGTTAATAACTCAGAGGCATAAATAGTATAAACTTTAATATTAAATATTCTGTTTTTGGAAGCCCTTTAGCTGGCCTGGTTAATCAGCCTCCTATGTAGGCTCCAGCCTCTTGCCAGTTTCCCAGTCTTCCCCACGTCTCTTCCTTTCTCCTTTCCTCCCCTCTTGTCTATAGGCCACCTACCTCTACCTCTCTAGCAGAGAGAATTGTTCACTGTCTTAGTCAATCCTTAATCTCAGGGTCTTTTTTTCTTTTTTTTTTCTTCATATGTTAATAGGCTTTCAAAGTGTTTTCTATATAAATACAAATTTCTTCCTAAATAGCACTCTGGTGACAACTTTAAAAATAATAGTCTTTCTCCTTGCTTTATGAAAATCTTGATAAATTGTCTCTCTCTCTCTCTCTCTTTGTTATTTTTTTTCTTCTTGTACCTCCATTTCATTTTCTGGAATTTCCAAGGTTACAACCTCCAGTACATAGAATGCCAAGTATAAGCCAATGAGCATGTGAAAACCATGAAAAAGAAAAAGCAGAACATGTAAGTATTTTTAGTTCTTACATTGGGAAAACATAACAATACTCTGTATGATTTTTGGTATAGGTTACCATTAGATGATGGGCCAATAAAATTACAATTCTAGCCCAAAAGTTTAGTCAAAGAAGGATGATTATTTGAATGTATGTGTGTTATTGTAGCTCTGAACAGAAGGTCCCAGGATTGTGAATCAACGCATAGCAACATGAACTACCTAACCTTATCTTTTCACTTCCAAAAAAAGGTGACCTCAATCTTCTGCCTCCCTAAATGAAATCCTGGTTCTTTATTTATAGGAACAAGAATATGAAGAAATTTAATGGATTTTTACTAGGTATGAATTATTTTGTACTATGTAAACAATAATTTATTTTCATTATTTAAAAAAATTATTTTTATTATTTTTATTTATTTACTTTTATTATGGTGACATTGCTTAACGAAATCCAGTAGGTTTCGGGTGTACAATTCAACAGTAAGGCATTGTGTGTTCACTGCCCATAGTTAGATTCTTTCTGTCACCACATATTTGACCCTTTTTACCCTACCTACCTCTCCCCTTTTTCCCTCCCCTCTGGTAACCAATAGTCCACTGTCCATGTCCATGAGTCTCTGTTTATCATGTATGTTTGTTGCTTTTAGATTTATAACCCACATATAAGTGATATCATGTGGTTTTCAACTTTTTCTGTCTGGCTTATTTCGCCTAGTATGATTATCTCAAGGTCCATCCATGTTGTCGCAAATGGCAGTATTTCATCTCTTCTTATAGGTGAGTAATATTTCATTGTATATATGCACCACAGCTTCTTTATCCAATCATCTGTTGTAGGACACTTTGGTTGTTTCCATGTCCTGGCCACTGTGAATAATGCTGCTATGAACATTGGTGTGCATATAATGCATATAACTTTTCGGATATGGGTTTTCAAGTCTTTAGGGGTAAATATACAGTAGAGAGATTGTTGGATCATATGACAGATCAACTCTTAGGTTTTGAGGAACCTCCATACTGTTTTCCATAGTGGCTGTACCAATTTGCAGTCCCACTGGCAGTGTATGAGCGTTTCTTTTTTCCTACATCCTCTCCAACACTTGTTATTACTTGTCCTATTGATAATAGCTATTCTAACAGGTGTGAGATGGTATTTAATTGTGGTTTTGATTTGTATTTCCCTAATTGCTAGCGATGTTGAGTATCTTTTCATATGTTTGTTGGCCATTTGTATGTCTTAGGAGAAGTGTCTGTTCATTTTTAAATTGAATTGTTTGTTTTTTCTGTTGTTATTGAGTTGTATGAGGTTTTTTTGTGTGTGTGTATTTTGCATATTAGACCCTTATCAGAAGCGTTGCTTGCAAATATATTTTCCCATTTGGATGATTGTCTCTTTATGTAAGCAGTAATTTAAAAAGGAATAGGATGACAGTTGTGCTACATAATCACCAAAAAACGGATTTGTAGGAGACTAAAGTTTTAACACATGTAAGAATGTTTATACAGTTATTAATTTATTAAACAAAGTGATACCAAGATCAATTTTACCTATTAGGTTTTAATTTAACAAACATTGTCCCAACAAATTTACATAAAAACATTGTCCCTAACAAATTTACATAAAAATCCAAAAGAAAATAGGTAGTGATGAACCTTTAGAATTTACTTTAGGGTGAATCTGATAGTAACAAATTATCTGTATTGTTTGTCTGAAAATGTCTTTATTATTGATTTTAAAAAAACAGCTTTATTGAGATATAGCTGACAAACAATAAACAGCAAATATTTAAAATATACAATTTGATAAGTTTTGTCATATGTATACAGCTATGAAATTATCACAATAACAATAGTGGACAAATCTGTTGACCCCAAAATATCCTCTTACCCCTTGATAATCCCTCCTTTTCCCCACATGCCACTCCAACCACTGATCTTCTTTCTGTTACTAGAAATAGATAATAGATTAATTTACATAAAATGTCTATATTTGACTTTAATTTTGAAGACCTTTTTTGCTGTATGTAGAATTCTAGGTTTTGAGTCATTTTCTTTCAGAATTTTGAAAATACTATCCATTGCCTTCTGGTTTCTGTTGTGTGGCCATCCGTTAGTTTATGACTCTATAATTTTATTTTTATTTTTTTGAGATTTATTGAAATATAATTGACAAAGAAAAATTATATATACTGAAGTGTATTACTTGATGTTTCGATATACATTTTGAATGATTACCACAATCAAATCCATTACCTCACATTGTCAACCTTTTTGTGTGTGTGTGTGTGCGTGTGTGTGTGTGTGGTGAGAACACTTAAGATTTATACTTACCGAGTTTCATATATACAATATGGTATTAAATATAGCCACCATGCTGTACTTTAGAGCTCCAGAACTTATTCATCTCGCATAACTGAAACCTTATACCCTTTTGCCCAATATCTTTCTATATCCTCCCACCCCACCACGAACTGGCAATCATCATTGTACTCTGTGTTTCTATGGGTTTCAGATTTCATTTATAAGTAAGATAATGCAACATTTGTCTTTCTTTATCTGGCTTATTCCACTTAACATAATGTCCTCCAGGTTCATCCATGTTGTTGCAAATGACAAGATTTCTTTCTTTTTTAAGGCTTAATAATATTCCATTGTGTGTGTATGTGGGGTTACATTTTATTTCTCCATTACCTGTTGATGGACATTTAGGTAGTTTCCATATCTTGGCTATTGTGGATAATGGTACAGTGAATGTGGGTGTGCAGATATCTCTTCAAGATAATGATTTCATTTCCTTTGGCTATGTACTTGGAAGTGGGATCGTTGGGTCACATGGAGTTCTATTTTTAGTTTTTTTAGGAACCTCCATACTATTTTTCACAAAGACTGTACCAATTTACATTCTCAACAACAACATACAAGGATTCCCTTTTGTCCAAGCCTCACCATTTTTCATCTCTTGTCTTTTTAATAATAGCCGTTCTAACAGATGTGAGAATCTATCTCATTACAGTTTTGATTGCATTCCTCTGATGATTAATGATGTTGAACACCTTTTCATTTATCTGTTATCCTTTTGTATGTCTTCTTTTGAGAAATGTTTATTTAGATCTTTGCCCATTTTTGAATTGGGTTATTTATTTATTTATTTATTTATTTGTTATTGAGTTGCTTGATTTCCTTATGTATTTTGGATATTAACCTATTTTTAGATATGTGGTTTGCAGATATTGTCTCTCATTTCATAGATTGCCTTTTTACTCTATTGATTATTTCTTTTGCTGTGAAGAAGCTTTTAATTTGATGCAATCTCACTTATCTATTTTTGCTGCTGTTGTTTGTGTTTTGGGGGTCATATCCAAAAAATTGTTACCCAGGCCAATCTTAAGAAACTTTTCCCCTATGTTGTGTAGTAATTTTACTGTTTCAGGCCTTACATTTAGGCCTTTAATCATTTTGAGTTGAATTTTGTGTGTTGTGAAATAAGGGTACAATTTCATTCTTCTGCATATGATATCTAGTTTTCCCACCATTATTTATTAAAGAGACTCCTTTCCTCATGTGTTTTTGATATTATTTTTGGAAATCAAAGATTTATCTCTGGGCATGAATTTATTTCTGGGCTCTCTGTTCTGTTCTGTTCTGTTCTGTTCTGTTCTGTTGGCCGATGCTATGGTCTGAATGCTTGTGTTCCCACCAAATTTCATATACTGAAATCTGTTCTCTGCATTTTTTTGACATTAACATTTTGTCTGTGCCTTTTATACTTGAAAATCAGTTTTTCTGCATACATAATTCTTAGTTCACATTTTCTTTCCCTAAGTATTGTGGTTTTTAATTTTATGTGTCAATTTAGCTAGTCCATGGTGGCTATATATATTGTCAAACATTATTCTGGATGATTCTGTGAGGATGTTTTTGAATTAAATTAACATTTACATCAATGTACTTTGAGTAAAGCAGATTACTCTCCATAATGTGGCCCAAATAGAACAAAAGACTGACATCTTTCTAGAAAGAAGAAATTCTGCAGCACTTGAACTGTAATGTCATCTTTTCCCTGTTTTTTCAGTCTGCTAATCCACCCTGCAGAGTTTAGACTTGCCAGCTTCCATAATTGCATGAGCCAATTCCTTAAAATACACTATCTCCACATTCTATCGGTTCTGTTTCTCTGGAGAACTCTGACTAATATAATTGTCTTAAATATGCTATTAAATTTATTTTAGAATAAAGTTTGATATTGAAATGTCCAATGGAATTCTAATTTTCTTTCTCCTATGAGTCATTTTCTCCTTTTTCTATATCCCCAAAAGAATTTCTTTTCTTTAAAGTTTAGGGCTTAGGTCTTGTACATGGTTTGTAAGATTTATACTTAAATATTTAATTTTCTGGAGCTATTAAAAATGGTATTATTAATTTTTAATTTTATTTTCCAATTGTAAATTGATAATGATTAATTTTTGTTTGTTGACTTTGTATGTTATAACCTTGATAAATTCTTTAGTTGTAGCAGTTAATATTATTATTACTTTTGATATATTCCTTAGAATTTTCTACATAATTATGGTATTTGAATAGAGACAATTTTATTTCTTCTTTTTTAATCTATATGGCTTTTATCTCCCCTCTCCCCTTTTTCACTATCTATCTAAAACTTCCTAGTATAATGTTGAACAGAAGTGGTGAAGAGAGTAGACATCCTTGCCTTTTTACCAATCTTAAGGGAAAGCATTATTTACTATTCCATATGTGAGTAATATTTACTATTTACTATTTTACTATTAAGCATGATGTTAGCTGTAGGTTGTTTCTTTGAGAGCGGGGGAAGAATAACTTTATTGGAGAAATGTGACAAACATCGCCTCAGCCAGGTAATCAAAGTCAACATCAACTAAGTTGTACTAATAGTATGTTCTATTGATACCATGTGATGAGAATGGCACTTCACCTCTGTGTCTTCCTTCCAAAAACCCATAACTCTGTAATCATGACAGAAATCCCAATTGAGAGCCAGTTTACAAAATACTTGGTCAGTACTCTTCAACATTATCAAGGTCATCAACAACAAGGAAAATCTGAGAAACTGATACAGCCAAACCAAGAAAAGGTTAAAGAGATATGATTAAATGTAATGCGGTATCTTGGGTAGGATCCTGTGGTAGTTCTTATTCACAGATCCCTTGCTCAGACATTGCTACGCAGGTTGGATGGTTTTTTGTTGAGTTTTAGATGTTTGAGTTGTTGTTTCAAGGGGAGAGATCTGCGGACATCTCTCACTCTGCCACATTTCTGATGGTAGGGGTTTTTAAAAATTTGTAGATGTTCCTTTTCAGGTTGAGGATATTCTTTTCTGTATCTAGCTTGCTGCACTTTTTAAAAAAAATCATAAATGGATGTTGAGTTTTGTCAAATGCTTTTTCTGATCAATTGATATGATCATATGATTTTCTTTTCATTAGGCTGTTAATATGGTGAATTACTTAATATTTGAAAATTAATGAATTTTCAAATATTAAACTTCTTGCTTTCTGTGATAAACTCCAAATGGTTTTGGTGTATGATTTCTTTTATATATTGCAGAGTTCAATTCGCTAATTTTTTGGAGAACTTTTGTATATGTTTGTGAAGGATCTTATTCTGTAGTTCTCTTTTTGTATTCTGTCTAGTTTTGGTATCAAGAATTTTAATTTATTTTTATTTTATTAGAAACTATAGCTTAGTGATTATGTCATTTACTCATTAAAAAATCTACAGTGGATTTTCCTTGTCTAGTAGAGTAAGTCTATAATACCTTTGATAATATTTTATCTTTTTTCATTCTTACCTGTTATCAGTAGAAGAAAATTACCTGTATGAATAAATTTTTGTTACATTTTATGTTCCTATGATAATTTTTCTTGTTTGTCTTAAAAGTTTAGCATTGGGAAATGTCTCAGTAATCGAGAGTTCTGCTAAATTGGTTTCCAGTGAATTACTTGAGATTGTGTGGTTAGATCACCCAGAAGGATAGATCGAATTCAGCAAATAAATTTCTTGAAAATATTCAGACTTTCCCTCTGACTTTACGGTAAGTTAATATGTTTTTTGTGAATTGCTTTGATCTTCTGTTGTGCTTTAATGCACTAAGTTCATCCTTCAGCTCCTCAAAATACAAAGACGAATCAGTGGCATTTCTCCTCAAGAAACTTTGCTTTGTCTGAATAAGACCAAAGGGATGGGTATTCTGGTTGTTTCTCAGAAGTTCATTTAAATTATTACACTAGTTTTGTTTTAGGCTGATATGGAAAAAAATGCATGTGCAGTTTATGCAAACCTAAATTAGCAAATAATTTGAATAGTGATTATTTGGATACATTTATCCAGAATATGCAGACTACAAACAACTAGAAAATTTGAAAATATTGGCTTGACAAAAGTAATGATTTTTATGCCAAAGACTCATGATCCATAACCAAGCAATCTCTGCCACAGAAAGCCAATTTCCTTTCCTAAACATTTCATTGACTGGGGCTGTGGTACAGGGTCATCAAGAATGGTGTATCCTAGAAGGTGAGCATTGCACAACCTGAGAAAGTGTATGTGACAGCCCTACTGTACTCTCTTTGAATCTCTAGTCTTGCCAGTTTTCTAGGATATTTTTCATTTGCTTTAATTTGTGAAAATTTTCACTTATTTAAACTTTACAATTACTTATAATGTCCATAAAATTGTACTTTATATGAACATGGTGAGCACATCTACAGGAAGGATTCCTTTCCTATAGGAAATACTCTTTCTCATTCTGTCTTCAAGGTTATAGCCATTGCTGCCATATATTAGTACAATATAACTCTACTCATAACTCAGTTGATTCGACTAGAAGTTGGAATCTGGCCCAAGGTGGGCCAGTCAGAGCCTTCTCTTTGGTGGCTGACAATTCTAGTGACCTTGCTTTCTGCTATATGGATCAGAAAAGTAGAAAAAGTGAGTCTAGAGAGAGTATGAGTGATAAATACAGCAAATACAGAGCAAATTACATAAGTTAGAGATGGAGAAAGACAACTGAGAGTGTTCTGAACCTTTGATTTCAGGTGTCTCTCTCTCTCTCTCTCTCTCTCTCAAGTTTCAGGTGCTTCTTAATGTCTGTTACATTTCTCTCCCTTGGACTTCTGTGAGACATCTCATAAACCTTATGCTAAATCACCATTTTAATTTGTTTGATAGGAATTCTGCAGTACTGTGCTTCAGTCTAGGCATGAGGGGCCCCTCTCTGAGGCTTCATGCTTTAGTCTAGACCATACACTGAGTACATGAGATCCTGGGATTCCTGCCCAAACAGTCCCTAACCTACTTCCAGGACCTCTGTTAGCTTCTTCCCTGGTCCATTTTCCTGTAGGAAAATTACATAGTGTAACCTCCTGTAGTCCCCAGGGGTAGCTATAAGATTGCTGTTTATGGTGGAGTGTGAACTGAGGTTGGACTAGCATGTTGGGACATTCATGTGTGTGTGCAACAAGCCCCTTAATGTGCAGAATAGAGCCCATGGTAAGGAAAAAGGGGGCATATCACTAGCCCGGGCCCAGGGGCTGGGAACTGGGATCTATCATATTTATGTGCTGAACTCCTAAAAGTCTGAGAATTTAAGATTTGAGAACCTGGTCTTCCAGAAGCTTATGAAGGTATGTTTTCAATGTAGAAGTTATATTTTCAATTCTATATAACAGTTAGTTAGCCTGATTAGAAATTAAAAAATTTTAGACATGTAGTATGTGTGCTTTCATTTGTACTCTTGTCTCAGGCTCTGTGAATGTTAGAGGTGAGCCTGGCCAAATAAACCAATACAAAGAAAATCTAGTCTTAAAGTCGTTAAATTAAGGGTCAATGATTTACCTTACAAAGGAATTTCCAATAAGATTATTTCAATAGCAGAGGCCAGTAAAAGATCACTGATTTAGAACTTGGTATTAGTTATCTATTGTTACATAACAAATTATCCTAAATTGGTAGCTTAAAATAACATTTATTCTCTCACAGTGTGAGTCTGAAATCTAGGAGCAGCTTAACTGGATTGTTCTTGTTCAGAGTCTCTTATGAGATTACAGTCAAGAAGTCTAGGTTTGCAGTTACATTGGGCTTGACTGGGGCTGAAAGATCCACTTCCAAACTTACTCACATAGTGGTTGGTGGGCCTTAGTTCCTTGCCAATGGACATCTCTATTGGTTGCCTAGGAGACCTCATGAGAAGACAGCTGACTTTCTTCCTCCAGCTTGAATAAAGAGAGAGTGGGGGGAAAGGAGGGAGAAGAGGAAGAGAGGGAGAGAGAGATAGAGATAGAGAGAGAGGTCAAAATGGAAGCTTTATTTTCAAATAAACTACTGTCAAGAGTGATGTACCATCATTTATATGTGTTCTCTTGGTAATACAGACCAAGTACAATGTGGGAGAGATTTGTACAAGGGTAAGTAAGAATCCCAGAAACAAGGCCATTCTGGAGGCTGGCTATCCCAGAAGTCCTTCCTCAATATTTCCAGCTCATGAGCCTTATTTCGGTTCTCGAACCTACCAAGGCATCACCTCAGGGTGTTTGTATTTGTGGCTTATCCTTGGTGTGTTTTTCCTATTGATCTGCCTTGGCTGACGCTCTCTTTTAGATTTCATCTTAAATGTCATCACTGTAGAGAGGCCTTCACTGATCACTCAAAGTACAGTAGTTATCTCATCATTCTCTTTTCTGTCACATTACTTTAATTCTAGGAGCCAGCACTAAAATATATGTTAAATGAATGGGCCTTAGTAATTATTTGACTTTGGGGAAAAGAAAAGATCCCTAAATTTTAGTAACTTTATTGGTAATTAATAATCCCCTACCTCTACCACAACACAGACTTTTGTGAGAAACAAATAAGTTAGAATTTTCTATAACAATTAATGAGATTTTTATTGTTGGTGAACTTTTTCTCCCTTTTTCCTCTGGGGCAGAAACATTTCCCAGGAATCTATCTTTCCAGTTTACTTTTCAGGTTTTCTTTATCTACCTGCTTTATAGGACTTTGTTGTTCATTTTTCATTTATTCATTCACTAAACTCATATTTACTGCCCTGTAAATGTCTCATAGTATTTATTTTGAATTAAAGTTATGATTTCACATGTGAAAAGTATTCTATTGGGAGCAAGGTTAGTAAGGTTTATTCAAAATATAAAATGACATTGTGATTTTAGATCATAACTAATCGTAACATCCTATTGAACATGGGAGATAGTATGAGCTGTTTAGAAGCTAGTTATGCACAAAAGAAAAAACACCCAAGAATCAAAGTGAACTTTTAATAATGCCCAATTGGAGTTCTGGTCATGTTTGAGCCATTCAGAATCTAATCAGTAAAACCCCCTGAGTCAATAATTGCCTTCTCCTTGAATCATTGTAGGTATCTATTATGCTGCACATTATCCACATAGAAACGAACATATGGTTATTGAACACATAACAGAACTGACTCTGTTGGAGAATGTTTCCTTTAGGATGCCTTAAAACATTCTTGAACAGAATATTATGTGGACTGCTTACTATCCCTTCTGTTCCTGGGGTCATAGGGGAGAATTTGCCAGTCCTTTATATTAAGAACAGTGAGTGGTGCAGTGCAAGAAGTTGAGAAACTCAGATTTATTTATTTAGAACCATAATTACCTTTCATAATGAAAATAGCAATAGATAGAATTTCTTAAAAGTTGGTAAAATATTTTTTTCTCTCATATAGCATTTCGGGGAACTCAAATGTTGTGGTGAGGCTTTCTTGAAAATGGGTAAGTCCTTGATCTGCAGTTGTTGCTTGCTTTTTTGTAACAAAGAAAATATCTTTAATATGATTAGAAGAAGGAGGAAGAAAATTTTAAAAAAGAGAAGTAAAGTAAAACCTATGTTAACCTGAACCTGGCTAATTTCCTCAGTTTCCACTCAACTTAAAAAGAAACAGATGAATTAAAAGCATATATTTAGAAGTCACCTTATTTGAATAAATAATTTAAATAATTACAACATTTATCAACTATGTTCAAAATGACAAGAATTTTCATATTAACGAGAATGCCCATTTCCTAAGCATTCTGTAAAACTCAGGCATAAATATAACAATCTTATTTATATATATGATACATTCACACATTTACAAATGCACATATACATCCATGTATATATATATATACACACATATATATGTATATATATATATATAAAATGATGTTAAATAGTTCAACTAAGACTCTAAATTGATATTAAATATTAAAGTGACTAGTGAAAGAAAAAAATGAACCAATTAAATGGAGACTATTAAAGAACTTTATTTAAAAAAGTGAAGTGACTGGTGAGACTGACAAAAATAGCCTAAAAATCAAATGGATGATTCTTAAACCCCTCTTACATCTTGAGGATAAAAAAATTCAGAGGAGTGAAAAGTGAAAGTACATTTATGAAAAGGTGTTTGAGGAGGTGCTGAGTTCCCCTCCTTTTCCCCTCAGTTAGAGGTTGTGAAGTATCAGCCCGTCACCTTGAACTTGGTAAGAGAGGTTTCACTGGGGCCACTGGAAAGTGCGGTATGCAGTTGGGGACGTGGTGGACAGTGTCCATCAGAGAAATTGAAAGGGTGGGAGACAGCTGCTGGCAGAACCAAAAGGAAGGTGGCTGCTTGGCTGCCCTCAGTCCTGGAGTTGGTGGGTAGTAGATCCATGTGTGTTTCCCATGAACTGAGGGTGGGCCATGCCTGAGAGAGACAGAGAAACACACACACACACACAGATTGAGAACTGGTTTGGCTTATTCTAAGACCCTCCCTAAGAACAACAAATACTTGGAAGAACAATCAGATCATAGCACAGAAGTTGCAGGTATAGCTGGATTTCTGGGGCTGAGAAGAAAGTCCCAAGAGAGAAAATTACTAGTATTAAGGGAACTACAGATGACATAGCTAGAACAATATAGGTGGAACGGGAACTTAGGGAAGTGCCCAAAGAGATCAGCTTTAGATGTCAGAAGGCCTAGGAAGCCCAAAATCAGCTGTGACAATAAATAATTGAGATATCCTTTTCCTCCTGACCCGATAACCCTTGAAAGATCAGAAAGTACAGTTTAGAAGGATGACTAGAAATGCTAGGTGGTGAGAGAGAGAGCGAAGAAATCAATCACACTGTTTTTCCCAAATACTCTTGTCCTATCTGAGGCAAGTTCGAGTAGCACCCACATATCCACAGGAGAGAAGCTTAAGTTTTATGTTGACAATGCAGTTTTGATGATTACTTTGCTTAGTGATCTCTGATCAGGCATCCCTCCTGCTTTATTTGCTATACAGATTTGAAGCTTTTTGTTGGGACTTAAAGTAACCATAGGATTGGGTGATATCTAAGAGAGACTAGAAGAGTCATGGGACCCACTTGAGTTTTCATCCAGAGGCAGAGGCAGAGGCAGAGGCAGAGGCAGAGGCAGAGCAGAAGCAGACGCATATTTGTAAAAGTGTAGAAAAACAGCAAGATAAACATCTAACTCTTCACAAGTGTTACCTCTTGGAGGTAGAATTGGAGATATGGGAATGAGGGTATTTTCCTATTTTACTATATGTATTTCCCCTCAAAATTGGCAGAGTTTGAATTAATTTAAAGTTTTTATATTTGCATTTTCAAAATCTAACATTTCAAGTTCTTAGGCATGTATGTTTATTCAAATGAACAAACATTGTACACACATATAGTGAGTACGTATGATTTCAGAACAAAAGGAGTTATATTCGTGTATATGTAATGACTATTTAAAGGTTTAGTTGTTAAAAAAAAGTAATTGGCATGAACAGTGCTAAAATTTCCCAAAGAGCCACCTGTGTGGTGACTTCTACAAGCATTCCCAGTGCTTTATGTGTTGGTATCTCTAGTTTGCAGCAGAAGGAAACACTGTGTCTGTTTTCACTGTGAAATTCATGGAGCTCTCTGCTTGAAATAATATCAAAGGGCTTTATTATTCAACCTGTGCATTCATTTCCTTAGGGAAATGCTTGAAAATGGGATTTTTGTGGCCTTCTCTCCCATTTGACTCCCCCTGGCCCCAACCTTTTCTTCATCTTCATCCAGGTATCTATTAGTTATCTCTTTCAATAACACTGTTCTGGCTGCATTGAAAGTGCTTTTTAATGTCAGAGATGTACTTCAGGCATAACACCAGGTCACTTTCTGAGTAACATTTTATGGGATTGATTAAACTTTAGCACTAAAACTGTTGATTTTACAGGCCAAAAAAGAGACTCAGAATGTTATGCTCTGGACAATTTGTGCCTCACAATTTTGAGAAATCAAATAGAGATAAGGGTTTAATGCATTTGAAAAAAGAAGCTATCATCTATTTTCGAGTCTTCTGTGTTTAAAAGATCTCACTGTCTGAAATGAAATAATATCTTTTACACTAATGAAGTTAAGTTACAGTAAATAACTGTATACAAAAAAGATGGACTTTTTAATTGTAGGGGTGAAGATAAAGATTTAAATTGGCTTCTTCATGGCTCCAAACCTAACAGCTTGGTTTCTCTTTTGCTGCTGCACCATGTAGATACATTGGCTCTTGATGGAGTTTTTAAGGTTTTGGGATGATGCAGAGCTAATATTTTTACTGGAGAAATTCATCTTTTGGTCTAAAATGCAGTGGAATCATGGACCAAAAATAAAATTTAAAAAATGTGTTTTGGGACTTGGAAGTCCAAATCATTTTTATCTGCATATTTATCTGTATATTGCCAGTGGCTCAGTGATGTGGTTCATAGTTAGCAGAAACATATTATAGAAGGAAAAAAACGGAGATAGGAAAAAAACCCCACCATTAATTCTTAGGGTTGATTTTGTGCTGTGTCAATTTAGCTAAGTCGGAACTATGTTTCTCAGAATTTCCTTCCCTCTATTGCCTGGATTGTGGGTGAGTGTTGGTTGGCAGAAGTATCCCACCAATCATTGCACTTTGAAGGTCATCTACATTGTTGCTGGTCTCCTGGCAGGTGGTGTGCAGGTGGCCAATCTCCCGCCTTGCTTCCTGGGCGGAGTAGCAGCTGGGCCCATGTCTCTTTCAGCTCTGGCTATATCAGAAACTTCAGCTTCTCTGAATCCCAAGCATATGTGCATCTCAAAGGTGGGCAGTGCCAGCTTCTTCTGCAAGTCACCTTCACTATTGGGGTTGGATGAGGTGAGAGTCAGGTAAGAACCCAGTTTGTCTTTGTTTCCCCCCAGTTTGCATCTAGCTTTTCCTCTTGATTGCCTATCCTGCTGACCCACAGTGATGTCTCATTCCCCACTAGATGCAGAACTTACAGCCTTCTAGAAGGCTCTTTGTCTTATAGAATGAATATTATTAATCGTGAATTATTTGTCTGTAAAAAATGTTGCCAGCTCGATTAACTTAATTTTTAGCTCCTATTTTTTTTCTCTTAAATTTCAGTTTTTCCACTAGACTTGAAGAGAATATGGCATACAAACCTGGTGAATAACGTTTTTTTCTGATATATGCTATCTGATTAAACTTTGCAATAAGAGTAGAGCAATCTGAACTTGGTATATTAAGTGATTTGCAAATTGCAATGTGCTGCACTTTTCAGTTACATGCATAAATAAAATAAATCTTCTGTCTTATCAGCATTGGAGAATTTTTCATGTGTGATCATTGTATTTTAAAGTCAGCAATATACATACTGTCTTTTTAAATAAAGATGATATTACTAACTTTTCTTCAGTAAGGCTTATGCCTGAATGGTGCTATAGCTGTTTTTTTTGTTTTTGCATAAAGCACAGTTCTCAGCATAGATGGAAACATTTACTAAATGTTAGCTATGGTTATTACAATGATATAATTTCAGAGCTCTAAAAATTTTTTTCAACTCCACAATTAAAAAATATCTTTCTTAATATATATTTTTTAATGTGTGTGTGTTTGGGATTCTGTTCTACCTAGGCATAGACAATGATATTGTTATTGGGCAGATAATTTTTATAGTAAATGCTACCTTCATTTGAAGCAGTGTGGAGTGTGTGTATGTTTGCTTGTGCTCATGTATACACATAAAAACACCCATATGCTACTTTAACTTGTAGCCTCAATCACTGCACAGTTTACATTGTGTTTGTCTCTTAAATTCAAGTTGAAGTTCTAACTTGGCAGGTTGTTTTCAAACATATACTAGTTGTAGGAAAACATATGGCCATGTCAAGGCATAATGTGAAAGTAGATGTTGTACCAACAGAAAGCTGCTAATATTTTTTGCTTGTTTGTTTAACAAGTATATCCTTTATGTACATTTGTGTATATACACAAATGCATGTATGTATTTACATACATATATGGTCTGTAATTAACAGGTCAGTGTCACCCATAACATGTTATAGCTGATCCCCTCCTATAATCTTTATGAGGCTTACTATGATTTCCACGAGGAATGACAAGTAATCTCCTTTCTGTCATTGTCTCTGATTATGTATACTCAGGGACTCAGTGACAATGTCCTTTATTCTTCCCTTCCTTACCTTTACATTCTGATCCCTGTTTTTCCTTGTCTCAATTTCCTAGTAAGCTATTATGGCTCTAGGTAAATAAAAAATTAGTTGTCTCTTTCCAAATGGCTGGAGATCCTCGGTATAAATTCATACAAATGTAAATATATATATGCAGATTTTCTGAAGCAAACCTTTCCACTCCACTGAACTTGCAAATTTCTCAAATACTGTTATGATAATACTAGGTGATTTATTTTACATAAGAATGCATCTGAAGGGTGCAGCACATTTGTGATTTGCAAACCATTTAACTTGCTAAGATCAGATTGTTCTGCTTTATCTGCAAAGTTCACCCACAAGGAATTTAATATAAAAGCTCTTATTCTTGTTGTTTCATGTATTGTACTTTCCTGAGATGTGATGGATGAGTTTGAAATGGATGTGTGGGGAGGAGAGAAGGAAATTAGCCACTCTGTGTCTTCTTTGGAGGAGCAACCCCTAACCCTCCATTTCCCACAAGACTGTTGAGAGTAGTCTCACAGGGAGACATTATTACTCAGATGTAAGGTGAATGGGCATGGGCCCAGGGAACAATGAATCAGAACATTGTCTCTCTTGCTCATATTATTACCTTGAATCTCATATAGAGAATAAGTGACTGAGTGCCAGCACCCTTGCTAAGAGTAAAGAAGGCATTCGTTTTGTTGCCCTCTCTCCTCGTGCATTTGTTGCATGGTGGTATTGTACCAGGGAGTCACAGGACCAAGACTGGTGTCCTCGCTTAGCCACTAACTCATGTGATTATGGACAAATTGCTTTAACTTTTTGGATACCCCATGTGTAAAATGAGTAGGGAATTGTCTTTGCAACGCTCGAATTTTATGACTGTCTTAAATATCAGCTTCCTTTACTTTCCTTAACCTCTCTTCCTTCCTGAACTGTGATTTCCTACTGCTTATATCCTTTTATGATGGCTTTTTTTTTTTTAAAAAAATGTGCACACTTTATTCTGGTGAATGGCTTATTCTCTTTCCATTTATACATTTATTAAATGTTTATTGAGCTTCTACAATGTGCCAAGCACTGGGATGTAAATACTGAATGAAACGGTAAAGGAGGCATCCCATCAAAGAAGAGGGGTTGCAGAAAAAAAAATTTATACATAAAATGATGTTCTCTGAATGAAGAAGTACAGGGTGTAATAGGATCAAAGAGGTAAAAGGATGGCCATCTGCCTCCTGGAGCTTAGGAAAGAGATCCTGGATGTGTGGCAGTTGGGTGGAGGCTGGAAAGTTAAGTAGGTGATAAGTAAATGGATGGGAGATATTTAGGAAGTCAGTAGCAGGGCAAGGTGGTTGATAAGATACAGAAGGTGGTGAGGAAAAAAGAAGAGTACAGATGATATTCAAGCTGCTAACTGGTTTGTGGATAAGTTTGGGAAAACAGAGGAGAGGGAAAGGCAGTGAGTAGGTTGAAAGTGTTTAGCAGAGGTTGATTCAATTAGAAAGCCACTAGTAATAGTAACAACATATATTTTCTTATTTGGGGAGTGCTTTTCAGAGCAAAACATTTTCTTGTACATTTTCTCATAAGCCTCATACCAAACTAGAAGGTAGACATTATTATTCCTAATATTCAGATGTTAAGAAAAATTTTCAAAATTTGGAGATAGGCAAAAAAGTTGACCACATGACCTTTCAACATCACAGAGTTTAACAGGGTTCTCTAATTCTCCTTGGTTAAGTATCTTTGATTTACTTTTACTGTTGATGAGGATATTTTTACAATTCTAGAAGAGTAGATGTTAATTTATAGAAAACTGATAGAAATGTAGATGATTCTTAGCTGAAGAATAAGAATTTCTGTCTGGTGTGAAAGTTAACCCCAAAAGTTTTATCATTCTGTAAGACACTCTCTTAGTTGTGTATCTTATTCTACTCTGTGATCTAATTTATCAGTTATTCCAGTGAACTTTCTTTCTGATTCTTCTATAATCCTTTGAAATAACTTTACCATCTTACTGCTTCTTGCATTAATTAGTTAAATAAATCTTTGACCTGTATGTATTATATTCTGTACGAGAGTCATGTTTTTAGCTTTTTAAAAATGATACTTTAAGAGAATTGAACAAAAGAAGGAGTTGAGAGATTAAGTGATTCACTCAAAGTGTGAGGGGTAGTGCAAGAACTTGAACTTAAATCTTCTCTAAATTGGTGTATTTTATGATATTTATGATGCTAAAGAGGAGTTCTGAACAGTTCTTAGTTGCTGCTATGTCTTTTTTAAAAATGAGAATAGGTATACTTCTAGAAAAGCAGCAAACAAAAGCTAATTTCAATTGATTAATTTTTAAGTTCACCAACATTTTTGAGTTTCCTGTGACTGCTTTCTTCTATTAGTTTCTCAAACATCATAGATATCATGATTTTAGATATAAACACACCAAGATTAATTACTAACTTCAATTTTCCTGGAAATAGATACTTTGGGGCCTAGGAAAGAATACTGAATATGTTGGTAGACATGATACCTTAGTCTCATTGCAAAAAGATTGTATAGGTTATCAATCCAACCTTTCACCTCAGTTTGGAATCCTCTGTGATGGTTAATTTTATGTGTCGACTTGGCTAGAACCTTGAAGTGCATAGATATTTAGTCAGATTTTATTCTTGGTGTTTCTATGAGGGTTTTCGGGCATGATATTAACATTTTAATTGGTAGACTGAATAAAGTAGATTGCCCTCCTAATGTGGATGGTTCTCATCCAAACAGTTGAAGGCTTGAATAAAACAAAAAGGCTGACTGACCCTCCTGCCTGGCTGTCTTTGATCTGGGACATAGCACTTTCTGCCTTTGGACACAAACTAAAACATCGGCTCTTCCTGGCCTTGGGCCTGTTGACTTTGGACTAGAACTATGCCACAGTCTCTCTTGGGCTTCCAGTTTGCCAGTTCACCTTGTGGATCTTTGAAACTTGACAGCCTCCATAATTGCATGAACCAATTCCTTATAATAAGTCTCCTTACACACACATACACACACCCACACACACCCCCAGACACACACACCCAAACACACACACACACACACACACACACACACACACACACACACACACACACACACACCTTATTGCCTTTTTTCTCTGAAGAACCCTGAATAACAAATCTGCATTCAGAATTTCCAAACATGCTAATTTCAGCTTCACATAGTTGTAATGCTTCAACTGTTCATTGGTTCTTCCTGGTATTAAATCATGATCTGTCTTCCTATAATTTTCACTCACTGGTTCTAGGTCTACTCTCTATAGTAATCTCATGTTTGAAGATGGCTCTCACACTAAACTCTTCTTTGTAGGCAAAACATTTACAGGTTTTAACATGATTTTGACCCCTCTTACAATTCTAGTAGCTATTTCTAGCTGTTGATATTTTCTTTCACGTGTGGCACTGAGAAATAAGCACCACATTCAGGAGGTTGTCTATCCACTATAGAATAACAACCACAAAAATTATCCACTATAGAATAACTATCCACTATAGAATAACAACCACAAAAATAATGAGCAACAACATTTATTGAGACATTATCCAATGTCAGGTCCTATCTATCCACTCATTTAATTTTTACAGTAACCCAGAAGATTATAATTTGGCATGCAAGGAAACTCAGATCAGAGAGATTATATCACATATCTATTAGAATGCAAGATTACAACTTGAGATCTGGTCTAGAATTAAAATCTATTTTCTTAAGATTAGTACTAGTATATCTTTGCTTGGATATTGCACTTTTTGAGGACAATTTAAGATGGAATTGGACTGCTGATTCAAGATGGCAGATTGTATACACATTTATTTTCTCTCATATAGCTCCCATTAAAACAAGAGGAAAAACACCGAGTGTAATGTCCTCATAATTCATTAATCCTTATATCTTTTGTTTAGTTATAAATTCTATAATAACAAAGAGAATAGGGAATGCAGTGAAGAATAGAATGGAGTAGGGTAGGCAGTTTTTAATGATAAGCCCTTATGTTCTATTTGATATCATTAAACATGTACAATCTTCTTTTGATAAAAATATCAAAAATGCAATATAAGCTTTGTTATAATTAGGTCAAAGTGTTGACTCATATTGTACTTCAGTCAACTCTAATCCTTGTGTCTTATTTGTTTGTTTGTTTGTTTATTTATTTATTTAAAATTTTAATTGTGGTAAAAAACACATAACATTAAATTTATCATCTTAACCATTTCTAAGTGCACAGCTCAGGTGTGTTAAATATAGGCACATTTATGTACAACAGATCCCTAGAACTTTTTTATCTCGTAGTACTGGAACTCTGTACCCATTAAACAACTACTCTCCATTTTCCCTCCCCCAGCCCCTGGTAACCACCATTCTGCTTTTGGTTTCTATAGGTTCGACTATATACTTTATCTAAGTGGAATTATGCAGTATTTCTATTTTTGTGACTGACTTACTTCACTGAGTATAATGTCCTCATAATTCATTAATCCTTATATCTTTTGTGCAGTATTTTTCTGTTGGCTCAGAGTTTTCTTATCCTTTATTTATACAGTTGACTTTCATTAAAACAATATTCTTTTTCTCGATTTCAGAAGCAATATACATTCTATGTAGAACATTAGAAAATTAGGGAAGACATAAAAAAGAATAAAACTATTGACTCACAATTCTACCACTCAGAAGCAAAACCACCATCATTATGGTATGTATTTTCTTTCGGTCTTTGTCTAAGAAAAATTTTAAACATAATTGAGATTCTAATCGATAAACAAGTTTATATTCTTTTTCCTTCTAAAATTATAGCGTATTAGTTTGCTAGGACTTACATACCAAAATATTGCAGACGGGGTGGCTTATTTCTGGGGCTGAAAGTGTGAGGTCAAGGTACTGGCAGGCTGAAGGCTTCACTCTGTGGCTCTTTATGTTCTCTTGTTGCTTCTTCACACGGTTGTCCCTCTAGGCACACAGATTCTAAGTGTCCTTTTTTTGTGTGTCCTGATTCCTTCTCATAAAGGCACGCAGTCAGTTGGGATTAAAGCCCAATCTAATGGCCGTGTTTTAACTTAATTACCTCTCTAAAGGCCCTATATCCAACTACAGTCACATTCTGAAGCATTGAGGATTAGTACTTAATAATATAAATTTTGAGGGGGGGGCACAATTTAGCCGATAACACATATTTGCCTACACATTTTGATTCTCATTGTAATTACCATTCTATTGTGTGCTTGATAATTTTTTTTATTAAATATTTAGATATTAAAATTATTAGATAAATATTTTCATGCTTTAAGACTTTAAACAATTAGCACTTGATATGGGAGATTTATTTATTAACACAGATTATTACTGGAATGAAATTACTAGATCAAAGAGCAAGAACATATTTTAGACTCTTCATTTATATTGAAAATTTCTTTCCAGAAATGCTCTACCAATTTACATTTCACCAGCAGTAAATGAAAGTACCCATTTCATAGTGCATTCATAAATATTAGATTTTATTATTTTAAAATAATTACCAAAATAATAGGCAAAAATGGAGTTGTATTTTAGTTTCATTTTTTGATTGTTAAGGTTGTTTTTCAAATATTTTTATTCAATTTTACTTCTCACAAATTATTATTTTCTCATTTACTATGATCTTAATTTTCTTTTTTACAATTTGTTGAGAACTTTTTATTTTTCAAAGACTTTAACCTATTGTCTATAATATTTACTCCAAATATTTTTCTGTTTCTTGTTTGCTTTTTAATCTCCCCTTTTTTGCCATTCAGATTTTTTCTAATTTTATATTACAGACGTAAACGTGTTTTATGTTATTTTCAATTTTAACTCTTTTCTTTTATGCTTTGTTCTATTTCTTTTATGTTTTTCCTCTTAAAGAAATTAGAGAAATGCTTACATTTTCTTTAACTTCTTATGATTTGATTTTTTTCATTATTAAATCTAACTGAAATTTCTTTATGGACAGAATATTAATTGATCTGGACTTATTTTTTGAAACAATTGACAAACTCTCAGCACCATTTATTAAGAAGTGTCTTTTTTTCCTGATTTATGAGGTAGTCTTCATTATGTATCATAGCTTTATTATTTTCAGTTGATCTAACAATTCTCAAGTCAGTATTGACTTGATATTGGTTTATTTATTACAGTTTTACAATTGTTTTAATATTTCATAGGACTACTATCCTTTCATGGTACCTATTTTTAAAATGGTCTTTTCTTTCTGCTTCTAGATTAATTTAAACTTTTTTAAGTTTAAAAAAATTGAGATTTTTAATTAGAATTTCATTAATATTCAGAAGTGTCTGTTATCCCTGTACTTATTCAAACATTTAAAAAACTCAGTAACATTTTACTAGATTTTTTCATTTGATACCTTTCATTTATTTTTTTTTTTCCCTAGATATTATCTCTCTTCAAAATTATGCATGAGATTTTAAAATATATTTTTGAAGTGGTTTCTCTAGACATATAAAATTTTAATTTCTGTCATCTATATTGACACTTTTATTAGCTTTCAGAACTAATTCTAATAATTTGACTCTCTTGGTCTTTTTGGGGTGTCTAATCCTATAGCCCGGACAGTAATCTTCTATCTCTCTTTGTACTTTTTGTAATAAACAAAATAACAATGCATTGTTAAATTCACTAAAACTAAGTCTAGAACTTTGCCGAATGTTAAATGATAATTGTGTTACTCTTGCATTCAGCGGGACCTCTTTATTTCGTTCCTGTTTAGCTTGAGATTGGTTTGTGGGCTGTAACTGATTGAGTGTGGATGTTGGGTTTTACGTTTATTTTTAACACATTTTATCTTATTACTTCTGGCCCATGAGCTAGCTCTCCATTAACTTGAAGGCGGTGAGGCAGGCAGATTTATGTAGTGTTAGCTCTGCTTCTCAGTCTGGACCACCTGCAGTTCAAGAGCTATGCCTTCTTTCAAGATGACATTAAACACAGAGATTCTTGTACCTGTACTCCAGCATACCAGCTTCCTTAGGATTCCTTGTGTTACTGAATTAACTCTGTCTAACAGCGATGAATCCTGCAATTCTACTTCATTCAACCCACATTTCTCTATCTCGAGTACAAAGATACAAGGAATTTTATTAAATGCTCTGATGAAATCAAGATAGAATAAACCTCTGGCACCCTCCTGCCTATCAGTCTAGTAATTGCAGAGGAAATGAGGCTAGTCTAGTTTATCCAAGTGAACCCCATTTCCATTTTCCAATGCTCACAAACCATCTAAAATTATCCTGAGGTTCAATATAAAATGTTTCTTGAATCTACTTTTCATTTCTTTTGAAAATACAGACATTTGCTCCCATCTAGGAGCCTTTCTCTTTTTTCAGCATTTGACTGTGATTGTGGGATCACAACTGTGGACTTCTTAATACTTTGGAAGGTCATCATTTTGGGCCTGTAACTTGGGTTTATTTAAAACTGCTGGCCCTGTTCTTTCTGTCCTCTACTTTTCTTGGGCTTCAATTTCTCTTGAACCATATTGGTTTTGCTCTCCTGAGTGAAGGTCATGCTCCAGATAGAGAAGATTAAAACAAAACAGGTGTTGGATAGCTCTGATTTCACACAATGCGATGCCATGATGCGTTCTTTGTTTTGTGACAATAAACAACTTAAAAATGCACATTTGGTCTACAGATTTTTCCCAATCCTCAATCCATTCTAGATTTTAACTTCCAAAACAATATTCCTACTACTTTGTGCAGTTAGAAACATTCCTTCTAGATTTTGTGTGCTTTTATTTTCATTTTTGTGTACATAAAGTTTTAAACCTAAGTTTTTTAGTATACACTCCTTAGTAGGCTAATTTTTCTTTTTCATTGGGATAATTTTTTATTGTATTGTCAGCTTTAGTTAAAAATTCTTTATCTTCCCAGAACCATTTTCTTTCATAGAATTTCTTGTTTTTTAACTTTCAAATAGAATTTCTGAAGAGACACGTGCTATGGTAAGATCATATGGGAATTGAATATAAGTATTCAGGTATCTATCTATTAGAAATGTTTATATATATTTATGTATAGTTGCATATAATGTATTTTTGATGTTTTAGAACATATACAAATGTATTATATATATCTGTATATATCTATTAATATCTATCCATCCATCCATCCATCTCAAACATGACTAAGCACAAGTTTATCGAAGAAATTTAAAAGGTTCTTTCACCAAAGGGCAGAAAGCCCTTCCTTTTAAAAAATATTAGTATTTTTAAATTGGATAAAAAAGAAAAAGGATCAACTTAAAAATATTGGTGATCTTTGCTGTATTGTGAATGTATTCTGGGAATCTGTGTTCTCCTGAAAGCTACCTGTCAGGCAAGGAGTCACTCCTATGTTGAGGTTATTCTACTGTGACAGATCAGCACATCTCATCCTGTGGTTTGAGACTCACTGACACAGCAACTTGAACTTTCCCTTTGACCTTTGTGAAATTCAACTTTTGGCTTGCAGTGAAATGCGTGTTTCATTGACTGTGAAATTAGGAGAATCTCCAATGAGTAAAAAATGATTAGCTTTCACTTTCGGATGAAAACATGCCAAGGACAAACATTGATTTTAGGAGATCCTTTATGGAGCATTGCACCTCATAAAGCCTCACTTGGAGGCGGCACCACTGATAAATCAGTACAGTAGCACTGGAGCCAAAATCTTATGTTCCAGTTTATTGCTTCTCAGTCCCCCCCGCCCCCACTAAATTTTGGTGACTTTTTAAGTCAATTTGTTTATGACTTTGAATAGTAGCGTTTTTAAGTATGATAACACAGTTGCCAGATGATATTTATTAATCCTTTAAATAATGGGTATTCAAATACCTTCTGTTTCTCTGGACTTCATGAATTGACATCTTTCTTCTATTCTTCCCAGCTGAGAAATTGTATTTTCTGGGCAATCATGCCACTTTTTAAATGCTTTTATTATACCACTTATTACCTGCCTTATCATTATTTGTTTATATGCTTTCTTTCTGGACTATAAGCTGCTCAAAGGCAGGGTCTTCATTTTACAAGTCTGTGTACTCCTAGCATACAGCACAGGACTTGGAACACAGTGCTCAACTAAATGTTGACTACATGGACTCATTTGAAAAATTTAAAGCATAAATGTCACAGTGAAATTCAGTGGGTGAGAGTGTGGAAATAATATATTTATATTTTATTTGTAAATTGACATATTTGAAGACCTGCATTGTGTATGAAGTCCTGTGTAGAACAAATGACTTCAAGGGCACCTTTCTCTTCCTCTATTTTATTATATTAAAATATCTGTACATCCAGTTCTGAAACGTAATTTTCTATGGATGGAGCTCCAAAATACCAGCAGGCCAGTTCACTTTTGAGAGCAGCCCCAAGTTTGACTTAATGCTGAGGGAGGTTCAAAAGCAAATACCCTTTCTTTTTCCTGTAGGTAAATTTTACTTCTTTAGACAAATGTTTAAACAACTGTTTTAAAGAAACAAAATGCCCAGTGCATTACAAAAGGCAACTATTGCTTTGGTATTCATTTTACACCTTTCCCTTGAAGTCAGGGAGTTGTATTGCTTCTGCGAAATGACTTTCTCTCTTTAGTTGTTCAATTCGATTTAAGAATTTTTGATTAAGCATTCAATGGTTGGAATAACGAAGAACCAGCAGTTCAGTAATTGGGATATCATTACTATCTAGTAGCACATTTAGCACTCAGCTCTGCTGTGCTGTGTAACCTCTTCCTTTATCTTCCTCTGTCATGTTACAAACCGCCCCACCAACCCTGCTCCCTCCAAAAAAGGCAGTAATGTCATTGCAAGCTTCAGAAGTTAGCATTAAAATGAATACTTTTTAATTTCTTTGGATGAGATGGGGCTCTGGGCTCTGGGACAATGCTGATGGATGATGTTTTAATGCAGCCGAAATGTTATTTTTACTGAACCAGGGAAAACTATAAATTTTGCTTCATTGCCACTGATGGCTCTATGCATAAAACTATGGTGGCGCCCCTCGGCCGTGAATAATCACCTCGGCACGGCAGATGTTACTTTGCGGGGAAAGCAATTCTTATGCCGAAGAATTGTGGAAAGATTAATTGTCTACAGCTGTTTCATGGCCCACAGCAATCTTGATACATTTATGATAAGTTTAAGAGCTCACCAGAGGCAGCTCCTATTCCCTGTTGTGAGAGAGGGGCGGGTGACGAAGTCAGAGGCTTTATTTTGACACCTGGATTCATAGAATCTGTCAGCTCCATTACAGCCTTCATAGAAATCCTGCCGCTGGCAGTTCTGAAATGATTGTGAGTGAGGTAAGATGCAGGAATTATCCAGACGTAGATAAAGAAAAGGAGACTGAGAAGAATTATTCAAATTTGTGCAAATGAATTGCTTCCATTTTTCCTCCCTCTGCCAAGTGGAAATTGAACGTGACCCACTCTGACCTTTCTCTATTAAGTGCTGCAAATTGCAGTAAATGCACAGTTCTGAGTGCCCTAATGAGACAGAGCCCCAGCAATGCCTCATTAATAAGGGGAGTTTGACCTTGCTGGTCAGCCCTTCATTCGATATTGAAAAGAAATAAGAAAAAAGAAGAGATGACCCACTGTAAATTTTGAACAATACATTTGATTTAGTTTGCATATACTCCCAGCCAGATGATTCTCAACCTTTTTCTCTCTCTTGTTTCCCTTCAGCTACAGGCTGGAAGGAGTGGTACTTACCTTTTAGGCACAATGGAACGTGGCGTCAAAGATGCAATGAGTCTTGGCAAAGCCAGTGCCAAGCTTCACCCTGGGTGGAAAGGACACTGATTTCCTCCTCCTCTTGTCTCTTGTGAACTAGGTTCATGAGTTCTTGTTTTACTTTTCTTTCCTCTCTTTCCTTTCTTCCTCTCTCTCTCCCTCTTTCATTCCTTTTTCTTTGTCCATAAAGAAACTTTCCCATTTTGAAGTGTGCTTGTGTGTTTAAAAGGGGATTGGCTCTCTGGTTTTATGTGGCTTTGTGCAGATTTAGCCTGAGATACTTTTTACTTATTAGTGTAAGGAAATCTAGAGCAAAAGTTGGAGTACTGCTGGCTCGTTCTGGGAGAATTACTTAACCTGTTTAAGCACGGTGGATAGCGGATTGATGTGGAACTGGGACTTAGGGTTTCTGGGTCCGTTTTTTAGATGCCTCAAATTTAGTTCTTGGCTTCCTTTAAATCAAAGTTAATAAAGCCTCTAACTCTTAGGAAATCTCCTAAGTACAAGGAAGCCCTATGAGCAAGGCAGACAACAATTCTTAAATTTATTTTAAGAATAACTTCTAATGCATAGACATGTGTTGAATCACTAAGAAGGTAATCTCAAGATGTATGAACGTACTACCTTGTGGAATCTTTGAAGGGATTTTAGAAGTTATCCACTTCAAACTTCTTGCAAGGCAAAGATCTGTTCTACAATATCCTGATATTGAATGTAGGCTAATTCTTCAGAATCAGGCTTGTTTCATTACTGGCAGCTCTGACTTGTGCAAAGTTCTTATACATATGTTATTAGATGAAATCGTTGTTATCATGTCCTGACGGTATTATGAAGTCCAGTTTGAATGGAGCATCTGAAACCATCAAAATGAAATGATTGCCCCTAGGAGAATTGCTTTGCCAAACTGTGTTTTGGGATTATGCTTTTGGCTTGCCCAAAGGGATGTCCCAAGGATCCACAACCTGAAGGTCACTGTTAAAACTATTTGCAGAATATTGTTGATTTCCCCTATAGAATGTTCTTTTCATGAGGACCCACAGGAAAACTTCTTTAATTTTTAGAACCAGAAAAAGTTGAGATTGTGCTCAGGAGCTGGTGTGATTTTATTTAAATGGAGATGTGACTTAAACCTGATCATGTTTCCCTTTTCCTTGACTATCAGAATACTCGGAACCAAATTTGTAGCCCACTTATTGCAAATATGTAGAATCTTATGGTATATATTAAAAATATATACCTGGCCCTGGTACCAGATTAAAAAATATAAAAAAGTATAGAGCAATGTAAATCTTCCTCTTATCCCATTGCTTCGGTTAACAAGTTGTCCTTTTAGAAGCAACCACTGTTACCAGTTTCTGAATATTCTCTGCTTTTATAACATAAGCTGAGATGACTATAGGTTATGCTTTGTGCTAAAGATGATGAAGAACCATCGAATGGTTTGAAGAGGGGAGTCAAATCGATTGGGTTATATGTTGGCTTGTTAGTGCTGCTTCACTTGTGTTTGGGAGTACAGAGGGACAGCTAGGGGGCTCTTTCGTTGTCCAGGAAGGTACTAATAAAGAGGGATGGAGGTAAGGTGGAAGTCAAACCAGTAGGATTTGGTAATTAAATAGATGATGAGAATGAGAGACAGGGAGAATTCAGATGAATTTCATTTCTAGCTTCAGAAACTGTGTGGATTGGATATGTTGAGCTGGAGTAGCTTGAGGAACCGAACATCAGTAGGAGGGTTGAAGTAAAAGTCTCTATTTAAGAGAAAAGCTCTGAGTTGAATAAAAAGATTTCAGGATTAGAAGCCTAGAGGTCTCAGGAAAAGACTCCCAGGAGAAGCCTGAAAGTACAGGGTATCACCGAGAGAGAGTGAGTAGGGTGAGAAGAGTGTTGACACATGACAGACTGAAATATTTAAATGTCTTGCCGTTAGTTGTCTTTCGCCAACCTACTTTCAGTGCCCAGTGCCATCTCTGGCCCATAGTAGGTGTTTAGTAAATAATGCACAATTTAATCTCTCAGAGAGTTCTCAGAACCCTTTTCCACTTTTATCTCTAAATTTTCAATGTACTGTTGAAAATATGTTTGGATGCAATCTTCTACATGAAGTATAATCTTGACAGAATGTAATGAGATTGAACTGGACAGCATTTGAAAAAAATCACTGCAAGTAATGTAAAAAATTAATGTAAGTGTCTGGGTTTTTTAGCTGCTACATAATTCTAAGGGCATATATTAAATTTGTGAGAAGTTAAGGTTACTAAAGTAGTTTTGCATAAATCACTGACTAGCCTGTTTCTCTAAGCATGTATTTTTAACGTACATTTAAAAAGGTGAGTTTATAGTTAAAAATGAAATATGCTCAATTTTGTAGATAATACCCTCTGTTTTCCTAAACGATTACATAAATTATACACTGAGATTATACAGGAATTTGTGTTGTTTTGTATCTTGAGCAACCCTTGGCCTTGTCAGTCTTTTCATTTGAACCGTTCTAGCGGGTGTGTAGTGGCATTTCATCATGGCTTAAAGTTACATTTCCTGGATAATTAATGAGGTTGAGAGTCTTTTCATGTTTTTGATTATTTCAATGTTTCTTTTTAAAAAGTGACTCTTGAGATTTATTTATATTGGGCTCATGGTATGATTATTAAGTAGCATATCTCTCCAGGTTTTCTATACTAGCTCATTGTTGGTTATGCATGACAACTTACAAATATCTATATTTACATAATTGTGGTCTATTCATGTAATGGAACACTATTAGTAATGAAAATGAATGAACTTTAGCTATATGTGGCAATATGGGTGAATTCAGACATAAAAGAGTACATGTTGTATGACTCTATTTACATAATGTCCAAAACCAGGTAAACCTCATCCGTGGCATTAGCAGTTAGGGCAGTGGTTACTCTTGGAGACAGGGTGGGTAATGATGAGGAGGGGGCACAAGCAGGCTCCTGAAATTCTGCTAATCTCCATTATGTGACCTGGGTAGTGGCTACATAGATGGATATTTATAAACTGAGCTGAATACTTTTGGTTTATGCCCATTTCTGTATGAAATTATATCTCCATAAACAGTTAAAAAATGGTATGGGATTGTATAGTTTGGCAAAATGTATTTGATGATGAATTTACCAAAACTGGATTATAATGCTTTAAATGTTTTACAGTTGGAAGACTATATAAATTCTCTGCTTAAAAACAAGAATGGTATTGGGGATGAGAATTAAGTGGCAGTGAGAAGTTAGAAGTGAATAAAATCTAGCATTTGCTAGGAGAAATTGTCCTCATCCTATAGTGCAAGTCTTTCCTGAAACAAATTTCTGAATATCCCCTCAGAGTTAACATAAGGCCTAGATACAGGCAGGATGTGGTAGATAGAAAGACCTTGCCAGAGACCAAATACAGACTGGCTGCCTCTGGTCCAGCTGTGCATAAAATTCCTGATGATAAACCCAGAAAAACTAGCAGCTTTGAAAGACAAAATATTTGTAGTTTGAAGATGCAAAGATATTATTATTTTTTTCCTCATGGGATGAGTCAGAAATAGTTTCTCAAATAGGTTTTACATAATCAAAGAAATCTCTCTGCCAAAGGAAATCAAATCAGAGAGTGGAGTCTGGAGCAAATTCTCTGATTTTTGATTCACTATAAGGGTTATGTTGGCATAAGATTCTATTTACACAAATCTTTTTTGTGATTACTAATGTGGCCTCCGCAGTCAGACTGCCTGGGCTATTTGGACTCAGCCCCTTATAAGTTGTGTGATGAGGCACCTCATTTAATCTCTCTGCAGGGTGGGAATAGAAATAAGTAAAGCACCTCATTTGGCTTCTTGGAGGACTGGATGAGAACATGCATGTAATGCTTTTCTACTTGCCCAGCCCTGCTTGGCTGAGCTCTTCCTACTAGAGGTTCTGAAAACAGTGTCCACTACCCAGTGGACTGGTCAGATATTTCTTTCATTTATTTCACTGTTGTTTTATTTATAAGTGTTATATTAAAAAATTATGGACTTCACACATTTTTATTAACTAACCCAGATACTGCTTTAATTAGCCAAGGAAATGAAATCTTATTAGAAGCAAGGTGAACGCGCAGGGCAGAAGTACATGAGACACGTCTTGCCATGGTTTCTCTCAGACGCTGAAGGAAAGCAAAGTTTTGCCACTCTAAAGTATGCCGTTTGGGATATTGATTTTAAGCTGGTTAGTGAGGAATAAAAGACTCAGAAGGAACCTTGACCCTCCCCCTTTACCCACTTAAAGGAATTAAGATAGAGAACCTGCTCCAGGAAAGAACATATCATCATAGATAAATATAGTTTAGCACGAACTAGTGTGTGATAGACAGAATCCTAGCAAGGCCCATTTGATCAAAGTTCCCTCTGTGTCCTATTGTCAAAGATGGCCAGCAAACATTTATTTACTAAACATTTGCTTTTCCATCCCCACGTGAATTGCCTTCCTGCCCTTTAAAGTCCCAACCTCCCTCCCCCACCCTTTTCTCCTTAGCTTCAGAATGGCACATAAACCCAACGCCCAACGTCTCTTTAGGTCTAATGGCACCCCTGAAAATGCACATGTAAAATAAACTTTAGACATTTTCTCCTGTTAATCTGTTTTATACTAATTTGATATTAGCCCAGCTGGAAGAGCTTAAAGGTGGGAAGAAAGTTACTTTTCATACTCCCACAATGCCATGCTCCTCACTGATGAAGGTTGCTGCCTGAGATCCTCTTTGCTCAGATATTATTTGATATGAAAAGTCCAATTCTTGCCATGCTGCTGACTTTTTATTCAGAAGAACTTCACAAATAGTCGACAAACTTAATTTAAGGGAATATTTATGAACATATTAGAATCTTCTGGTTGTTGGACCCTCCAGAATCAGCAAAGCCAAATTTTCATTTGAGGAGTGGGGCAAGGGAGGAAGCAGTGTCAAATTCCCTAAATAGCATCTCTGTCTCCAGTTCTGGTGTCTTGGAGAGCCATTTCCCTACCAATAGCATGAGCTCAGTGGGATGTTATTAGATATTTACATGAAATAATAAAAAAAGGAGTCTTTGGGCCGTATGCTTTTAATAGGCTAAACTGCCTCGTGAGGGAGCTATAGTAGACAGGATTCTCTAATTTATTGCATCTTTGTGTGTGTGCGCGCATGTGTGCATATCAGTGATGCTATCTATGATTCAAGTCAGAGCACACACTTTGAGAAATGTGGACCTAAAGACTCTGGATATAGATGTTTCACCTGGTGTTTTGGAAGTCCCTTTACTTGTATTGTAAGAAGTTATTTTCAGCATTGTCCCACACCTGGGATTTCCTTTATTACCAAATCACCAATTTCCTTAGCAGCCTCTTCGCATATCCCTTTCCATGTGTGTTCCTGAGGCGGTGGACATGATCACCTAATGGAGTTAGTTATGGTACTGTGGTCTTATCAGAGATTGGCTAATTTATATCTACCCTTTCTCATTATACCTTCTTCCATCTTATAAAGTTTCCCCTCACTGCCTTTGGTTATCCAATAGTGCAGGGACTGTCATACTTGAGTGGGCATCAGAATCACTTGCTTGGTTCCACCTTCAGAACTTCTGCTTCACTGGGTCTGGGAAGGAGCCAAGCTTTTGCATCTCTAACAGATTTCTAGATGCTGCTGGTTTGGGGGCTCACACCTTGTGAACTACCGCAATACTGAAACACATTGCCTACTAGCAGATTGAAATTAAAGAACATGGACTTTGGGGACATACAGAACTCTATTTGAATCCTGACTTCTCTGTTTAAGCTGCATAATATAGGGCAAGTTTTATAAAAATCTTTATCACTCTGTTTCCTCACCTGGCATAGCCTTAGAATACATAGAGTTGTTGAGAGGACTGGGTAAGACTGATGAGTGCCTGTCTCAAAGTTTGGGACATGATAAGCACTCAGTTCATGTTTGGAACATATTGGAAGTCACATGTACGCAACAGTGCATAGATGGATATGGTTGTAAATCAACATCAAAACTTATACTTTTTTACTTTTCCAAAAATGTAATTTTGAGATCTCTAGGTAAAGACAGTAGTTTTTATATGACTGCTTCATTTAAAGTTTGATAGTAATTTCATTAGGTTAGTGTATTATTAAGCCAATGACCAACACATGCTGTTTTTCTCATATAAAATTTAAATTATAAACAAGGAAAAAACACTCTTGTATATGAAACTTACATGCTGATGGTGTTAAGGGGCCCCAGACTAATCACCCCAAAATATATCTCTTTGCATATAGATTATTTTGAGGGAAAGGATATTGAGAACAAAACTAAAAAAGCATTTATTTAAAGGAATTTACATTTATAAAGGAAATTTCCATTTGTAGAGTGTCACCCTCTCCAGTACCAAGAATAGGAGAACTCAATAGGAGAACTCTTTAACAACTCTTAGCAGCCTAGAAGGCTCTGACTTTAATTTGCATGACAAACCTTAATAAACAATTCTTGTTACCATACTTTTCCTGGCCACCCTCTCCCACCTAGAAGCCCCAAATCTAGTCACTCCTTTGGGTTACTCATCACTGGGTGCTCCCATGTGTACATGGGCAGTGCACCTTCACTAAGTCTCTGTTTATTGTTCTCGTCTTTATTTTTCATTGGCCAGGCAAATTTATAGAGCCCCAACTGGAGAACTTAAGATAGGTAAAGGAAATACTTTTTTTTCTTCACCTATACCTAGTTAATTCTATGTATTAAGAAAACTCTCAACTTTGATGATACAATTTACTTATTCATTTAACAGTTTTAATTATGGTAGAATGCACATAACATGAAGTTTACATCTTTATCATTTTTAAATATACAGTTCAGTGGCATTAAGTACATTCACAGTTGTGTAACTATCACCATTGTCTATCACAGAACTCTTTTCATCTTGCAAACCTGAAACTCTATCTATTAAACAATAACTCTCCAATTCCTTTCTCCCATCAGCCTCTGGAAACCACCATTCTACTTTCTGTCTCTATGAATTTTATGTATGTATGTATGTATGTATTTATTTAAAAATTTTATTTATTTAAATTAGTTTCATGTATGCAGTACATTGGTTAGACAACTATATAGTTTGTAAAACCATTCCCCCCAATTGCTCCCTCCTTCCCCTGGGCCTTCACATAGCCATCATTTTAATGCTAACTGCATTCCCCCTGTCGTGACCCCTATCCTTGTGACCAACTATTGACTACTAATTTGTACTTCTTTAACCCTTCACCCCATTCTCTCAGTCTCCCAACCTCTCTCCCCTCTGTCCATCACCAAATGTCTACTATATTTATGAGTCTGTTTTTTATTAGTTTATTCTTTTTGTTCCTTAGATTCTGCATATGAGTGAAATTATATGGTATTTATCTTTCTCTGTGACTTATTTCACTCAGCATAATAACCTCTAGGTCCGTCCATGTTGAAATGATAAGATTTCATTTTTTTTTAATGGCCGAGTAGTATTCCATTGTATATATGAACCATAATTTCTTTATCCAATCATCTGTTGATGGGCATTTAGGTTGCTTTCATATCTTGGCTATTGTAAATTGTGCTGCCATGAATATTGGAGTGTATAGATCTTTAAAATTATTGTTTTGGTTTTCTATGGATAAGTACCCAGAAGTGCAATTGTTGGGTCAAAGGTATATCCATTTTTAATTCTTTGAGAAACCTCCATATTGTTTTCCATAGTGGCTATACCAGTTTGCAGTCCCACCAACAATGTATGAGGGTTCCCTTTTCTCTGCATCCTCGCCAACACTTGCTGTTTTTTGATTTATTGATGATAGCCATTCTGACAGGTGTGAGGTGATATCTCATTGTGATTTTAATTTTCATTTCTCTGATAGTTAGTGACCTTGAGCATTTTTTCATATGTTTGTATTTCCTCTTTGAAGAAGTATCTGTTCAGCTCTTCTGCCTATTTTTAAATTGGATTCTTTGTTCTTTTTTTTGTTGTTGTTGAGATCTATAAGTTCTTTTTTTCGGAGAAAGGATCAAAACATTTTCTTGAGGGACTTCAGGGGAGGGTCGAAATGCGGGAGGACAATGAGCTCTAACATCTTTGGCCTGGCCAGGACCTCTCCAGCTTCACAGTCACTGAAAAAGCGAGATGTATAAGTTCTTTATATATTTTTTGAAAAATAACTCCTTATCAGATGTAATGAATATCTTTCCAGTCGGTTGTCTTTTTGTTTTGTTGATGGTTTCCTTTTCTGCACAAAAATTTTTAGTTTGATGTAGTTGTATTTGTTTATTTTTTCTTTTGATTCCCTTGCCCGAGGATACATCTGAAAAGAAATTCCTGTTAGTAGTATCAGAAAGTTTACTACCTATGTTTTCTTCTAGAAGTTTTATAGTTTTGGGTCTTCCATTTAAGTATTTAATCCATTTTGAGTCTCTTCTTGTATATAGTGTAAGAAGATGGTCCAGCTTCTTTTCTTTTCTTTTCTTTTTGCATGTATCTGTCCAATTTTCCCAACACCATTTATTGAAGAGACTGTCTTTATCCCATTGTACATTCTTACCTCCTTTGTCATATATTGAGTGAGTGTAAAGGTGTGGATTTATTTCTGGGCTCTCTATTCTGTTCCATTGATCAATGTGTCTGTTTTTATGCCAGTATCATGCTGTTTTGATTACTGTAGCCTTATAGTATAGTTTGATATCAGGTAGTGTGAGACCTCCAACTTTATTCTTCTTTCTCAAGATTGCTGTGGTTATTCAGGGTTTTTATGACTCCATATAAATTTTAGGATCATTTTTTCTAGCTTTCTGAAAAATACCATTGGTATTTTGATAGAGATTGCATTGAATCTATAGATTGCTTTGGTAGTTATGGCCATTTTAATGATGTTGATTCTTCCTGCCCATGAACACGGTATATTCTTCCATTTATTTGTATCTTCTTCAATTTCTTTTTCAAAGACTTATAATTTTCTGAAAACATGTCTTTTACCTTCTTGGTTAATTTGGTTCTAAGGTATTTTATAGTTTTGATGCAATTGTAAATGGGATTGTTTTCTTAATTTCTTTTTCTGAAAGTTCATCATTGATGTATAAAAATGCCACTGACTTCTGAATATTTATTTTGTAACCTACTACTTTACTAATTCATTGATTGTTTGTAACAGTTTTTTGGTGGAATCTTTAGTGTTCTCTCTGTATAGTGTCATGTTATCGGAAATAATGAAGTTTTACTTCTTCTTTTCCAATTCAGATGCCTTTTATTTCTCTTTCTTGTCTTATTGCTGTGGCTAAGACTTTCAATACAATGTTGAAGAGGAGTGGTGAAAGTGGGCATCCTTGTCTTGTTCCTGATCTTAAGGAAAATGCTTTTAGCCTTTCCCCATTGAGTATGATGTTAGCTGTAGGTTTGTCATATATGGCCTTTATTATGTTGAGTTATGTTCCCTCTATTCCCACTTTGCTGAGAGCTTTTATCATAAATGGATGCTGGATTTTATTGAATGCTTTTTATGCATTTATTGATATGATAATATAGTTTTTATCTTTCAATTTGTTAATGTGGTGTATCGCATTAATTGATTTGTGGATATTGAACCAACCTTGCATCCCAGGAATAAATCCACTTGATCATGGTATATGATGTTTTTAATATATTGCTGCATTCAGTTTACTAATATTTTGTTGAGGATTTTTGCATCAATGTTCATAAGAGATATTGGCCTATAGTTTTCTTTTTTTTGTAATGTCTTTATCTGGTTTTGGAATCAAGGTAATGGTGGCTTCATAAAAGGAGTTAGGAATGCTTCCCTCTTCTTCAATTTTTTGGAATAGTTTGAAAAGAATAGGTGATAATTCTTTGAATGTTTGGTAAAATTTGCCTATGGTCATCTGGTCCAGGACTTTTTTTTTTAGGAGGTTTTTGATTACTGATTCTATTTCATTGGTGGTAATTGGTCAGTTCAGATTTTCTGTTTCTTCTTGACTCAGTCTTGGGAGTTATGTTTCTAGGAATGTGTCCATTCCTTCCAAATTGTCCAATTTGTTGGGGTATAATTGCTCGTTGTATTTTCTTATGATCATTGTATTTCTCTGGAGTCTGTGGTTATTTCTCCTTTTTCATTTCTGATTTTATTTAGTTGAGCCCTCTCTCTTTTTTCTTGATGAATCTGGCTAAAGGTCTGTCAATTTTGTTTAACCTTTCAAAGAACCAACTCTTGCATTCATTAATATTTTGTATTGTTTTTCTAGACTCTATTTCATTGATTCTTCTGATCTTTATTATTTCCTTCCTTCTAGTCACTTTGGGCTTTGTTTGTTGTTATTTTTCTTTTTTTAAATTGTAAAGTTAGATTGTTTATTTGAGCTTTTCCTTGTTTCTTGCGGTAGGGCCTGATTGCTATGAATTTCACTCTTAGGACTGCTTTCACTGTGTCTCATAAATTTTGAGTCATTGTGTTTTCATTTTCATTTGTCTCTAGGTATCTTTTGATTTCTTCTTTGATCTCATTAATAATCCATTCATTGTTTAGTAGCATGTTATTTAGCCTCCATGTGTTTGTGTATTTTCCAGTTTTTTTTTCTTGTAGTTGATATCTAGTTTCATACCATTGTGATAAGAGAAGATGGTTGATGTGATTTCAATCTTCTTAAGTTTATTGAGACTAGATTTGTGTCCTAACATGTGATCTGTCCTTGAAAATGTTCCATGTGCATTTGAGAAGAATGTATATTTTGCCACTTGGGAGTAAAATGCTCTGAAAATATCTATTAAGGCCATCTGTTCTAGTGTGTCTTTTAGGTCCATTGTTTCTTGTTGATTCTTTCCTGGAAGATCTGTCCATTGGTGTCAACGGGATGTTAAACTCTCCTACTATGAGTGGTTGTAGATTCTTGTTTTTCCCAACTTTGAATATTCCTTGTTGTTCCTTTCTGCCCTGCAAAGTTTCCATTGAAAAGTCAGCAGGAATTCTTATGGGGATACCTTTGTAAATAACTAGCTTCCTTTCTCTTGCTGCTTTTAAGATTCTCTCTTTGTTTTTGACCTTTGGCATTTTAATTATGATGTGTCTTGGTGTAGGTCTGTTTGAATTCCTCTTGTTTGGGACTCTTTGTGCTTCTGAACTTGTATGTCTAATTGCTTTTCCAGGTTAGGGAAGTTTTCTATCATTATTTCTTTAAATGGATTCTCAATCCCTTGCTTTCTCTCTTCCTCTTCAGATATATTTTTAAGCTTTATATTGTCCTTCAGGTATCTTAAACGGAACTGATTTTTTAAAATTCTTTTTTCTCTTTGTTGTTCTGAATAGTCTGCTACCTTGTTTCCAGTTCGCTGATTTGATCTTCTGCTTCATCCAATCTACTGTTGAATCCTTCTAGTGTATTCTTCATTTCCGTTATTGCATTAATCATTTCTGTATGGTTCTTTTTTATGGTTTTATGTCCTTTTTTATGCTGTTGAGGTTCTCATTGTGCTCATCCAGTCTCCCTATAAGTTTGTTGAGCATCTTTATGATCATTCTTTTGAACTCTGTCTCTAGTAGGTTGCTTGCCTTCATTTCGTTTAGCTTATTTTCTGAAGTTTTCTCATGTTGTTTCATTTGTGGTGTGTTTCTTTGTTTTCTCATTTTATTAGCCTCTCTGTGTTCATTTCTCTGTGTCAGGAATATTTGTTTCGTCTCTCAGCCTTGGCCAGGTGGCCTAAGGTGGAAGGCATCCTGTGTGGCCCACTTGCACACTCTCCCTGATCCCTTATGCCGGGGGCTCTAGACTTGATTTTTGTGTGGGTTGTGTGTGATTTTCTGTTGTTGCCAAGACTTTATTGTTGTTAGTAGATCAGTGGATGGGATTAACACCCAGGCTGACTAACTGTGGGAACTGGCTGCACCCACAGGGTATGAGTTGTGTGGGGGCTGATCCCACTGAGTAGGGTTTGTCCTAGCAGGCTTGCGTACTTGTTGCAGCCACCCTTTGTGTGTATCACTAACAGGACTAGTCAAGAGTTGCTCCGTTGTGGTCTGGTGCCAGCCTCCAGATGCGTCGGTTTTGTGCTCCTTAGGAGAGCTCCCCCATGGGCCAAGGTCAGCTGCTGCTTTTGATTGCTCAGGGCTACCTGCTGAGAACTACAAAGTGATCCACAGATGGTTGTTGCCTATGCTGGATCTACAGTTAAGTGGAAGAGACAGTGCTGTAGGCGGTGGTTTTCCCCGTCCCTGACCTATGGCAGTTTAGCAGAGGGACCAGTGTGCCTCAAGGCCTGATACTGCCATCAGTTGCTTATAAGTCTCTAAAACTGGATGAGTCTCTGGGTGATATGAATGTTGGGTGGCGCAGGGACCCTATGAGTCTCCTGGGTGTATTGAGTAAATTTTTCACTACCACTGCAGTGTTAGTTTATGTGCCAATGCTGTCTCTGTGGTCTATAAAGTTTCCACTCATAGCAAGGCCAGCTGCTGCCCAACCTGGGCCTAAATGCACTATCCCAGGCAGGGGCACCTGCCTATCAATGTGCAGCAGGCACTTTGTTATTGGATGGGGCAGGAGCTCAGGGAGTCAAGGGCTGTTGGGCCAATACAGACCTCTGCAATCCCCTCAAGAGGTATTGCAGCTGTATAGGCAGCAGTGGTCTGTCTGTCCACTACTGTTTTCCTCAAAATGTGCTCACTGCGGTAGCCAAGATCTGTTGCCTGAGCAGACTGCACAACCCCAAAGCCAAGCAGGGCACAAGAGGCTGCTTGTCAATGGGCTGCAGGCACTTTGTGGCTTAGGTGAATTGGGATCTCATGGAGTCAAGGTCCATTCAGCCTATACCCTCAGTTTTGCTGCAACTTCTGTGCCTGGACGTTTCCTGTAGCTTCGATGTGGCTCCTTTATATTATCAGATGTAGGTGTTCTGATCAGCTGGACTTCAGGTGATTCTCCACGTTGACTATTTATAATTTGGCTGTAATTTTAATGCAGACCAGGAAGGAGATAAACCTTGCTTTTACCCAGTCTGCCATCTTCCCTCCTCCCCTTTTATTTTATTTTTTGGACACCATTTGATACCATTTGTTCGGCTCCACCTTTAGAGTTTCTGATTCGCTAGGTCTGGGACCACTCCATACTTCACCTGGGTATAGCTTGGTCTTCCATGTAGATAGATTTGCCCTCTCCTTGGATCCCTCCTCACCTCACTTCAGCACAGCTTGCTCTTCCTTGTGGATAGGTTTGCTCATGCATTTGTGCATTCACTTAGTCACTAAAAAGGGATTCATTGTTGTACTACTACGTGCCAGGCTCTGTAAGGACCAGGACTATACGTTGTAACTTATTGTAGTTCTAGTGCCTAACCAAATGTCAGGCTTTTAGTACAGCCTCATGTGGAATTGTCTGTTAACCTGTTGATAGTGGCAGAAGTATGCATGCATATGTTTAAATCTGGCATTTATCATTTGTAAAGACTTGGGAAACAAATTAAAAATATTTATTGGTTTATAATTTTTCTTCAATAATTAATCAAATGATAAATTACATGCTGGTAGTGAATATGGGATGTTGAAAGCAAAGCATTTAATTTTCAATTCAGATCTTTTATATGTATCATTCCTTTTAGTTTTCTACTAGTTTTTTTTTTAATATTTTGGGCTTCTACTTATTTTTGTCTTAGTGTATATTGCGTACAAATAGTCCTTTAAATTTTATTTAATAACCAAAAAGATACTAAAAATGAATGATGAAGATTGAGGAATTTGTTTTAAAAGAAGTAAAAAACTGAGATCTTTATAGGAAAATTCAGATAAAAATACTATATGCTTTTACTTCCATGTCTGGCCAAGATGGAGATTGAATTTACCTTCCTAACAGAAACAACTAAAGAACTGAATAAAATATATGAAACAAAATGGTTCTGAAGACATTAAGCATCAGACAATGAAGGAAAATTATCTCTGAGAAATGGGAAACAAGTTGAGTCCTGCCATTGCTTCAGCTTACTCTTGGAACAGTTTCCCGGGATGGAGACCCAGATAGAGCCTATTGCTCTCAAGGAGTTAAGAAAAAGGATCTGGGAGTCTGAGGAGGCCAAAGCAGATAGAGTTTCAGGGCAAAGTACTAGAAGATAATGAGCTGCACAAAGAGAGAATTCCTGGAAACTTACAGAGTTTCCCAATAGAATATTCTGTTGATTACTGATCTTTGCATATGGGTAAAGAAACTACTCAAAGTTGGGGAAAGAACCACCCAAGAGAGTTAGAGGGAACAGTACTTCGAACTCATACAAAGCTGGGAATAGTACTCATTTTCAACAGCCTGAGCAGAAAAGCTCATAATTCATGGATGCTTGTGTTGAGTACTGGGGAAAATTTTCTTTATTAGTGGGAAAAAATGCACCTAGAGTAAATGCTACTCTGATTCAATAAGGGGGAAAATAAATCAATTGAAACTGACACAGAAATGACTAGAAGATAGAATTAGGAAAAAAAAACATGGTATTAAAACAGTTACTATGATGGCATTCTTATTCATTAAATAAGAACTAATAGAAAGGTTGAACGTGTTAAGTAGAGACAAGGAAGATAATGAAAAAACTCAAATCAAAGAAGACCATAATACCTGAGATAAAACAAATACTAAATGGGATTAACAACAGATTAGATGCTAGAAGAAAACAGTAGTGCACTTGAATACATAATGATATAAACTTTCCAAATAAAATACAGAAAGAAAAAGACAAAAATAAAAAAAAGAAAAAGTAAAAGAAGAACATTAGTAAGCTCTAGGATAATTTCAAGCTGCTCAAAATGTATGATATGGGCTTTTCTGAAGGGGAGGAAAAATAACAAATACTTGAACAAATAATTACCTAAATTTTCTAATTTGATGAAAATCGTTAGCCCACAGATCCAATATGTTTAACAATCACAAGAAACATTAAGAAAACTTGAAGGATGTCATAAGCAAAATGTATAAAGCCAGTGAAAAAGAGCAACTCATAAAAACATCCAGAGAAACAAAACATACAGAGAAACAAAGGTAAAGATGACAGATTTCTTGTAAGAAGCTATGCAAGTTAGAAGATAGTGAAATATTTTTAAAGTAATGAAAGAAAAAAAATCCCCCCAATCCTGTCAACTTAGAATTTTATACCCAGTGCAAACATATAGGTATTCTTCGCTTTGCACAGCACCATGAAACTGTAAAAATGACCATATAAGCTGAAACTGCAAAGCAATCTAAAAAGAATAACCATTATTCCCTGACCTTTAAGAATTTTGAAAAAGTATTAAAAACTCTTTTAGCTATAAATACATAGGGAAATAAAAGTTTATTTTATTTAACTAAACTTTTGTTTAACAAAAGTTTAGTTAAACCGCTATACTTTCAAACATTAGAAACATTGAGAATTAAAGTGTTTTATTTACTTTCTTGATAAGTAAGGTACTTATCAAGTGTAGTTTCAACAGGACTTGCATTCTTCTTGTCATATAACTTACTATATTCACTATGCCATAGTGAATTGTCACATTCCTTCTAAGTTTAGATCAACTTCTAATGTTTTATCTTTTGCACCTTCAATACTGTAAAATATTTCTAAGAATTCCTTTAATCTGAAAATTTCACAGGCATCACTTCATCTGGGACATCTTTCTCCTTTTCATCTTAATCATTTTCTCATTTATGTTACTGTGTTCACCTTTACTAAGTTTTTCTTGCTGCATGTCTAGAGTCTCTCAAATATTGGCAGTATCAGCATTCCCACAATCAGTTATGTCTTCTGTTTAGATCAGTTTGAACTTTCAACATTCTAACATCATCACTTTTTGTATCTTTGCTGTACTGGCAGGTTTTGGGGCCAATTGTTTTCCTTGATTATCCGTTTTTGTAAAATGTTATATGTATTTATCACTAGGAGACAAGGAGGCAGCATAACTACCTGTAATTTAATTAACTGTTAATAAATGTTTACATAATGATTCATGGACTGAACAGCTGGTAACAAAGTTTGTACTTAATGCAATTATTCATGGTTTATTTACTGTTATAATTGAAGTTTAAACCATTGGTTGGGAACTAGAATTGTTTAAACCCTGTAATTGAAATCTATGCATATTTGAATGGTACAACATGAGGATTGCCTGTATTTTAAAAACAAAGGTTAGATAAATAACTCTTCAGACATTAAAAAACTGAAAGAATCAATTAGCAATAGACTCGTATTACAAAATAATGATTAAAAAGTCCTGTCAGCAGAATAAAGTAACATTCGATGGAAACCTGAATCTACATGAGAGAACAAAGGATACCAGAAATAGTAATGGCATAGGTAAATATAGTGACTTTAATTATTTAGATTTCTTTAAATCATAATAAAGTCTTTAAAGCAAAAGCTATAACTATGTTTTTTGAAGTTTATAACCCATGTAAAAGTAAAATGTTTGACAATAGCATAAAAGCCAGTAAGGAAGAACTGGAAGTATTCTATTATAAATTTTTTTGTTCTATGTTCTGTGGTATAACATCAAATGAAATCAGATAACATCAAATGAAATCAGACTGGGATAAGTTAAAGATGTATAGTACATACCCTAAAGCTACAATGAAAAAAAAAACTATAGAAATATAACTAATAATTGAACAAAGAAGAAAGAATGGAATAACAAAAAGCATACAAATAATCCAAAACAAGGCAGAAAGAAGGAAACAGGGAACGAAGAGGAGATAGGACAAATATGAAAAGTAACAAAGTTCTAATTTAAACCTGAGTATATCAACGATTATATTAAATGTAAGTGGTTGAAATGTTATCCTGTAATTAAAAGGCAGATATTATCATATTGGATACAAGAGCAAGACCCAACTATATACTGCCTACAAAAACTCCATTTTAAATATAAAGGCACAACTGACTAAAAGTAAAAGCATAGTTAATTAATCAAGAAAACATAACAATTCCAAATATTTGTGAACATAATAAAACATCTTCAAACTACATGAAGCAGAAACTAAAATAACTGCAAGATAAAAAAGAACTTTCTAGTTATAGTCAGATTTCAACCTAATAATGAAAGAACAAAGATAGGAAATCATAAGGGTATAGAAGGGTTTAATAACACTATCAGCTAGCCTTACCTATTTGACATTTACGAGCACTCTACCCAACAATAGCAGAATAAAAAATATTTTTAAATGCACATGAAACATTTATCAATACATTGTGTGGTCTGGACCACCAAACAAATCTCAATAAACTTAAGAGCTTCAAGTCATACAAAGTACCTTAACTAATTACAATAGAAATAAATTAGAAATCAATAACAAAGATATCTGGAAAACCTACAAATATTTATAAACTAAACAGTACAGTTCTAAATAATTTATCTTTCCAGAATAAATAAAAAGGAAATTACAAAGTGTTTTGAACTTAATAGAAATAAAAATACAACAAATCAGATACTGCTAAAGCAGTACCCAGGAATTGATAGCAACAAAAACCTATCTAGAGAAGAAAAGAAAAAAAAATCTCAAACCAATGATCATAGTTTCCACTTTAAGAAACTAAAAACATTAATTTGGTGTAATTTCTCAAACTATTCAGAAGAAAGGAGAAAACAAAGACTATATTAGACAGGGTACTCCAGAGAAAGAGAATCAAAGCTGGTGGTGTAATTTGGTCTGCATCCAAAGGCCTGAGAGTCAGGGGAGCGGATGGTGTTAGTCCCAGTCCAAGTCTAAAGGTTTGAGAACCAGGAGTGCAGATGTTTAAGGGCAGGGGGAGATGAAAGTCCCAGCTCAACCAGAGAGCAAAATTTTCCTTTGTTTGCCTTTGTTTTCTGTTTAGTCCCTTAACAGATTGGATGGATGATGCCCACCTGTGCTGACAAGGATGATATTCTTTACTTAGTCTACTGATTCAAATGCTAATCTCTTCCAGAAACATTCTAAAGTACATACCCAGAAATAATCTTTTACCAGCTATATGGGCATATCGTAGCCCAGTGAAGTTGGCACAGAAAATTAGCTATTCCAAGGACCAAGTGAAAATCAATAAAACAAAAAACAGAAATATGATTTAAAAAATGGAAATATGATAGAGACAACCAGTGGAAGAGATTTATTGTTTGAAAAGATAAATAAAATCGATAAACCTTTAGCCAGAATGATAAGAAAAACAACTAGAGAACACACAAATTGCCAATATTAGGAATGAAGGAGATTATATTACTACAGATACAGTATATATTCAAAGGATAACCATATCACATTATGAACAAATTTTTCCAATAGATTCAACATCTTAGATAAAATGGAAAATGTCCTTGAAAGACACAGGTTGCCAAAGTTCACTCAAGATGAAATAGAATACATTAATAACTCTGTATCTATTAAAGAAATTGAATTTATATAATAATAAAAAAAAACCTTCTGCCAAAGAAAACTACAGTCCCAGATGGCTTTACTGTGAATTCTTTTGATCACTTAAGGAATAAATAATACCAATTATACAAAATTGAAAAAGATGAAGGATTTCCCAACTCATTATATGAGCCTAGCAGTACTGTTATCAAAACCAGACAAAGTTGTTACAAACAAAAGAAATAGCTTCATGAAAGTAGATGTAAAAATTCTTAAAATTTGAGCAAACTGAATGCAATGATATGTAAACATGATAACACATCATGATCAAGTGGAGTTTATCTCAGGTAGGAATGACATTTGAAAATCAATTAATGGAATTCACTATACTAACAGACTAAAAAGAAAAACTATGTGATCTTCACAATAGGTGTGAAAAAAGCATTAGAGGAACTCCAACGTCTATTTCTGATGAAAACTTCCAGCAAACTAGTAAGAGAAGGAAAGTTCCTCAAAACCTGATAAAGGCACCTTTGAAGAACTTACAGTTGGAATCATATATAATGGTGAAGACTAAATGCTTTCACCTTATCGATCAAGGACAAGACAAAGATGTCCACTTTTCCACTTCCATTTGTGTTATACTATACTAAGGGTTCTCCCAATGGCAGCCAAGGGAAAAAAAAATACAAAGTAACCAGATTGGAAAAGAAGTAATAAAAATGTCTTTAATCACAGACATCATAACTATGTAGAAAATCCTGTGGAAGTACAAAAATCTCCTAGAGCTAATAAGTGGGTTTAGCAGGGTTTCAGGACACAAGGTCAATGTACAAAAATCAATGCTATTTCTATATGCTAGCAAGGAACATTTGGAAATTGAAATTAAAAACAATACCACTTAAAACAGCAAAAATCATATGACATGTTTAGTGATAAATCTGACAGAAAATCTACAAAATCTATACCCTGAAATCTATATATCATTGCTGACAAAAATAAATTGAAAGATATAATCTACTTATGAATTGGAAGATTCACTATTGTCAAGATATTTATTGTCCCCAAATTGATCTATACCTTTAATATAATCCCATTCAAAATCCCAGTAGGCAAATTGTAGAAAATGACATGGATTCTAAATCCATATGAAAACATGAAGGATCTAGACTATCCAAAAATAACATTGAGAAAGAATATAGTTAGAGAACTTACCCTACCTCATTAGAAGTCTTATTATGAAGTTGTATTAATTAAGAATGTGTGGTATTTGTGTGAAGATAGACATATAAACCAATGGAACAGAACAGAGAGTCCTCCCACACATATATAGTTAATTGATTTTCTCTAAATTGCAAAAGCAATTTAGTGGAGAAAGCATAGTATTTTCAACAAATGTTGCTGGAACAATTGGATATCCATACGCAAAACAATGGACTTAGATATATACCTTGCTACATGAACCATAATTAACTTAAAATGAATCATAAACCTAAATATAAAACCTAAAACAATGAAACTTATAGAAGAAAAATAAGAGAAAATTGATTACTGGTTAGACAAATATTTCTTAAAAACAACACAAAAGCATTATCCATATAAAAATTTTGATAAATTGGACTTCATCAAAATTAAGAACTTCTTCTTGTCATAAAACTGTTAATAGAATGTAAAGACATAACAGACTGGGAGAAATATTTACAAGTTGAATATTTGATAAAGATATATATACAATATTCAAAGAATTCTCAAAACTCATTAATCTTCCTTCACCTCCTCCTCTTCCTCCTTCCTTTCTCCTTCTCCTCATCAACCTAATAAGACAATGGGTAAATGATTTGAACAAGAACTTCACCAAAGTATATATATATGAGAAGATGCTCAACATCATTAGTGATTAAGAAAATGCAAATTTAAACCCCAATGAGATACCATTACAAACCTATTAAAATTTTGGACTGACCCATGTCAAATGTTGGTGAGATTGTAGAGTAACTCTTGTACTCTACTGGCAGGAAGATAAAAAGATAAAAGCATTTTGGAAAAGAATTTGGCATTTAAAAAAAGTTATGAATGCATAATATGATATGACCTTGCCATTCCATTCCTAGGTTTTACCCAAGAGAAATGGAAGCATTGTCCATACAAAGACTTGCACACAAATTCATGTCAGTTTTATTTGCAGTAGCCCTAAACTGAAGCAATCCAAATGTCCATCAACTTGTGAATGAATAAAGAAATTGTGGAATAATACTGCTTAGCAACAAACAGAAAGAACGTGGAACAACAGGGATGGAATCTCAAAGGTCTTATACTGATGAAAGTAGCCAGTAAAAAATAGTATATATTATATGTAACGTTAAGACAAGTTCTAGAAAATGCAGACTTCTCTATAGTGATGCAGAGCAAATCAATGAATAACCTGTGGAAAAGAGAGATGGTAAGGGGGGAGAAGAGATTACAAAAAGACATGAGAAAACTTTTGGGAATGATGGATGAACTCATTATCTTGATTTTGGTGTACGTATATGTCAAAACTTAACAAATGTACATTTTAAATATGTGTTTTGTAATATGTCAGTCATACCTCAATGAAGCCTTAAAAAATCCTACCATGTGTTAAGAGCTCAGACTGCAGATAGCTATGTCTCAGTATTAGTATCCCCATTCTATGAGCCACATGCTTTTCATTAAGTTATTAAACTTCTTTAATCTCTATTCCACATGTGCAATATCACCATGCACTTTGATGTTAGAAGACGATGATATAATTAAATAACAACAACAATAAAAACCAACCAACCAAACACATTAAAAATTATCATGGCTAAATAGTTAATACTATTAAGATCACATTAATTCTTACTAGTTATATTTTGCTATTAATATAGGGGAGCAAAAAGAACAGAAACAGTTGTTATTTAGAAGTCCTTTATGAATCTGTAAGGACAGTAGTAAACTTAGAATCTTTAAAACATCACGTCAGTTGGAATTAATATCCCTTCTCTATACTTTTTTTTTAACTTCTTTTTTTTAAATGCCTACAGCATGTGGTATTCCTAGGTGGTCTCCCATTCAAGTACTAACCAGGTCCAACCCTGCTTAGCTTCCAAGATCAGATAAGATTGGACACATTCAGGATAGCATGGCTGTAGACAGCCCTTCTCTATACTTTTGTAAGCATCTGTTTGGCCCTCTATTAAAGAAACATTCCCTTTTGACTTCTCTTTTGTATAAGTTGTGAGCTCCTGGAAGGTAGGAAATGATACATTAAAAAAAAAAATCTTCAGCCAGAGTGTTTTGTAAATAGTAGACTCTTGCTAAATTATTATTGACTTGATTTGCTGACCTAGGTTCTATGAATGTCTAACAATTGGGAGTCTCGATTATGTTTTCTCTTCATTCTGACTTCGATAGCAAATTGAGTATATTCTAAATTGTCAGCATTGATAGATGTATAGGCTACAATAACTCATGAATGGAGCTTTATTATCTCATTGAAAAAACTGCACTTACCAGTTGTCTGAGACGACTGGAATCATGGATTTGCTCAGGTACTTGCTAAAAGTTTTCTATTGACTCACTAACTTAATCCCCACAAGATCCAAATGAGTTAGGCAATATTATGGTGACAATATTACAGGTGATAAAACTTAAACATAGAGAAAATCAATAAGTTGTGCAGGATTGCCCAACGAAGAAGTAGTAGAGCCAGAAAAAGAACTGAGAACTTTCCAATTTCAGAGCCCATGCCAGAAGGATGGACCCTATGATTCTGAGTCCACAGGTTGGATCATTGTCCTACTTCTCCTCTTAATGGAATTTTCTATGACTTTTCTGTAGCTATGAGGTTTACTTTTATTCCCTGGGGGCATCAGAGATACATCAGTTTCCCTTTTTATAATGGAGAAAGAAAAAAAAGATGTTTACATTAAGTTTGATTAGTGAGATAGAGGCAACATCCTTAAGTCTCTAGCTGCCAATGGCACGTTTGGCAGAACCAGAGAGAAAAAAATCCTGTTAAAGCCGTATTCTTTAGGGAATGTAGCTGGATACCGCCATCCTAGATACCTGATTTATGGCCTGGAGAGATCTTCTCAGTTCCACCATTTATATGTCACATGACTAAACTAACATTGTACAATGAAAACTATAGATAATGAAATATATTTATATGTAGCAATTTACAACAAATATGTGGAGACTGGTACCTGGTGATACTGTCCAATCATTCTTAATGCAGAACCGATGATAGCTGTTAGGCAACAATGGATGACTTCAAGGCTTTGGCAATTGTGTCAAAGAATGTGGGTGCCTTTGGTCCCATGTCTTCTTTCACTTCATTGCTGTTTTAAGAAGTCTGCTTCTGGCATCAAGAAACTTTATATTAAGCTCCCTAGCCTTTGCTTATACACATACTCAAAACACAATGTTTGGATACTAAATGTTACAAACTTATTTCTCCAGAAAGTCTTTCTTGTCTCAAACATAACCTAAATAGTAGCCACTACCTGCCTATCAACCCCAGGAAGAGACACATGATACTTTATGTCCCTATCTTTCATCTAATCCTGTGCCTCTGGATTTTCTTTGGTAATTTGTTCTTTCTGCCATTGTCAGTGTTTTGCTAAGAGCAGTGATGTTGGGAAGGACATTTAGGATTACTTTTGCAGAACATTTTTTTTTTCAAGTTCAAATTGAAAAATTAAACCCCGTTGTACTGCCATGATACTTCCTGTGCAATGCCAAGTAAAACATCCCTCCCTTTCATCTTGCCTCATGGTAACTTATGGGCATGCTGTTTGATCTTGTATGTTCACCATCATGAGGGCCGTATCACACAGCCTATTATTATTCAGATGAACTATTACAAAGACTGTATGGATGTTTAGATTTTTATGGGATAGGTAGTTGGAACAATTTTATTTCTTATTATTAAGGAACAAAAGAAAATCACAATGGCAAAGGCTATGGTTGTTCTCCAATATTTGTTCTCTCTAATAGGAAATATATATATATGTGTGTGTGTTGTATATTAGATAGCTACCTGATCATAAAACTATCCAGCTAAAGATTATATCCCAGCCTCCTTTGTAGCTAGTTGTGGCCATGTAACCAAGTTCTAACTAATGGAAGATGAACAGAAATGATGGGCGAAATTTCCACATTGCGGAAGGGAAAATAGAAATAAGGAAAGAAATAAAACCTGCCCAAAGGAGCGGATTTTTTTGTTTTTTGTTTTGTTTTTGTTTTGTTTGTTTGTTTGTTTTGCCTCCTGCTGGTGGAATGTGAACATGATGTCATCTGGAGCAATCATCTTGGACTGGGAGTTGTTGATGTTAGAGCAGAAGCGAAAGGAGCTGGGTCCCTGGTGATTGCAGCATTATCATACCAGCCCTGGATCTGTTATCTGTACTGTTTTGTAAGGTAGAAATAAACTGTCTTATTTAAGCCACTGTAATTTTCAGTCCTTTTGTTATAACAGAAATTCACACTAACACAGCACAAGTAAATAAATATATACACACATGAATGCGCACACACAGAGACATACACACAATCTTGATTAATAAACTATCAAACCAGAACAACTAATTTTTTAATGTCTTAGATTAAAAATATATCAACATATTTCAACTTGATGTTTTTTTCTTATTTTTATAATCAACATTGTCTTTTGGCAGCCTCAATAAAATCTCACATTATTTAAATGTGGAATAATGAATAGGGACAGTTAACAAGGCATAAATCTATCAGACTTTCTGATGAGATCATAAGCTATAGTAACAAAGTATTTTGAAGCAGCAACTTCTCAAGTGCCTGATATAAACTGAAATTTGTAAAGGTTTCCAAGAGAAGTATAGTTTTTAGGTCGAATATAAAAAGAGCATTTGAAGTCAGAAGCTAAATGGCAATAATAAAATAAATGTGATCACTCCATACTTATTCTTTTGAACTAGGAATATGTTCCCAAGATCTTTTATCATAAATGTACCCAAAATTGTACATTTTATTATTTTTTTCATAATATATTCAACCAATCATTTGTACTAGCTTCTTACCAATGACATCGATTGTTTACCGGTTAATCTTTTACTCTCAGGAAGATGGAGGAAGGGGGGTAGGCTATTGGAGATGGGATAGGACTCATGAGCATTGTGGAAGGAGGAAAAGCAAATGGTCCAGAGCATTTGTTAATTCATTTTCAAGTATTTATTTAGTGCTTATTGTATTTCATGTAGGTTCTGATAGTTCAGATCCTGATAATATTTAATTTGTATCCTAGAGATGCTGATGGTACAATTGTGGAGGCAAACAAGTAAACTGACTATAAAACAAAATTAAGTCATTGATTTTTTATTTCATTATTTTTCATTAATTTCTAGAGGCAATTCTGTGTTAGGCCATTCAGAGTACTGCACATTCCTGGACACAATAATTGGCTCAGGAATGTGCAAATAACTATGGCCAATTAGAGACTTTCTTCAAATTTGATATATAGAACTGGGAAAGAGGGTCTCTTTTTCATCTGGATCATGAGTTTCTATCACTTGCAACTATCAGATTCTTAATGTAACCTATGTATGAATTTTCTGGAAGGTTTTAGATATTTGATAATTAAAAAAATAAATGAATAACTGATTTATTTTTGGGGGGTCATATATAATCTATATGACATCTACCTACACATTTGCCCTTTGTTTTCACACTCCCACACTCCGTTCCTTACCCCATACACATACCTACTACCCTCTAAGCAGGATTCAGTATTTCTTGGCATTCCTCAAGATGAAAATGAATTCCACAGGCATTGTTGAACAATGTTAATTTTCTTGAGGATATATAGGAGAGCAAGAGAGAGGAGAAAGTACATTGTATAACAAGTAGCTTTGTACCACAAAAACCATTTTTAGTAGTCTCTCTCTGAGACTCTGCTTGGTTCTCTGATGCTGGTTTTCCTTTTATTTCTTTACTTTACCCCCATAATTTCTACACTTCCCAATTCTAGTTCCTGACCATTGGCTCTTTCTTACTCAGAGTAATTTAGCTCTGCTTCAGCTCATCAAAATCTACATTTCTCATCTATTACTCTATTCAACAGACAAAAGATACCTCAGATATTAAATTAACTTTCCTTAGAATAGAGCAGAGAGAATATGAATCACAAAATTAAAAAAAATTTTCAATTACAGTTGTACAGCTGTACAATATAGGTAAATTACAAAATTTTTAAGTCACTTATAAAAACTGACCAAAAATGTATTTGAGTATAGAAATAATTTAATTAGGGATGTAAAGTATTATTGGATAAGTGTGGGCTAGGACAGAGTGTCTAGGAATAGTAAGATATATTCTAATTTAGGAATTTATCTCTCAGTGGATATAATCAGGTTGTTGTTTTTTATATAAAGACTCTGTGTGAAATGTGTGTTTTACTATAAAATATTCAACCTGATGTACAATAAATATTTGACCTCAGGAGGTGGGTGGGTGGGCAGTAACAAAGAAGTTACCACGTAATTTATTCCCTTTCCTGGACAGAGTTGCCAAGTGAGAGAATGGGCAGTCATTTCTATTCCTTCATCTCTGTGTCTCTCCCTTTACTCCTGCTCCTTTCTTCTGATTCTAACTTTTTCAGGGTCTCAGTTGCAAGAGGAAGCTTCTTTATGGAGAGCTGGAAGTGCCAAGATACTCTAGGTGTCAGTCAGGTTGGGTACACTGATGATATTATCATAAATATATTTTGATGATATTATTTTTAAAGTCAAAATATCTATTCATCTGAAATGATGGCTTACAGATACATTTTTAATCTTGAAACAAAGGGAAGTTGTAAATACTTATGAATCTAGAATTGTTGAACAACTTTTCATAGTTCAGTTTTCTGGAACTGGAACACATCATTCTGATTCTTTCTTATATCCAAAGGCAGTTTGTCCCATTTTTATTTTGTATTGCTAGTGGTTTAAGTGTATCTTTGTAAGGCCTCTAAAGCTATCTGGCAGTTAGGCAGAGTATAAATAATCTTTATTGTTATTATCATTGTATGTAGCATTCACTCTGTTTTGTTGCCATTAATAAACCATTCAAGCAATGTTGCTGCAATGTATAATATTAGCAGAAGACTCCCTAGGGAGACATATAAGTGGGTGTTTAATATTCTGCTTGTTCCTCAGTCCATCTCTCCACAGGCAGAGATGCTGGAGCGTGTTCAAAGTTCACTTGAAAAGAAATGTGAAATCTATGAGATCAAAAAACAACACTAAATTTGTTACTGTAATACATAGAATTTCTTTAGCTTTAGCATTTTTTTCTAAATTATATCATAAATTAACTAAGTTAATATGCTACTAAAATTTTTATTCCTCTTTAGATATTTTTGATTGAACATATAAAATAATTTCTACAGATCTATATATTAGAAGAAATTTCTCAGAAGCTCTGTTAAACTAATATTGATAAGCTTAGAAGCAAAGTGATTATTCCACTCAAATACTCAATTTATGAACTACCTTTTGAGCAGAGGTAGTCTGTCTTTTGTTTTTTTCTCACAATACCTCATTTATGATTTGGTAGAGCTCAGATTCAGTCTTGAAATTTAAATCCAGTAAGAACATATAGAAAAATCTGAAACCGCTGATATTTTAAGAATGTATGAAGTAGTGCATACCAATGAATATATAATCAAGTACTATTGGGTAATTTGGCCCTAAAGATTTTCAGAGAAATATTGGACTCTCAAGGATGTGCTTAAATTAGAAAACTAATCACAACAGCATGTTGTTGGTTGCTAGGTTCTGTGGAACTTTAAAAGAATTTTATCTTTTACATTGCACATTGAGTTAGTTGTAACTCTTCTTCACATAGAAATCCCTTTGAGAATTTACTTGGGGAGTTATATCAGATATTTTTGCCAAGTAACAATGTTCCCAAAATGTAGTGGCTTAAAACAGCAACCATTTATTCAACTCAAGATTCTGTTGTTCAGTAATTTGGGTTGGGCTCAGATTAGATGTTCTTCTGCTGATCCTAACTGGGACCTCTCGGGCATCTGTGCTCAGCTGCTGGTCAACTCAGAGTTCTAAGGATAGTCAGAAAGGACAAACCTCATTGCACAAGTACTTATCAAGTTTCTGCTTGAGTCACATTTGCTAATGTCCCATTGGCCAGAGTAAGTCACCTGGCTGATCCCAGAGTCATATGGAGGTATTCAAGGTGGGGCATGAACACAGGAAAGGAATGAATTAGTGATGGTTTTGCAATCTATCATGGTGATGGAGATAGCCTTGGATAATCAGAAGTAGCTATAGACATTGTTCATCAATAGCTATAATTGGTCTTTGTGATGTCATGTCATCGTGTCTAGAAAGAGAGCATGGTGTTTTGAAATATCCTTGGCCTTGGATTTCTGAGAATTGGCTTCTTGTTCTGGCGCTATTACTAATTTACTATGTGACATGGGACAACTCACCAAGGCCTTTTCAGGTTGCTAATTCTTCAAATCTTAAATTGAGGTATTGTTTCTAGGACTAAGATATTTTGAGATTTCAAATGAATGCCTTTGCCTACATGTATTGAAGGATTTAAAAAAGAATTAAAAAATCATAGCACCATAGAGCTCATTGAGTCCAACACATTATTCTTAATAATGGGTAAAATGAGGCCCAGAAAGATTTAGTCAAGACCCTGTTAGGGGCTAGAAATGAGGTCTCTCTGATTGCTGGTCCACCAGTCTTTTCTCTATTTCTAGGCATTTTGCCAACATGATATCATGAACCACTGTATTTCTAAGTATGGTTAGCAACTCACACATAAAATTCAGTTATCTCACTCAAAGTCTTACTTTTCATTCAAGGTTCTTGGTATCATGTAGCTGCACAATCTTGAAAGATATTTATAAGTACTTTTTGGTTGAGCGTGGTAGCTAGCAATAATATATAGCTTTGGGGCTAATCGTGACTGGACTCACTCATGCATCTGTGGTCAGCTAGCTAGCTGAAGGCCACCCTAAAAACAAAGTATTTTGTTATGATAGGTCAAAATTGTGTTCACTGCACTTTCTGACATTCTCACCTTTCCCACGCTGCCAGTTGCTGTTTCTGATCCCTGCTGGGTCAGGCTCAGGGGTGTGAGGGTGTGAGGAGGGATAGGGATGAGGAGCACGTAGGGCTGGTCCTTTAGTAGTCTGATACCGAGGAGCCCTTTAAGTAGCAGGTGCACAATTACTGATCTCATTTGCATGTTGCCTTTGGTGAGTTCATCAGAAGTCCTGCACTGGGGACCTGACTGCAGCTGTCTTACCTTCTGTTGTCCTACCTTCTGTTGAGGTTACACCATGTTGTGGGGTGGTCCTCTTTGGTGAGAAATTCAGCTTTCTCCTTGTAGAGTCCTTTTTCTTTCTTCTTGGCTGTCATCTAATCTAGCTGGAGTCTTTCAACTTTAGATTTATTCTCTCAAGAGTCAGGCACCCGTTTCTGTGTCTACCAAATTCTAGAACCACCTGCCAAGTTTTTGTTGCATCTCTCTTCACTGGGGAGAAAGTACCCCCATTATTCTCTCCCATGAAGTGGGGAGGAGGCACGCTGCAGCTCAGGAACAGCTTTAACAACATTCTCTTGCATTGATACCCTCTCTCTCAATGTCCTCAACACCTATATAAATTCTCTGTAATTTCTTATGTAGCTGAAAGTGGGAACCGCACACTACGTTTGCATGGTTTCCCAGTCTCATTTTAGGATGTGGGAACCCAGAACCTATTGTATTATTTTCAGCCCTTGTTTCTTGCCTTTACTTGTCATCTCCAAATGGAAATCTTAGCCACGGCTCTCACATTGTCAGTGTTATCTCAACAACCAAACAGGCTCCAGCCTCCCAACTTTTTATTTTCTCAGATTTCTAGGACTTGGCTATCTCATGTACTGATTTCTTGTAAACTATGGTTTGATCATTCTGAAATATATTAACTTCGGTGAGTGATGAAATTGCCAGCGCCGTTACTGTGCACACCACACTTTGGAAACAGTGACAACCCCGGAGAGAGCACATTTGCAGCTTGACATTTGTGATTTCTCCCGAACCTAGAAAAATGGTATTTATATGAAAGGAGGAAGTGGAGGGCCGAGAGTAGTTAGTCATGCACCACATAATGACATTTCAGTCAAGGACGGACCGGGTATACAAAGGTGATCTTATAAGATTATAATGGAACTGAAAATTTCCTGTCATCGAGGGGTGTTGTAGTCATCTTAACAACATAGCACAACATATCACTCACATGTTTGCAGTGATGCTGGCATAAACAAACCTATGCTGCTAGACGTATAAAAGATGTCATACATATATACAATGGAATATTACTCAGCCACAAGAAAAGATGAAATACTGCCATCTGTGAAAACATGGATATAGCTTGAGATTATCACACTGAGATCTTGAGGTTATCAGCAAAAGTTGAGAACCATATGATTTCACTCATATTTAGAATATAAAACTGAAAGAAACAAATGAACAAGGTAAACAAAACCTCATAGACACAGCCAATAGCTCAGTGGTTACCAGAGGGAAGGGGAGAGGGAGAGGTGGAAAATGGAAAAGGGGGTCAAAAATATATAGTGATAGAAGGAGATTGACTTTGGGTATAATAGAATTGTACACTTGAAACCTATAGAATTTTATTAACCAATATCACCCCAATAAATTTAATAAAGAATAAAGTAAACAGTGCTTGGGAACAAAAAAAATGTATAGCACATGCAATTACAGTAGTAGTGTCACCTTTGGGGACGATTGGAGTTCGGTGTAGCCCCAATGGCAGTGGGGAGGGAGAGGGAGAGGGATAATGATGGCGCAGACATGTAGTTAGCATTTTTCCTCGGTTCTTTCTCAAATGACGCAGTGAAGAATCATAGGTCATTGAGATTTAATAGTTTTATTAAAAATATGTTTTAGAAAGACAAAGTATGCCCCAAGGAGGCACATAGTCCCATCAGCTGTAACTAACACGAAGGGGTCGAAACTGCTACAAAAAGACAAAAAGGTCACAAAAAGCTGCCAAAAAGGGAGGAGAGCCCAGAAGTGAGACAGTCTGCCTTATGAAAAGACAGCTTAGCACCACACTCCCGACTCAAGGCTAGAGTCTCCAGGAGGGGCGTTTATCTCTTAGATGATTCTATTTGGTATGTTGCTTTTTAATTTGATTTCTGGTAATGTTAGCATTTTAAACTTAGATCTGAAGAGTCACTAATTTTGTACAATGTCTCTGTGCTGGGGAAGTATTCTGAGGAATTAGCTGCTCTGTACATATTCCTGACTCTTTGGGCCGTGTTGGGTGGTTCCAAAGGCATTTCTAGGTGATTGACAAGTGAGGGCACCTTGACTGATACCTGGCTGCTATATAATCTGCCTAGTGCACAGGTACTTACCCAGAATTCAGTCTGTTATAATTAGATTCATGAACTTCCAGGCACAGTCATGATATAGTGATGGTGTAATGAGGCTGAAGTTAGGGGCAGTACTTTCTGCCCATGCGTTTGTAGGTGGTTAGGCCAGCAGCTTTTATGGCCTTCGTGGTCTAGGAGTTGGGGTAATTTAAAGCCCTGAAAGGGAGGTATTTCTGGGAGATCCTTAAGGAAGGTCTTCAAGGGAAGTTTCTATGATTACAGAGCTGGGCCCCTTTTTCTTTGTTCCCCTGTTGCTCATGTCTGACTAGCTACCTAACTGTAGGCTATACTGTTGATTTGTATCTTCTTTATGATGTTTGCCCAATGGTGATATTGCCTAACTACACATTTCTCTGAATCTATCCCTGTCATTAAGCAGCACACGACTGTATTTTAAAAATTGGTTTAGCTGCGTATTAAGGCTGTTTCTTAGTATCAGAATCAGGCTTGTATCCACAGTGGCAGAATTTGGGAATAAGGAAAACAGTTAAATTTCTTTGGTTTCAAAAAGTCTTTTCTTCAGCTCCAGAGCACCTTTTGTTGATACCAACATTTGGCATACAAATTTTAAGCTCCTTGGACATAGGGAGTGTGTTTTGTCATAGATGTATCTCTGAAAGTCCCTGACTCTTTAGCAGGAGAATAATCCAGATAAAATTCTGAGCACAGCGTCTGCTCCTTAATAAGCACTCAATAAATGTTAGCCATTATTATTATTACTCCAAAGAAGGTGCACACTAGTTGTTGAGGGACTGACTTCTCTTTTGCAACTATTTTCTGCTTTTCTGGAAAGTTATGCAAACCTATAAAACCTTATTTATTTTATGTTAAGATTAGAGATAGAGAAATCTTGGGGGAAGTATAATTATTCTTTGTCCTGTATCACCAATTAATAGTTAGTGATTTCGAGCGTGTTTTGTATATATATGTTTGTGTACACCAAAATTTAATCACATAGAAGGACAAGCATAGATTGCTTTGTTTGAAACTACTCTCTTAAATGATTCCAAGTAATGCTTGAGTCCTGTTTAAAAAAGCTGCCAAATCTTCTTGCATCAAAGTCTCAATTTACATATTACTTTACATATTGAATCCCAAAGGCTTCAATTCAAAGGATGGAAAATAAAATTAAATGAATCAATTAGTGTATCTTACTGCAATTGTATTCAAACCCAATATTAAGGGCATTACATACAAATTACATAACAGATTTGGAAAGCAATTCAATTTAATCACATCCTAGATTAGGAGGGACAAGAGCTCGGTGGAGAGCATGAGAGATCTGCTAGTCAGCCATTGTGCTAGGCTGGGGAAGAGCCTGCACCAGCCCAGCACCACACCCCTGACTCAAGGCTGGAGTCTCCAGGAAGGGCCTTTATCTTTCGTAAGAGGTGATTCTATTTGATACGTTGCTTTTTAAACCATTCGATTTCTGGTAATGTTAGAATTTTAAACTTAGATCTGAATAGTCACTAATTTTGTATAATGTCCCTGTGCTGGGAAAGTATTTGGAGGGATTAACTGCTCTGTATATATTCCCAGCTTTTCAGCCATTTTTAAAATTTTCCTACCTTACTCTCTGAGGTTCTTCCATCCAACGCAACCTGGGCATACAGATGGTGCTATCCAATAGAGGAGCCACTAGCTACATATGACTAGTGACTAAAGAATTGAATTTATGAAAAGTGCTTAATTTTATTTCATTTAAATTAATTAAAATTAAAATTAAAAAGGCTGATACAGGGTTCAGCTAATTACGTTTGAGCCAACTTGGATATGTGAATCTACTTTTTGACTCTGTATTTTATGAAAATTAAAACACACAGCAGTAACATCTCAGTCACTTTTATGTTAATTACATGTTGAAATGATACCATTTAAGATACATTTTTAAACAAATTATATTATTAAAATTAACTTTAAAAAATATGGCCATTAAGAAATTTAAAGTTACATTGTTTTGTATTTCTATTGAACAATGTTGGGCTAGATTGAATGAAACCAGAGAATAAAGGTGCAAAATATTTTGTTTTTAAATTCAGATGCCACAGTTCATTAATAAGGTAAGAAAATTATAAGAATATATGCTTTCTTTTTTTAAATGTTCCCATCAGACAAGATTAAGTTTCTCAGTTAGAATAAGAGGGAGGTGCCAGATGAAAAGGAGCAGATGGGTACCTAAAGGCTCTCCAGTGTTCATGGGGGAGTCACTGTCTGCTGCCTGTGCTGAGACCCATGTGAGCTGTCCTCTGACCAGGCAGTGCAGACAAGGCACCATCTGTAGCCAGCACTCTACATCAGGCTGGCCTTGCCCCTTGCCTTGTATGGCCCTGTCACCCAGCAACTTTGAGTTAACTCCACTTTCCAGCTACACTCATTCTGGTTCTTCTTTTAATCTTCTTGGCTACTTATAAGTGGAGATTGGAGCATTGGGTACCGCAGAGGAGTGGTGATATTGTGCATAATAAAGTCACTGACCTGGCCAAGGGGGAACAAGTCAGATAAGCTCAAGATCTGCTAAGGTCTGGGAAGAAGTTGTAGACACCCTTATTGTCTAACCTGTTACATCTTTTATAGGAGTAGTGGTCTTTTGAGATTTCAATAGGCTGAACATGGTGTGTCTGTTTTTTTATACTGATTTACTGAATTTCAATTATTACTTGCGGCTTATGATTCACACTTTGTTTATCTCCCAGAGCTCTACTTCCCAGTTTAGGTTATGTGTCATTTCTATGTGTTCACACAGTGGGGCACATTGTATTCCCGAAATGGCCACATTTTATTTCCAGTCCCACACATTCTCTTCAGAACCTTGCCATTCTCATCAAGAAACAGAGTCTGTTTCCCATTCCTTGATGCTGAGTGAACTTGTAGGTGTCTTGATGAATAAAGTAATGAAGCTAGGTCCTAGAAGATGGTATGGCTTCCAGCTGGTCCACTCATGCTCTGTCTCCCTCAAGATCTTCATCTTTGGAACTTAGCCTCTATATTCTAAGAAAACTCAGACTAGCCATGTTAAAGACCACATGGAGATGCCCATGTGCAGAGAACTGAGACCTCTCATTTACAGCCCGTACCAACTGTCTTCAGGTTTTACAGCTGAAGTCTCAGAAATCATGGAGTAGAGAAAAGATGTCTGCATTGTGTCCTGTCTCGAATTCTGATCCACACATAAGAAATGTGTGGGCTTTATACTACCAAGCTTTAGGTAATTCAGTGCCCACAGTAATGGAAACATACAGCATGTTGTGCTTATCTGTATTATTTCACTCATGAGACTATACTCAATATAATTGTCTGAACACTGCTCTCTCCTTAATTGACTCTAAGTTCCTTAAGGACACATCTAAGTCACATCCATCAGTTTATTCCTTATACATTGTATATATACAAGGTAAAGACCCAACAATGTTTGAGTTATTTAAAATAGGTAATACGGTTTTGATTCCAGATGGAGAGCAGGAGTTAAGGAATGAGAAGATAGTGTTATGACAATGACAACTGAGGGAAATACTTACGGACATAGTTCATCTGTATTTCAGTAAGGCATTTGACAGAGCCTCCCATGACATTTTTACCTGGGCCGAATTATAATGGTTAGCAGGCGTTATAGTCAGTTTAAAATCTAGAGCTCAGGAATGTTGATGTAGAATTTGTATCAGTCTCAAGGGAGGTCTTTAGGAGAATATGACTAGAAATTTAACTTAGCCTTTTCACATTTGAGTAAAGATACTCATAATAATGCTTATTGAATTGGGTTAAAACACGTTAGGCAAAGAAAAAGTAACTGCACTGGATGAAAGAATCAGAATTCTAAAATACTTTGACAATCTAGACTAATGGACTAAGATAAGCAGGATGAATTTAGCAGAGATAAATATAAAGTGTACAACTTTTATTACAAATCAGTTGGAGTATATATATAAGCTACTTAATATGGGTTCATTTTAAGTAGAGGATTTAGGTTGCCCGCGAGCTCACTAGTCGTGTGAGATGGCTGCAAAATGTATGTATGTGCAATCTAAAGTCTGTTATGCATTAAGAGAGTTTTTAGATCAAGGGAGATACTAGTCCTGCTGTAGTGGGGCTTTGTTTTTGTTTGTTTGTTTGTTTTGGTCTGTGTACTAGTGTCTAACACGTACTGAGTCCTCAGTGTACCTTATACTGTTCTCAGGGCTTTATATGACATACCTGATGGACTCTTCATAGCCACCTTATAGGGATAGATGCTATCATTATTCCCATTTTACAAAATGAAGAAACTGAACACAGAGTCATTAAGTAATTTTCCCATATTGCACATCTATTTAGTGGCAGGGCTGGGATTGAACAGACTCTAGTGCTTGCTCTCTTAAGTACTACTCAAGTGTGTGCACCTTACTATGGAAACATGGGGAGCTACCATGTGTCCAGACAGGGTTGACCAGGATGGTGAAATGGTGGCTAGAAATGACAGTGGAAAATGATTTAAGGAACTAGAACCCTTAGTTTAGAAGAAAAGACAAATTGAGAGATTGTTTCTGTTTTGCAAATGTATAAAAGGCAGTTTAAACTTGAAACATGAGAGTCATTGTACAAAACCATTAATAAAAGGACTGGGATGCTGGCAGTAGCAGCACATGAGGAAGACGTCTATAGTCAGGCTGCTGTAAAGCAGATTCTGACATCTGGGAGATACTGGTACCAGAAGTTCCCCTCCAGTTTTGAAATTTGAAAATTCTGGTGTGTCCTTTGAGTTTCTCCTTCATTGTCAATGTTGCATGGACTTGAACTAATTTTTCCTGTTGGTCCAGGAACTTTTGTGACAGAACAATTCTTTTTGCAGTATCTTAGGATTTTGTGTATTTATTTTGAATTATGGTTAAATCATTATAAAGAACATGCTTTTGTTATAGGGATGCTATTCACAGACCTTAGCTCAGTGTTTGGAACATAGCAGGTGGGCAATTCATGTTGGAAAAGCCTTTTTTGGGGGGGTGTGTGTTTTCCCTGAGTTTTTTTTTTAAAAAAATTATTTATTTTAATTAGTTTCAGTATATTGGTTAGAATATATAGTTGTAAAATGATCCCCCCAATTGCACCCTCCTCCTGTGACCCCTCACCTAGCCAACGTATTAATGCTAACTGCATTCCCTATGCTGTGGTCCCCATACTGTGACCATCCATCGACTACTAATTTGTACTTCTTTAACCCTTCACCCCATTCTCCCAGCCCCCAAACACCTCTCTCCTCTGTCTATCATTGAATTGTCCACTGTGTTTGCGAGTCTGTTTTTGATTAGTTTGTTCTTTTTGTTCCTTAGATTTCATAAATAAGTGAAATCATATAGTGTTTATCGTTCTTTTTCTGACAAATACCTTCTAGGTCCATCAAAGCAATATCTTTTTTAAAAGACTGTGCGTGTCTTTTAATCTGAAGTGAGCCTCTTATAGGTAACATGTAGGGTCTTGTTTTCCTTTCCATTCCCACTCTATCTTTTGGTTGGAGTGCTTAATTCTTTTTCATTTGAGGTACTTGTTGATAGGAATGTAGCTGTTGTAGTTCTTTGTTCCTATTTTTGATACATGTTTTTTTTCTCAAAGAAGTTCCCTCCAACATTTCCTGTAAAACTAGTTTGTTGGTGATAAATTCCTTTAGCTTAATTTTGTCTGGGAAGCTCTTTTATCTATCCTTCGACTCTAAATGATAGCTTTGCTGGATAAAGTATTCTTGGTTGTAGATCCTGGGTCTTCATCACATTGAATTTTGTATCAAGCCCTTCTGTACTGCATAGTTTCTTTTGAGAAATCAGCTGCCAGTCTATAGGTGTTCCCTTATATGTAATTATTTGTTTTTCTCTTGCTATTTTTAATATTCTTTCTTTGTATTTAACCTTTGGCATTTTAATTATGATGTGTCTTGGTGTGGGCCTCTTTGGAGCCCTGATTTTGGAATTCTATGAGCTTCCTGGGGTTTTATGTCCATTTCCTTCACCAGGTTAGGGAAGTTTTATTTCTTTAAACAGCTGTTCAACATCTTGATTTTCTTCAGTGACGCCAATCAGATGGATATTTGGAGTCTTAATAGTGTCCCATATGCTCCTTAAATTATTTTTATAGTCTTGGCATCTTAACTCTTGTCATTCTGATTGTGTGTCTTGGCTTTTCCATCTTCTAGATCCTTTTCTTTATTCACTTTGTTTATTCCATTTACCATACTTCTCATCTCAGATAATGTGTTCTTCATTTCAGACTGCTTCCCTTTATGATTTGCATTTCCATTTTTATGTTTTTTGTATCTTTGTTGAAGTTCTCACTAAATTTATCTACACTTCCCAAAAGTTCATTGAGCATCTTTATAACAAGTGTTTTGAACTCTGCATCTGTTAGATTACTTGGCTCCATTATATCTGGATCTCTGTTCTCTTCTCTCATATGACTTCTGCTTCTTTGTCTTCCCATTTTGCTGCCTTTCTATGTACTAAGCAAAGCTTCTAGGTCTCCCACTGATTAATGTGGATTTGTGAAGTAGGTGTCCAGTGGCACAGTCCTGAGAAGGATTCAGCTGCTGGCCAAATTTAGCCCAAGCCTCTGCCCCTCTGTGGCTATCTGTTAAAATTTAACAAGCAATCCACAGATGCTGTGCTTATAGTTACCTCAAAAGGCCACACCAGAAACTGAGGGCAGCTGCCTCCAGTGTGAGTCTAGGTGCTGCTCAGCAAGGAGCATCTGACCCTGAGGACACACCTGGATATTGGTTGGGTGGGGCTGTGAGTTGGGGGAGGCGGGGTTTCAGGGAATCCTCTGGGCGGAGCAACCTCTGTTATCCAGTTTGATGATGTCACAGCTATGGAGGCGCTTTGTCCGGGACCTGGGAAGTGGGAGGGCTCAACAGGGAACAAGGGGCTAGCACTTCTGTTCAGAATGAGTCTCACCTCAGCCTTCACTCTGACAATGTCTCTCTGTAAGTCCCTGGTGTCCTCTGTGCACAGCCGAATTGGCACTGGTGTTCAAAGCAAGCAGGTCTTTAACCTTGAAAATCCTCTGTGGACACGGCCCCTTTAAGAGGCTTCTGCCATTGCTGTTGGTGCAGCCTCCGTCTCACTCAGCTGCTTGGGATGGGACAGCCATGCGTCCTTGCCCGTCCTACCTTCTGCTGTTGCAGGGTGCTTTCTTGATTTCTCCCTAGTTGTATGGCTTGTTTATCTAGATCCCAGGCCATTTTTCATTGCTGCTGCTCTTTATTTTTGTCACAACTTGATCTGGTTGCCAGAGGGTGAGCAGAACCTCTATCATCTATGCATTTTTCTCACTTGCCTTTGACATTTTCATTAAATTTTTTCTTATAGAAGGATTTATTAAAAAGTATCAATTTATAAAGTCTGTAAGAAATTTATGCTTCATAAATAATATAAATTTATAAATCTATAGCTTTTTATTTAAAACAAATAAATTTAATATATATATTTTTTGTTTATTATGGTGACATTGGTTAACGAAAATCCCAATAAGTTTCAGTGTGTAATCAATGATAAGTCATACACTATATGTCATCGTGTGTTCATTACCCATAGTTAGATATACTTCTTCTTTACTACATATACATACTTCGACCCTTTTACCACTAGTTTACCAATACATGTCCATAAGTACTCTGTCATGTGTTTGTGTATGCTTTTAGATTTATATCCACGTATAAAGTGATATCATGTAGTTTTATTCAAACTTTTCCGTCTGGCTTATTTTAACGCAGTTATGAATTATCTACAAGGATCCGTCTCAGTATGTTGTCGCAATGCATGAAGTATTTCATCTCTTCTTATGATTATTCAATTGTATATATGTACCACGGCTTCTTATTTAGTCATCTCTTGTGGGGTACTTCAGTTGCTTCCATTTCCTGGCCACTGTGAATAATGCTGCTATGAACATCGGTGAGCCAGTATCTTTTTGGATACGGGTTTTCATGTCTTTGGGGTAAATACTCAGTGGAGAGATTGCTGAATCATATGGTAGATCAGTTCTTATTTTTGAGGAACCTCCGTGCTGTTTTTTCATAGTGACTGTACCAATTTGCAGTCCCATTGGCAGTGCATGAGGGCTCCTTTTTTCCGCATCCTCTCCAACACTTGTTATTACTTGTTCCTGTTGATAACAGCTATTCTAACAGGTATAAGATGGTATCTCATTGTGGTTTTGATTTGTATTTCCCTAATAGTTAGTGATGTTGAACATCCTTTCATAATTTGTTGGCCATTTGTATGTCTTCTTGGGAGAAGTGTCAGTTCAGGTCCTCTGCCCAATTTTTTTAATTGGATTTTTTTGTTATTATTGAGTTGTATGAGTTTCTCTGTATATTTTGGATTTTAGGCCCTTATCAGATGCATTGCTTGCAAACATATTTTCCTCACTCAGATGGTTGTCTCTGTGCCTGTTGGACAGTTTCTTTTGCTGTGCAAAGCTTTTAAGTTTGATATAGTCCCATTCATTTATTTATGCTTTCCTTCCCTTGCCTTCGAGGTCAAATTCATGAAATCCTTTTTGAATCCCAGGTCCATGAGTTTGGTTCTTATGATTTTTTTCTATGCAGTTTATTGTTTCAGGTCTTATATTCAGGTCCTTAACCCATTTTGAGTTAATTTTGGTGTGTGGTAATAAACAACAGTCTAGTTTCATTCTTTTGCATTTGGCTTTTCAGTTTTCTCATCATCTGTTGAAGAGGCTTCCTTTCTCCACTGTAGTTTTTGGCTCTTTTGTCGAAAATTATTTGCCCATATTTAAACAGGGGTTTACTTCTGGACTCTCAGTTCTCTTCTACTGGTCTGTGTGTCTGTTTTTCTGCCAATACCATGCTGTTTTTGATTATTGTTGCTTTGTAGCATAATTTGAAGTAGGGCAGAGTGATGCCTCCAGCCTCGTTTTTTTTTTTTACTCAGGATAGTTTTGGTAATTTGAGGTCCTTTGTGCTTCCATACGAATCTGATGAATTTTTGTTCTATTTCTTTAAAAAATGCTGATGGGGTTTTGATGGGGATTCTTTAGGTAATAAGGTCATTTTAACTGTCGATTCTTTAACATGGAATATCTTTCCATTTCTTCGTGTCTTCTTCAATTTCTTTTAATAGGGTCTTATAGTTTTCATTATATAGGATCATTCACATGTTTTGTTAAGTTTATTCTTAAGTATTTTATTCTTTTGTTGCAATTGCAAAAGGAATTATTTTTCCACTTCTTTTTTCTGACACTTCATTATTAGAGTATAGGAACGCTATGGATTTTTGAACATTGATTTTGTATCCTGAAACTTTACTGGTATTGCTTATTGTTCTAGGCATGTTCTTGTGGAGTCTTCAGGATTTTCTATATAGAGAACTGTGTCATTCGCAAATAGTGACAGTCTGACGTCTTCATTTCTTATTTAATACTTTTCATTCTTTCTGTTGCCGCCTATTGTACTTGGTTAGGACCTCCATGTTATATATTTGAATGACAGTGGTCTACTGGACAGCCTTGTCTTGTTCTGGGTCTGAGAGGAAAGGTTTTAGGTTTTACCATTAAGTATGATATTGGGTGAAGGTTCATCATATATGACCTCTTATTATGTTAAGGTACTTTCCTTCTATACCTATTTCATTAAGTATTTGATCATAAATGGATGCTGTATCTTGTCAAAGGCTTTTTTTTTTTTTTTTTACATGCCTACAGCACCTGGTCTTCCTAGGTGGTTTCCTATCCAAGTTCTAACCGGGCCTGACCCTGCTTAGCTTCTGAGATCAGACAAGATCAGGCACATTCAGGGTGGCACAGCTGTAGACTCTTGTCAAAGGCTTTTTATGCATCTATTTTTATGATCGCATGATTCTTACTTTTGATTTTGCTTATGTCATATGTTCACATTAATTTACTTGTGTATGTTAAATGGTCCCTGTGCCCCTGGGATGAAGCCAACTTGATCGTGTGTATAATCTTTTAATATGTGGCTGTATTCAGTTTCATTAGTATCTTATTTGGAGTTTTACATCTGTGTCATGAGAGATATCCGTCTGTAGTTTTCTTTTTTTTGCGTGTATCTTTACCAGGCTTTGGTATCAGGGTAATTTTGGCCTTATAAAATGCGTTAGGAAGTATTGCCTTGTTTTCAATTTTTTGGAAGAGTTTGAGGAGAATAAGTATTATCTTTCTTGAACATTTGGTAGAATTCATTGGTGAAGCTATCTGGTCCTGGACTTTTACTTTTTGGTAGGTTTTTTATGAAATTTTATATATTAATGTAAATATCAATATATATAGTATATGAATATATATAACAAATTATATAATAATGTTTAATATATTATATGTAATAATATAAACATGTAAATATGATAAATATATGTAGAAGTATATGATAAATAATGTACAAATAAATTTATAAATCTGTATAAAACTCATAAGAAGCTTGGTCCTTGAACTGTGGGGCTAGTGCTTATTGGCATGGAGATAGTCCACAGGTAATATTTTAAATATTTAACAACGTAAGGTATGGGGTACTGACTGATCAACATGGATGGGTCAAAGGCTGGGATAGGGCCTTAGGGACTTTTTGATGTTCCAGGCAATAACATTTTATTTTTGGGATTGTAGGAAGGTTGAAATGGTTCCCTTTAAGGAGGAATAAGGTCAGCTTCCGGCAGTGGTGAGGACATTTGAGAGGTCATGGGAGAAATCTTTCAGAATTTTAACAACAGCTATACCAGTTTCCCACAAGCAGGATGTGAGTTCTGGATGTAGTAAAGAAGATTTCGCAGGGAATTCTGAAAAATGAAGATTTGCTGGGCAGTAGAGAGAGCACTGGATTTGGAGACCCAGTTAGAATTTAGATCATTCTACTCCAAGTTCATGCTTGCTCCTTGATACCAATTTGTGTCTGTAGTGGGTTGAATGATGGGCCCTAAATAGGTATGTCCACATCCTAACCCCTGGAACCTGTGACTATGACTTATTTGGAAAGAGTCTTCCCAATGTCATTACATCAAGGATCTTCTGATGAGATCATCTTGGATTACCAGCGTGGGCCTCTACATATAATGGGCAAGTGTCCTTTCTAAGAGACAGAAGAAGAGAAGACACAGACCCTGGGAGAAGGAGGCCATATGACCACAGAGACAGAGATTGGAGTGACCAGGCAGGCAGGTAAGCCACTGAATACTCCAAGACACCAGAAGCTGGAAGAGGTGAGGTGGAATTCTTCCCTAGAGCCTTTGGTGGGATTGTGTTTCTGCAGACACTTTGATTTCAGACTTCTGTCCTCTAGAACTGTGGGAAAATAAATTTCTGTTGTTTTAGGCTGCCAAGTCTTGGTAATTTGTTTACAGCAGCCCTGGGAAACTAATGCAGTTCATGTGGGAAAGTACTTATTGGAGGGCCTGAGTGGAATTGGCAAGTTTAATCACTACCTTACACCTCCAAATTCCCTTTTTTTCTATTTCTCAGTAGCAATGGGAGTTTGTTAAAAAACTTTATAGGTGCTAAAAATAAAAAGTAGCATACTTTAAAGATGAATGTTATAATATTTCAACTCCAATAGAGTAAAATAACAAGTCAATAAAATCACCTTTAAAAATTGCCTCAAAGTGAAGAGTTCTAGCTAAAGAATGTAGTTTTTAGTTGGAAACTGTGTAGTAAAGAATTTGGCCTTATGCATAGAGAATTCTGACCTTTACCCTTACTTATGGGAGGAATCAATGTCATACCTGACAGGAATGTCTTTGTTAGGATGGGTGTCTTTGTTTAGTATTGTCACACTATATCTTGGGGAGGGTCACTGATACCAGCTAAACAAGGTGGGGCTGGCTATGCCAGAAAGACTAACCATGTGACCTATGGTGGAGCTCTGAGTCACTTCTATCAGTTGACCTGGAGGCTGAGATCCATGTAGACAATCAATTTAATCGATCATGTCTATGTAATGAAGCCCTAATAAAAACTTTCGACACCAAGCTTGGTGAGCTTCCCTTGTTGGCAAATATTCTGTGTGTATTGGTCCTACATCAGTGCTGAGAGGGAACACATCCAGAGGACAATGGAAGCTTTATGTCTGGAAGTCTCCCAGACTCTGTCTGCCTCATATGTCTTTTTCCTTGGCTGATATTTTAATTTGCATTCCTTTCTCTATAATAAAGGATAACTGTAGTATAATATAGCTTTCAGTAATTTTGGTGAATCTTACCTGAATATGGTTTGGGAACCCCTTGAACTTACAGTTGGTGTCAGAAAGTGAGGGTGGTTTGTGAAAGATTATTACCCCATACCCTTCAGCTTGGCTAACTCCAGGTGAAAGTAATTTGTTGAAGTAGTGGTCTCAGGGGTACAGAAAGATTAAATGGGAAACCCCACAAACAGAGGGGGAAGACAGGACCTCTCACCCTGGAGAAGGGTTATATTTGAAAATGAAATTCCAGGCTCCAAATTCTCATTTTGTCACACATTACATAATGAGGGCTTTTACACTGTATGTGAGCCACCGTGAGAAGGAGCATCCTCATGGACTGAATCTTCCTTTACTAACTGCTCATTGGCAAATGTGTGGGAGAATGATGAGGCTCATCATTCCATCTGCTGGGGCTTCATTCTTGGAGGTAAGAACTAGAAGTAGAAATGCTATTTTTGTTTTTCTCTCTTCATTATTATCTTGTTAACTGTCTGGTGAAGAGTGTTGGTCCTTGCATAGTTTTAATTAAAAATTGTCAATAACAATGGAAAATAATTAAAAGAACTAGAGTTTTTGAAATTCAAAACAACAGATCAAGAGAAGCAGGAGAATAATGGTGCTTGGCCATGTTTTATATGTTTGAAATTGTGAGAAAATGAGGATATCTGAGAAATTGAGTATTTCTAAAAACAACCTCATTCAACATTTCCTTACAGTAGTTTTTTTAATAGTTGTGTGTGTGTGTGTGTGTGTGTGTGTGTGTGTGTGTGTGTGTGCATGCACGTGCTATTTGTATGTTAAAATTAATTCCTGGAAGTATATGTAGGAATAAGAATACTAGTTAGGTAAATATGTGTATAAGAAAAACACTTTCATATTTCTCTTTTATGCACACACAATATTTTACTTCACTCCTGACCCCAGATATGTGAGTTTTCTATACCAAGCAATTATTCAGCACATGCGGGGGATCCTATGATACAACTCAATCTTGACACTAACCAGAATAAGTGCAGACCCCAAAGTTAAGAATTTAGTCCCACAAGACTGGCCCCTGCCCGAACTTGAGGCACCAAGCAAGTCCAAGTTATCATCTGTGTTTCTGACTAACTGGCTATAATTTGGGGTTCCTGTGACCCTCTCCTGAGGTTCCATTATTTGCTAGAATGGCTCACGGAGCTCATGGGAACACTTATTGGTTTATTATATGATAAAGGATATGATGAGAATAAAGATGAACAGATTGATAAAGAGGTGCATAGATCTGAGCGGGTCCCAGGCTCAGGAGTTTCTGTCCATGGTATCTGGAATATCTATAGAAGTGGCAATATATGACATTCAGGAAAAGTGGGGAGAAGTAAGAGGAGTCATGATGAGGCCTTTGCCATATTTAATGGCATGTGGATGTGTTTACCAACCCAGAAGCTCCTCAAAACCCATACTTTTGATATTTTATATGAAGGCTTATCACATAGGCAGGATTGATTATTAACTCAGTTTCCAGTCCCTCTCCCCATCCTAGAGGATGGAGGGTGGGGTGGTGTGGGTGGAGAGTTCCAAGCTTCTAGTTATGTCTTGGTCTTTATGATAACAAGGTCCTATCCAGGTGCTCACCAAAGATCCCCTCACAGACATTCCTATCACCCAGGAAAATCCCAAGGGATTTAAGAGCTTGACTCAAGGAATTAGAGTCAAAGATCAAGTATTAGAACAAAAGATGCTCCTAGGGTTTTTTATAACTTAGGAAACTATAAAGATTTAGGAGCTCTATAGGAGCTCTTTAGGGATATATACATATATATGTATATACTTACTATTTAAGAATGTATTAATTTTATTTTAAAATAACAAAATTTAGTCAGTAGAAAGCCATCTTACTTGTGGCCCTTTGGTAAGATGTGGGACTTTCTCCCTTGTACTCAATCAGAATGTATTAAGACTAATGTATTAAGAATTCAACAAAAAGGAAGAAAATCACAAAGGGATATGTGTACCAGTGTTGTTGAATATAAAGTAGGACTTCAGATATTTATCTTTTTAAGTGGATCCACTAAGGCAAAAGAGAAGACTCCCCTTCTTGATGAAGGTCATGGCATTAGTGTGCCCAAAGAATCTGCTTCTTTAGGTGATGGTTAGCATTTCTGAATAAATATCTTAGTAAAATTACCTTTTCTGTGTAATTCCCAAATTCAATGTGTTGATCAACTGTTGTGTTAGGGTGCATTACTTTGTATCTGCAAAATTAAGTAAACTCGAGTAGTCACAAAAGTAAATTATAGTTTAAGAATATGAATATGTAATTTGTTTTTGTGATTAGTTAAAAATGAGTGAGGTCACCATTGTTCTTTTTTCAATCTTTAAAATTTTTCAATTACAGTTGACATTCAGTTGACATTTTCAATTACAGTTGAAACTATATTAGTTTCAGATGTACAGCAGATGGCAAAAACCTCACCCAACCTACAAAGTGATCCCCCCACAAGCCCAGCACCACTTGACACCACACATAGTCACCACAACACTATGACTATATTCTATATGCTCACTCCACATCCTGGGGACTATTCTGCAACTGCCAATTTGTACTTCTTAATCCCTTTCTCTTTAACTCAGACCCCCAAACCCGCTCCCACTTGGCAACCAAACAGTTTGTTTCTCTGTATCTATGAATTTGTTTCTGTTTTGTTTTTTCACTTATTTTGTTAGATTCTATATCTAAGTGAAATCATATGGTAATTGTTTTCTCTGTATGACTTATTTTACTTAGCATAATACTCTCTAGGTCCATGCCATGTTGCCACAAATGGTAAAATTTCAGTCTTTTTTGTGGTCAAGTACTAGTCCATTATATTTATGTACTAAATCTCTTTATCCAATCATCTGCTAGTGGACACTTGATCTTGTTTTTCTTTTCTTTTTAATAAATTCAATTCACACTATGTGTTTTGATGGGTGCATTTAATCCATTTACATTTAAGGTAATTATCGATAGTATATAATTATTGCCATTTTATTATTATCATAATTTTTGAATTTTTTTTTCATCTTTTTAAGAAGCCCTTTAACATTTCATATAGTACTGGTTGGTGATGATGACTTCTTTAGCTTTTTCTTGTCTGGAAAGCTCTTTATGTCTCCTTTGATTCTAGATGATAGCCTTGCTGGGTAGAGTAATTTTGGTTTTTAGGTCCTTGCTTTTTCATCACTTTAAATATTTTGTGCCAATTCTTTCTGGCCTGCAAAGTTTTTTTTTTTTTTTTTTTTGAGAAATCAGATGTTAGTCTTATGGGAGCTCTGTTGTAGGTAATTAAACTGCTTTTTTTTTTTTTTTTTTGCTACTTTTAAGATTCTCTTTGTCTTAAGCTTTGGCCTTTTAATTATGATATGCGGCTGAGCCTCTTTGTTTCATCTCATTTGGAACTCTGTGCTTCCTGGACTTGGTATGTCTATTTCCTTTTCCAGAATATGCAGATTTTTCATCATTATTTCTTTAAAATAGTTTTTTCAATTCCTTGCGCTCTCTTTTCTCCTGGTATCCCTATGATGCTAATGTTGTTACACTTGATGTTATCCTAGATGTCCCTTAAAACTATCTTCATTTAAAAAATTCATTTTTTCTTTTTGGCTGTTTCTATTTGTTGTTGTTGTTGTGTGTTGTTTTTGCTGTCTTGCCTTCTAAATTGCTGATTTGATTCTCTGCTTCATCTACTCTGCTGTTGATTTCGTCTAATGTATTCTTTATTTTAGTCATTGTATTCATTTCTGAGTGGTTCCGTTTTATGGTTTCTATGTCCTTTATGTTGACTATCTCTTTGTTGATGTTCTCATAAATTTATCTATTCTTCCCGTAAGTTCATCAAGCATCCCTATAACTAGTGTTTTGAGCTCTGTTTCTGGTTAATTGATTTACCTACATTTTGTTTAGTTCTTTTTCTGGAGTTTTATCCTTCTTTCAGTTGGGACATGTTTCTTTGTCTTCTTATTTTGGCTGACTTCCTGTGTTTGTTTCTATGTATTATGTAGACATGTTACATTTCCAAGTCTTGACAGAGTTGGCTTTATATAGTAGATGTCCTATGGGCCCAGTGGTACAGTCTCTCTAGTCACCTGAGCTGGATGCTCCAGGGGTATCCCTTGTGTGGGTTGTGTGTGCCCTTCTGTTGCCTTTCATTGCTGTTGGCACACCAGTGGATAGGATTGACCTTTAGGCTGACTGGCTGTGAGGACTGGCTGTTACTACAGTGCACAAGGCTGTTGTATGGGGGCTGACCTCATGGAGTGGGATTTCACTGTAGCCAGGCTCTGGTGCCTGCTGAGTCACAGGGTTGTATTATTTGTGAATCTAAATTTGGTGGTGCTCTGGTGTGCTCGAAGTGGCCATGGACCTTTTGGGAGGGGCTCTGGTGCAGGCCAAGACCAGAGGCTGCCTGTGCCCAGCCCAGGCCACTTTATAAGAGCTACAAAGTGATCTGAAGTTAGTAGTGGCTTGTGCCTGGCTTAGAGGCACCTGGGAGAGGCTATGCTGTGAACTAAGGCCAGCTGCCACTGGTGCCAAATTGGGGTTGCAAGACATACAGGGCATGCTGAGGTCAGCTGCTACTTGTTTGGAGTTTATGGACTTTTCAGAGATTTTAGGGAAGTTGGCAGCACAAAGTGAGGTCAGCTGCTTATGAGTACCAGTCACTGAAAGAGGTTTGGGTCTGTGCGTGAGTTGGGTGGGGTGAATTTGATAGAGACTGATTTGGTGCCTGCCTGTGCCTTCAGGCTGGTTTAGGGGAGGGCTCAGCAAAGGAACAAAATGGTGGAGAGCGCTGTCTCTCTAGCTCTCACCTTGAAGCAATACAATTCAGTTCCTCTTCATATGCCCCTGGTGCTTTTTGAGCTGCTGTCCCAGCACTGGTGCTCAGAACAAGAGCATCTATCAGTGAGTGAGTCCACGCATAGGCCCTTTAAGAGGAATGCGTGGGTTTCCAGCAGCCTTTGTCTTACCCAGATGGAATCCTGTTGATTTTCACAGCCAGATGTGTGGAGATTCCTCTTCCTGACACTGGTGGTCTGTGCTGGGAAGCCTGGTGTGTGGCTTGGACTCTTTGCTACTTATGGGAGACCTCCACAGTCGAGATATTGCTCCCAGTCTTTAACGACTACATGTGGGTGTGGGACCATCCCCAATTTGTTTTGTGTCTCTGCTCCTCCTACCAGTCTGCACATGGCTTCTTCTTTATATCCTTAGTTGTAAGAGTTATGTTCAGCTAGTTCTCAAGGATGGTTGTTCTATAATTTAGTTGTTATTTTGATGTGGTTGTGGGAGGGGGTGAACACAGCATTTACCTACTCTGCCATCTTTACCAGAAGTCAGGTCACTTCTGTTTTGATATTTTGATTGCATGGTATCTGGATATTCATCATGATAAAGACTGTTGTCATGTTTTGCTCATCTTAGCATGAGTTCTCCTGAGAAGACTTAAAGCTCCCTCACTCTGTGTATTGGGAGAGTGTGTTGGAGAACTTCCTAGATTCACACGTGACTGTTTCTTTAATAGATTGAGCTACACAATTCTTTCATTGTAAAAGCATCAGAGGAGCAACAGCTGCTACACAAACCTCTTCATGAATTCTACTGAAATGCATTTGTTATAAAAGAAAATCAACACATTAATAAGGATTCATACTCTTATGTATGTCTCTGAAATTAATTTTTAGCATAGAATGACAGTACACACACACAAACTATTTTAGCTAGGCTCAGACTGCTGATAAAGGGTCTCAATAGACAATAGAGCTATTATTACATTTGTGTACCTATTTTAAATATTTTTGAAACTAAACTGTTAATTTTCCTAATAATAATTTTTTGAAAAAGGAACATAATAGTGTGTTTGTTTGCCTCTGGTCACATGGTCACTCAGATATTTTTGCCACTGGAGTGACAAGAAAGAAAAGACAATGTTTAAACCCTTTCCCTAACATTAGAAAAACAAAAATCTGTATAATCCATTTTGTGATGCTTGTTGTCTTCAAAGCATGATGCTATATGCTCTAGATCAGTCTTCAGTAATGTCAAGTTTCACATCTAGCCTGCAGTAGTATGAAACTAGGCCTCCTTAGACTTGATGGCTTTGTCCAAAAATGCCATTTTGAGCATTTGTACAACAGTGAAAGAAATCCTTAACTTCCTTTTTGAGAGTGTATCATAAATTGTGTAAAGCCTTAGTAGAAATTTAAGACTTTTGAATTAAATACAGCAAGAGAGGACATCGTAGTTTTTTTTAAAAACCTAAATGATTGTTGAAGACTAGTAAATGAACTGGGAAATAAGGAACTATTGGTGTAATAGTGCCATGTATTTTCTTATTTATTTATTTAATTGAAGAAATCATTTAAAATTTTTCCTCCCCGTCTACCTCCCCCAACTTCCCTACCCTCTGGTCATATGTTTTCTTTTGTGATATCTTTGTTGCTATTGCTTTGTAGCCCAAAGACTCAGAAAAATAAAGTGCTATAAATCCAAATAACTATTTAAAATCTATCTGGTTATCTAGAAGAGCAGCAATCAAATAATGACCTTGAGTTCTAAGAATATGTTAAAAATTAGTTTTTCATTTATGAATAATTTTTGCATGTGGTCCAACTGTTAGGCCTGAAACAGGGGTCTTTTGAGTACTAGTGTGGCCTTTACTATAGGCAAATATTAGAAACCTAAGTAGCTTGAGAAATTTTGTGGAGTATCATTTCTCCTCTAAGCATATAGCTAAAAATGATACATGCTAGATTTCCACATAGATCTCTCTACAATGATTATCCTGTTTTTAAGGTGAGAAGAAAGGGTAGGGGAGAAAGAAATTTGAATGGAGGTATTTGGAGAAAAAAGAGATGTATAAAGTAGCTCATCAAAGTCCACTTTTAGCAGCTACCTGTTGATGGTGAAGAGAAGATGAATCACCAGTGTAGGCCCATGACAGCTTTTCTGAAATGAGAAAAAAGAGCACAGTAAATGCATGCAGCCTGTTCCCATCATCCCTTTAATAACCTGTAATATTGTAGCAGGATATTTTTGTCACACCGAATCTGATTGATGGTCTTGGCTATAAGACATTACAAGTGTAGAGTAAATTGACCGAACACCTAAACATACAAATTATTACAAGGAGGGGGAGCAGCCATTGGCCTCCTGGGGAAAGCAGGCAGGCTTTAGTTAAGATGATCCTATTTCCAAGTGCAATTTATAGACTATTGACTTGTGGCAGTGTCTTTTTAGATGTGAGGAAATTGTCATACATTGCAAATGAGAAGCTATTTTGACATCAGGATCTCGGCGAGTACCAGGGAGAAATGATATCGGCCTGGTCTGTTAAGGTTAAATGAAGTTGCATTGTTGCCCACAGACAGGCATTCATTTCCTTTTCTTTTCTGAGCCATTCCTGTGTACAATTACTCTGATTAGGATGGGTAACAATGTGCTTCTGACACCCATTGTATTGACAGTGTACAGAATTTTCCACTCAAGTGGCGCCAGTCATTACTTAGCTTCTCAGACATTGTGACAGGGCAGATCCATGCCTGCCAGTCAAGTATATAAATGACAAAGAGGGCTTAGACCCTGGCCACACACCTCTAAATTAAAGCAGTCAAAGTCATCTCTGCCGGAATACTATGAACCTCTGCTTAGATGTGACTCTGATAGTCTCTGATCAAATTTCTGGATTTAAAAGGTTGCTTACCTTTTCTCCCAATTTTCCTTTACTTTGGATTATTTTCAGATTTTCTTTTAGAATTATTTTACAAGATACTTCATTTATTCCTCCAACAAACACTTACAGTTGCTATGTCTATTGCTTCAGATGAAGATGATAGAGCAGCGAAAATGACAAGATCCCTTCTTACTTGGAGCTGGGTGGTTTTAGGATGGGGTGGGCTCTAGAAGGGCCTCTTGGAGGAGGGAACATTTGAGCAAATCTTTGTATTCTGTGAATATAGGATAGACTCCAATTCTTGATCAAAACAAATATGCTAAGCTACCGTGACAGAAGTTCAAGCAAAATGGTATTAGAATTCTCCCTTCTCCATTAATCACCTGTCTTAGACTATTGGGGCAGCATCATATACTGGATGGCTTATAAACAACAAAACTTTATATCTCACAGTTTCGTAGGCTGAAAAGTCCAAGATCAAAGTGCTGAAAGATTTGGTGTGGTGAGGGGCTATTTCCTGGTTTATAGGCAGATGTTTTCTCTCCACGTCTTCATGTGGTAGAAGGGGTGAGAAAGCTCTTTGGGTTCTCTTTTGTAAGGGCACTATTATCCTCTCATGACTTAAGCACCTCTCAAAAGCCCACCTCCAGATACCAACACCCTGGGGGTTAAGAGTTCAACATAGGAATTTGGGGGATTGCAAACGTTTAGTCTATGCCATCACCCCAATCCTTACCTCTTCCTATTAACTTCTTGGGATGACTCCTGAGGATAATTCTATTGTCCTGTTTTAAGGTATTTGTTCGCTTGTGTGCATCAGTAGTAATATCTATAGTAGGTGTGTTAGGAGATGTAATTATCCCTAGCCCTTTGATCATGGGACATATCAAAGATTTTTTGATACTCTAAAAACCTTTGGCATCACCTTTGCCTGACTTGCTTCTCTGTCTTCTTGCTGTAAGCAAAAAAGACACTGAAATGGACATGCATGACTTGGTGATGTGGAGACCCTGGGTAGTTCATGTTTAGTGGAATGCCAAGTGAGAGGTCCAAGGTCAGTCTGGAATGGTGGAATGTTATGGGCGTACCTGGATCTGTCACCAGGCTCTCCCTGATGGGAAAAGAAGCTTTCTTGGTTATTTTCAATGATGATGGAGACAAAGGTTGTGGGTAGGTACTATACACACACACACACACACACACACACACACACACACACATATATATACTATATATGTATATGTATATATGTATACTATATATATGTATATAGAAATTGTCATACATTGCAAATGAGAATTTTATATATATAAATTTATATATATAAAATTTCTTTTCAATTTATAGTACCCTCTTTACAGATCTAGAATATGAGTCATAATGAAAATGAGACTTTTGCCTTAGATGTCCAAGATTGTTTTTAAAATATTCAGAGAAGGAGAGATCTGTGAAATTCTGATTTCTTTTTATTTTAGTATCCCATTCATAGTGGCTGTGGAGAGATGAGTCAGTTTCATTCTGCGCAGGTATGTTTATTTACATCACACCCCTGTACTCCTTTGCATTCTTACATCTTGTAGCAAACTTCATCTACTTTGTGATTCTCTCAGCAGAGCTTTCCATCCCATACCTTATAAAAATTCTGAATTTTCTTCTCATATTTCAAGTATTGGACCTTGAGGGAAACATATGTAATATAATTATTTTGAGTATCTGTATGTATGCATGTATATGCATTTGTATCTATTAATATAAAAGCATTCTGCTTTAAGAAAACACAAATGCAAATTCACAAGATAAGATAATTGCAAGGGTGATTGAATTACAAAAACATTTTGCTTTCAAATCAGAGTTCCCTTAAATAGCCTTTTAAATTAAATATAATTTTAATTTATATTTAAAATTACATGTTATATAGAATATAGTACAATATAATTACATATTATAAAATTGTATCTTTAACTGGACTAGACTATATATATATATATATATTAATATACAATACTTTTCCCAGCTTCTTATGATCAGGTCCATTGTAAAATGAAGTATCCTTTTTATATACTTTGGAAAACAATGCCAGAGCGATGGCCAACATACTAGACTTTGAAAGCAGTCATGTACAGCTTATAAGTATTTATTAGGAGATGGTTTCTTTTGAAAAAAATGTTTAATATTAGACTTAGAAGTGGCAGCCCTCATTTATTTAGCTGAGCTGTACAACAAATGGAACCTTAGGGAATGGAAACGGTTTTAGATTCAGTTGCAGGAAACATTTTTTTTGGAGATGTGTCAAATTATGTGGGGAAGTTTCTGGCTTAATCTTTCAAAAGAGAGTGTGTCTCCTCCCACCCCCAATCACATCACCTCCTACCTTAATTTACTAAAGATAACTTACTCTCTATCAACCACCTATATGTCTTGTGAGTCATATTGATCTCAGACATGTGATGCAGTCCTTGGCTAAGATAAAATTGGTTTAATGGGATCCTTCCCCCCTCCCTGTATTTCTGAAGATACTTAAGCATGCAGAGGACACTGCAGGCCCCTTTCCTCATCAGGAAAGCGTGTCGAGGCAGCTTACAATAAAGGACAAGTCTTCCCACAGCCTCATCAATACCTTGATAGCTCTGGGCTAATGGAATCTTGTGACTTTCGGTTCTCATTGATAAGAGAGACCCTGATGTAGACACTGATGAGTGGGACATTCTTTGTTTGCACACACTTTTTATAGCTTGCTCCGTGAAACATATTTTCAATAGGAAAATTTCTGGCTGTGATTCTTTCCCGGAAGTTGGAAAGAAAAGAATTTGTTTTGTTTGGTGATCATATGCGGTTTTTTTTTCTCATTCTCATTCTGCTACAAAATTAGAGAGGATTTTCCTATACCTAGGTACGGTTTGCATTTTTAAGTAGAAAAAAGTCAACATCTGCTTCAAATCCATTTCTTTAAAGATTTAAGCACCCTAGATTTCCTTTTAATAATAACAGCCAACATTAGTATACAGTTACTGTATATGAAATACATTACTAGGCAGTACATATGTTACCTCATTTAGTCTTTCCAACAACCTGATGGGGTTGGTGGGAAATAATAATATCCACATTTTACAAATGTGGACTGAGTCTTGGGGAGATTAAATACGTAGTCCAAGGTCAGCTGTCTACTAGGTGGTGGATGGGGTTTTAAATCCAACTCTGACTCTATTGCCTGTGTGTTATCCTTTCTGAGAGAGCTGGTTTTCAGGGACATTGTGTCTCAAGTGGGTGTTTTAACCTCGATTAACAGTGTATTCTGGGAATAGCAAGAATTTCTTGACTGGTTCTCCTCAGAAGTGTTTTACTTTATGTTAAGAACTTTAATCAGAAAGGACAACACTAAGCCTTGTTCCAAGCTTGTGCCCAATCCAAAAATGGCTAAATGGTGCAGCCAAGAGATCTGGCAATACTTGATCTCACAACTCTATTTTGGATGATTCTTAATACAGGGGCTTTGAATAATAACTATCGTTTCTGCTTTATAAATACCCCTGCCTCACAGAAAGGTATAGATCTTTATCCCTCAAGGGCTGAGGATCATGGAGTTTCTTATTTAGAATTAATCTATTGCTCATTTCTGACAATGCTTAATGACTTAACTTCTTTTGGTTGATTTGGCCTTACTTATTTCTCTCACTGACCAGAAATAACTCTTTGCTTTCACAGCATGTGACGAGGCACCGTGGAGATAGAAGTTGGAAAACTGAATGTGGATGTAACACCTAAGGAGGAGGCCCAGTGAAGGTCAGTGGAAAGGCATTTGAAAATCAGAGATTGTGAAGGATCTTGGCAAAATGTTACTGGGGACTTGGAATATAAACTTCGGCTATTTGGTTTTATGTCATAATTTGCTTTTGTTCTTTCTCTGGGGTCCCGTTAATTCCTTTGCTTCTTAACAGTTAGGTTCCCAAATGATGTTCAGAAGCACCAAGTGATTGTTACTGCCATCTGTTGGTGGTGGGTATTGCTGACTTATTGTTCCTCCCTGGTATATAGTTATGTTCTTATTTATAAAAGCTGGTAAGTGAATTTGACAAGTATAGCTGTATAGGAGTCATTTGACACTTCTGTGTCATGGAGAAGATGCTTCCCACCTTGTTATTTTATTAAAAGAAAAATCTGATGCATTGCTAGTGATAGTTTTTCTCTAGGAGCTTCAATACAGTAGATGCTTGATCAATAGTTAATAAAGATACTTGAACAGAAAAAAATGATTCAGATACTGGTAAATGGATACCCTTTGGGGATGAAAGCATTGCTTGTAGAATTGTGAAAAAGTTCTGAAAGGGAACTTTGAGGGAGACATTCATGGGAAAGGCTCTTTGAGTTAGCTGCCCTTGGGAAAGGAGGAGCTGCCGTCAAGTCTCATTATCACCACTGGGTGTCACTCCAGGCAGCCCCTTAGCAGCCGTCTATTCAAGGTTAAAATACTGTAAAGGGAAACACTCAGCTAAACAAACTAAAGGAAAATAATGAAAGGAACGAAAAAAGTGTCTGTCTTAACATGTATTGGGGTTTTGAATGAGAGGGAAGAAAAGCACAATGACATCAGGTGGCATTCTGTTTTGGACTGAAACTGCGTTCCCAGCTTGTGATTTTTTTTTTTTTAAATTCAGAGAGTGCACCGTCCCAATCTGCTGGCTGAGGCTAGAGCACAGTTAGACAAAAACCCAACTAGATTTCTACTAGCATATTAATGTTTTTAAGGTTTTCGATGCATAGGCTTAATTGCTTGCTTTCCAGAAAGGTTGTGTCATTTTACGTTAAAAGGGAAACACTTTTCCCTCCTCTGTTTTCTTGCAGTATCAGCAGCGTGCATTTTTAGTCATCTTCAAAAGAGTTGTAAATTTGCTTCAGGGCCAGGAGGCAAAGAAAAAAAACAGATTGCATTCCTTAGTGGAGTAGGTTAAGGAAGGTAAGAAATATGATTAAGGTAGAGAATGAAGAGGAATTCTTGCAAAATGAAGGGAAAAAATTGAGGGTTGTCTTAGAACTTACTGTAGGTATCACGTGTGGTGGACGTGAGCCGCTAGGCATTTTATAAAGGCGGAAGTCGCCAGGCCTTCTGATTTGTACTCCAGTTTCTTCAGCATCCGTGTGAAAACCTCCTCCTTTTTGACTCACTTCACCTCCGTTACTCTTCTGTATGGATGTGAAGACCCCTAGTAATTTGAAGCTGCAGATGGGGAGAGAGGCTCTTAAGATAGGAATTTTGATGTGAATTGCCCAGCAGACAGGAGGAAATGAGGCATCCACAGCCGGGCTACAGTAGGAGCCATGTTGAATTCCAGTTTGGCTGCTGTCTCACTTAGAAATGCCTTTGGCTGCATGTAACAGAGAAACTGATTAATGCCACGATTTTAATATAGTCGTTTACTTACACACTTAAAAAGAAGACTGGAGGTATTTGGTTGCTGCTGTATGCTTGGCTCCTTTCTAGTGTTATCATGGGTCTTCGCTCTTTTCATTCCTTTGCTCTGCCATTCTTGGTAAATATTTTGGGCCTACGCTTTCTGTCTTCCGGGCACAAGAAGGTTATCACAACTCCAGGCATCACGTCTGTTCCAAAACAAGAAGGGGGAATGGGAATTGGCAGTGCAGAAGCTTTCCTCTTGTCTCTTTCTTGGTTAGGAGGAAGAAAAGTTTCCCGAAGACACAATGGACTTGTGCTTACTTGTATTATGTGAAGCACAGTAGTAATTTGAAGCTGCAATGGGGAGAGAGGCTTGTATTTGGTTGGAACAATGTCACATAGTGACCTCTAGCTGCAAGGAAGGCTGAGAAAGCAAGTATTTAGTTTTTTCAACCTCTACTGTAAAGAGTGGAGAGAGAGAAAGGGCTTGTGAGTAACTATTAAGTAAACCAATCAAGAGTGTCTGTCATAAAATTCTGAACACATTTTCTAATAGAGACATTTTTTATATAATGGCAGAATTTCTATAGCATTATAGGTATAAAATGAATTAATACATTTAACCTAAAATCTTTGTCCTATGATAAATACATGGTGAATTTCATAGTATTGACATAAAAATGTACTTTTGGAAAAAATTTACATATAAATTGGGGATTTTCTATTTTAAGATTAAAAAATTATACTCTAAGTCCTTTTAAAAAGGGTAAGTTTTATGTTGTCAAAGTATTTAAAATATGTATGTTGGTGAATTGTCTGAATAAATAAGAATATATGGTATAGATAGTTCTTCTGAGATTAAGATAAATGGGAATTCTTATTTAGTCCCATTGTAGAGTAACATTTTTAAAATCCCAAATGTGACCTTGATTCTCTTATACAGTGAAGTACTTGGTACCTAAATAAGACTCTTACAAGAAGAGGCAGAAAAAACTATGGCTTAAATCACTTGGTTTTGGGTTGACATACCTAAGCTTATTCTCTGAAAGGCAATATTTCCTCCTGGGAGAATTGGGTAACTGTTACCATGAATAGCAAGATCTCGGGTTTGAGAGAAGGTGTTCGCTTTTCAGGTAGTCCAGTGTGAAAACTAGATAAACATTTATTAGCATATATTCTAATTTCTCATAGGTTTTTTTAAAAACTAAAAACAGAAGCTTTGATTGAGTAATTATCTTTATTTTTTTTTACCTATTATGTACAAGAAACATTTATATGAAAAATTTTAAGTTGAGCAAAATTAAATTGACAATAAGAATTTTAGTGGAGTGATTTCTTGAGTCATTAAATCTTTAACATTCCCTCATAGAACTCTAGGAAGTAGGTGCATAGACTTGGGCCTGTGTACAGGTTCTGGCTTCTGGAAGACTTCACTCATTCAATGAAAATTTGTCGATTTCCCTGCTTGTGTCAGGTACTGTGCTGGGCTACCTGCAGTATAAATTACACTCAGTTCATGCTCTTGCTGGTTATAATCTACAGGGAAGCAAACATATGAGGATTGGGAGTCAGTGGAATGAGTGTTAGGCAAGGTAACACAGGTGCCACCTGAGCTCATAAAACACTCGAAGGGAGGGAGGGTTGTCGAAGACAGTTTCCTAGAGGAAGTTGTATCTAAGAAGAGCCCAGAAGAAAGAAGGGTGTTTTTCAGGTAAAGACTGGAGATGGCAGGAGGATGGAGTGATGGCCAAAGATTGTTCTAGGAAGGAGAAACAGCATATGGGGAGGTCTGGTGACAGTAGGGCCTTGGAGCTTAGAACAGTGTTAAAGATACTACTCTTTGTTGTAAGCTTTTACTTAAACATTTATATTTCCTTCTGGCATCACTAATTTTCTTTGAAACAACATTATCCATAGTTGTCCTCTCTTTTTAGCTCTGGAGGATTTCTAGATTCCTATGATTTCTTTTTGTTTCACACTACTTAAGAGCCTTTCAGTGGTTTTCTTCACACATAATTCTCAGCACATCCTATTCCTTGAGGCTAGTTTTAAGAAGGAAAGCTGATGAGAGATGCATATGTTTGGGTCCTCAGGGTATGTCATTTCAGTTCTGTCAAAACCCCCTTTGGTTTTGGCCCCTAGTCATCTCCATTCCTCTCTCCCAATCAAGGCTTGTTTTAATTAACTATTAAAAGGGGTATTCATTCATACTTAGTGATTTCTAAAGGACCACGCTTTCTTTACCCTTAACTCCAGATATCATAAACCTCAACTGAACAAAACAATAATACCTTAAAAAGACATTTATGTAGTATTTGCTTTACCTACATCATTGGCAGAATTTAGCCTTTTCTCTTTATTATCCGTTTGTTTTGCAAATTTTGATATTTTGAAAGTGAGGTAGATCTCAGAACATAATTACAAATATCCTGCTTAGTTACTTCAACAGTTTTACCAACTCAAGGCATTAGTGTCAAAAAGAATACAAGACAGGAATATACCAGTAACTATGCTGTAATGAAAAGTTTATTGATGTCTCTAGGATAAACAAAGCATTTGAAGATACTCTTTCCTTGAATACTGGAGTATTATTGAACGTTTTGTGTCATCAGAGTTTCAGAATGTAATTTATAAAAGTCTAAAGGAAAACACCTCACATTTAATGATTCATGTTTTTAGAAGTATTAAATATATTGGATGCTTTTGGAAGTAATATAAAGACCAAAATAATGTTTGAATGTAAGTCGTAGACTAACAAAGTTCACAAGGATGTAGTCAATTCTTGCAAGAAAATGTTAAATGTGACCCAAGTCTAAGAGATTAAATTAAGCACTGTGTAAAGGTTCTTGGTGAGGTGTTGGGGAGGGGTAGGATCCTAAAAAGGAATCAGAAAAGCAAGTCAGCTCCAATGTGTCAGAACAAGAAGGCAAGGAGAGGGTCTTTTTGTCATTTTAGGAGAGAGAAGAGAAATATTGTTTGTGCTAAATACATTAAAATGCTTATTTGACATGCAAGCATTGATAACATAAAATAAAATAAAAGCAAGCAGATTTTGAATAAACTATGCTCAGATTATCTGACAATTTTATTAAAGAGCTATAGGAAATTCAGTTGCTCAGAGAATGGCTATCCGAAGTGCATCTTATTTTGAATAAACCAATATCAGCTTAATAAGAGTTGACTGGAAATGTTTGTCACATGACAAATGGAAATGATTTTCCTTTCGGGAGTGTTATGATGAGCATCAAGGAAGAAATAGAACAGAAGGTTGAATTTTCATACTCTTGAGCCTGGATGAATGATGCCACAGCAATGGCCAGCTCTGGGTAAGTGCTTTCAATTAGATTTCAGTTTGTCATGCCCACAAGCCACTTTTTCTGGGGTCTTGTAATTTCATATCCCTGATACTGCTTGGATTTAATGCTTTGTGGGTCACATTACTGGCATACAGGGTTCAGTAATGTTAAAAAACCATTGAATGTATGATTACCAGTACCCATTACAAAACTTAGTACATTCATGTCCACAAGATGTCATATATTCCAGTACTCTTCATTGATTTTGACAATTAAAATTACTTGGAGAGTTTTTTAACAATGTGAGGTCTGAGTTCCACTTTAGATCAGTGGGACAGAATTTTTGGGAGTAGGGGCTCAGTCTCAAGACATCTACTGCCATGGAGTCTGCCTATGAGTGCATATATCTCAACTACCAAAGACTTTTAAAAATGTTTGTGGGCAAATTGTCTAAGTAAATATTGCGTAGTCATATTCAACATGCATCCCAGAATCAGAAAAAAATAACATGTTGGTTATGTTCTGCACTCCACACTTCATGCACGATTACTCTGTGTTGCTGGTAGAGAGGCCCATGGAAACTTGTGGCTGACTGTTAACGTATTATTCCAGCTTGAGTAAAATGTTGGGGGAAGGAGGTCTCTTGTCTTCTAAAGAGGGGGGACAGTTGAAAGAGCGGTTCAGGAAAGCATTGGGGGTAGCTGCTATTTTTCTTCAGGTGTTTGATGTGACTGACGGCCCCTGTCTGAACTTCCTAGTCATTTGCCATTTCATTAGCTGCCAGGTTTTCAATTTCTGCCTCTTGGAAGTTACACCGCTTTGAACAAGTCCCCACAGTAATTGAATTTGCCACAGAAATAGAACACTGGAAAATTTCATTTTCTTCTTCCCTGCATGAAGGCAAGCAAGCAGGCAGGGCATACACACATATTCCTGCTGGGCTGCTCCTCTCTTGTTCACAGGCTCCCATTCCTCTCCCTTCCCCCCATGCACTCACTAATGCTCACTCCTATCTTGCTCCCAAAGCAGGTATACAGTCACACAAAAAAGGCCTGCTTTCAAATCATCTCAGAGTGCATCAGCCTGTCACTTTGTAATTTTCTTCTAAATGCCTTCTACAAATAATGGTTTTCAAAATGAGCATTAACAGGCTTGATTACATGAAATTGTCCTTTTAATTTACACCAGGATTCTATTGATCACACAAGTGCAGATTAAAGTGTTCAATGAAGCCCGTGATGAGGTATTAACCAGCTAAGGGTCCTCCAGGGGCCGCCAGGGAGGCCAGGAATATGCTAGAAGTGTACAGTTATTTCCCCATAATGAAGTGGCACTATGCGAAGGCATGAATCGCTGGCAGGAAGAATAGATCGGAGATGATGAGCTCTTCAAAGTCATTTCTCCCTCACTCATTCAGCCTCATGCCCAGATCCTCTTGCGATTCTTCTGCATTACTTGTCATGAAATGCCAGGATTTACTTAGCCAGCTGATGCAATTTTTATGACCTTATTGCTTTTTCACCATGGTAATAGTTTGGAATCAATTTATCAATCCAGCGGTGCCATCAGACATATTGCCCTGAAGATCAAGTCCGGGTCATTCCATCAATTCACTGCGGTTTACGAAGATAGAGAAAAAAGCCAGGCCGTGCGGGCTATCAACTTCGGATGGCTTAGTAAACAAGCCTCGACGGCTTTAACTGCTTCGCTTCTGACTCTGGACCTCTGTGCTCATGGACAAGGCCCACCCAAATCAACCCAACAGATCTTGATCTTAGGAGACACAGCCTCAAAGTAAAGAGGCCTGGGAGAGCAAGGAGCATCTCTGCAAAGTCTCCAAGCGGAGTGGTTGGGACAGAATTTGTAAGCGTGACTGTCTAGCACACAAAGCTGATTGTAATATGGCTTGCTACCCAAGTTACAAAGCTTTTTTTCACCCGCCAGAAGACTGAGCAGTTGGTGGGGAAAAGGAAGGGGAGTTTGTGGTGTGTTCCCTTTGTAATAGGTTTTGCAGGGGGTTGGGATTCATAATCCAATCCATCTTCTGTCCATAGGGGCTGCTGGTCAGTGATAATGGTTTCAAAAGATGAAAAACCTGTAAGTCATTTTTCACAGGATGAGATGTCACTGAGGGCAGGGCACAAAGAAAGAATAGCACACTTATTGGAAGAGATGATCTCTCAGGAAGAGAATAAACATTCTTTGCCCAGGGGAAGGTAGGTAGGGGCATGATATGTCAGTCTGGCCATGGAGTCAGGTTGCTGGTGTTTGCATACGTAAAAACACCAGGGTCTTTTGGGAATTCTGTTATGTTATTACATAGGCTCTATTCAGAGAATCTCTTAGTTTATTTGTATGTACCTTATATTTATGCATTATGCCAAAATTTGAAATCCTACAGCCCAGATTCTGGTAATAAGTTGTTTGCAGAAAAAAAAATGTGACAATGAATTTAAATATTATGAAAACATATATTGTTTGTGAGGCCTTAATAGAGATTAAATATGTACTATCAGCTTTGTGCTTTGCTTGGAAGCTGCTATATTCAGCATTTAAAATGAGATTTGTCTGGTCCCAAGCTTATGTCGATTCCATAAAAGTTTAATGATCTACTTCCAGGTCTAGCAGTATTTAGGATTTATTTACAGTCTTTATTATAAAATTTGTCCAAAATATACACATTTCCCAAAGACTTGTGAGCTCTGAGGCAGAACTATAAATGCACAAAAGTGAAATATAGCATATGGTAAAATCTCTGTTTGTTAGGCAGTTTTTCCCTCTTTAATCTTCTTTTTCTCATTTTACTTTTATTCTCTATTTGGTATGTACTGAAGGAGGCAAGAGAGGGCCTTCTGTTCCTAGGGAACCATTTAGGAGAGTCTGTTGAGCAGATTGAATATCATAGGGAAGATCATTGATGACAACTCCTCCTTTTCCTTGGGTATTTAGTAAACTTGAAGCTGGAAATCAAGATAAGAAACCAGAAACCATGATATCATGAAATGTGAGAGGGAACCTTAGAGATCATCTAAGGTAATTTCTTTATTTTACAGATGTGGATACAGCAATATTCTACTGGAGTTGGTTGGCTGTATATAGTCCTCTAATCTTAAAACTCAACAACTCAGAATCCTTTACTACACAACCTCTGTGCTAAAGATATGTAAACATCTTGCTTCAAAATTCCTTGACTTCCTCAAGTCCAGTAACGCTTATATACACTTCCACCATCCTCCAAACATGGTAATGTCTTCTAACTCATCATCAAACTTTAAACTATCTCCAGATAACCTGGGCATCTTGTAAGAAACACAAACTCCTAGGCCTAGTCTCCAGAGATTCTTCTTTTGTGAATCCACAGTGGAGTTCAATAATCTGCATTTTAACAACTGATTCTAATGCAGGAGTCCAGAGTTCCCATGGCTTTAAATGCTGACTTTGCCACTTAATTGTTTATAGGATATGAGATAAGTGTCTTTAAGTCTCAATTACATCTGTCAAATGGGCCTAAGAGGACCTGTTTTATAGGATTGTTGTGACAATTTGTGATATTATAAGAAAAGCACATAGAAGGCATTTCAAAGGGAATGCTGTCACTTCTCTGTGCCCATAATTTAGGTCAGTACACAATTTACCATGTGATAGCTAAAAATGGTGACATCTACATTTAAGTTAAATGTAAAATTGTTATACAAAAACTCTAAGGTAAATCAGTAGGATTCTCAGTAAACATTTAAGTATCCATTGTGAAGTAAAGTAATTTATAGATTGTTGTGAAACAATCACTAACTATCTTTCAATAGATCAGAACTTTAATAATAAATGATACGCTTATGGACTTGTTAGGTGCCAAATATGGGGCTGGAATGGGGGAATCTAATATATCAATTCAGCCACATGTTCATCCCTCTTCTTCTAATCCAAGTTATATTCTTACACTAAAACATACCTAATCTCTACCCTTCTTCTCCTCAACAATTGCCAATTGACCACCGCCTGCTCTCCTGGCCCCACCCCATCCCATTCTTTTCTCCCTGCGATAGCTTCCTGGCTGCCTAACATTTGTAGCGCTATGATAGGTACATAGAATGATGTGCCCAATGATTGTGACTGACAAACACTGTAGGACTTTAGATGAGGTAAAGATTACTCTGGGCTGGAGTGCTTAGGAAAACCTTTTGGAGGTGGTGGGAATTGAACTGGTTCCTGAGGCATCAAGATAAGTTGAAGTTGGTTAGAAAAGGTTCTGCTTAATCCCAGGTAGAAAAGAGCTGGAGGTTAGAAAAGAGTGCTCTTCACATGGTTTCCAAACCTGTTTAGTAAAACTTGTGGGTTATTTACAGATACTTTAGACATTCTGAATGGGATTTTATGTTAAAATGTATTTTAAGCATTAAAAAAATCCTGTAATAAAAAATATACATTCAAAATTTGTATTTGCCACATTATAATACAGTAGTTATCACCTTTATGCTCTCTTGTGACTCCAGTTTATTAATTTCGGTCAGGCATGGAATAAAACTTCTACTGCCATTTTGTCAGTATTCAGAAAGCAATATGAGATTGCTAAGAGAGCTAAAATAAAATTTATGCATTTTCCAGCTCTTTATCAGTATGAATCAGGATTGTTTTTCTTAATAAAGTGCAACAAATAAATTTGCATACTGAATTTACAAGCTTATTCATGTATATTACATGCTTATTTTATAATACCACAGCTGTCATTTGACTCCTCCAATTTAATGTCTTTTAAATTATCTCATTGATCTACTTAGAACTTTATTTTATACAGTGTTTTTTTTTTTTGACATGAGTCATCAATGAAAAAGCAAAATAAAATTCTGCTGCTAAAAATATGTTGAAAGCCATAGTCTAAGATCATCTAGTCTCTACTCAATCTTAAAATAATGGAATGAGCTTTATGGAATATTTTAAATACTTATTTGCAAGGAACTTTTGAGCAGTGAAATAATACTTTAATGGTTGAAAAGATTTGATGGTTTGCAGGGGATTTAAGGAGAAGAAAATAGAGCCATAGAGAGTATGTCGTAGGCAACTAACTGCCTGACATATCTGGGAGGAGAGAGGGTCTGGAGAAGAAAAATTGTGATAAAAATAAAGGAGAGGAAGTATTGTTACAAAGTCATAACTGGAAATTCATGGTGCTGGTAGGATAATGAGAAATTGAGGAAGAAAGGACAGGAACCAAGAGATGTCCAGATTTTGGAACAGATTTTTAGAAGAACAGGAAGAGAGGTATGGGAAGAATCAGACATGAAGAGACAATAATGGTTCCATTTTAAATATGTTTCATTTTATTACTAAAAGTTATGTCCTTAGAGGATTTATCCAAATGGAATCGTTCACTAGATATATGTGGACATAGGTAGAAGCTCTACAGAGCACTGTAGATTGGGGTTTCTTTATGTGTAAATGAGAAATACACCAGTGAAAGCAGACAAGATCTTTGGAAGGCAGTGGAAAGATGGGTTTAGAGCACAAAAGCAATACTCTACAGAGGAGGAGCAGAATCACAAAAGGAGAAATAAGAGTAGTCAGAAGAAGAGGAGAGCCAGAAAAGAAGCAGAGTGCTGATATGTGGTGTCAGAGCAAAAAGAAGAAGAAACAATGAGCAGGAGTCTAGCTGACAGAATTTCATTTAATGTGTCCTCTTATAAGCTACTGGTCTGTGACTCTTCACAGACTGAGTGACAAACATTCATGTTCCACTTTTCTCCCTTTTCCCTCTGTCCAGCTGATAGTTGAAAGTGTTTCCACTTCTGAGACCCATTTTATTGACTATGGCCTCTTTAGGGTAAGAAGGTAATCTAGAAAAGACTGAGACAAGACTGACTAATGTAATGTTAGGTTTCTCTATTGACCTCTTGATGTCACTAGCACCATGGAAGCAGACAATCTCTGTCTCAAATTCAGCTCTAAAGAGGACATTTTGATAAGGTTTACATAAGTCATGCTTTTTTCCACATCATACAGTTTCAGCCTTTGCTTACATTATCATAACAACCCATACATCATAATCAACAGTGTTGTTAGGAAGAACAAGCAAAAAAACCTACAAATTCAACCATGACCTACATTTTGGAGAGTGATTTTAGGTTTACTACGGTGCTCATATCATCTTCTGGTTGTCCCTGACATTTTGGAAAATTATTCAGATCTATTTTTTATTGTTTAAATCTTTGCTTGTATTCATTTTCATTTCACATTACAGGATAAAATGAATAATAAAATGTCTAAATTATACACGTTTCACAATATGGACAAAGAAGACTCTTAAGAGATGTAGTCATTCTCCTGAGAGACAAAGTGAAGTATAAGGCCTAGGTAGGTTTAAAAAAATATGACTTCTCTTGACTTCTGCACTTAGGCTGAATGTTTAATAGAGTCTCTCCCAATTTCTTTTGAGTATTGCTGTTTTTTACACCTCCCAAATACCATAGCCTCTGCCCCAGATAACAAGGGCCTAACCCTAAATTTCCTGAAGAGATGCCCAAAGGTGAATTGGGATGTGCATGCCAATAGAAACATTCATCACAGGTTTTAATCATATCATTCATACAGAGCCTTTTACCACTCAGAAAGAGACTGGAAGTTGGGGACGGTACATATGAAGAGCTAAAAATAACACTACCAGTAAATATTTATGAAGCCCTTAGAATGTACCAGGTATCATGGTAAGCTTTTTATAGAAATGATTTCTATGGGCTAATTATTATTTCCATTTTAGATATGGGAAAAGTGAAACCTAGAGAGTTTAATTAACATGTTCGAAATTACAAGCAAGTAAATAGGTAGAAGTAGGATTTGAATTCACTTCTGACCTCAAAGTGACCTTAAAGTTCATCATCTCAACCCTTCTGTTGAAAAACCTCTAGAAAGAAATGGAAAAGCACACACAGGCATGTGTTGATAGACCATTTTAAGGGCCATAGGACTAAAATTGTTGTTATGCAATTTCACCCAGCCATGAAACTCTGGCTTATCTAGAAAGATTACATCTGTAAAATGTAAAAACTTTTTTCTTGGATTAGCATGCCTTTTCTCTACGGTGAGCTTAAAAGTAATAGCTTTTCCAGTCATGACACTTGCAATTTGGCTGGAGAATATGAACAGCCCTTCCTGGACTACCAACTCAACAGCTGTCACATTTACACAGTAGGTAAAAATTTATATTTAAAAAATAGTAGCTCATAAATAAAAAATATAGAAAAATGACAATTGCAAAAAAAGGAATAATTATATTCATGAGAAATGAACTGGTGAGTGATACATTATTTTTTTTAAAGCAGAATGTGTTGCAGCATTAAAAATGATATCTTTAATTAATTCTGCCTCACATTAAAAGAATAAGGTCACTCATACCAAAATTGTTGAATAAAGCAAAAATGTATGAAAGATACACTCTTATGTTAATCATAATGAAGAAGGGTTATCTACTTGTCAATACCCCACCATTATTCCATAGGGTTGTTAGAATTGAAAATAGACAATGGTTATAGCAACCTAATGTGATTATCACATAAAATGTACTTTATTGGACAGAAATTACCCAATCATAAACCAGAATTGTTTCTAGAGAACAGAAGTGAATAATGAGAAATTTTTAAGCTAGGGCTAAGGACTATCCAAGAGAACACCCACACATGCCTATACCCACACATGCATTTATTTCATCTATAAACAGACTAATATGTATATTGCTTTAGGGCTTACAAAGGACTTTCACATATATTCTAGGTCTAACAAACATTCTAATTGGCAGACAAGAAAATTAAGATGCTTAGGACAGAACTAGTAAACAAGATTTGAACAACTTGTATTCTCTACTACCAACTCCTGTGCCTTCTCCACAATATGTTTTTTTCCAGAAAGAGCTGAGATCCTTTTCAATGAATTATATGCATGGGAACATTGTCTAAGTTGTAGATGCAGATAGATTTGTGGGTAAGAAGAGGTAACCTCACTTCATGCTTTCTTTGGAGTTGATTAAGGAAGGATGACAGCACATGGATGCCCAGGAACAGCTAAAACTTTCATGTTCTCTGTGAACTGATAGTTGTAAAATATATATATATACTTTTAACAGAGATGAGGCTGAACACAGAGTACGTGAGGTAGGACAGAGGGACGTGCTGGTGGCTTCTCTAGCTGTCATAGCCTTGCTCTTCCCTGGACTTCATGGCCACAGAGCGAAGCATAGACTCTCTGGTGTTCTGAGAACAAGAATACCTTTTGAAGAGTTTCACCATCGGCATTCCTTTCAACCACATCAAATATCTTCCTTGAGATGAGTTCTGGTAAATTTATCATCTCTTTTTCCCCCTTACATCTCCACAGATGTCTTTTATACTCCCGTAATAATCTAGTAGATTATATTACAGATTGTTACCCTGGGCAATTGCCCCACTCACTAGTCCACTTTGTAGTCAAGCATTATATTTAATAGCAAAGTTTTTTTTTTTTAATTTTGTTATATTTCCCCAAATGAAAAATGATCAGCCAAGAATTATTTATATATGCTTATTATGGGTATAGTAATTTTCTGGATATCAGGAAACATTTTTGTTCTTGAGTTTATAACTTAGGTAAAATAAAACTAATACATATGAAACTATCAGGTGATATCTAAATAGTGAACTATGTATTACTGAGTTCAGTGTCACTGGAGTCTAGAGATTTTATTTAAATTAGACTTTAAAACGTTGCTAGAATCTTGTGAGGCAGAATGAGGATGAGAGGGCGGAGGAACAACATGAGTAAAACTCTATAGAGTGAAGTGAATAATGTGCGTGAAAGCAACGGTGAAGAGATGGCTTAAAAGATGATACTGAGGGAGAGTGGGACAGAAGGAGCGCCCAGGTCACAATGAAACCAGAAACCCAAGGTAGAATATTTGTTTGATTTGATTACAAAAAAATCCATCATAGATGACTTGATAGGCCAGTGGAAGTACTTTAGGAGAATGAGTATGACATGACACTTATGATGGCCAGAAGCTTGGGGGATGGGGGTGGGAGTGACTTGGATTAAGAGCCTGATTGTGGAGGGATGTGCCAACCTGGAGATGGAGAAAACCAGTGAGGAGCCTGCCACGGGAAACCAGACATAAGTTTAGTGCAGCTAGTGATATGATAGCAAGAGAGAGGAGGGTAGAAAAAGCAAATCTAATAGATTTGTCAAAGGCAAATAGGTAAACATGCAAGGCATGAGTTCAGACAGAGAGAGATGGAAGATATTAGAGAAAAACATAGTAGGAATTGAAGTGCCAAGGCTTACGAAGGATTGAGTTTTTTGTTGTCACAATATTTTATTACTGTAATCACAAAATCATAATATCTGTACAGGAATGTATAAGGGGACATTAATCAATGCATTGATAATTCACTTCAGAAAGAGATGACTGTGCTACAGAACATATTGTAAAGAAAAAAATATTGTAAAGTTTTCTGGCCTTGAAGTGAACTTTTTAGTGCAAGTATTTCTATAGTGTTCAATTCAGCAAAGTGTTCCAGAATGTCATGCCACAGTCCACTTAATTCAATGAGGGTCAGGACATGCAGCTTGTAATAAAATGTCAATATATATCTATATATCTATATCTATCTATCTATCTATATATATATACATATATATATATATTCACATGTAATTCACAAAATATATAGTAGATTATTTCGATGGTTTGAAATGATTTCACTGTGGAATTCAGCATAACTGAAACAAATACCCAGGAGCTTAACAGGAGTAATGTTCTTGCTAGGCAGTGGCTTTGGCTTCAGGCAGGAATGCCTCCTAGTGTTTTACAAGCAGCCGTTGTATTTGTATTAATGATTCTAAGTACTTGATAATAACAGGTTTGAAATCTTTCATTCTCAGATCTTCCCATTTCTTTTCGAATTGTTGTAGAGATCTGTTCAAAATCTCTTTCTCCTTGTTGTGTGTCGCCTTCCACTCTTATTTCACTTTTAGCTTGCTGTATGTTATTTGGTTTGTTAGCAACCATCATTTTTGCCTCAGTTTCACTTTCTCTGAGCAAAGTTATTTGAGCATCTTCCTGTTTCTGCCAGCATTTCTTTTGATGGTCAAACATACCTTTCACTACAGCAGTAAGATGAATGTCGTCGCTAAGTAGTTTTAAAGGCATATAAAAGTCAGCAAAAGCTTGTTTTGATGTAACTGGGCTACCTTCTCCTCAACCTCTGCAAGCTGAGACAAACTAGATAAAGCAGAATGACCCTCAGAATTACCTAGCATGGCAGCACTTGTAGCAAAGGCAACTGCGTCAGCTAAAAGTTCTTCTCTATGACAGAGCAAGGCTTTTACAGTGGCGACATTTCTTATGTTGCTGATTCAGATTTCTCAGATTGCTGTTGTTTCTCTTCAAACCATGCATCCAGTTCATTCGTCTTGCTAGTCATTTTTTTGGCAGTATTGGTAACCTTGTTTACCATCTTCAATATTCTTGTTCCACTCAAAGCCTGTTTATTAGCTGCTTTGGGCAGCTCTGAACTTTCTAAGAGCTTCCCTAAGTCAGGATCCTGTAGTAAAGTTGGATGCTTTACTGTCCTTGAAGATACCTTTTAAGAGCTGCTGTTGATTTTCTACAAATTCAGTGGATGATGAACCTCTTTCCCCACTTTGACCTTGGTCATGCCTACTCTACTCTTTTCTGGAGCTGGTGGCACAATATAAGTGACGTGTAAATACTTGCTTGCTAACTTGCTATGCAAACTGAGGAAGTCACTAAATTTTTTAACTGAAAATTCACTTTTAATGAACATGGAAAGAGAAGTCTTTGTTTCTCTATATACTATGTAAGCATTTATACATCAACTTTCTCTGGATCTGATTAACCAATTTATATATCAAAAACATGTCCATTTGCTTCTTCTTCAATCTCCTTCCTATATCTATTAAAGATCACAGGAGCAGACTATGCTTTGATTAAATTCTGCGAGCAATGAGTATAGTAGGGGTCATAGGTGACTGCATGATAAGGTTTTGAGAAAAGGATAGGTTCCCTTTCTGGACTGTCCAGAGAAACTTCTTCTGTGGCTTCTGCACTCAGGGAGTTTATAATCTGCAAAAAGGTCTGCTCTGTCATCATCTAATGCAACTTCTGTGGGTTTTGGACCACTGGAGTTTGTACTAACGTCTCAGGAGACTAGCTGGTTTCGAAGATGACAGACTTGACTCCAGAGTGGAGAAGTGCTGATGAAAAGATCCTCTGCATCTCCTACTCCCCAAACTCAGTGGGCTTTCCATTCCCCAGCAGAGGAGGCTCCCTCTCAGCCGCCATCTTTGCTCACCCAGATGACTGCCGGATAGAGTCTTAATTGGTGTTAAAAAACTTTATGTCAAGTTTTAGAAAGCATATAAACTGGTTAATTCAAGGTCCAGTGCAAATGCCTTCTCCTCTAAAAAGCATTTCTAACCTTTTTACATTAGTCAAGTTTTCAACAAAATGATTGATTAAAAAACCCTCTTTGTTCTGAGCTCTCACTGCTCTTTTAATATGATTCTATTATAAAATAAAAGATCAAGAGCCATATCTTATTCTTTTATGACGTGCAATGCTTATCATGGAAACCTGGTATGTGTAAGTGGTTCAATAAGGGCTTGTGAATGAATGAGGTAGGAAGGAATGGTGTTCAGATTACAGATGACGGAATCCATCATAATGTTGATAGGACTAAAATTATATTGCTGAAAAGAATAGGAACCATTTTCTCATTCAAATTCTTTCTGAGAAAATATAGTCTAACATTTTGTAACATTCTTGGAAAGTGGTAATTTAGCCTCTGCTTAAATATCTTTAGTAAAGAGGCAGCTTACTAAATTTTTGGATAGGTTAATTGTTACAAACTTCTTCCTGTGTTGAGCTCAATGCCTCCTTATTTTAACTTTACTCATTGTTGTTAGAAGTGTCTGATAACGAATCAAGTTCTTCCTTTATTTAAACAGCAGTCATGAACTCTCGACACTCACCTTTTTCCCCCTTAAATGTATTATTCTTCATGTTTGCAGCTCTTCTTCATGTTTACTGGTTTTGAGACTCCAATCACTGAGATTGCTCTCTAGGTATTCTGGGTTAATGCTGACTCCTTTTAATAGTGGCAATGTTAAACACATTACTCCTCATCTGGTTTTGGCTGTAAATAGTGAGCAGAACTATAAACTTCTTTTTATGAGCACAATTACTTTGTTAATGCATCCTTATGCTTTGTTAGCATTTTAAAACTCTTGTTGAGCTTGTTGTCAATTGAACTTCTGAGTCTCCTTTGCAAGTGCTGAGATTTTTACAATTGTTTTTCACTATTAAATTTCATTTTATTATATCCTTCCTGTTATTCTAGCCAAGTAGCTATTCTGAATCTTAACCTTATCATTAAACATCCAATATATTCTCTATACCTTTCAGGTCTGAGCCTTTGAAAACTTGTGCATAACATATACAACTTTATACAAATTATTGATAAAAATGTTAAATATGACAGCATCAGGATTCATGTTCATTTTGCTTACCATTGCATTTCTGACATCTGGTACCATGTCTGGTGAATATTGGTTTTTAATAAATACTTTTGAGTAATTTAATAAACAGATAAATAAATAATGTAGTTCTTCTCTAGATTAATTATAGTCAACTAATCAACACTTATGATGAAGCACTGTTATTTTACCAGGTGTGTGTGTAATTAATAGACATATTCTCTGTATTCTTCCAAAGGAAGCATGAAATGCTTTGTCAGATGCACTGGTTTACCCAAAATAATCTTTTTGTATTAGTTATTTCAAGAAACACTGGTTCAAAAAGATAGGCAAAAAAAGGAGTGAAGGATTTGGGAGAAACTTCTTATTAAATCCCTCTAGAGATCTAATATACATTATTATCTTATTAAAGACTCCCCCCCCAAAAAACAACTAATAAACAAAGCAGTTTAGCTTTGTTAAAGTGAGATATATTTATCATAGATATATTTATTTCAGATATATTTATCATAGAATCTTTTCAGTTTATAATAGCGATTAATATCTTGTAGAACTAGTACACCAGGGAACAGGTTTTAGAAGATGCTAATATATAAATTTTTTTGGTGAAAATGAAAATGAAATTTATCTGGAATAGTTTGCTGTTCTTAATCCCACATTGACTTTTAACAATCACCCATTTGCTCTTCATGTGCTCACAAACTGGTGTCTCAAACAAGCAGATTAAGATATTTAAAAATTTGGCTGGAGTTGACATCAAGCTCAGAAATTTATAGCAGAGTTTCGCTCTGGCTTTGCATTAGAATCACATGTTAAGATTTTAAAGAAATCTAGATGCTTGCAATTCAGCCTTGGAGTTCATGATTCCATAGGTGGATGGTGTCAGATGCACAAGCAGTGTTGCTAATACCTGGATATGGTTTGGTGTCATCTAGTTTTCTTTCCTTGTTGAGAGCTGAGATATACTTTCCCCATCATCCGATACTATTCCTGTTTTCTACACAGTTCCTTGGAGATTTCAAACAGTGGCAGGCAGAGACTCCAACACATTTAGAACAGGATTCTTTGTTGTTCTTCTCTTTTGTCTTGGTCTTCAATCTCTCATCTCAATATTTGCTCTATCCTTTCCAATCAATCCTTCTCCTTGACATAGATGATAAAAGCAAAATAAAAATCGAGTAGCTCTGCTTTTGCTTTGTCATCTGTCAATATTATTACATTGATTCCAAGAGTCATAGCTATGCCTTCCAAAACTAAAATCGCCTTTGTTTTCCATGACATATTTTGCAATTTATAGTACATTTCTAGGGTTTTAGCCTTCTTGAATCATTATTCATTCTTCTCAAATATTCCCATGTGCCTATTCTTTCCCCATTTTATATATGTACGTAGAAACAGAAGTTTGAAATGAAATTTTATATTGATATGAAGAAGCATTAAAATATTTTATGTTCCTTATTAACACTACCAGAAAGCCTTTATTATAACTACTTTTGTTTACTTATTCATCTATCATTATAGCATCATGTTCTATATCCTCTACTGGTGAACAGGAGAAAGAAAAACTGAAAAAGGAGAATGGATCATAGAAATAGTGGCCAATGTACAGCTTAGGAAAAGTAAGTTGCTTTAAGATCACTGTTATTGGCAACCACATAAATACAGCTTATAGATGTTTTTCATCTATCAAACGCATCCCCACATTGACTTCAATTAAGGTCAGAAATTGTTAACATGTATTACAAAAACTTTTGAGTTCTGGCCCCCGCTTCTTACGTAATCTATTCATTTCCCAGTTCATTCCCTCTCTACCCATTCTCCTTCACAGACTTCACCTAGGTCCCTGAATAATTCTATATTGACCTTCAAGTGTCAAGTTAGACATATTTCTTATGTGGAGCCCACCCTGCCACCATAGCTGGGTGTCTTTTCCTCATGTTCCCACAGCAGTGGGTACTTCTGTGTTCTTATCATCACTAGGCTACATGCCTTTCTTTCTCACTGACATTAAGGCTTGTTTCATTTATTGTCATAGCCCCAGCACCCAGGACAGCACCAGTTATTGTATTTAATAAATATATGTTGAAGGAAGGAAAAAAGAAAAGGTGGAATTTCTCTTTCTAGCTGACCTTCCTGATAAAATGTGGCTTTGGGCATATGAGCAGCTTGGAGTCAGGAAATCCGTGGAAGAAAAAGGTCTCTTTAAGCATCCTCAGCAAAAATGCAAACGGATGTTCTCAGCTCTCTAGGTGCAGATAATATGAGAGACAGGAAGTATATTGTGTTTTTTTTTTTCAATTCCCAGCTGGAGCTGGCAGTGCAAAGACTTTCAGAAAATAATTTTGCTATTTGTAAACTGAAGGAATGTGATATGGAGTAAATGAAAAAGGATAAATATGGAACTACACAGTGTGTTTTTTACAGTCACTTTTGAGATAACTGCACTGCAAAAAAAGGATGATAATACATAAGGGATTAAACTATTAACTTTTTTTCTTACAAGATGATTCAAATCCAAAGCTATTCCATACATAAAACTATGCAATATGCTCACCCCAGCTTTTGGAAATTTTTTGTTTACTTTATGTGAGTTTTCCTTCTGGCTTATTCATGAACTCATGTGGTGTAGTTACCCTACATGAAGGAACTGTGGCTTGATTTTACCACCAGAAATAAACTAAATTCAGATATAGTTTGGAATAAAAATGCACAGTGCTTTCCAAAATACACACGTTTAATATTAGTACTTATATGAAAACATGAAATCTTGAGAACTATTACTCATAAAATATGAATTTACGCTCCATTTCGGTTACCACAAATCTAAGGTCCTGAGTATTTTTGAGACTTGTCCTCAGCCTGATGCACTATAAATTCAAATAATAAATATGCAATAATCTATTTTACTTAGGACCCAATCAGTGAAACAAGCTGCTCTAGGCAAGAACCCCCATTGCTGTAACTTAAGAATCACGAATTCAGGATCTCCAGAAATAGGGTTCTGTCCCATCCATCTCTGTGGCCCCAGCTTCCAGCCCAGAGATTGGTACACAAAAGGGGCTCAATAAGTGTTTATTGACTAAATGAATGAAGTCTTTAATGGTTCAGTGTTTGTGCATCACAGTGGATTTTTGCTGGGGTCATTGTGGTACCCCATACCTAGGGTTCTGCTTGACTTCCACCTCAGGAGTAAACGCAGGCTGTATTTTAAACAATAGTGATGTCTCAGGTTTTTGTTCAGTCTCTAGTTTCTCTTGGGGGTCTGTGCCCATTCCGTGACCACTGGGTTTAACTTACTTAGATCGATTCCCCTTAGGAATTCAGAGAGCAAATTCTTTAAGATTCTCCGGGGGTGGCCCAAAGCTAAATTGTGCTTCCAGATGCTGCCCCCTGTTCTCTCACCTGTGGCCTGCTCCAAGCCTAACTTCCTAGTTTAGTTCCTCTCTCATGCTTCCCAAACGGGCTCTGCTTTCTCCATGAAAGCAAAAGGTGTCTGTTCTTCTCTTGCCCTTCTCCTTTGACTTAACGATACTCTCTTGACTTTGTTCCTCCCCCATAAGCTGTGATGTGGCATCTCAATGCTTCAGTTGCCCTCTTCCTTTTCAGTATTTTCTATCTTGGGCTCCATCTTTCCTCTGCTTCATCTCTACCCACTGCCGCATCTGCCAGCTTTTTCAGCACTCTCTTCTAATTGTCACACAACCCCCTTTAAAGTCAGCTCCTAGTTGCCAGTGCCATCCAATGAAGCATATTAAATTTGTGTTTTAGCCTCTTTAATACACTTTTGATAGTTTTGCAGTATAAAGTATATTTGGCTTTAAAAATTGACTTCCATCTTTTTCATCTACCTGCAAAAACTACTCCAGAAATCCCTATTTATGCTTGATTAGATGTAGCTGTGGCGGCAGTTCTGGTCTAAATTAACTCCTCATGCATCGTCATTATTTTGCAAAGGGGGCATTTTATTACACTTTTTAAAAAGGTCACATTAAGAGGAATCTCGTTAAAATGGATAATCCAGGTTGTTTTTGAATAGTTATGAAACAGCACATGAGTCCCAGTGCAATTTTCTGAGATTTAATTAATGTTTCAGAATAGTGTCCAGAATGCTTTATGTTTGGGTTGAAGAGGAGAGACCATTCCCTTTGGATTCCAAGATCCCCTTGGAATCTTGGTAGGTACAAGGATTTATAGCTGTACAAGACACAGGAAGTGTATTATTGCTACTATATCTGAGGTGGATGCTTTCGGAAGCAGGATTTCTGGCCAAAAGCTACATCACATACTCTGGCAAATATGCTTCCTTATTTTGTCTCTTGATTCCTCAGTCCAAATGAATCCAAATTAATTGCATTTTTATTGATTTTATTCGTTTGGCTTAGCAGGGTCATCAGAAGGGGATCATTTTTATTTTTATCTTCATTTTGAGATGTGTCTCAAGGCCACTTGTAAAATAAAAGGCACCAGATTAGTGGTGTTCAAGATATCATTCTAGAGTCTTGAGTAGTAAACAGGGATTTAGAGAAAAGCTGTAGCCAGGGAAGGTGTGCTCATATGCTGCTTTCTCTTTTAGGATAGCCACACATGGACAGATTACTGGTTTAGCTTCTGATTTATTTTCTCTTCCTAAAATATGTGTGAATAGATGTAATATTTCAAATTGGGCTTACCCAAACTTTCTGGATTTTTTCTCGATTTTCTTTCTCTTATCCTTGGAAAAAGTAAATGAAAAATGATAAGTGAAGATTTAACAACACAATACCAGCAGAGAGAGTTGATGAATATTAAGAATATATCAATATTGAAAGTAGGTAAAATAAGAGGAAGAGACTGAAGAGTGCCTGTAGCACTCCAAGGAAGGTAGGGTGAAGATTGGGCTGTTGAATGACTGGTGATAAAAAAAAAAAAAAAAGAAGATTTAGGAACGGTAAGTGAGAGACCACATACATCAGAGAAAACTCATCTTAATGCTCCAAAGGATGAAAACAAAAAGATGCTTGCTTAGGTTTAGAAGAACATGCTTGGGGAGGGAGAATGCGAGAGAGAGGAGAAAGAAGACAAGAAAATAGTGTTAGAATGTTAGTACAGTCTCCGCCCTTATCCTCATGGGGCATGTTCCAAGACCCCCCGTGGATGCCTGAAACTGCAGCTACAACTGAATCCTATATACTGTTTTTTCCTATATACATTCCTATGAAAATTTAATTATAAATCGGGCACAGTAAGAGATTAACAACAATAACAAATCATAGAACAAATATAACAATATACTGTAATAAAAATTATACGAATGAATGTAGTCTCTCTCATTCTCAGAATATCTTTGTGTTGTGCATATGCTGGACAAAGGGGTGATTCGTGTCTTGGGCAAGATGGAGTGTGAAGGCATGAGATTTCATCATACTACTCAGAAGAGTGACAATTTAAAACATAGGAACTGTTTATTTCTGGAATTTTAAAATATTTTCAGACCACAGCTGACTACAGGTAACTGAAACCATAGAAACCCAAACTATGGATAAGGGGAGCTCCTTTACACAGAAAAATTGCATTGGAAATAATGGTACTTTTTTTCCATTTTTGTTTTAAGTAAATGAAGTAGGACTTGACACTTCCAATAAAGTAGAAGGTAGAGAACAGTAATAGGGCCGGCATAGATACTTAAAATAGTGTCATCTAACTCTTTGATCATCTACTTAACCTCTCAGTTTCTACAAAGTCCACTTTAGGCTGGCATCCGGATACAGATACTGAAATGAGGATTTTTCTCTGTAAAGAGTGGGAAGTGTTCCTCAGAAAAACGAATAGGAAGGTAGGGAAGTGGGAATGAGGGAAGGAGATTGAGCAAGGTGTGGTGACAGGCAAAGTTCCACGAGGGCAAACCTTTAGGGCCTTCCGAAGCCAGCATTGGCTACATCTCAGAATGGTACAATTAGGGGCAAGGAAAGCTGTGGTGTTTATACCTTACACTTGTGGTTCTCAACCCGGGAAGATTCGTCTCCCAGGGAACATTTGACAATGTCTAGAGACATGTTTGTTTGATTGTCATTCTGGGAGGAGTGTGGTACTGGTACCTAGTGAGCAGAGGCCTATGCGTCCTACAATGCACAGGGCAGCACCCACCCCAAATAATTACCCGGCTGAGGTTGAGAAACTTTTGTGTACACCAGTCAGGCATTGGTTCAGGGCTAGCAGCAGGATGCACACTTAGGTCTCATGATGCCTTTCTGGTAGTTTGAGGGCAGCAGGTGCTGGCTGTTGAGAGTGAAAACCCATCCAGAGTCTATGAGCATGAAAATGACAAAGGAATCAGAGAGCATGGGGAGAGCACTGAAAGGATGTGTTATAGAATCCTGGCAATTCTTTTCCAATCTCACCACTTCTTAATCTCAACAGTTATTTAGCTTAATATCTATCTATTGGGACTGCAAACTAACACTTTCATTCTGGATCTCTTTTGTTCTATAACAAAAGAAAGAAGAGTGTCATTGGTTTGGACACATAACTCGAGCAACCTCCCTCAATGCCAAGGCGAAATGTTTTTTGACATTCTCTGTCTGACTTAAATAATGAGCCGCATTTTCACTCATCTTTTGCTCTGAGGCCAGGCTAATATCTCCTGAAAGTATTCTAAATTGATACTCAGTAGCTTTCTAAAGTCATTTAAATTCCTAATGAAAAGTCACTCAAGGCCATAGTATAAAATAAATACATTGTTATTGATCATACAATAAGGTATTAGGCTAATTTAATAAGGATTCTCCCTGAGATATATTCACCAATATGGTCATTTCTCAGCCATCATAGGTCCTGCTGTTTTTTCATGGCCTAGAATAGTCATCTCTGATTTGTCCCACTTCATGTTGCCACCTGAATATTCCAGGATGTCTCATCTCTGTTAAACTTCTTTTCCTTGGAGGCAAAGTACAGTGACAGAATAAGGATTCATTACTCTTGAAATGACCCTTTCCACAATATCCTCTTTTTATCTCCTTAATCAGCAAAGTGGTGCTCTGAGGACTGGCAGGTTCACTGCCTGGAGGCACATTTATTACCGAGACACAAGCTGAATAATTGTGTATTTACCAACTTCAATTTAACCTCACAACTTAGCTGCCTTTTGCAACAAGGTGAGAAATAAGACCAAGGTGTTCCTCTCCCTGTAGCTCATCAATAACTCGTCTCTCTCGATCAAAGCTATTCCATTGTCACCCTGGTATGCACGAGCTGATTTGCTTTAGTGCATAATTTTTGTCTACAAAAGAAAAAAGTTTTTGTTGTCTTGGTCAAAGGTTTTAAGTTTTAACTGAAAATAAGGCAAAGGAAGGTAGCATTTCATTTTTTTTTTCTCCCAGGAAAATGCATGTCAAGGTGCAAGGGAAGACAGACTTCATTTATTGATTGATTGGAAAAGAAATGGCTAATGGCATGCCCTAGGTCAATATTTTGTTTGTCTCATATGAAAAGTATATTGAAAATTATCATAAAAATATGGTATTAAACATGTGTATGCTCTTCGATCTAGCAGTTTTGAAGCAAATAATAGAAGTGCACAGAGACATAAGTGTAGGTGGATTTATTGCAATATTACTTTCAGTTGAAAATTTAAAAAATAACCAGAATGTTCATTAAAGATGATCATGGTGAATTCATATAGAGAAAATTAAATGTACCTATTAAAAGGATATGGTAAATCCATGGCTATTGACATGGAGAGGTGTCCATGATATTGTTAAGTGAGAAAAAAAAAATTAGTTAAAAAAAATTCCCTATATAGTATAGACATTTTCCAATTATATAAAAGATGTTTTTATTTGCATTAAAAATCTGGATGGTTATTTATCAAACAGTTGACGAGTTTTGTCTGAGAGGCAGGACCATAATGTACTCAACCACGGATTATTCTGCTTTTCTGGCAATGTCTGGAAACCTGTCTGTTTTTGTCAAAATCGAGGTTGTGCTGCTGTCATCTAGTGGGTGAGGCCAGGGATTCTGCCACACATTTTACAGTGTACACAACAGTCCTCATTATGTCAATAATGGCAAGAGTTTAGAAATCCGGGATTTGAAAGATTTACGCTTTCTGTTTTTATGCTCTTTGGTGTTGTAATTTTGCAAAACAATATTGCCTTCCTTTTATTTTAAACAAAATAAAAATATTTCCATTTTGAGGAAAAAATATCCCTGATATGATATAGCTTATTCTTTGTAAGTTTCAAGCAAGTATAACAGATCAAATTATGTAACCTCTCTTGAGATAACTCGTAGGCCATCATACATTGTGGACATAGGCAGCAATAATAAAAATACGTGTCATCAAACTATATCTTGAGGAGGTAGAGTGGAGATGAAGACATGAAAAGAAAATTAATTGCACAATGGTCAAAAGTCAATTATTGTTTAAAGTGTTATTTCATGCAGTGTGTTTGTAATCTTCTCCACCAGTGAGCTAGCTTCCTTGCCTGTAGTTGCTATGTGTTCGGAAGATACACTAATTTAAATAACAAACAAAGATCTATATAGAAGAGTGCTTATTGCAGCAGTTTATAATAGAAAAAAATTAGAAATAACCTAAGTGTTTGTCAAAAAGGGAATGTTTAAGTAGATTTTGGTATATTTATTTAATGAATTACCAGTCGATTATTAAAAAAATAAAATGGATCTGTGTGTCCTGACACAGAATGGGATCTAAAACATTTTGTTAAAGGAGAAGAACAAGCTGCAAACTAATATGTCCAGATTGATCCTCTATATACTTATGTGTAGTGCGTGTTGTGTGTTGTGTGTGTATGTGTGTGTGTCTGTTTAACTATGCCTGTTATAAACATGGAAAAATTCAGGAAGAATTCACATTAAACTTTTAAAAGTCATTACTCAGACCTTAGGCCTGGAGGAGGATATATGGGTGTGATTATGAGAATTTTTACTTTATATATTTTTTAATGAATGCATATATACATACATACATGATCTTTAAGTCAGTTGTGCTTATAAAAACAACTATAAATGTTTTGGGGACAATATTTGTCAGTAAAAAAACCAGGTGTCAAATATATAAATAAACTGCATATTGGATTTTTATTAAAATTTTGTTTAACATTTACAAGTTATTAAAATACATTAGGAAGATGGGTATAGGAACTTAATGTGCTGAATTGCATAATTCTTTTTTTTCATCCACTAGTGTACTATGGGTTAGGGTGCTGTTTATTAGAGGAGACACTGGGTATGCTTACCATATTTAAACAATAATATTTTATGCTAACCCAGTGTTCACTATGGGCTAGGAACCGTTCTACATGCTTAAGTGTCACAAAACTCCATTAAGTATGTTTCTTTTTATCCTCATTTTAGAGCTGAGCAAACTGAGACAGTGAGCTTAAGTAACTTGCTGAACAAAAAAGAAGGAGAGCCAGGATTTGAATTTAAGCAGCCTGGTTTAAGTTTACTTGAATGAATCAGGAAATGATTGCAAAGTCCAGATTGCCCAAGCAAAACTCAGTGTGATGCGTCATACATGTGATAATCAAACTTGGTGCTGTGATGTCACAAAAACCAAGCTGAAACATCACTGCAAACTCTCCTGCTTCAAGAAGCACTTGACAACCAGAGTGAAAGCTTCTGTGATAAACTCAGAAAGCGAAAGAACAATCTATGCACACTAAGACACTATCACCTACTCACTTATGCTTTAGGTTTGGTTTTAGAAAAACCTTTCATTTTCTTATTTGATTTGGTTGAGGAAGTGTCCCTTGCAGCACAGAAGGTAATCATGATTTAGAAGACTGTGGTAGAGGCCCCCTGTATGAGGAGTTGAACCGGAAGAACTCTGTCATCACCCCAATCGATATTCCTTATTGTCGGCAGCAACCCCAGACTGGCAGAGACATTTTTTGCCCCTCTGAATTCAGTTCAGCATCAAAGTCCTAAATGATGCATAGAATTTTGCGGCTAGCCCCCTAGGCTTAAATTTTATAATCAGAGGCAGAGCAGGCACCTTTCACCTCACAGAATGTGGAGAGGAACCACAGGCTAGGGGGCTTACTTTTTCTTTTTGGAAGAGTAGCACAAACATACCTCTGAAAAGGCTTTCATAGTCCCCCACTGTGAATAGAATTTCTTTAACTCTGTAAGCTTCTGAAGGCAGACTATACAAAACACACTTTTTTCTCCATACTCCCAAGCTTGCCAGGAAGACTAAATAAAAGTCTGCAGGTGGTCATATGAACTGAATTGAAAAGAGGAGCTTAAAGATGGTTTATCGCCCAGCATTCAAGAATACCACAGTAGTGTTTGTTTTCTATTTCAACAAATGGTATTTCTGAATTTCATCTTACTTTTTGATGGATATAATTAATGGAGTTTGGTGAAGACAAAGAGTAAGAAGGTTAATTAGACAGACAACATTAGGCATACTATTCTGCGGTATTGTTTGTCAGTTTGATGCCTGCCAATTTGGTGACTGTGTCCTCCCTAAAATTCCTTATGTTGGAGCCCTAATCCCCAGTGTGACAGTATTCGTAGTAGGGGCCTTTGGGAAGTGTTAGGTTCAGATGAGGTCATGAGGATGGGCCCCTCAAGATGGGATTAGTGTTCCTATAAGAAGAGATACCAGAGAGAGCTTCCTCTCTTCCTCTCCACCCCAGCCCCTTTCATCCCTCTCTCTCCCTCTCTCTCTTTCTTCCTGCATGCACAGAAGAAAGGCCATATAAGGACACAGTGAGAAGGAGACTGTCTGCATTCCAAGGGAAGAGCCCTCCCCGTAACTTGACCTTGCTGGCACTTTTATATTGGACTTCCAGAACTATGAGAAATTAATCCCTATTGTTTAAGCCATCCAATCTGTGGTATTTTGTTCTGGCAGCCCAAGCTGACGAAGGCATTACTTCGCTCACTTAGCCATAGTTCTGCCTATTAAATGAAATTTTAACCAATGCTTTCCTGATTATGCTAAGAAGTTTTTATTTTCTGTTCCAGCAAACCAATTTGAAAATCAAGCCTGTATTCATAATGTTCGTATGACTGTAGATTTGTGGCACAGTGTTAGAGGGTTTTAGATAGACAGTCATTATGACAATTATTTCTGACCTTGGCTCCCACTGTACATGTACTGTCCACACTTATCTTTTACTGCACATTATCTTATTAGTCTTAATAAATCTTAGTTTTCTAAGATGAATTGAATGGTTATAAGATAAATTTACCAAAAAGCCAACCTACTGAATGGGAGGATATATTTGCAAATGACATATCTGATAAGGGATTGATCCCACACTATATAAGGAACTCATACACCTCAATAATAACAACAACAACAAAAAAAACAAGAATAAAACCCAATCTGATCAAAAATGGACAGAAGACACTAAGAGACATTTTTCCCAAAGAAGATGTACAGATACCAACAGACATGAAAAAATGCCCAACATCACTAATCATCAGGGAAGTGCAAATCAAAACCATGATGAGATACCACCTCACACCAGTCAAAGTGGCTGTTATCAAAAGTCAACAAATAACGTGTTGACAAGGAAGTGGTGATAGGGAACCCTCGTGCACTGCTGGTGGGACTGCACATTGGTCAGCCCCTATGGGAAACAGTATGGAGATTCCTCAGAAAACTAAAAATAGATCTACCATATGACCCAGCAATGCCATTTCTGGGTATTTATCTGAAAAACCAAACCAAAACATAATTTAAAAAGACACATGCACTTCTATGTTCATTGCAGTGTTTTTGCAATAGCTACGACATGGACGCAAGTTAGGTGTCCATTGATGGATAGATGGATGAAGAAGATGTGGTTTTTATATATGGTGGACTATTACTCAGCAATGAAAAATGAAATCTTACCATTTGTGACAAGATGGATGGATCTAGGAGGTATTATGCTAAATGAAATAAGTCAGACAGAGAAAGACAGATACTGGATGGTTCTACTTTTATATGTAATCTAAGAAAACAAATGAACAAAAAAACAAAAGCAAAAATGGACTTACATTGGCCGAGCTCAAACTGATGGTCGCCAGAAGAAAGATGGGGAAAAATGTGAAGGGGAATATAAGGTACTCAGAACTGGCAAATTCCTAGAGGCAGAAAGTAGATTCGAGGTTACCAGAGGTTGGGAGGAGAGGGAGAGGAGTGGAGAGTTTTTTGTTTAATGGGTATAGTTTTCTTTTTGGGGATAATGAAAAAATTGTGAAATAGTGGTAATGGTTAAACAACAGTGTGAATGTACTTATTGCCACTGAGTTGTACACCCATATAGTAAATGTGATGTTGTATATGTCTATGTACATAACATAATAGAAATATAAATGGAAAAAAACGATAGCTTTTCTCTATACAAAAATATAAAACCTAAATAGGGAAATGAAAAAAATATTTAAAGCAGTAACAAAAATAATAAAATATTAGGGAATAAATTTAACAAATGAGGCCAGGACCAATATTGAGTAGCTTATAAAGAAATCATGGAAGGATTTAGAACAAGATCTGAACAAACTGGAAGATGTGTCATGTATTTGGTCAGGAAAATTTGGTATCATATATTCTATATATTACAAAATTAACATATACATTTAATGCAACTCTACTAAGTATTATAGCAGATTTTCTGTGAGGTATGAGAATTGGGTATACAATGATTTAAAATTTCATTTGAAAGAATAAATCTAAGAGAATAAATAAGTAAAGTTAAAAGATAAAAAAAAGAATAGTGAGGGGAATAGTGTTAATAGATATTAAAACATACTAAAACATCATTCTAATAAATAGAACATGATTTCATCATAGGCATAGACAAAATTTGTGGAACAGAACTGAGAATATAGTTACAGATATGACTATATATGAAAATGTAATAGATATTATCTAAAAGAAGTAGAATATTTAATAAATGAAGCCAGTTCAACTAGTATCCTTCTGAAATAAAATTGAATTGAATTCTTATAGTCTATATTAAAATGAATTCCTGATGGATTAAAGACATAAATATAAAACAAAATAAAGTTCGTCAAGAAAATCTTAGGGAATACAGAGTTTCCTCTCATAATGTTTATTCATTTAAAACTTAGCCGTAATGGCTCTTGAAACATTATGTTACTTTTTAGATGGCTTTCTCACCCAGAACATACCAAATAAATGAACTGAAAGAAGTGATAGTTCAACATTATGATTTCAGGCAAAAACATACCATGTAGTTGACACAATAGTTTTCAATCAGAGAGAGCATTATATATAACAGGTTGGATGAAGATGTAGTAGTATTTCCTATATATTTTTAACCTGTCATGCACATAGACTTTCCATATATTGATATTTCTTGTTTCCCTTTTGTTTTTATCTAAAGATGCTTTTCTGGGCAGTTTGAATATAGGTGTACTTTGGTTTATTGCACCTTGCTTTATCGTGCTTCACAGATGTTGCATTTTTAAAAAACTGAAGGCAAGACTCTCCACAAAAAATATTTTGACTCACTTTATCGCTTTATTTTGATGGTCTGGAATGGAACCTGCAGTATCTCTGAGGTATGCCTATATAAGATGACCATGAATCTTCCAAAAAGGCTTAAAATCTGGTGAATACAATGGGAAAGAAAGAAAAAGCAATCTAAAACATACATACATTTTAAATGTGAACTGTATTTACTTCCAAATTGTTGTTTATTACATATACTTTTTTCACTGTTTAGTTAGTATAGTTTCCTATCTGTGAAAAATATCTGGATGTCTCCTGAGTTATAATGAAACACATCATAATTGTGCCCCTTAAAATTTGTGGATTTTTAAAAATTTTAGTGAAAAACATATAAAACAAAACCTACTCTCTAAACAAAATTTTAAGTGTATAGTACATTATTATTAACTGTATGCATATTGTTGTCAGCGGATTGCTAGAACTTTTTTCTCTTGCTTGATTGACACAGTATATCCTTCGCACCACTCCCCATTTCCCACTCCTTGCAACCTCCATTCTACTTTCTGCTTCTATGAATTGAAATATTTTTAATTTAATAGATTTTTACCTAAGGGTGTAATTTTAAAACAAATTAAGGTTTTTAAGTAAGAAGCAGGCATATAGGCAGAGCTGAGGATAAGGACAATGATATTAATATTAACTGTAAACCAGGAGATAGAAAAGAAAATCGAGACACATTTGCCAAATTAAAATTTATGTTTAGAAAAGATAGCATACCCACAGACAAATGATTGATTTTATAATAATATTTGCAATACAGATGACAAAGACTATCATCTATAATAGTTGAAGAACTCTTACAAATTTACAAGTAAAAGGACAAGCCATATAGCAACAAAAAAAAATGGGCAGGAGACAAGAATATACCACTTAAAAAACAACAAATACTAATGGTTAACAAACATATAAAAATCTACTTAAATCCACTAGCAGAGGGGAAGAGTAAAATTGAACTACCACATTACACCTGCCAGACTGACAAAAATTTAGAAAGTGAAAATGTGCTGGTGAGCATTTGGTGGAAAAATTCTTCTCCTATATTTCTGGTGAAACTGAATCGCTGTAGTCTTTGGGGAAAATAATTATTAAAGAGACAATGCATATTTCCTTCAACATGCACTCTTGGAATCTATCCCATATCCCACATAAATAAAAGCAGCAGTATTAAAGGATATATGCCCAAAAGTTTTATTAACTCATTGTTTATTCATCAATAAGTTAAAAAGTAAACAAGTGACTATTAATAGGGAAATATCAAATTTTCGTACCAATACTATGAAAGTTATCAAGTTTATGTAGAGCTTTGCTCAGGGGCAGTATTATAGCCAATGAGGTTTACGAGGTGCAATTATTGCTAATTCAAATCTGTGTGGAATTTAGAGATATAGCAGCTGACCTGAAGAAATTTCAGCACAGTACTGTGGAACAACAACAAAAAAAACCAGATGCAAAAAAATGAGCATGACGCAATCTCGTTTGTTTTTTTTTTTTGGTAGAGCCATAACACATATTTATGTGTTAGTATGTATGTATGTATGTGTGTATATGTATATATATATAATATACACACATATATGAATACATATGTACATTTGTATATATTCGATATGATTAAGTGTACATGGAATTAAATATATATGGTGTAACACAGGAGCTCCAGGCCTGGAACCTGCACCTGGGCTTTGGATATTCTGAAAAAAACCACCAGGAGGACCAGAGGAGTGAGACATGCTGTTTATTACTCACAGTGCAGGAGAGCTGCAGTGGAGGAATATCGGAGCTGCAAAAACTGCACCTGGCAAGAGCAGCAGAGTATATATACACAAGTAGAGGGAGGGGTTATTTCATTGGGTGAGCAGCCGCTTTCTCAGACGGTTGGGACCAAGATGTGCTGCTTGGTTATAGGAGCAGCAGAGAATGTCCTTGAGCAGGCACTGCTGAAAGCCTTTGTGCTTGGCCTTCCTTGGCTGCTGGCAGGGCAGCCATCAGCCTTCTGAGTATGTGGAGGGCTGTGTTCTGAGTTAACCCTGCATAGGGACACACTCTAGGTTGTTACATAGATAAATTCGGAATAGGGCCAAGTGGGATGTGATTTGGGATGGGGAAAGGAAAAGAGAAGGGGAAGGAAGAGGAAGCAAAAAGCAAACATATAGAGATGTTTTAAAAAAGCACCTATGGTGTAGAGTCAGGATGCCTACAGCTGTGGTTAATAGACAACCTGACTTAATCGGCTTAAACAATGAGTATATGTATTATTTCATGTAAAAAAGTGTTGAAATTTGAAATAGGGCAGGCCAGTTTGATTCATAAAAGGGATAAATTAGGTTTATAGGAAACATGATACATTTTGTTTTTCTACTCCGTCATCCCCAGGATGTTGTCTTTATTTTGGGCTGTCTCTCCTGAAAGCCACAAGATGGTGGTTAAAACAGGCACCACAGGCAGTCATGACCCTATCCATGTTTCATGTTTATTTTTAGAAATAAAGAAACCTGTCCCAGATACCTGCTCTCAAATCAGTGATCAACAGGGGTGCGCATGCCCAGTACTGTTTATTTTTTTCAGGTAATTAAAATCCATATGACTTTTATTTAAGCCATCAGTGTCATTAAATCACCTAAGAGTATATGATAATCTGCAAAAAACAAAAAAGTTAACCATAATCCATTATAAGCTATGAATGTACCAATACACGATACACTAATATTTTTGTCAGAGATAGCAATTTCAGACTTAATAACTATATCTATTTATTTAAACAATCTTTCTTCTTGGCATTTCTATATTCGAGATGACATTGAATTCAGTATTTTGTCCTTCATGATTGTTCGTGATTCTGATAAAAATGTGTGCCTTTATGTGCATACCCATATATGAAATGCTATATCCCTCAGAAATAAATAATTATAGGAGATTTAAACAAATATATTCAAATATGTTAATTTCAATGCTATGAAATGTTAATTTCAATATGTTAATAATAAAATGATAACACTTTATTATTATTATATTACCTTTAGGCTTTGGATAAGATCCCTATTTCTGAATGATGGATATCTGAATAAAACAACATTTCTATTTTTAAGAAAGCAGAAAGAAATGTCTATCAGGAAGATAATAATGCCTGCTACCTAGGACTTAATTTAGTATGTAGTCACATAGAAATATATGAGCTTGTGTATTGTATGAAGATATTCATACAATTAAATTTCAAAAAGGAAGCATATTTCCTCATTGAGAAAAATCACAGCAGCTGTTCAACATATAATTTTAGAAGTGCAGCACAAGGGCTTCTTTTTAGAGTTTCAAATTCAATCCAAATGGAGGAAATTTGCTAGAGAACATGTAGCCACTGAGAGAAAAATTACTACAATGTTTTTGTGTCACTTAACTGTTTAATAGGTTAACCTTTTGCTCAACCCCCAAACAAGCAAGCTTCAAACAGTTCAAATAACTTGAGTTTATGTAAGGAAAGCTTGGTAGAGTCTTATCCATCCTTATGTACTATGTAGGATTATGCTTTGTGAATCTATTGTGTTGACTTTTAAGATAAGAGCTCTTCAGGATCTTTAAACCATCAAGTGGTATCCATCAGAACAAATAAATGAGAGATTGCTCTATTCTTCTCAGGCCGGATACATTCTGTGACCTATCTTTTCTGTGACCTACAAGGCTTTAGGAGAGGAGCTTCCAGAGTTTTATTGGCAATGCCACTATTAGAAGGACTTTTCTTTCTCTTCCAAGCTCTTTGGGGGTCAGCCTTAAAGCGAGCATTAAGTGAATGGCTAATGGAATTAAGGATATAATAATAGTAGGATATAGTGAGACAATTGTATTAACAAGAAATAAATCATGTTGAATGTAAGGTAAGTGTTTTTTAATTGATTGATGGGAAGGATGCTCCACAAGTTTTGTCCGGGACTAACAGCCATTTACCTCCCTATCTACAGTAAAGAGCCAAAATGTAGGAAAAAAAGATAAGAAAATTATGCAGTGGGAAGATAAATTATTCAGAGAAGATGGCCATTTTGTGCTGACATCACTAATGTGAAAAGGCATTAAATCTTTGACACTAGTTTCATTCCTTAGGAGCTGTGGGGCTAAAACAACATTTTGTATTAAACATAAAAACTGAAATGTCTACTCCTAAAGCTTTCCTCTGGGCCATGAATGGCTTCCAAGGTGACTGGATACCTGAAGAAATAGACCATTCTGTGCTTTCCAAGTTGAATAACAATCTTGCACTTTGAAAGCTAGTGCCTCTGTCTGCATTATTATAACAATCTGTCAATATTTTTCATCCAGTTGGCAAAGCTTATGAGCCCTGATGTCAAGGATGTAGAGAGCTACATGTAAGACATTTTAAAGTACTATTGAATAGAGAGAAGCTCGATGCTGAATTTTATAACTAAATGCTTTTTATTATATTCTCACAGTTATCAAGTTCCCTCTTTGAGTTTAGCTCCTTATATTTTACCGTAATCTTCTTTTTTGTTGTTGCTGTTCTTATTACCCAAGACAGCCCATTTCAGACCCGCAATATTCTAGATACTTCTTATTATAAGATTCGGCTATGAAGGAGAGTGGATAGAGTCAATCTACGTGTGGGCATGGGGCCATGCTTCTTGCTACAACTGCTTTAAGAGTTACTTTAAATCTTCACTGCTCCCCCACTATGATTTTTCTGGAACTTCTGGTTACTTATTAACTAGGTTTATAAACTGTAATACAAGAAACTTTTCCCCATAATGTTAGAAACAACACAGGACACATATCAACAAAGAAATCCAGCTTTTAGCAATATCTCAAAACTTTACCAGTCTGTCTTTTTATGGAGATTTATCCATTTGTAAATTATTTAGTCATTTTTTTCTTTTTCTTTTTCTTTTTTTTTTTTTTTTTTTGAGCAAGGCTGACAATTACTGGATACCTGCTCTAATACCATGTTAAACATGTATTAACATTATATATATTATTTAAAATTTATCCCCTACATTTATTTTTTGAAATATTTCAGTCATTTCATAGATCGAGAAACCAAGGTTTAAAGGGATTAGAACTTTCTCCAAGTTCAAACTGATGATTAGAGGTGGGGGATAGGATTAGAACAGTGATGTGTGAGATTGCAAAGTCTGCATTCTCTCCCCGTACTGGACTATGATATTTTGAAGCTCCATGAAATACTGCAGTTGAGTGGAAGGTGTGACTAAGAACCTGAGATCCTTCCAAATGTTATTGCCATATATTGGGTTCACTGGAAGCAGGTGCTACGAAGTTTGGAGTGCAAGATATTTATTAGGGTGAAAGGAAAGAAGAGGAAGCAGGATGGGACCAAAGAAGCAGTTGAACTGCAGTGCTAGCCAATAACATTTTGGCCAACCCGGAGAGGAACTTTGGAGCAAACAACCCATCTGAGTGTCCTGCAAAGGGCTGAAAGGGCGAATCTTCGTCCCCCAAACTTGCTCAGTCAGGCTCCCTTTGGAAGGGCATGACCTCCCACAGGAAGGCTTGAAAGCTCCAGCAAGGAACTGAGCAGGAGGCAGCAATTCCTCCCTTGAAAGGGCTCTGAACAGCACATACAAATAACTATCTGTCATACAAATAACTGCATGGTTTCTATAATGGACAATACAAAAAGTACTAGTAAATGGTTCCTTTTGTCATCATTTTTGGTTGTATTCTCCAATGGGATAGGGGATATGTGAAGGTAACTTGGATAAAGAACTCAAGCTTACATTTTTTGCAGTGAGATTGCACTCACATATAACCTTACCTTATTTCTCTTGAAAAAGTTAGACGATTTTACTGATTTTGTGTCTAAAGAGCAACGACTGTTCCAACTATTCCTCCTGATGTCTGTTTCTTTCCATTGCAAAGATCAAGTTGACTGAATTTACTTTTTTTGGCATTATGTACATCTTCTGCAGTTTTTGGAATAGTCAATATTTTTCTTGTCTGACTCAGTACTCTGTATCTTTTATATTTACTAATCTCAAAATTAGCCTATCATTTTTGCTCAGTTGACTTTCACTTCTGTTATAAATTTTAACCAATAAGAACATTAATTTAAAAATAGTGTGCTCTTTCTAAATACTTTTTTATGTTATAGTGGCCTAAATTTAAAATAAGTCTATCTAGTTTCTAGATATATTTCATCATGAATTTGTCTTACTGTACTTTCTTATTAATTTCCCTTCAGCCTGTATTATGACAAGGTAATATGACATGTGCACCATAATTCTTCTCACTGATACCTTTGTGAAACAAGACAAGACTCATACTTCAGTTCTCCAAGGGTTACCACTTGCTTCATCTGAAATACTATTTATAATTACCTTATAGAAATTTTATTAGTTACTGTAGCCCATCATCCAACTTATCATTACTCACTTTGTGGTCACTGTTCTAGTCTAAAGCATCTACCAAGTTTACATAAAGTTTGTTATTTCCCTGCCAAAATTCTTCTAACATTAACAATCATAATGACTGCCTTGCTAATTCAACATTCTTTTTGAAGAGTATGCACCTTTTCCCATGAGTCTTCCTGGAATATATTTGTTATGGGAAGATTGGCACCTTCCCCTCCCTTCCTGGTTCCATCATAGTTAAATTCTGAATTATATGAATGTAATTATCCTGATCCATTCCCAGGGTAATGAACCACCTTTTGAAAAAAGACTAAGTTAGCACTATATGATTCTGGTAAGATTCAGGTAGACAAGGAAAGAAATTAAAACTTTTGTACATAATAATAAGAGAACATTGATTCCACAGGTAGCATTGAATTTTGCCAGTGGAGGAAAGGTTCACTTCTATTTGGGTTTAGATCAGTTTCTCAGCCTCCATATTATTAATATTTTAAGCCAGATAAATTTTGCTGGCAGGTCAGGAGGCGGGGAGGGAGATGCTGTCCTGAGCATTAAGGATGTTTAGCAGCATTTCTGGACTCTGCCCACTAGATACCGGCAGCAACACACCCCCTAGTGTGACAACCAGAAATGTCTCCTGAGAAGCAGGATTGCCCCAGATTGAAAACCACTGGCATAGATCATACTTAGCAGGTATGGCAGATGAGGGAGAGGTAAAAAGGAGGAATTGTAGGGTGATTTGTGAGAGAAAGAACTTAGGGAAGGGCATTGTTCATAGAGAATTTTCCTTCTCTTATAAAGGTCTAAGGCCTAAGTACCATCCCTTTGGAAATTCAAGAGAAAGTTCAAGTGTACTAGAACTTTTATCTTTTCCTTCCTACACTGTAATTATTTTCTGAAATTCCCTTAACTTTTCAATAAAGATATTTGCATTTTTCTGGAGAGCTAACCTAGGGTCTTGAAAATAGTCCAATCTAATAAAAGAAGGGACTCATGGGTTTTATTAGGGTGGAGATCCTAATACTAGACCAGTCAACTATAATCAAGGGAGGTTGCTCTTTGTATCATGTAAGTTTATGTTACAGTCATGTGGCTCAGGAAAAGCAGTGTGTAGAATAATTATATTATTACTTTAAATTTATTTGGTGCTTACTATATTCCAGGAACCATATTAATCATTTTGCATGTATCATTTCATTTAATTCTTAACTATCTTATGAGGAAGGTACTATTTTTAACTTTTTACATTTATAAAGAAAAAACAGAGACTTTAGAGATAGTAACATTCTGCCCTGTTATTTAGGTTTGATAAAATTGAAATTTGAGGCCAGGCAACCTGGCATTAGAGTTCATGACCTGTCTCTACTGTACTAGACTCCTTTCCAGAAGGTGAATGGGTGGTGCGGGGTGGAACATACCATTAGTGTTCGTTATACTCACAGACCCATAGTCCTGGGTTATATTAGGAAAAGAAGCCAAGCATTATTTAAAACATGATGATAAATTCCAAAGAGGAACAATTTGTCCTCCTTAATATTAATGAATTTCATATACATGTATTAGATATGCTATCTTTGACTTAAAAAGCTAAATGCAAATATAGGCCTTTGGTTATTTGTACCTATCTTGTATAAAGTAACATCTTAATATTACAATGAAACTTCAACATGCTTATAAAGAAAAAGAAAGAGGAAAATCTGGAGAGAGGTTGAAAAGAGGGAGAGCTTCTGGCTTTTTGCTGGTCTTCTTTGGACTTTCCTCTTTCCGATCATCTTTCTTAGACAGTTAAAAAAAATTACATAGCTTACCTTTCAAGAACAGAATATGTTCTCAGTCAGCTGGCTTTCAACCATAGCACTTTAGGGTCTACCAATTAGTACCCTCCTTTTCTGATACTGTCAGTGATCTCTCACCAGATCAAGTTCCTTGATATGTTAAACTTACTTGTATCTTCTCCATATGTTTCGAGTTTTGGAGCCAGTACACAGGCTGCTGGTTTAAACGAGAACCATTTCTCCACTCTCCTGCTCTCCATATTATATCACCAATCATCCATCTTCAAAATTTGACCTTAGACTACAGTCCATAAATCTCTCTTTACTGGTATCCTGATGAGAGGTTAAGTCACCTTCTGAGAGTTGATATGATGGTAGGGACAGAAGTTAAGCTGGAGCCTTGCAAAATGTGGAAATGTTGTCAAATAGCTAAAGTGGAAAAGGACTAGGTAGGAAAAAAAAAAGAAGAAGAAATGAGGAACCAAGAGGTTGGGGATCACGTAAAAGAACAAAAATATGCAGTGGGCTCAGTCATCATAGTTTCAGATTACTTTTTCACCATAATAAAAAAGACAGGGCTGAAGAGTTAAGGGACAAAGAATCTTAAGGTACTACAAACAGTTTGGAAATGGCCGATGATGTTATAAACCTAGATAAAGATACAAATGAAGCCATGAAGGGAATGATGGCTGGGAGAAATGCAACGTGTGTAACAATGTAAAAGATGACAAGCAGGATACTGAGGTCAGAAGGAAGTCATTCCAAGTAAGAGATGTTGGAAGTGGAACAAAATTATCCCCATGTCTCACTCTTGCCTAGATGGTGGGAATCCCTATTTTTTTTTTTTTTTTTACAATAGGAAGATTAGCCAAAAGTTATTATTTGGGCTGTTAGACCCATGTCCTAATATTTAATGTTGTTCTTATCTTTTTCCTTAGAGGGTTTGATGAGAAAAAATTATTCCTAATTGGTTAAATATTTGAAGTTTCATTTCTAGGCTCATCATCCATTTTCCTCTTGTACACTGAAACAATATACAATGGGATGATTTTGAAGTTGAATTTCCAGGTTAAGTTCTGCTGCTTTTATTAATAATGTTACCTTTAGCAATTTACATAAAGATTTTGAGCCTCAGTTTTCTTTTTTATCTATAAAAAAGGAACAGCATTAGTTTCTTTACAGAAAAGTTCTGAAGATAACATTTGTAAGAAGCTTTTGTATATTATTAAGAGTTATTATTGTTTCCCTTTAATATCCCAACTTCTCTTTAAAATGAGGTTGGCAGACTTTGCAAGTTGCCTTTTTTATTCATCTATATATCCTCACTGTGAAATATATAGACTAGACGATAGCTAACGGTAGATATTCATGGAATGAATTAATAAATTTGATTAATAAATAAAATTTACAATAAAACTATTTGATACATAATTAAATATGACATTAAGGTAGGCCATCTTGGGTCTAACTGAAGAAACGTCAATAATTTTTAAAGCACAAAAAGCATTTTTATTTTCATATATATGGGTCTTCTAAGCATGAATCTGTAAGAGAATGGTAAACTTTTGAGTGCTAACAAAAAGCTTAAAATCCTTACATGAAAGTCCCTGAAAATTATTTACTTACATTTTATATAACTTATAGCTTCTTTTCATTCTAGGGAATTATTTGTTATTATAAGGCCAATCTGGTGACTTCTCAGTATCTGGCTGTTACACTAAATTGACCATAGCAGTTCTTAATTTTTCTGACACTTCATAGTGCAATTTCTTGTGAATTAATTTAGCTTTGCTATCAACTAAAGATGTCAGGCTGTCGATGCAATTTTGTCTATTAAAGACAAAAGCCCTGGCAAGCTCTGAGGTTTTATTCTTAGTTTCCCTTTGAGACAGTGTCTTTATATCTTTCGAAATACTCCTAGTTTACAGGATCATTTATTATCTAAAGTTCTTGATTTGTTGGATTTCTTAAGATTTTTACAGTTGATTCTAACCACAAAGATTTTGCTTTTAGCAAAAGGAAGATTTGGTGCAGAGTTGAAATATAAATGGTGGCACTCTAAGCTCAAGTTACACTATTTTTTAATGGGAGAACTAACTATATGCCATCTTACAGGAATGTTTTAATATTTAATACACAAGATCTGTAATTTTTCATGGGTAATTGAAGCTAAATCTGAAGCATTTAAAAATTAACCACAGCAAACTGAATTTTCCAAATGAAAGATAATGTCTATTGTTGAGTAGAGCTTTATATTGATTAATACAATTATACAGGAGTGGAAGTGAGGGAAAGTTCCCTGAATTTTCATATATTTCCAAATGAGGTTTTATGTTTTCTCGAATCTGTAAGAGTTCATTTATTGAGCTAAGGGCTTATGGAATCAAGAAATTGGATTTATATGATGAGCTAGTAAATGTACTACCTGATTCTATTACAGCCAGAGAATTTATACATTGTACTTTTGTTTAATACTATGTGGAGAATGCCATGTAGTGGTTAGAGTTATGGACTTTATATAGTTAGTCTGCCTGGGTTTAAGTCATACTAACTATATACAATAGAGATGATAATAATAGTGTCTATCCCATAGGATGTTGTGAGGATTAAATTTGTTAATTCAAAACACTTAGAACAGTGTCTGGCACAAAATAATAGCTAAAAAATTACCTATTATTTTGTTTATGTGGCATCTGAATTAAACATTTGCAGGACTACTTTTTTTTTTTTTCTGGCCATTTTAGCTTTCAGCCCTGTTCTGTGGATTGGAATGGCCATGTGTCATTGACTCAATTTCCTTGTTAGGTTGGCCAAGAACATGTTTTCTGTCACTAAATTCATAATACTGATAGAAACCAATTTGTAAGTAGCTATTACCTTGCAACTTACTTCTGAAGTTTAATTTTGTATCTAGGTTGTTTCTTAGATATAAATGCTACAAAAACCTAAACTGCATGTGCTGGAATCATGGCTAACAGCACTAATAAAAGAATTTTTTTTAAGTGTGAGAAGGAAACAAAAGTCCTTTTGAAGCCTATGGTAAGTCATCCGGATAAAGATTATAGGAATAAGGGAGAGCCAAAAGATGTTTAAACATGGCTCAGTTTCTCTAACAGTGAACTATTAGTTACAAAAATTTACTGAACTCAGTGGTTGAGAGGACTTAAAGTCTTACCACAATGCCTGATAATAACCTCTCCATGCATTTTGGATAGTAATATAGCATACTCTGGACTAAGTATTTTATATGTATTTTCTCATATAATTGTGATGAAGTAAGTTTTTGCCTTTTACAAATGTGGAGACTGAGACCTTGAGACTTTAAATAACTTGCCCAAGATCCTGTGTGGGTAAGTGGCAGAGTATGAACTTTAATGCAGGTCAGACTCTAAAACCCAGCCTTTTATCTATATACAATGTTGCTTTGCAGTGCTTTGCAACAATTTGGGGAAGTCGTGTAGTCTGCTTGGTAATTGTGGACATGGTAAAGTGCGTGTAGAGGCCTCATGAAAAGCAACGATGATGTAAGTGTTTTGTTATGATGATTGCAAGTCACTTAGCCTTTTCTAACTTCATCTTCTTGCTTGTACTATGGACATAATAATGAATATCTACTAAATAGGATTATCGTAAGATTAAATGAGGAAAAGTATATGAAACATCCAACACATGGCAAACCATCAATAGATATTCTTTCCCCTTCTCTTCCTCTTCTGACCATTTATTACATGAATTATAGATAAAATGCCTTTTAGGTTCTGTCTTCCAATTGGTAAGTCATTGTTTAATCATTCTAGTCACATGACAAGATAATAGAAAGATAGATAATTAGATAAACGTATACATGTCATTATAGTGGTGAGAAATCCAAATACGAGAGTCACTCAATAAAGACACTCTAATTACAGTCCTAAAAGGACTGTGCCCCATTTTCCCACCATTCAACTAGATATAAGATGACATTGTGTCCACATTTTTAAAAAAATGCATGTATAAAACATTTTAAGAATAATTTTTGCAGTTAATTTCTTCAGTAATCTAAATGAACTTTGTGCTTATTTTTCTAAGTGTTAGGAAATTTGGATCCACAAGTAAAAACAACCAAAACAATTTCTTTTATAAATTAAGTCACTTAAATTCATAGCAACATTATAGATATTTTACAGATGAGAAAGCTGAGGCTCAGAGAATGTCAAAGGGTTATACAGGTGTAAGTGGCAGAGCTGGAATCCTGCCTCAGGTAAGGTTGGCTTCAGAGGTTGTGGTTTGTGTCTTTATCGCGCAGCCTCTGTAAAAGTGAGGTTCTGACCTTTACCCCACAGTCAGCATCTCAGAAAACTTGTCCCAACGGCATAGGTTCTCTCTAGTGATATCTGTGTGAGGATAGTTGTGTGATATCCCTTTGCATCGGGTCAGGTCTGGGTCAGCGGCGTACCTGCTGGCATCCTGGGGCTTAGACAGCAAGCTCATTCTTAAAGTGAGCTGCGGTTGCTTTCTTCTTTAGCAAGCTTCCCACCTCAGTCTGCCCTCCTTAAACCATCAGCATCCCTTTTCTCTTCTTGGGGTTTTGTGGGCGATTAACTACTTGACTTCTGTGAAGACAACTGGTTTCTATTCACAAAGTCATTGGCTGTCTACAGAGAAACCTCTTTGATACTGTGTTAAATTGACCATTCCCTTTTTTCTTCCTATGAATTGAGAGCCACGGTAGTGATGGAGCAGCACAGATGACAAAATACGGGGACATTGCCACCTGCCTCAATAATGCCCCTGCTACTTTACTCAGCCAACAATGCCTTCCTGATGCTCTCCAGGGAAGCAGCAGGCCCTGAGGCTTCAGTCTTGGAGAGAGGTACTGAACGAGGCTTCCTGCTGGGGGTGAACATTGAGCTCTGAGTGGCATTCCTGCAGAGGGCTTAAATGGTGCCAATTTGGGATAGATTTGTCCTGGAGGTCTGCTAAATTCTACCTCCTCTTTCAAAGAACATTAGTAGTTACCTCTGAGGGACCCAGAGGCAGCCTCCCCCATGTCAAATTCATGTGGCTCCATCTAGGAGTTCATTGCTACCAGTTTGTTCATCATGGGCTGTTCACTCTGCCTCCCCCAATCCTTCGTCTTCCCAAGCCACTTACGCCACCTGTGCTTGTGGTTTCAAATGCTTTGAAAATGCAAGGAAAAACAGAGGTTCAACCAGGTGGGTAGGGAAAATCACTTAGAGATCTTTTGACTTAAAAGCTACTATAAAACCTTAAGTCATTGTTATTCCTAAGGCTCAAAAGAGCCTCACTGCTACCATGATGGGTAAAAAGTGTTCAAGTTCCCAGCATGGTTTGGCAGACACTGGTCAGAGCTACATATCCCTGTGAAAAAGCACCATGGATGGATCAGCTCCTGGTATGAACTCTCAGCCCTGTTTGCTTGATAAATATCAGGTGGAATTTCCTCACTCCATAAATAGAAAGATGTTTATTTAAATTTTCTGTGAAAGAGAGAACTCTGGGGTTATCCATTGTTTCACCCCCCTCCCCAAGTAAAAACCAAATGGAATTCAAATTAAATTTTATATTATCATCTCTGGTATGCAATTCTGGGCAAAAATGTTGGAAACAGATCTCCATGGATATTTTTGGTGTCGTAGAGGCAATAGTTGATTATTTTTTCATTAGCTACAGTGTTAGCTTTTTGTGCCATTTAATCCCAGAAGGCAGAGAAGCAGCTGAAATGGAGTGGAGACTCTTGGGAGACAAATGTAAGGACTCAGAACTCTCGCCCTCTTCATTTATTCTATTTACAGCAATAGATTCCTCATAGACCCTTCCGATGGGAATGAAACTGGAGCTCTATTAGGAGATAAATGGTGTTTTTATGAGGAAAGGTCAAGGAATATAGAGAAGAAAAAAATCAGGAATTAATTTTTTTTTTACTACATGAATCATTGTTTTAGAGAAGTTAAGCCTGAAAAATTTGCAACAGGAGAATTAAATAGAAATGGCATTTATTCATTTATTCAACAAGCATTTATTGAATGTCCCACTGTGTGCCAGCCACTAGAGTGGATGAAAAGATTCAATCTTTGACCTCAAGGATTGTGTAGCTCTGAATAAATGCATGTGAAATAAATGGCAAAAAAGTAGCGTTCTGCATTTCTTCTCTCTCTCTCTCTCTCTCTCTCTCTCTCTCTCTCTCTCTCTCTCATCTATCTATCGTATATGCAGGGCATTGGAAACTAGTTAAATAAATAGAAGCAGGGCTTAGAAGCCTTAACATTTCCACCTTCAAGCCTCCATCCTCCCTGTTCTCCCCTACCCTTCTCCCCTTATGACTTAAAACACATGTAATTTGACTTAAAAGGTACTATAAATGTTTCAATTTAAAATGCAAAATAGTGTAATAGGAGCTCAGTGCTCTGAGTCATTGTCTCAGAAACCTCTTCAGCTCTTCACTTGGAGAACTCAGTAGATGCCAGTATTATCCAGGAAGGTGGACCTTTCCATATGTTGCTAGATTTTTGTACTTCGAAGATCTTACTGTGCTCTCCTATTCTGTTTTGCTTTGTTCATATTTCTAAAAAGTCACAACTTCATTGTTATTTTCCCCCCTGCTTTTATTTTCATCAGGCAATTCATTTGGCTGATAGTAATAGAAAATCTAACAGTGGCTTCAAGAGACGGGATTTATTTATTTTACACAATAAGAAGTTCAGGGGTATGTTGCTCAGGGCTGACATGATACTTCAGTGATGTCATCAGGCACCAAGCTTTTTCCTTTGCTCTGCCATTCCTTCTGTGTGCACCTTTACCCTCTTGCTTATGACCTCATACTTACAAGATGGCTGTTGTATCTCCAGGCCGAATGTCTGTATTCCAGTCAGGAAGTTGAAGAGAGGGAAAGGAGCAAAGGACGATGCCAGCCAAATGTTAGGACACTCCTAACATTTTTTTTTTTTTTAAATCAGGTGATACTAAAGCTCTCCCAGAAATCCCACCTAATAAAAACTGACATCTTACTGGTCAGAACTATATCACCTGATCAGTAAGGCTGGAACATTTGAGGATGGTGGTAGCTGTTGGGTTGCCAACCAGGAAAGAGATGGCTACACTGTGCACTTAATTCATACCGAGTATTCGAAATTTCAGGGGAAGCCTATAGAGCAAAACTGAAAAGGGGTTGGGGAAAGCAACTTTGAGGTGAATTTAATATTAGAACTAAAGTAGTGTTGATACATGATGGTGTTGCTCTCATCTCACCAAACAGTTAAATGACTTTTCCAAAAACTTCAATGCTTTTTTAGGGAAAGTTTATCTGGAATTTTTTTTTTAATAACAGTTTATTGAAAATAAAAGAACGTAGCAAATATTCTTCAAGTTTCATCATAGATTTTCATAGGAACCAATTAAATGTAAAAGATGAAATGAGCAGATTAACTTTAAAAAGAAATTAAGCACTGATTCCTGTTAGACTTGCCATGATTTCTTTTAGGCTTGAGGGATTTGGGCTTTTGTAATTTTCTAGCACATAATTTTCATAAGTTTATCAATAGTGTTTTCATATTCTTCTCATAACCAAAAGATATACATTCTGATTGAAATGAACTGCTAATTTTCAACATAAGACAGGAATCATATGATTCACCTTTAGTTTAGATAAATAAAAAAAAATCAATATGAACAATCTAGATTTCTATTTTTTGGCATTATGCCAGGAGCCTTGGTTACGGAAGCATTTTTCAACAAAACCTTGTTGCCCTATCAAATTTACAAATGAAAGACTGCTTTTATAACATATATAGTATCCCTCTCTTCGTCTGCATCTTTGGATCAAGAAAGATAGTGCTTTAAGATTCAGAGAGATTAAATTTGTGAGTGACATTTTCTTGGGCACTCCAATCTGTCACATCAGAGAACCCAATTACCTTAGTGGTCATTGATTAACTACTGGTAAGAGAATCTCCAAAATATTGTCCTTCCAGGCTAAGGCCAAAGTACAAATAAAGCTTCCAACTAACCAAAGCACCCTACAGTTTCAGCCCCTATTTGCAAAGCGATCCTTTAAAAGTCTGCTGCCCTGCTTCACTGCTTGTTTTTTTTTTCAACAGAAGGGCCAATACCAGGGAGTGATCATTTGTCCACTGTGAAGAGGTGCTAGTGCTTGTAATGACTGCCGGGTATCACCATGCTTACATGTACTATTTCACCCACAGCCTCACAGAGAAGGAATTCAAGAGTCATCCAGAGGGAGGTAACAGAGTATTCTCTATGTCTAGAATAAAGTAAATTCTGGGCCTCTAGGCAGAGAAAGTAAGGTGGAGACCTGTATACCTATAGCTATGCAAATTCAGTCCTGTAAAACTAATAGGCTTATAAGTATTGAGTCACAAGGAGCGAGACTTTCCAAATCTCAACTCTAGTAATGTTTTTTTTTTCAAAAGATCAAATCAATCACATTGGGAGTAAGAGAGAGAAGGGAAGAGACATTTAAGAAATGAGCCTTAGGGCACAGCAATACTTCAGGATTGAGAAGGGAAGGAATATTCAGGAATGCTGTATTTCTTATACTTTGAAACAAACAACAGAGCATTGTTTGTAACCTCCTAAGACTTTAATATGTTGGTAAAGTAGGTTTTTTTTTATTATTATTATTATTGTAAAGGAGGCAGCAGAAAAGTGCTGAGATACACCAAGCCCCTAGAGCAAATGAAAGGTGGAATTAAGGCTAGAATTTAGAATCATGGTTCTATCTGTTAAGCGTACTGCAGTATAATTTTATTGTTTGTGATCATCTATTTTTTGTGACAGGTGCATCACTGAATCATCAAAACCCCATCACCTCTTTATTTCAGGTCTCTTTAAGAATACTGATGTTCATAAAGTCATTTAACAAAGACTTATTAAATCCCTGTTTGTTCTGGGCATTGTGCAAGATGCTGGGCACACAAAGATGAATCATATATGTCCCTTTAGATGTGACCTTTCGGAGCTCACATCTAGAACAACACTGTGAGGACAGGCATTTAGAGCATAACTGAAGTACAGCAGTCTCCTCTTATCCGTAGTATATGTCCCGAGACCCTCAGTGGATGCCTGAAAGTGCAAGATAGTAACCAAACCCTAGATGTACTATGTTTTCTTCTATACATACATGCCTATGATAAAATTTAAACTACGCTTGCACTTCGGGCTATTGTTAAGTAAAATAAGGGTTACTTGAACTCAAGCAACTGCAAAACCTGGACAGTGAATCTGATAACTGAGAAGGCTACTAAGTCACTAATGGGTGGTAGTGTGTCTAGTGTGTCTACTGGACAAAGGGATGATTCATGTCCCTCGTGGAATGGAGCTGGTTGGTGTGAGAGTTCTTCAGGCTATACTAGAATAGTGGGCAATGTAAAAATTTATGAATTGTTTATTTCCAGAATTTTTCATTTCATATTTTTGAACCACTCTTGATGAGAAGTAAACCGAAACCATGGGTAAGTGAGGACTGCTGTACGGAGTGATCTGGGCCCTAATGAAGGAGATGTAGAGAAAGCATAGCAATGTAGTGTAGTTTAATGGTGAAAAACATGAACTCTGACTTCGGACTTGCTAGGTTCAAGTCCTGGCACTGTGACCCTGGGCAAGTAACTTAGTCTTTAGTAGCACTGTGACCCTGGGCAAGTAACTTAGTCTTTCCTTTTACAGATCTAGGAGGCAGAGATATATACATTTAATTGTAGTACAATTTGATAAGAATTATCCGGTAGCATGACTAAAGTATTATAGGAGCACTAGGGAAGGAACAATTAATTCTTCTAGGAGGTTGGAGTGGGTGCGGGGATCAGGGAATTTCATGGGGAGCTAGCCCATTGATGGCGTGATCACATGAATATGTTCAAAGACTAGAATACATCGGGAGACATGGGTGGACCTAGAGGTTATTATGCTGAGTGAAATAAGTCAGACAGAGAAAGATTAACACCGTATGATTTCAACTTATATGCAGAATCTAAGGAACAAAAGGAACAAACTAATCAAAAACAGACTCACAAATATAGAGGATAATCTGATGATAGCCAAAGGGGAAGAGGGTTGAAGGGGCTGGGAGAAAGGGTGAAGGGTTAAAGAAGTACAAATTAGTAGTTGATAGATGGTCACAAGGATGGGGAGCACAGCATAGGGAATGCAGTCAGCACTAATATAATGGCTAGGTGGAGAGCCAGAGGACAGAAAGAACAGTCAGGGGGATCGTTTTTTAAACTATATAAATATCTAACCAATGTACTGTATACTTGAAACTTAAAAAAAGAGAGAGTGGTTTGAGGTAGTGTGTGTTGGGAGAACACATAAAAAGGAAAAGTAAACATTTGGATGCCATATGGATTAAATTCAGCCTTTATTCAGTGGGAAAGTAGGAAGCTGTCAAAGATTTCTAAAATATGAGAAAAGCATTATAGTTTTTGGGGAAATCTTGGGCTTCAGAGAGTGATAGTTTTTGAGTTCAAGACCCAGTGTAGTGATTTGCATACTGTGTGATCTCAGCAAATTTAAAAACCTTTCTAATCCTCAATTTCCTCATGTGTATGGAAATAGGACCTACTTTGTCTTATAGGGTTTAGTGAGGATTAAATGAGTAAATAAATGCACGGAGAGTACTTGGAACAGTGCCTGGGAGGTACTTAACACTAAATAAATATTTCATTATTTTATTGTATTTTATTTTTTTGTTTTAAGTTGTCATTATTTGAATTATATCTGCAACCTTTGAAAGATAGTTCTGGCAAGGTCATGGTAAGCAGAGATGTTAGAAGCTTGAAGATTGGTTAGGAGGTTGTGAAAGTTCAGGCAGATGGAAGAAAGCAGCCATGGGCAAAGGCCAGTGTCTAAACAGGCAAGATAGGATGTATTGAGGTGCACTTCAGTGACAGAGGGGATAGAGTGGGGCTGCTTGGAAGGGGAGATAGGGAAAAATAGAGTAAAGGTTTATGTTAAAGATGACTTGGCTTTTCATCTGTGCTTAAAGGATGTGGGAGTCCATTCATTACTTGAGATGTAAAACAGGGAAACTATAAGGTTTGGAAAGAAAATAAAATGAACTAGCATTTGGACATATTTCATGGAAGTTGTAGGTACACAACCAGATGGTGGGATGGGATGGAGGGCCGATGGGAAGAGAGGTCTAGAGATTTATATATAGATTAGGGGTCACTTTATCTATGATTTATGTATAGATAGGGGTCAGCAAACTTTCTGAGAAGCGCCAAAGAGTATTTTAGGTTTTGAGGGCAATGCAGTATCTGCTACAACTACTCAACGCCATCTTCGTGCTACAGCAGACAAAGGCAAAACCTCTACAAATAGATGTGGCCGTGTTCCAGTAAAATGTTAGAAAACAGGCTGCTGGCGTGATTAGTCCATAGACTGCAGATCGCCAACCCCTTTTATAGGTGGTAAGGACATAAGAGTGGATGAACTTGTGTAAGTTGGTCTACATCCTAGTAGACCAACTTGGAAAGAGCTGACGCTGGACCGTGGGGAAACACCACCTCGGGGTGGATGGGCGCAGAGGGCCAGTGAAGTCATGGCTGGGTATGGGCTGTCCTGGCTCTAGGCCTCCTTACTGTTTTCTCGGTAGCACAAGGCTTTATTAAAGACACTGAAACTGAACATTCATGCCCTGTTTAATTAATCCCAGAGAAAGGCTTGTCAAGAGGTGGTAAAGAAAGGAAGGCGATGCTAGCATTTTAACAAGGGTGCCAGAATGCCCACTTTGCGAGATTTAACCTCACATGTCCCGAAGAAACTTTCTTCCATCATCCCTCACCTTTTTGCCTTACATTTCACATCTCTTCTTTTCCCCTCCCCTTCTAGTGTTGCTTCTCCTCCTCTCTCACTCCCTACCCTGCTGTGCCCACCACATACCAGGTGGGTAAGATGATAATCATCGAGCCAGCTATTATGAGCAGTATAAACAAATGACAAATCTCTGGGCACAGGAAAGGTAACAAGAGGCTGATCAGTAGTTCTAGTTATCTTTCCTTCATGTTTATTGCAGTCTGGTGCAGTTATTTCTAAGGGCCTGACATTGATCGACAGCTTCTATTAAGGCCTATCCAGGGCAGCTGGATTGAACAGATACATTAAATAAAGCAGTTATTGCTTTTCATTGCCTTTCCGTAAAATATCACTGCTAAATAGCTTCTGCCATCAGATGCAGTTAGGTACATGGTTTTAATTTGAGGGACTGCTTTATAACACTGCGCAATTGACACCGGCCTTTGTTTCCCCTACAATAATGATTGTGTACATCCTGGAGAATTGATGGGCTGTCCTTTGAGGTGGTGTTGGGAGGAGGCGGGAGGAGGGGGCTCTGGCTTTGTTGTTCTCTCTCTCTCTTTTTATACATGCCAGGTTTGTCACTTGTTTGCAGCATAGGCAGGAACAATGTCAAGCGAGGCTCCTTATCTCAGGATGTTGTAATGTAGGGACTGTAAGCCTTCGCCTGGAGACCAGATAAGCGCAACCTTACAAGCCTGGAGGAAGACAGGGTGGGGGTGGGTATGTGATTGAGACAACAATGGAAAGCTGTCGGGTGCTCATTACAGCTCTTTCTAGTGCCACAGAAATATATGCATGTGGAACAGTGCATAACAAGCATGAAAATAAAAGTCTGGAATGTTCATCTAATAATGATGTATTTAGAGCAGGATTATGCTGCCCAATGATATTCTTGTTTTATCTCTGGGCTAAACGCTGGGGCAGCTGTGTGCTTTGGCATAGTCTTCTGTCCCTCCTTTTGTGTGCTGCATATTAATTCTTTATTGAAGTAATTAAATGTGTGCTTAATGGCAATGAGCTGGCAGAATGAACGTACAATTGAATTAGCAGTTATGATTGGGAGCATGCTACAAAATGAACTAAATGCAATTACTGTAGGCATTTCTTTCTCCAAGTCGAATCTGGCTACATGACATGACTTAATTAGAGGTGGTTAGATACACTCACTCCCTTATCCTCTAGTGGGCTGTCTGAATTTTAGTCAGAACTTCCCCACCCCCATATTTGCCCCTTGCCCAACCTTATTCAGACTGTGCTCAGCAAAGATTCCTGATCCCATCTCTTCTGCTGTGAAGATAAGTCTGACTTCTCATAGATAAATAGGAGCTAAGAGCAACATCTTCAGCAGGACTCTCTCTTGGTAAAGTCTCTGGTGATTGCTATTCCAGCTGTCTGTCCAGGTGAGTGAGCCAGAGCTGTAGGATCTGGCATGCTTTGTGAACTGAGGAAGGGCAGGTGCCCCCAAAAGAGCATTACCTGGACAGTGAAGTACACTTTAAACCTTTAGCTTTTTAGCCACTGAAGTGACTCCAGGGTGGAAGATCCCCCTTGATTTCAGAAGCCTCCAGCAGAAGAGCCACACAGATTATTGAGTTCTTGAAAGCATAGCTGGGCAAGCCCTGAATGCCTGCAACACATTGCTCTATGAGAACTCTAAATAAGAAGAAATGACTAATGTGTTATATCATCTTTACTTAAAGCTGCTTTTTGCAATACTAGTTAAATAAATGGTTCTTAACCCTGGCTGTACAAGAGCATTTTCTGGAGCACTTTAAAAATACTGATGGCCAAGTCCCACCCCTAGAGATCTGATTATCTGGGGTGGGATCAAGCTGTTGCTAGTTTATAAAAACTCCAAGGGATTCTAATTATACCTAGGACTGAGAGGCACTAACTTAGCTAGAATAATTTACTTTAAAAAAATTTATTAATTTGCTTTCTCTCTCTTTTTGAAATGCTTCTTGGCATTCTGCAATATTTTTTGGGGAGGTAGAGTAGGGTGGGAACTAGACTCGCAAGAACATGAGTAATAGTGGATGATAGCAGATCATGATGGGGTAATAGATAGTGGTTCCTTAACTGGATATACAAAGTTAGAGCTTCTTCTCGTTCTTATGTTGATCCTGGGACAACTTTAGAAATGCAGTGCCAGGATTTATAATTCCATCAATTCCTGACCTTCCAGATCTGTCCAACAAGTAAGGGCTCTCGTTAGTCATGCCCCCCTGTTTTTCTTAGAGTTATTTACCAAGAGGCCAATCAATATTCTACAGACAGTCAATTTTTTTCATTTTCTTTTTTCAAAATGGCAGATGTGAGCAGGAGAGGCAACTTACTATAAATGGAAAGCAAAATCCATTGTCGGTTTTGAGCACCCAAAATATATAGTTTTAAAAAAATTTTTGTTTGAGCATATTGAAGCAGGGTTCCTGGTCAGTGGAAGCCCCTGGGTCTGTTTTACAGCCTTCATCCTCTTTCCCAGGGCCATAAACGAAACCCTTTCAGCCCCAATGACCACAACGACTTTCCTAGATCATGTTATTGCTACTTTGGCACATTTATTGCTTTCACATGCACTAATGGATGAGTTTGGATATGTTAACAATTTATATATCATTTGATCCTAAAAAAGAAACCTTACCGAACTAAGCCCCCACGATTGAGTAGCTTTTAAGGAGTATAAATGAATTTAATGCTTTAGAAAGAGCTTCTGTAAATTATGAACATGACACCTATTACATTAAGCTGCATTAAGCATTAATACATCTTCATTACTGGCAGGTTGCCCAAACCTCCAAGGTTGAAAAAGCTGCCTGAAAATGTTCAATGTGATAGTCACCTAAGGCCAAGATTGATGGTTCTTTTTTGAGGAGTGCGAGGGATGCCTATTGACTTGGTCCTTCTTCCACTTCCAGACAAAGAAATGTCTGTGGTGTCAACCAGAGCTCCCCCAAAGCTGAATCTAATGGCCAGGCAAACACTTCTGTATCCTTGTGTGCTGATCAGTTACCATTACTGGGAGAGGTGCTTGAATGGGGGACACCAGGTATTCCAACCCTTCAAGCTAAAAGACTGGGTTGGGGACCTAATGTTTCTTTCTGAGAGAGTTACATGTAATCTTACTACGATTTTATAATATAAAATTATTAACAACACTTATTGATAATCATAGCTACCATTTCCTGAATATATTTACTATGTGCCAGCACTGCTAAACTCTTTGTACACTTTTATTATTAATCTCTTTAATGATCCTTTGAATTAGATATTATTATTATTTCCCAAGAGTACTGTATTAGTTTCCTAGGGCCACTGTGACGAAGTGCCACATACTGGGTAGCTTAAAACAACAGAAATTGATTCTCTCAGAGTTCTGGAAACTATAAATCTGAAATTAAGATACTGGCAGAGCCATGCTCTCTCTGAAGTTTCTAGAGGAGAAGCTGTTTCATTCCTCTTAGCTTCTGGTATTGCTGGCAATTCTTGGTGTTCCTTGGCTTGTAGACACCTCACTCTGATCTCTGCCTTTGTCCTCACGCAGTATTCTCCCTGTGTGTCTCTGTCGGTTTTCTCTTACAAAGATGCCAGTTATATTGGATTAAGGGCCCACCTGACTCCAGAACAACCTTATGTTAACTAATTATATCCACAAAAACTGTATTTCCTTTTTTAAAATAAGTATAGAATGCTGTTTATTTTTTCCAATTCTTTTTTTTCATTTTTTTAAAACATTTTATCTTTTATTCCCCCCCCCCCCCCACCTCTTCTGGTAACCACTCGTCCATTGTCCATGTCCATGAGTCTCTGTTTTTGACCTGTGCATTTGCTGCTTTTAGGTTTATATCCCACATGTGTGATATCATGTGATTTTCAACCTTTTCTGTCTGGCTTATTTTGCTTAGTATGATTATTTCAAGGTCCATCCATGTTGTTGCAAATGGCAGTATTTCATCTCTTCTTAGGGCTGAGTAATATTCCATTGTATATATGTACCACAGCTGCTTTAGCCATTCATCTATCGTAGGATACCAGTGGCTTCCATGTCCTGGCCACTGTGATGAACATCAGTGTGCAAATATCTTTTTGAATATGAGTTTTCAAGTCTTTGGGGTAAATACCCAGTAGAGGGATTGTTGGATCATATAGTTGATCAATTCTTAGTTTTTTTGAGGAAACTCCATACTGTTTTCCATAGTGGCCGTACCAATTTGCAGTCCCACCAGCAGTGTATGAGGGTTCTAATTTCTCCACATCCTCTCTAACATTTGTTATTACTTGTCCTGTTGATTATAGCCATTCTAACAGGTGTGAGATGGTATCTCATTGTGGTTTTGATTAGCGAGCAATGTTGAGCATCTTTTCACATGTTTGTTGGCCATTTGTATGTCCTCTAGGGAGAAGTATCTGTTCAGGTCCTCTGCCCACTTTTTGATTGGATTGTTTATTTTTTTTTGTTATTGAAAACTCTATTTCCAAATGAGGTCACATTCTGAGGTTCTGGTGGGTGGGGGAGAGAGTGAGAATGTGCATAATGCCTAGATAAAGAATATTCATTAGACTCAAATTGGCCATCTGTGAATGAAAGGGCTTCATGGCTTCATTAAATAAGACATAATTTCATTGGTTGTAAAATAATTAATTGTGACACTTGTATATTCTGAGTAGAGCAATGGGTTACATTTGGAAATGCTAAGGTCTTACTAAATGTGGACAAATGTCATAGGCTCTCAATGATCCTATAGTCTAGCTCTATTCTAAATGGTATTGAGAGAAGACATAGATCAATATCATTGATAACTATAAACTTAACATGTGCCTTGAAAAGTCTAGGAGAAAAACACTTAGTTTGACCTTGAATGTGTGGTCCATGATCAAATAAATTATTTCTTTGATGAGGGTAAAAATCCCCAACCAAAGTTGTTTAGCAGAGTGTACCATATTTAACAATTATTCAGCATTTGCCCATTGATGATAAGAGGATGGGCTCCCAGACTGATGGGAAGAGACCTATGAAAACTAAAAAGGCTACAGGTGCAGTGATAGAAGAATGTGTGGCACATAGTAAGGGCACAAAGGAGGAGATGACTATTAAATTAGACTAGACTGCCTGGACTTCCTGCGTTCAAATATTGGTTCTACTAGTTTCTGGTTACCAGTTCTCAGGTAAGTTATATATGACCTTTCTAAGTCTCAATTTCTTAATGTGTAAATGGGGATAACAGTACCTATTTTATACTGTTGCATCAAATGTTAAGTGAAATCACTGGTGAGTTAGTAAGGACTTATTTGTTGTTTAGTGACAAAGCCACTCCAGGTAAAATATAAAAGGGAATTCACTGGCTTATGTGACTCAGAAGTCCATGGAAACATTTGGCTTCAGCCACAGAAGCATTCAGGTATTCAGGGGTGTTGCCAAGACACCCTCTTCACCTTTTGATTCTGACCTCATCATTTAGACTTCCTTTTAAGGCAGGTTTTTCTAGAATGGTGGAAAAAATGCTTAATAGGAGCTCTAGACTTCAATAGTGGGGAGTGAATACTGCTCTACCAATAGCTCCTGCACAAGCCCCGGGTAGGAATTGCATTGACTAGACTTGGAAAATGTTGTTATCCTTCATCAGGAGTTGAGAAGGGAGGTGAGAGCAAGCACTGAGATTGGGGGAGCAATCCTAGGTGATGCTGGGCAGGTAGAAAACACATGTCTATAATGTAGACATGAAGATCACATGACTCTTACTATGACCTCTAAGAATGTTATCTATTACCTATTTCTATTATTATCTATTACTGCTATTTAAAATAGCCCTACTGGGTACTAATCCTGTCTCTAAGTAAAACTGGGCTTCCCAATATCCAGAAAAGTGTCTGGAATGTTTAGAGGTTACTGATTATCTGCATAGTTTCTAGAGCCAGTCTACCTGGGTTCAAATCAGTTCAACCATTTACTTGAATATGTTGCTTCACCTCCCTTAGATTCCATTTTATTTATTGCCTCCGACATAAACGTAATAGTAGTACTCACCTCATAGAGTAGCTATGGTATTAAATGAATCAGTACAAGTGATGCATTATGAACAGATGCTAACCAGGATAAAAACAAAAAATATATAGCACTTATAATATGTGCCAAGCACTATTCTAAGCACTTTATAAAAGTTATTTAATCCTCACAATCAAATTATAAACCAGCTACTATCATTGTTCTCATTTGCAGATGAAGAAACTGAGTGAGGCATGGAGAGGTTAAGTCACTTGCCCAAGGTGATAGTCATGATTAGTAGAGTCAAGATTTAAATCCATGCAATCTGGCTCAAGTCTATGCTCTTAACAACTACCTTATATTGCCCAAAGCACTTAACAGGCATTACTTTTTTTATTACTAGAGTAAGCTCTCAATATATGTTAGACAAATAAATGAAATAAAATCTCTGAATAATTTCTTAGGATTTAGTTGTGGAATTGGAATTATTAAACACTCGGCTAGAAAGAAATTATTGCACACATGGTAGTAATATTTTAAAAACTATTAATATGTGTTTCTAAAAAGATACTGGAGACCAGGGAATGTGTTAAGACAATTTGATGCCACAGTGGCAAGCACACATGATATACCACTGTATGCTTAGTAGTTGTTAAACAAATGTATGTATCAATATAAACCACCACACAAAGTACTACAGTGTGTTTATTTCACCAGGCCCTTTTGAAAATAAGCACCATAATTTTCTTATCTTTTTTAATTTGAAAGGCAAAAAACTGTTTCTTATTTTTTATTTGCATCTTTTTTTTTTCTTGAGTTTCTCAGTTCAATAATATTTATTTTAGGTCTACTATTTGTTAGCACTATTTTAGATATTGTGGGTACAATGGGTAACAAGGTCCCCAAATAAGACTAACATACTTCTTCATAGGTTTGTTTTGATGATTAAGTAAAACAATACGGTAAATAGATCAGCTCTTCCAATGACCAGAAATAGACCAGCCCTCACAATGATAGACACCTAGCCTTGACTGGAACAAGATGACCTGTCTTTGCTCTGGTGGTAGATAACATCACCTGGAACATAAAAATTTTGTATACAGTGTTCACCATGCAATCACAAATCATCAAGAATGTCAAGACACAAGATCAAATAATTTGAAAACCAAGAGAAGAAATAAACAATAAAAGCAGACCCACATATGACCCAGAAATTGAAGTTATTTGATGTAGGCTGTTAATAACTATGATTAAAATATTCAAGAAATAGAGGAAGGGATGGTATATTTCAAGAGAGGACTAGAATCTACGAAAGTTAATCAACAGGAAGGGTAGAGTTAATGGAAAAATTAGGTGAATTCCAAATAAAATCTATTGTTTATTAAGAGTATGTGTCAATGACAGTTTCTTAGTTTTGACACATCCACCATGATAGTGTAAGATGTTAACAACTGGGGAAACCAGCTGAGGAATATACAGGAGCTCTTGGTACCATCTTTGCAATTTTCCTATAAGTCTAAAATTATTTATTCATCAAATATCTCAAACTATTAAAATATAAATTGCATGACGGTCGAGATTTTGGCTTGTTTTAATCATTGCTGCTTCTCCAGGCCCTACCTTGAGCAGACTCTAACTCATACTGGTATTCAATAAATATTTTTGGGTTAAATTAGTCTTTATATTTGTGTTTGTTTTTATTTTTATTAATGTTTTTATCTTTATAATTTACTTATTCTATTTGTCTTTGGTTTTTTATTTTTGTAAATTATTAAATTGGATGCTTATTTAAATAATTTTTATGTTTTCTTTTGTGATATATGTTCTTAAGCCTTTAATTTACTCTCTAATTTCTGCATTGCCATCATTTTAATATGGAATATTTCCATTACTGTCCAATTGTAAATATTTTCTAATTTCCATTAGAATTTATTTTTTGATCAAAAGTTATTTGGATTTAGCCTTTTAGAATTTCCAAACATACATGTTTTTTTTCTAGTTATATTTTTGTTATTGATTTCTACTGTTTACAATATAATAAGTGAATATGTTCTTTGGTTAATATTTGCTTAGTGCATCTTTTTTCTAAAATTTTACTTTCAAGCTATGTTATCCATATCCCTAGGTTTGGGGTATATCTCTGTTAAATAGCATATAGCTGGATATTGTTCTTTAAATTTAGTCTAATAATCTTTATTTTTAACCATAGAATTTTAATCTATTTATAGACATATTTGATTCATTTTTTATCACTTAATTTTGTGTCCTCTGTTTGTTCTACTTTCCTGTTTTTTAAAATTTGTTTTTATCCCATTTTAACCCTTTTTCAGTTGGTAAGTTTTTTCCTCCTGCATTTAGTCCCCTTCCACTAGTTTGAAAGTTCCTTGCTCTATATCAATTGAACTTTTTTCCCCTCTGCATTTGATAATAAATTCCTGATTTGATGCCCTAATTCACCCTAATATTTTTGTGTGTATTTCCTATAAGCAATAAAATTCTTCTACATAATTATGATGCAATCTCCAAAAAATCAAGAAATTGACATTGCTACATTACTACCATCTAATTCCTAGATCACATTCAAGTTTCACCACGTATCCCCAAAACATCCTTTAGATGAAATTGATTCAGTTTAGAATCACATGTTATCTTCAGTTGTCATGCTGTTTATGTCTTTAGTTAGCAACAGTTTCTCAGTCTTTTCTTGATTTTAATGACCTGGACACTTTTGAAGATTATAGGATGTCCCTCAGTTTGGACTTGTCAGATGCTTTCTCATGATGAAATTTAGGGTATGCATCTTTGGCAGAATACCAAGAAGTGATGCTGTGTTCTCACATGATGCTGTGTTATCCGGGGACTTGTCATTTTGATTTGTCTCATTACTTATGATGATGTTCACTTACTAAGGTAGTGTCTACCAGGCTCTTTCTATAGTTATTCTTTTCCCTTTATAATTAATACTAGAGTAGATATTTTCTCCCCATTCATTTTAGTCCTACAGCTACTAGTTGGGGAAGGGCAAAATAGACATCAAGCTTAGCTGGAAAAAGTCAAAAAGGCCCAGAGAAAGTCATTACCCCTGGCAGGGTAAATAAGTTGTCTATATACAGGTAATCAGTAATTTTATCATTGTCACAAACAGTATAGGTGCTTTAAAATACTTTAACTTGATAGTTTTTTTCCTTACTTGATACATTGTTGTTTTTAATTCTTGCATTTTTACATCAGCTTTCTTTTGGGTAGTATTGTTTGGTATACCCTTTTCCATCTTTTAACTTTTACTTTTCTGTATATGTTTTAGATATGTGCTTTGCAGTTACATAACAAAATTTTTACTATTTTTTCATTGCTTATACCATTGATCAATAATGTTAAATATTCTTTGAAAATTTTGTTGGAAACTTTTTTGGTGGTTGTTTTTCTAATGGTTACTCTAATAACTAGTTTATATTTATTTCTCTCTTTTTTTTGATAGTATCAAGATCTATTGATAAGACGATCACAAAGTTAATACATTTCTACTTACTACGTCCTCTTCTCCCGCTATTCTAACACCTAGTTTGGGTTAAATTACACTATTTTAACAGCTTTTCTTCATACTTTTAAATATGCTTTTACCATGATTAGTTGCTTTGTCAGTTTAAATTTTATCTTTTGATCCCTAACTATTAAAAAATGAGGAAATTAGTACACTTGCACTGCTTTCTATTTCTTCTTCTCCATCTTTACAATTTATACTAATTATATATTTTCTACATTGTCAAGCTTTAAAGTATTTATATTCTGTTTTGAAACCATAATTCTCACATTTGTTTTATTCTTGAGCTACAGCTAAATGGATTCAATTTTTATTGGCAGTGGTTTTGTTATTGTTTCTCCATTTATCTTTTGATTGGCTGAAGTTCCTTCTCTAGTACTTTCTTCAAGAAGGACTCATGAGAACTATATTCCTTGATTTCTTGCATGTTAGAGATGTTTACCTATTGCCTTTTACTTGAACCAAAGTTAAGCTGGAAATAAAATACTTGAATCACATGATCTTTTCTCAAGGAATTTAAAGGCACAGCTCCTCTTATCTTTTAACATTTAATGTTGATGTTATTAATATTGTTTTTGGACAACCTGATATTCTTTTCCTTTTAAGTGACTTGATCTGTATTCTGGATGCTTAAAAGAGCCTTTTTATTTTTATTGAACTTTGACATCCAATAATTTCACTAGGACATTTATCATGTTAATCAATGTGGCAGATGTTATAGATTGCTTCATTCAATTCCATTCCAACTCCTTTTAAGCATTCCATCTACTAAAGACTGAATACCCTAGAATTTTGAAGGTCAGGTTCTATATGTGATTTAGCTGCCATCAAGCAACCAACTGTGATTTGGAAGGTGGAAGAGGGCCAAAGACAAAGCTCTTTCTTCTGCTGCTCTTTTTGCTGGAAGCCCCAGGAGTGCAGGTATTCGCTTTTTTCTGTGGTGGCAGTACTAGATATCAGTGTCTGATCCCTATAGTTAGAGGTGTCAAGAAACTGTGGATGGAGTAAGCATTTGACTGGCATGGACCATGGATGACTCTTTGTGATAATAGAACCAACAGTTATGGCAATGACTTCCTGTGTGAGCAGAATGTTTGTGTACCTCTAAAATTCATATACTGAAACCTAATCCCTGATGTCATGGTCTTTGAAGGTGGGGCTCTTAGGAGGTTATTAAGTCATGAGTGTGGATCCTTCATGAATAAGAATTAGAGCCCTTATAAAAGAGACCCTAGAGAGCTCCCTTGATTCTTCCACCATGTAGGACATAGCAGAAAGACTGCTCTCTATGGACCAGGAAGCAAGACTTGGAATCTGCTGGTACCTTGATCTTGGACTTTCCAGTTTTCAGAACGGTGAAAAATGAATGTTATGTCAGTCACCTAGTCTATGGTATTTTTGTTATAGCAGCCCAAACAGACTAAGACAATTCCTGATCTCTGCATCTGGGCAAAGTGGTATGCAGGCTGGTGTTTGCACACTGAGAAACTTCTTTATGATTTCCCAATTTCTTGATTATGGTAGAAGTTGCAGCTTCCCTGATGGACCAGTTTTCTAGAAGTCACCACTGAAAGTTCAGTCTAGAGCCTACTCCTATAGTCCTTTTAACTTTTGTATAAACATATAATCCCCATGTATTCAATTCTTCTAAAAAGAGCTAGAGTGCTTAGTGTTATCTGCAATAAAACTTATTTAATGTAACTACTCTGTATCAAATTTTCTGGGATGTGGTTTGTTTTTTTAATCGGTAGATTCAAATCTATTCTTGGGAAGTTTGCTTTAATTAAATTTATATATATATACACACATATATATGTGTGTGTACATATATATATATATTTAAATTTAAAGTGTGTGTGTGTGTGTGTGTGTGTGTGTATTTTTTTTTTTTACCTTTTCTTTTTTGAGGGTTCAGGCCTTCAGAAACACCAATTATCAATATATTGGATCACTTTAATCTTTTTAAAAACATAACTTTTTCTCTCTAATCTGTTTTAACCACTTGTTCATTTTTATTTCATTTTGCTTATTTTTGTCTATCCTGTCCTTCATGTTCATTATTCTTTTTTCAGCAGTTTCTTTGTGCTGCTTTTAATGTGGTCTGCATTTTTGTGATCATTTTTTACTCTTTTTCTGAGTTCTGACACTCATGTTTATATCTTTCCATATATTCCTTGAACTTTGCATTTGTTTTGAGCTCTTGTTTTTAATGGAAGTAATTATGTTTTTAAACTTTTAAAATTTAAGGCCATATATTTTGTTTCAATTCTCAACAGATCTAAGATCACCTTTTTCTGAGTTTTTTTTTTGGTCATTATTTTAAAAAGTCTTCCTTCTTTTGCTTATGCTATTTTTGCACTGATCTTGTGCCATTTTTTAAAATTTTCTATTCTTAAAAATGTTGATTTTTTTTTTTCTTGGAAACACTATTCTCAGGAATTTAGAGTGGAAGACAGTCCAGGTCAGTATTCCTGATTCACCAGACTTGGCTATATGACTTCTTCTAGATTTTATTTTTCCCCACTAGGAGAGATTGGCAGCTATAGGTCTGCTTACAAAAGTCTCTCTCCTATCTCTCACATCGACTTACGGCTTTCAACAAATAACCTGTGTTTGTGTAATTTATCACTTAGTTCCTTTTTACCTGTTTCTGCTTGTTATCAAGGGATGTTTCCACCCCAGTATTCACTTACTGTTTCTGTTGATGTAAACAAAGAAATGTTAATTTTTCCTGCATAAATAAGCTGTTCTTTTTAAGTAAGGGTTTTGCTTGAAATTTACAACCATAGGCATTTTTTCTTCTCTTCTTTATTCAGCACCCCTAACTGAGCTTTCTCGCTTTTTAGCAGCCCATTCTCACATATTGTGGTTCATGGTTACAAATTTCTCTTGGTTTTGTAGAAAGTAGCATTTGTATTCCTGAGTTTTGTTCTCCTACTTTTGCAGGTTTTGTGGAATTTTTTAAAATTAGATTTAAGAGCCACAATACTTTCTGTGTTGTGATAAGAGTAATGCATTATATAAGGTCTGATCACAAAGACTGGAAATAAAACTAACTTCAAAACATATGTACTAGAATTTGTCTTATTATATATAAAAATTATCCTATAGTATAAGTGAATTTGAAGAATGGTGAGAACTTTATATTTATATTCTTTTCTTTTTCTCCTCTTTTTTTAGATCTTAAGGTGCTCAGAATTGAATTAAATAGAGTCTTCATTTTGTCACATTCTGTAACCATCTGTCCAACCAAGGCTCTCTCTTATTTCATAATTTTCCTTTAGACCCATGATACTCTCTCCAGTTCCTCTTCTTTTCTCTACTAGTACTTATTCTATATTTAATCAACTGTCTTCACATAATTTAGTTAGCCGTATATATATTTAAAACATATGGTGCTGTTTTGTGGCTATTTATTAATTGGCCTTAATACTAATGGACTATAAATCTCATTTCATTTATTCTATTTTAACCAATTTTTTTTTCAGGTATATTCATGGTGCTCTATTTGTATTATCTAAGTTCTGACTGCTGCCAGTATCCATTGATTACATTAACTTACACATTTTACTTACACATTTCCTCTACTGATGGATACTTAGGTTATCTTTAATTCTTTGCTGCCACAAACAGCAATCTAATGAATGTATTTGTATTGGCCTTCATTTGAACTGGAATATAATATATTCAAGATAGTACAAGTCATGCAGAATGGCTGTAGCATAAACTTAGGGATAATATGTACATAATAAGGACATGGTAGGCACTTGATAAATAGTAGTGATAATTACTGCAATAAAATTACCTATAAAATGAGGAGACTGGATTTTATCTCTAAGTTATAATTCTATGAGTCTGTTGCATGAAACATGCTAACTATAGTCACTTTAGCATAAGTATTTTGTACACATATCCATACACACTTACTTTCAGGCCATAACTTTTCCATATCAGGAGAAAATCTGACCCTCTCATGAGTGGTTGGGTTGTTTTTTCCCAAGAAAGTGGTCCTTAATTATTTTAATTTCTGATTGGTCATTCAGCTGAAATTAAAATAGCAGCATATAATGCTAGTACTCAAAGAGCTTTGAGTACTAAGTCCTTGTTTTATTTAGGAAATAGAATAGTATATTAATACTAATGTTCCATTACAAAAAATATTATCACTTTTCATTTTCAAAAAATATACATTTTGTGAAAGTCATACATTTAAATACATTGCATGTAGATACATGGACTCTCTTTTCTCGTTTGCAGTAAAGGGAGTGAGTAAGGGTGTTTTTTAATTAGTGAAGTCTTTGCTCCAGCAGCTGAAATTCCAGGCAATGAGACTGCATGATGGATCCAGAACATTTGTTTCTCCAGGTCTTGGCTGAGCTGATATAAAGAAGAAAGAACACTAGGTTTTGAGTCAGAAAACTGAGATTTACATACTGACTTTGCCACTAACTAGCTATGTGGTAATGGGATGAATCACTTAAATTCTTACAGCCTCAATTTTCTCATCTATAAAATGGGGAGGGGGGCGGTAATTCTTCATAATTTCAGGGGCAAATGAGATGCAGAACAATTCATCTAAGTCTTTGGACTTCACGTCTAATTTTTTTTTTTTTTTTTTTGCAGTTTGAAGGAGCTTGATTTAATCTTTCAAAGTTTAATTCAAAAATTCTAGAAATAACATCATCTATGAGATGTTACATGTGAAAATAATCGCAAAACTGAAAAATGCTGCACAAAAGAGATGTAGTAAACTTTAAGGTCCTCAAGGCATGGTTAGTTCCCATTGCCTTTTGTCATATAATTTGTACCACTGTAGCACATAGCACAAACCAAATAAATAGATTGTTCAAAGATTCACTGGATATACTGGGAAAAGCCCTATGATTACTTAGGGAAGGTTTTTATGCACTTACTAATCATTTCATGTCATTCACATTTTGATTCTCTACCTGGCATTGCCATGAATCTTCTCTGAGCTGCCCTTGTATTTTCTGGTTTCTATCTTATGAGCCAGAATAAAAGATATTTGTAGTGGTTCAGAGTGATATTTATATGAGATAGTCAGTTTAAAGAGCTTAGAATTGTGCCTTACATGTAGTAAGTGTTAGATATTATTATTAGAGGGGATAATAGGAAACAAAGTTGGAAAAGTAGTTAGGAGCTAGAGAAATGAGGATTTTGGATTTTATTCTGTAAGTAATGGTGAATCTTTGAAGAAATTTAAGCAGATAAAAGATATAGTCAGGGTTGTTGTTTAGAAAGGACCATACCTGCACCGTATAGCATTGGCCAGAGATAATGAGACTGTGGTTCAGTACAGTTTGTTCGTTGACTCATGAATTCATTCAACAATGAGCTGACTGAGTGTTGATTCTGCACCAGGTACTGCTGCTGTACAATCATCCAGGTGAGCGATGATAGGATCTTGAAAGAAACAAAAGGAAGGATATGAAGTAAAGAAGAGAAATGGTATTTGAGAGACATTTACAAGACATGCCCAAATTTGATGCCTGATAGCATGTACAGAGAAAGATGTTGAGACTGACTTCTGTTAATTGCTTAAGCTTTTGTGTAGAGGAAATATCTATCTGGGTATATGGAAATACCTGGAGTAGGAGCCAGTCTCTTGAATTTGTCTTGAACAGGGTCAGTCTGAATATGGAAGTCATAAAGCCCATAGGAAGTAGAGGTTGCCCAATGGGTAGAGTGTGTTTGGAGTGCACAAGGAGCATAAATAGTTATTTAAGCCATTGTGAAGAAAGGAGAGGTCAGGAAAAGAAATTGATCAAAAATTGTCCTAGAGGACGATGAAGGAGAGAGTGATGGCTAGGAAGAGGGTGTGGTCAATGTGGTTAAATATATGAAGGAGAAAAGAAAGATAAGAACTAAGCAGGCTTTAGATTTAATTAGGACCATGAATATCATTAGAGAGCAAAGGAACTACAACGTCAGTGAAGAGGTGCAAGTGGAAGCAAGAATACAGTGAATTAAGGAGTGAATAGTTGGTAAAGGAGAGGTTAGAATGAAACAAGACTAGTATTTCAGGCAGTAGCTCTTAATCAGAGCCTGTAGTAAGTGGTGTTTCACACTCCTCCTTGTGGTCCGCCTGGCCAGAAAGCATACAGAAACATTTCTGGTCTGATAGAAGAACCACACACCAATAGCTTTATTTCTCTCAGAATGTGGGGCAAGGTCATCAGAATGAGGGGAGAAGGAGAATGGGACAAGGGTTCAGAATTGCTCTTGAGGGTAATGTGAGTGGGAGCTGACTCAGGCCAGGTTGAGAAATGGTTTTAAGAATTCAGCCGAGATTAGAAAACATAAATCTGCCATGGCACAATCTGTAGGGTTGTGTGATTCTCTCCAGCTGTGCTTGGCAATCTCTGTGTAGGCATAGAGAAGATGGATTACTGAGGGAATCTGGAATTGGAGGTTGGTGTGGGATGTGTGGCAGAAGGCGAAGGGTCGAGGAAATTGAAGGTGCTCACAAGAAAGGGGTTGAAATGATGCACCATGGGGTCTTGGCTCAGTAGGGAAGGAAATGAAGCCAGAGGGGGCTGATGGACTAGCAGAGAATGGAGGGATCAAGGGAATGGAGGTCTTGTTGAGGTCAAAATGCTGTTGAAAAATTGAAATAAGGTGCGAGAGAGCTGGACCTCCTTCTCTTCATCCCAGTTTCTGCATGACTGTAATTAGTTAGTGCTGCTGTCATGGCTCTCCCTAGTGTACATTTTAATGACTAAAAACATTATTATAAATGGGCACTAAATGTGCCATTAAAATAGTTCTGCTCTACATTTGAGTATGCTCAACAAAATGTACCAGACTCAATTGACTATTGGAGTGAGAAAGGAAGGAGAACTATAGGGTACTAGCCAAAAAAACCTAAGTCACTTTTGTAAATTACTTAAAACCATTAAATAAATTAAGCTGCCATGGGGTATATGCACACATTTCATAGAGTTCCAATTTAGCAATTACTGTTCCTGCAGCAAAATCAATAAAATACGCATTCACTTTCATACAAAGAAAACATGTCCAAGGGACTTCAATATTGGGTCTTGATTCAGAAAATATTTTTAGATAAAGTCAACTAATTAAAATATATCAGGTTCAGCACTGGACTGTGGTTGGTAAAAACTTTTTTTTTTGTTGTACTTTTTATTTTTGAATTGATTGTAATACATAGCTCAGAATCAAAATGATATAAAAGGCTTATGCTGAAAAGCCTCACTTCCACCTTATCATTATCAGCCCCATTCCTCTTGATCCTATTTTTCTTCCTCCAGTGTTTCCTTATGCCAGTCCAAGCAAATACAAATATGTATATTCTTATTCCTTTTTTTTTTTTTTTGCACAGAGGTTTGCATACCATAAACACTATGAAGCATCTCGAATTTGCTTCCCATTTCACAATATATTCAGAAACATTTCCCTTTCAGTTTATAGACATTGATTGTTCTTTACAGCTGTACAGTATGTCATGGTATAGATGTACCATAATTTATTTAACTAATCCTACTTGGGTAGTTACTAGTCTTTTCCCAATATTTTATAAAATGAGTTACTTTGAATGAGTCCAAGTGTCTCTGTGGAGAAAATCCTAGATGTATAATTGTGAATGAAAGGGTAACTACATTTGTAATTTGAGTAGCTGTTGCCAGATTCTACTCCAAAGGGATTTGTGCTCCACTGGTTCCTACTAATTTGAAAGTACTTGTTAAGGGAAATATTTTAATATTGAGTTTATCACTAACAACGCACTTTGAGGGCAAAATCAGGTGATTTTTGATGGCTGTCACATGTAGTGGAAATCATGAACATCCTGCATAGGAATAGCCCTGTGCTAGTATTTCATCCTGACCTAGATCTATGAAATTTTTTGTGATGGCTGATGTAGGCACAGGGTGTGACAATGCTGCATTACCAGCTCTAACATTTGTAGAGTGATTTTTTTAATTTACAAAGTGCTTTAGCATTCATCTATTTAATATACATTTATTAAGTACCTGTTATATGCTTGCCAGATGAGGAGTATGAGTATTGCTTCTTTCTCTTTTACATACAAAGTGGTCTTCAGTATTTGCTCATATGTACCTGTTAAGAAAATTTTAAAAATTTAGCATCTCCTTATAGATTTTAAGTGTAAACAGAATAGTTCAAAGGATGTATTTCCATCATATTGTAAATATTAACCTTTTAAATAAAATAGTGTAAATATTGAATTTTCATATAAAATTGTCACCTTACCCTTTAAAATGCATCTAATGATCTCTAAGTACCTATTTGATATCTACCATCATTTATTTAAAAATATACAAACAAACTCCTTTAAAAGGCTTAATGTTCAGATCATATGTTTTTCTTTTGATAGTTTCATTTCACTTTCCCCAAAGAACTTTATTTTTGTGTAATATATTTATGTTTCAAAGTCTTATAGACCCTGTATCATAATTCTCTGCTATAAAATATGTACATATAGACATCTTAATTAAATTTTTCTGTTAGTCATCAAGCTATAAATATTAAAATATTATTGACTGAATTACTATGATTATTATTAATTAATAGTTCACAATTGGTAAAAACATAAGTATGTTATTCATTCTGATAAACACAAACAAAATTTTATTGAAAATGCAATTCTTATAAGATGGCTGGGGCTGTATTTTTTAATTAGTTGAATTAAATTTTAGTTTAATTGAATTCTGGATGTCTCAGTATTGCTAGAATGAGACAGAGTTCAGCATCATTTCTATTCCTCATCATTTTTATAAATGAAAACATTGAAAAACTTGTTTAGTGAATGACAACATGGGTAGGGAGCTATTTTGTGATAGCAACATTTCCCAATGGTCTGAAACTCTGATATACAACCAACCTAATAATCAGAAAGTATTTTTAATGATCCATCAGCTGGAAATTCAATCAGATCTTCCTTCCTTGTGGCTGAAACAAAGAACTGGAAAATATGATAGACACAAATATTTCCAGATGCCTGGTGTCCTGAGCTCCCTCGAGGTCTCTATGTCCTGGGGCCATGCACCATCCCTAAGACTGGAAAAGAGAAAAGCATACCTTGTAAAAATGGAGAATGAAAAAGGAAGCAAGAAATAAGAGCTTTCAATAAGCTTTCTCTCAAGCAAATTTAGTTTGAAGAAAGAATATACATAAAAGTTGAGGATCTGGAAACTGATTCAAACCAATTAAAACCTTTCCTGACCACACATCCCTTGGAAAGTTCTTTTGTATTTATAGGGGTGCACATATTCCAGTTTAAAGACCCCTGATGTATCTGACCTCTTGTAGAGAAAGTTCAAAATAAGGTCACCAAGTAGATGGCAGTCTGGAGTCAAGGAATAGCACCAAACGAGGTCAAGAAACCAAGTAAGACAAGAGTGAGGAGCAGATATGACCTGGAGGGAGAAGGACCTGAAGGAATTTCACTGTGACAATTGCAGACTTGTTTTGTAGCACATGGTCTAGCTTGGGTGTTCCAGGGTAAGCCACATTTATTTTAAATGACTGGAACAAAATAAAATCACCTGAAAATGTATGTTACCAAGTCTTCTTAATACATTACATGACACTTATTTACATGTCTACTATATATGTTAGTATCTGACCTGACCAAGAATAAGAAGTGGTATCCTGGTAGTGAGCATAAGCTTTAAAGGCAGAGTGCTTTACCTTGAACCCTGATTCCAACTAGTTTATGAAGTCAGACGAGCTACTTAACAATTTTAAGTATTACTTTTCTGTGTCATTAATAATTATACATGACCCAAGTGCTTTTTTTGTGAGAATCAAATAAACTAATCTAAATAAAGCTATGGGCACAGTGCCAGGTCATTCAATATTTATTCAACCAAGAATGCTAATTCAGCTATATACCAACTAATAGGGGAAGACAGCTATGCAAACATATAAGGGCTATAAAGTGTTATACAACAGATGTATGATAGGTATTATTAATCCCATTTTACAGATGTGGAAGTGATGTTACAAATTTGACTTAGAACGTTGGACTCCTTGTAGCCTATTCAAGTATATAATAGTAGCACCTTTGAGTCATATAGTCCAAAATACTCTCATTCGAGCTGAGAGGACATTCGGGATGCTCACTCAGCGCTGACTGCCTGTAAGCCAAGCCTGTTGGTTTTTAGCCTGTGAATGTCTTGCTATCACTGGAGGCCAGGGAGAGCATCCTCCTATGTGTGAAGGACATTCCAAGGTCAACAAAGTGCTTTGAGCTCCGTAAAGAAAGCAACTGTATAAATGGACGTTCTTGTTAAGATAATAAAGCTCAAAAGGACACTTTTAAGACGGGAGGTCACCTGGAGGTTTACCAGGAAAAGCCAGATGCCCCAGATGTGCTATTTAACCTTCAGTTTTCATAAAATATACATGTACTATAGAAATATACCTTTAATTATTTTTACTTTTAGAAAACGATGACTCTAACAGTGTTTAAATAAATTAAGCCAATTTTTATTATTAAAAGCAAAGTGTCTTACATTTTACAGGTGCTGAGGCTGGTAGGAATGGTTTAACCAGGAGGCTCATTAAACCTATCACCACTGTTGGCCAAACCGTATAAACTCTTTGGAGTATGATATAGTTCCAGCCGTCTGCTGTTGTGCGTTCATAGTGCCTCAGTGTATTTTCTTGTTTTGAATAAATTGTGGTATTAAATTCACAGCCTTCCTTCATCAGAAAGGGAAAATGATTTGACCCTCACATTCCTCAGAGCTGAACTCAAACTTTGGAGACACACATCAAAGCTCTGTAAATAATATGAGTAACACTTTGGACCCTTCTGAGGTGGGAGGGAAATTCCCTTTCTGAAGAACACCCAAGTCTTTAAAAAGAAATGGTCAGGTTTAAATATCTCACTGTTTTTCTTGTTTGAGACTCCACGCTGAGGATTTTATTTTCCTTTGCAAAGCTTATGCTGCGCGGGCCCTTTTCTCAGATGCTGGCTGGCGTTGGTGCGCAGGGCCCACTCACAGGTTCGCTGGGGCAAGTTTATTTGTAGTGTGGCTGGGGGCGGGTTGAAGATTCCATTATGATGCGGGAGACTCCCGAAGTTTGGAATATCAATGGCACTTCAAAGGGCTGGAGCTGTGAATTAGCAGCCAGGCTTCTTCTCAGGCCCCAGAATAGAATAAAATAACCCACCAAAAGATGTATTTCAAGATAGGAAATGGGGAGAATTTTCTTCAAGAGCGCTAACTGTAAAGCGGGTGCCCCAGGTCTTCATAAATGTCCTGGCGTCACACTGGGCACAGGAGACTATCATGGATTTTACAGAAGCTCCTCAAGACTCCCAGTATAAAATCTTAAATGCAGTACTGGATAATTCCCCGACCCACCAAATTCTCCCAAATCCATTAATCTTAACCCTTAGAGGGAAAAAAGGGTACCTCCTAACAGTTGTTTAGCTTAATTTATTTATTTCTGAAAGGCCAAACACCATGTTAATTTTAATGTTTTTGAAGTATTCTTTTTCTCTAAAACCTCACCCCTTTGTCTTATCTCCACCTTTGCCTGCCCTATAGCAAAAATAAGGAAAGAGAAAAGACTTTTTTCTCAGGTCTCCAATTAGAGTCACCATTGATCTGGCTACAGTGAGGCAAGCAAGACAAAACAAAACAAAACAAAACAAAAAACAAAATCGCAAACCCTCTCATCATTTTGCTACACTCTAGAATGACGATCTGACCTAGAATACTAAGACTTTCAGCTCTAAGAATTACCACCCATGTCTGCACCCCTCTCTCCAGCTATATTTAAAAGAAAATTTAAAAATATGCACAGTGAGGGACTCTAGATTGCCGAGGACACATATTAATCTATGCCTGGCTGGTGGTCAGGGTCATTCATGGTTATCTCCCCAGCCTTGGTGTTTTTCTAATGCCTTGAACACTGTTTGGCTGCCACCTTCCTCCCATTAGGAAGGGGCTACACTCTCAAAGGCAGGACAAGAAAGTGGAATTGCCCTGGACTGGGACTTATCTACAAGTGGGGTGATCACTTGACCTCCCCGGTTCTTGATTTTCTGCTTCCTACTTGGCTTCCTGTTGGCTGGAGTTGAGTGGCAGTGCCCCCTGTACTGTATAGCCTCTTTTAAATGGGGCTGCTTCCTGTTTTCATTCATTTGTGCTATTCGTCTGGCTCCTGGGGCATTTTGATTTGCAGCCTCTGGCTCAGAATCTCCCTTTGGGCCTTTATTCCACTGGTTTTACCTTGATGCTCTTTTTCTCTTTTTACATGGCTGACTCTGAATAAGGTCTTTCTAGTCTCAGTCTTTGTCTTCCATCCTCTGGGAAGTTTTCTTGACTCTCAAGTCCTTCTTTTGCATTTCCTTGGCATCCTGTATCTTCCCACCATAGCTGGTATTGTGCTGCCTAATTATTTATGAGTTCCCTCGTTGGGATGTGATCATAGTTGCATCTATTTTGTTCATTATTATATCTTGATCACCTAGCACAGCACCTGGAATCTAACAGTTGCTCAGATTTTTTTTTTACATTACTTAACTAATTACTTTATTGATTAATATGAGCCTTGAACTTCACTCTGAATTTTAGGAGAACACTGAAAAATTTCTCCCAATATTTATCCTCAAAATTTTCAACATATTGAAATGTTAAAAGGAAAACAAACTAAACAGCCCTGTAGCCTCCACTTAGATTCAATAGTTTAAAATATTTTTCTTTTACAGAGAACAAATGGATGGTTGCCAGGGGTAAGGGAGAGGGGTTAGACGGAAAAGGGAAAGGGGATTAAGAAGCACAAACTTACAGTTATAAAATAAGTCACAAGGATAAGTCACAGTTATAAAATAAGTCACAAGGTAATATACAGCACAAGGAATAGAATTAATAATATTGTAATAACTATGCACCATGACAGTTACTAGACTTGTCATCAGTTTGTAAGGTATATAAATGTTGAATCACTATGTTGTGCACTGAAACTTATATAATATTGTATATTTTAAATCAACTATAATCAAAAATAAAATTTAAAAGATACGTAAAAAATTAAAAATAAAATATTTTTCTTTAATCTCTATACAGAAGTCTTTGCTAAACTATTAGAAAGTAAGTTGCAGATTATCATGACACCCTACAGACTTCTGTACACAACTATTTTTTGAATTGACAGCTTTATCAATGTATAATTGATGTATTAAAAACTGCACATATTTAATGTATCCAATTTTATCAGTTTGAATATATGCATACACCCATGAAGCCATCATCCAAGTCATGGTAATAAACATATACATTACCTTTAAAAGATCCCTCATGTCCCCTGTGTTTGTGTGTGTGTTTGGGGCAGGGGGGGTTGTTGGGTAAGAACACTTAACATTAGAACTACTCTCTTACATTTTTAAGTGCACAATACAGCATTGTTAACTCAAGGCAGGATGTTGTACCACAGATCTCTAGAATTTACTCATCCTTACTTGTGGGATAATTCCTCATTTCCCTTCCCCAGCCCGTGGCAACCACCATTCTATTTGATGCTTCTTTGAATTTGATTACGTTAGATACCTTATATAAGTGGAAGCATGCAGTATTTGCCCTTCTGTGACTGACCTATTTCACTTAGCATAATGCCCTTCATGGTCATCCATCTTGTCACATATGGCAGGATTTCCTTCTGTTTAGAGAATGAATAATATCCATTGTGTGTGTGTGTGTGTGTGTTATATTTTCTTTATCTGTCAATAGACGTTTGGGTTGTTTCTGTATATTGGCTATTCTGAATAATGTTGCAATGAACATGAGAGTGCCGATATCATTCTGAGATCCTTATTTCAATTCTTTTGGATAAATACCCAAACATGAGATTGCTGGATATAAGGTAGTTCTCTTTTTAATTTTTTTGAGGAACCGCCATACTGTTTTACATAGTGGCTATGTCATTTTACATTCCCACTAGTAGTGTGTAAGGTTTCCAGTTTCTCCATATCCTTGCCATTGCATTTTTTAAAATAAAGCCACCCAACAGGTGTGAAGTGATATCTTATTGTGGTTTCAATTTGCATTTCCTTCATAATTAGTGATTTTGAGCACTTTTTCATATACCTGTTTGTATATCTTTGGAGAGATGTCTGTTCAAGTCCTTTGCCCATTTTTTATCTGGTTATTTGTTTTTTGCTATTGAGTTGTAGAAGTTTCTTATATATTTTGAATATTAACCTCTTAACAGATATATGGTTGTAAATATTTTCTCTTCTTCTGCAGGTCATCTTTTTATTCTGTTGATTGCTGTGCAGACACGTTTCAGTTTGATGTATCAGTTGTCTGTTTTCACTTTTGTTGCCGTTTTCCACATGCATGTTTGAAAAAAATTTAAAAATCTCATTGTCATAGCATCTAAGAAAATCTGTAATTCCACAATGCCATTTAATATCAAGTTTATATTCAGTTTTCACCAAATGTCTCCCTAAATGGTCTTTTAAAAAATTGAGGTGAAATTTACATAACATAAAATTAACCATCTTAAAGTATTCATTTATTTAAGGGCATTTAGTACATTCACAATGTCATATAACCATCACTTCCATTGATTTCTAAGACATATTTATCACCTCCATAAGGAGATGCACCCTATTAGTCAGTCAATCCCTATTCTACCCAGTCTCTAGCAACTATTAATTTACTTTCTGTCTCTGTAGATTTACTTATTCTGGATATTTTATATAAACAGAATCATCAATATATGACCATTCATTCATGTTTCCAGCTATTTTTTTTAGGACGGAATTCTAAATAAAGATAGATATAAAAAGTATTGTTGTAGTATTTCTTCCTTTAATGATCATTTTGAAATGACAAGATTTCATTTTTAATCTCAAGCCTGCCTGGGCACCCCTTTGTCTCCTACCCAGTTACAATAAAGGAAAACATCCATGTGAGCTGAGAAACACACAGTCTGCAACTCAGGAAAAGGGGCCAAAGATTTTGCCCCCAACCTTTTGTGGCCCTTAGAGATATTTGTAAAGGCTGCCAGACTGAACCTATGAACTAGTTAGTCTCCATAGTTACTGTAAAGGTGTTGGCCAATGAGAGGGAGAAGTGATGACATTGGCTGTGATTACAGGCACAGTCCATTGTCAGGCTAGCCCAGCTTAATGTGAGTATTAGTAATATACTTGCTTAAAAGGAAGCATTTCTCCTCAGAACTAATTCGTGACCAGTCTGAAACATAATTCTACATGATCAGTCTGAATCATATCATCTTTGCTTTACTTGTCAAAGGTATATTTTGCAATATTCTTTGCTCTATAATAGAAAGCATATTTGAGGGATACAGTTATAACCACTTCCCCTCTTAATCTGCCTTCCTCATCTACCTTCTAGTACTTTCCTGGAGTGACTTCCTGTGCTCATAGTATTTTCATCGGACTCCTTTTGGCTGTGTGAGCCCCAGCTCAGGATTCACCTGCACTGTTTTTTACTGGGCATGACAACTTGAAAGAGTGGCAAGGGGTCCATAGGTTTGGAGGAGCTGGTTGGGCTAGCATTTAAAATTCTACTGAGCAACTTTCCATGGCTTTAAATTGATACATGAGATTTGTAGGCCTAGATATATGGCAAGACAGGCAAATTATATCCCATCTCTTCATTCCTCTGCCTGTGATAGATGGATGCTATTGGTAGCAGAATTCTTTCTGATTGAGTTTACACGCTGCTCCAGGACATTTCTTGACAGAGGGCTCCAGGGAACCAAAGCCATTCAAATGGGCTTTGCATAAAAGAGGAAACCTCTTTTTATTCTCATCTGCATGATATAGTCTTCTCAATTCTCAGTCTGTCAGGATAAACATGGACTTTGAACAGCACAAGTTAAAGTGTATCTCAACAGGAGGCCAAAAGTGTTTATGTTTATTGGTTGAACTCCCATCTTCACCAACTTTTTAAAATGCTAATCCTACAGCTTGCTGTAACAAAATTTATAGCAAAAATAATTATGTAAGGAGGTAGTGCGATACATAATTAATATTCACAAGTAGATTGCGTAAATTTACATGCTAAGATGCTTCACCTCTCTGGAGATCTGTCACTGAAAGTGATGTGATGTACCTTTTCTAAAATGAAATATATTATAAGATCTTAGTTTTTGAGGTCTCACTAAATTACAGTGCAGTGTTACATACCCTGATATGCATAGAAATCAGTGAAGGGGTAAGAGTGGAAAAACATAAGTGCAAAGTGAAAGAGAAGTTTGGATGGCTCTTTTAGGCCAGAATCAGTGGAGGCCACATTATTCTGTGTCCTGGTACGTGTGCCCTAGCCACTAAAATTTATAGTAGCCTGTTTTCTGATGACTGATATGTTCATGGGAGTAAGAGCAAAAGTCTGTGACCTGAAGAGAAATAAAAATGAAGTTTTTAGTCTTCCCAGGAGTCCCTTTAGTGTTGCTAAATTGTTCCTTGGTTTTAGTTGCTGTGTATTTGATGAGTAGTTCATGAAGAAATACAAATTTTAATATGATTGAACCATAAAGTCAAAATGGATTATTTAAAAAAAAATTTCCTTATATTTGCCCCTTTTTAATTTTCTTTCCATCTACTGACTTGTGTTAATTTGCTCCTTTTAATTTATCTTTATAGGCCCTCCTAAATCTATTTTTAGACAAACTAAGGTATAAATAAATAATCAATAGTAACAACAACAATATGGTACCATTTATTGAATGCTCACTTTATTTTAGACTCTTTCTGAGTGCTTAACAATAAAATAAAATAATTTGAATATGCTCATAGTTCTGTGAGGAAAGCATTTTCATTCCCATTTTATACAGGAGACACACTGAATTTCAGAGAGGTTAAGTACTTGGTAAACAACTGATTGAATATTTGATCCCAGGTCCTTCTGACTTGAAGCCTTGAATCCTTAATGGTTACACTGGCTTTCTCTACATGCAAAGGCAGTGGCCCTTTGTCATTTTGTTTTCTTTCAAGTGCTGCCTGGATCAGTATAAGCGGTTTGCTTGTTTCTTCCATTGGGAGATGAATCCCATCAGTTTCACTAAGATTACTGTTTTGATATATTCTCTGGCGTAAGACTTTCTGTGCTATCATTTCTAGATATTATTATGTTAAAATAAATTTAGGACAGAAGTTGTTCTGACTCTACTATTTGCTTAATATAAAAAACAACAGAAAAAGCACCAAACCCTGATATGGTCAATGCCAAGAAGAGTAACAAAATAACGGTGTATTTTCACACTGTCCGTTCGCCACTTTGTTTTATATGGCCAGCAGATGTTGGGACTTACAGCACCTGCTAAGACAAGTTGATTCTTTATGGCCAAAGCCTGGTCACATCTCTGTGAGATTTTATGTCCCCCCTGCTGCCTTGCTCGGGCCCAGTGGAATCTGTGCTCTTAGTTCATTAGTGCAGAGTCTGCGGTGGGTCTTGGATGCTCCATTCAAGAGGATATGCTGGGCCTGCTTTGATAGCGCAGCCAAGCAACTGCTGGTTGCAATGTGAAAAATGCCAGAGGCTTCTTTTCTGTGTAGAAAAATCATCTGAAAGCCCAATAGCAAGGGAAAAGCACACACTTTCTTGTCATAAAACCTTAAAAACAAGTTTGGGAAAGAAGGCTTAGAAAACAAATGTTCCCTATTTCTGTTTGTCTTCTTCTGGATGAATACACCTGCATTTGGAAAAACCGCCTCTTCACTTTTTCCCTCATCGAAGGCACTTCGGAGACAGGCTTTTAATGCCTTGTGAGAGAGATGCCAACCTATTCAATTTTCCTGTATTAGAAGTCATGTCGGAGAAGCAATTAACGCTATATCTGTTTATGAAAACGCAATGAAAACCTGAGGCAATGTCAGAGTTGCAAGTGACTTTTCCCACTTTGGATATCCTGGATGATCGTTTTAATTTTCCACTTTACTTTTCATGTTTCTGTGACTATTCCCAACTAAAATTAATAATTTCATCCCAACGATTGTCTCAATTCTCTATTCCCCTTTTCTGCTTACAGAAGCATTACATGAAATGAAGGAATTTTTGACTATATGTATGTACAGGATTACAGTGAATAAAAAGTTAATTCCAATTTTAAACTTTTAAAAAACATTTTTAAAGAGAATATTAATGTACAAATGTTATGAAATCATAAGATATGTACTTAAATAATTACTAGGAAAAATATTGACTTGTCACATCTCATATATTATAAAGCATTTTGTGAGAAACTTATTGAATTCTTGCCTTTCTACCATGTGTATTCAATGTTATTAGTGGCTCGGTGAGACAGAATTGGATAAAAACTTGCAAAGGGGAATGAAGTTTCGACTCCTTCTTTGCCCCACCCTTTAATTTTATTTTCTGAGGCAATAAGGGGAGAAACATATTTGAGCTCTGGGGCAATTCTACCCATTTTGCAGGTAGAATTACCTTTCAGGTAGAGAACTCCAGTTCTGCGGGACAACAGTGTCAGGAACATCTGAAACAGAGGATTGTATCCGTTTAAATTTTTTTATCCTGAGCTTCTAAATATCCAAATAAGCTATTATTATAAATTTATCTACCATCTACATGCCATTCTTCCACTGTGCAAAATAAAAAGACACTTCCACTTGATCAAAAGCCGCTAGTTAAATGTTCTTCATTTGAAGTCTGTTTGTGTTTTTAAATAGTAGTGGCTTCTTTCTTTCTTTGCCTCAATGTTTTCTCTAAGGGCTAGCCATATTTATTTAATATATGAGTCACTATATCTTTCCTGTTTACTGCTCAGAAAAATACAGAATGACAAGGAAGAGTTACATTATAAAATAACACAAAAGCTTCTAGAAAAACCGGGGAAAAAAGAGAGTGAAATACACTTGTGTTGTTCAAAGATAAAAAGGTTTCTTTTGAGGTGGGCACATGGCCCCACCACCCATATATCTCATAAGGATAATTCTAGTCACAGTAGACCTTGCCAGCGATGGGCAAGAGTGGTCATAGTAATAATTGTGACCTCTTTGGTACTGAAGCACTTTTTTTCTGAACTTGTGTTTGTAGGAGAGAAGATCTATGGGAATTTTTAGTTTTTCCTTAAGACTACAATAAGATAATTTTGCAAAATGATTACTGAAACTTCCATTTGCAATAGGATAAATTATTAGCATGGAGATATTTATATTTTTTGAAGATCAGAGAAGATATAGGCAGTGGTTAATTATATATTACTACAGTTTCTCCGACAAATAAAGCAGAACCTATTGCTTTTTTGGAAACTTTTGGGGACCAGAATTAAGCATAGTAGGATATTGTTCTTGGAATCAAAGTTCTGGTTCCTAGGCCCTACTTGGTCACTAACAAATAAGCATGTACAATTGCTTAACTTTTCATTATAAAGCCATAGCATGTAATAGTTAGAACAAACAAAACAGAAACATACAAACAAAAACCAATGTTGAAACAAAATCCTAATTCCTTGCACATGTGATAAATTGGAAAACATAAAAATGGACTTTGGACAATTTTAAAAAGATAAAATTCAAATGGCCAATAAACTTGAAATAAAATCAAGCTTCAGTAATTAAGTAAAATCATATCAGCAAACTACCATTCTTTTTGCTTATCAATTAGGAAAAGAGTTTAAAAAATAATGACTATCGTTGATGAGAGCGTGGCAGAAGTTGATATTCATACAACTTTCGGGGGCAGTAGACTTGGTAATTTAAAGTTTTTATGACTTAAATCAGCAATTTCACTTTTAATAACGTGTTCCAAAGAAATAGAACGTGCATAGAAATTCATGTCTCTTGAGCATACTGTTTCTAACAACAAAATATTGAAAATAACTAGTCCTACAAAAGGGGAGTAGCTAATTGGTTATATATTCATATTCCAAAATACTATGTAGTTTTTAAGAATGAGTCAGTAAAATAATATTTGATGCAATAGAAAAGTTCATAGTATATTATTATTTGAAAACAAAAGCAAGGTACAAAACTGCATCATGATTCTAATTTTGTTAAAAAACATGCATAGGAAAATTGTTGGAATATTAATAGTGGCTAATGTTGGGGTGCATAGATTATGCATAATTTTTTCTTTATTTGTGCCTTTATGCATTTTTCAAATATTCTGCAACAGGCACATTACTTATTATGTAATTTGAATAAAAATAAATAAATGCTATGAAAAACTGGTATGGAAGTCTGGTTACCTGGCAGGAAATCATTTAAACTTTCTGGATTTGAGATTATAAAATGAGCCAATTGAAGAGATGAGCTTCAGGTTAACCCTGTGAGTCTGTGATACTCACAGTAGTACATCTTCTGTTAAACTCTTTGTTCCTTTGGCTAACAGGTTTTGAGGGAGAAGGTAAAAGGCATTATTCATTTGAAGTATTTGGCATATTTCTGAAACACTGAGTCATTTTAATGTAATTACTTTTTCATAATTATTATTTCAGAAGTGCTTCAACTTTAGTTTCAACTAATCTTTAGTCAGCTTCTTATATGCCCGCCTGTGAACTTGGGGGCTTACAAGATAGTAAACAAACATTTAGGCACATTGGGTTCTTGCTATTTAAAGAAAACCTGTGGAGAATATTTATTTAAAAGCAAATTCTTCTCTGGTAATAGGAGAAACAGTCACCAATGTCTATTATGTTAGTGGATTTGCTCATACCAAGGTTGCTTAAACTGGAGTTACCAGTTCTCCCTGAATGGTTCTTGGCCACAAGCCACAATGACTTCTTGGGGAGATCCAATGACAGTAGCAAGATGGTGCCCGGAATGAGCAGTAAAATGACCAATTGTGCTGTGCCATGCAGAGCTGGTGCTGTGAGGTGACTGTTTTCATCTGCTATGGGTAACTTTGCGAATTGACTAGTGGAGGTTTTTAAAATTTTTTTCTGAGGCTCAAGCATGTTTTTATTTGCCTTTCTATATTGCCTATGCCTCCTGGTCTTATTTCAGTGATGACTGTTATTCTGATGGGCAAAGTAATATGTAAAATCTGTATCTCTATTCCGATTTTGAACCTTCAAAGAACTTGTTTTAAATAGTATTAAGAGAGGATAAGAATTTTTTTTAAAAAACCTCGTTTTTACTTAGATTTTTCATTCTGCCTCTGATATTGTCTGGATTAACTTTATTTTATATTCTGCTAGAAGTTTGATTATGCATGCAATTTTTATTAAATTTTCAGTTAGCCATTTTAGTTTCCAACTTCCATGTTCCAGGACTGTTGCTATTTCAGTATGAGGCTCAGGTAATGTTGTCTGGCACATAACCCAGGAGTATGTCCTGACATTTCCATTGAAGCATGAAGAGCAGCCTTTGAGATGTTTCCTGAGAGCTTGATTTCTTCCAGGCTTCAGCTGGGGCCAAGGCTGCAAGAAATAATAGTAGCATTTCGACTGAGTCAGAGCTTCTGCTCTGCATAGTTCCAGGAGCTGAAACCATCCATCAGCCTCACAGGCTTAGTTACTCCTGATTGACTCAACATGGTTTGGGTGGGGAGGAAAAAAGGGAGGAAAATAAAATGGTGTTGTGTTGAGTGAAATAGTCTCATAAATGGAATTATTGACTTTGAAGGTAGAATAATGTCAAGAAATTTGAGGTATCTGAAATTTTGTTCTACATACAAGCCAACCTGTTAGTTTGCCATAGTTTCATGGATGTTCAGAGAAGACAAGAGACTGCTGGATCAGAGGCAAAAGACTTTACTACTTCAGCAAGCATGTAGCATAGGTTTCAAGTTTTTGTTTGTTCCCTTTGACCTCCAAGTCCCAAGGGGCCATTTGGAGGGGTCTAGATGGATGTTGCTCATGTAGTGGGTTTGTGTCACAGCTTAAGAACCCTAAATCTTTTGTAACAGGCTGCTAGCAAACTGCACAAACTTTGCCCTATGATATCTTTATTATACTGGACAGTAGGTACATCTGCCCTCTTAAGGTCTTTCAGTGTTTTTAACTCTGTAAGAGTAACATTCAGTTATTGCTAAGAGTTTTAATTTATAAGTAGAGCCATCGCATGTAGATGGATCATTTTCCACTTGTTCTTGAGAAAAAGCTGTGAAGTCACTATGAACTTGAACGTGTGTTCTTCAGACTAAGTTATAAAATGTCCTACCTCTATAAATTGGATAGATCTTTATCAATAGTGAATCTGCAAATTTTAATAGAAATACTTTTTACTATACTGTAAATTTCATTTGGTTGGTGCTTCAAAACTTTTGCAGTTCTTGAGAGATGGCTATGTCTTGTTTTTCTAAATTTTTGGTTTCAGGATATGGTGAGACCAGACAAAACTAGGAGGAACTTTTATGTTGACCTCTTCTGGAGAAAAATGTGAAATAGTTGACTTGATTTTGGCACAGTGCTTCCTAACTCACATAATCCAGACTTTGGGAAATGCTTGATCAACTCTGTGATCATCTTATCAGTCCATGAATGACAGGCGAAATCTTCTGAGTGAAGATGGGAGTTTTCTCAGAAAAACATGGGTTTTCACTCTCAGTTATTCTTGGAAAGAAACTAGGGTGTTTTGGAATGAAGGAAGGAAAACATTACTCTTTCTCTGAAGTCAAATGAGAAGATGGGGCCAGGACATTGGGGATGGATATGTTTAGAAATTTCTGTTGTTGGCTCTTTCCATGTGGAGAATCCAAGAAGAACCTACCTGGTAGTAAATCATTCTGTATTGTACCCATATTAATCACAAACTTTAATTAAAATTCCAAGTAATGTTACAGCCTGATTTTAGCTGGACTTCAGGGACTTAAAGGAGGGGCCTGTGTTCACCACGAGGACAGAGGAATAAAGGAGCATGTCTTCGCACACCCAGCCTTGATCATTTCCTCTAAGCCTGGCTCATGATGGCTATGCTACTTTAAGGGGATATGGGACTGAAATGTCTTTGAGTGATGTTCTGTGCTAGAACAGAGAACAATGGTTAGGAGCTGGCTAAGGTGTGGGCATAGGCTATGGTTAAAATGAGAGACAAGATGTTTATTTTAGGAACAGGTAAGCATCCTTAGGAATTCTCACATAGTATTGAGTAAGAAAATCTGAATATCCTGCATGGCAGTTTGGGGAATTAAATAGTTATTATTTCAGTGTTAAAGAGTGACCACTGAAAATTAGAGAACTTGGAAACACCTGGATTATTGTGATAGTCATATGATGAAATATCATTAAAATGGTTTAAATCATATTGCTGAAAATAGTTAATAACAAAAAATATGTCTCTTGGTATAACGTGAAGACCATAAACTGCGTATATAATTTTATTCCAAATTTATTTACTAAAGTACTGTAAGAAAGAGCCATACCCAAATGTTAACATTGATTATTTAGGAATGCGGGAGTTGTAGATGATTTTTCCCCCTTCTTTTACATTTTCTATGGTTTCCAACATCTCAATGAACACATATGAACTAAGAATCAGGGGCAAAATTATGCATTATGGAAAACAAAATTTAGTTTTTCTGGCTAGAGCAGGGGAAAATGTAGTAAATAATAATAGTGTTTTTATTAATACTCAAGATAGTGTTTCTAGCAGTTATTAGATATAGACTTAATGATGTTGGCATTCTCTAGCTTGCCGGGACAGAGGCCTTATATTTCCTGGTCCTTGAAGTTACTGTTTGTGTCACACCCTAACTCTGATTGTGTGCACAACCTCCTTCTTCCCCTAAGGGAAAGTTAGCTTCTTTTGTAGGCAAAGTAGCCACCCAGAAGCTGTAATGGCAGGCCGTACTACCAGCAAAATCCCACATGACAAATTCATCCTTTGTGCTGATACAATTGACTTGTCACCTCATTTTTACAGCTAATTAGCTCTTTAGTAAGCGATGGCTAGTGTCAGAGGTCATCTGATACCTGATTCTGGTAAATTGACCGTAAATATTGCTGTCCATCTGTATTTGCTGTTCAAAACACTGCCTAGTGACCAGATTTTAAACTCTTTTTGTAGGAGACCCTGCTTATTTTTGTTGGCAAGATAAAGTTTCTAGATAATGCTCATGAAACTTATCAGCCCTGAAGTTATCTGGGGTTGCTGCTCAATTAGCCTTTTCAATCGGTCATGCCACCCACAGGGTGGGGGGAAGCTTACACAGTTTCCAGCTTTTCCCAGAGTTTCTTTTGTTTCCTCTGCTACATCAGAAAGTCACTGAAGGAAATTTGTTCTGATCCTGTCCATCACTATTATAACTTCTAGGGACATTTTATTTTATTGCAACGACATCAATAATGCTAAGAGCAGCTTGTAATTATTGAGAGTCACTGTATACCAGGACTATGCTAAAAGGTTCACATGCCTTAAATCATTACATTTTCACAGCAACCCTATTTGGAGATATTGTTAATCCCTAAATAATGAGTGAGGAAACTGAGGCTTGGGAAGGTTAAACTCTTTGCCCCATGTCATACAGATAAATAGAAGATGGAGGCTTTGCTCAGGTCTGATCTCTCAGCCCTACATCAGCTCTCTCACTCCATAAACTGTACAGCCTTATGAGTCTAGTTATTAACATGACTTGCTAGTTAAAATACTAATTTTGAAAGTATCTGTGGGATGAAATGTATATGGGTGAATAATCATTTGTTACAGGCATTTACAGACCCAGTAGTATCTGGGGAATATGGAACAGCAACAACCAAAACAAAAGGGACCTAAGGTCTGGTTTCAAAGGGAATTGGTTATCTGGAGTGAGGCTGGCAATTAAGGTAGAAGTCTGGTGAGTAGTGTTTCTTCTCTTGATTCCACTTGGAAGTCCATGGGTAGCAGTCTATGAGCTGTGAAAGTGTGTCCAAGGCAAAAGATAGTATGGTCGTTAGATGGAACAGATAAAAAGCACAAACTTTTTACACCAATGAGAGTGAACAGAGGACAGGTCCTAAAATGCTGGAAAACACATTTCTGCATAGCTATGACTTAATTGTTTCTAAACCCAAAATGTATTTTTCAAAGAATTTAGTAGATCTTTCCCCTCCCTACTACATCCCTACCTCCAATTTGAGGGAGCATATGTAATAAGGAAGACTTCTTGGAAGTCATATTAAAAGGATTAGGTCATCGATCACTAATGGGATGTCCTGGATTTAGTAGCAAGTAGACAGAATCTAAGACTAGAAGCCAGCCCAGTTTGTGCATAGATGGTAAAAAAAAAACCCCAGAGAATACAGAGACTGTAATTTCCTTTATGCTAGGTTGACTAGAGATAGTAACAGCATTTGATAATAAGAGATATATAAAATGAGCAAGATTTTACTTTTTATTTAGAGCAGACCAGAACTGGATATACCTGACTGCTATGTAAATTCAGACTTAAAAACATGAGAGGTTAGGTATGCAAATGTGGGACTACAGTCTAATCAATCAGCCAGCCCCTAAGTGTATTGAATAGCCTTGAGTAATAGAGTCAGCACTGTGTGTAATGCCAAATGATGACACCGTCTCTGACCTTATCTAGGGAGTCAAAGAAGGTATAGAGCGAATAAATGAGGAAACTGAACACTGTCGTAAAGTGCTAGTTGAAAAAGAGAGACTATATGGGCACAGGCAGCCTGGATTAGAGGAAAGAGAATTTGATTGGGAACCAAGAGACTTTTGTCCTCTATTCCTGGTTTTGCCACTAATTAGCTGTGTGACCTTGAATAGGCAAATCCATCTCTTTGAGTCTTTCTCAGTTTCCCAGTTATGAAATGAGGGAGTCAGAGATGGCAATCTCTGAGGTCTTTTCAGAACTAATGTTCTAAATAAAGGAGGCATCTCCATGGGACTAAATCATTGGAAGAGATGTCCTAGAAATGAGCTAAGAAATGGCCAGGTAAGGACAGGGTGTGTGTGTGTGTGTGTGTGTGTGTGTGTGTGTGTGTGTGTGTGTGTGTGTGTGTGTTTGTGTGTGTGGTTTGTGTGTGTACGTGTACAGTTGGAGGTGTGGGGCTTATGAGGAAGGGGAGTGGAGGCAGGAGAGGGATTGATTTAGAACTGTGTGAAGTAAAAATGGAGAGGTGAAGCACATTCAGATGACAACAAAGGCCAGTCACTGTAAACCTCGCTTCCTTGATATGAAGCAATTGCACAATTAATCAAGCCAAAAAAAAAAAAAACCATCATTTTTGATTCCTCTCTTCCCCTTGCTGATCACATCTAAGTCTATCAGAAATATATATAGCTGAGCTGCCAACAACTCTCTCTTTTGGAAGAAAGCAACAGCATTGTACTGATCTTGAATCTATCTACTTCGGAGTTGGTCTCCTACAACGGAGCGAGAACAATCTTTAAAAATTATCAGCAGATCCTGTCCCTCTCCTGCCCAAAGCCCTCTAACGACTTTGGATCGCACTTAGAATAAAGCCATTTTCTCCCTCATCATTGCCACATCTACAGGGAACTACATGACCCAACCCCAGCCTTCAGCTTCCTCATGTCTTGTGCCCTATTCTTTCTCAAAGAAGCCTCATTGGCCTTCTTCTTATAACTCTAGGTATTTCTAGCACACTTCTACCTCAAATTTTTTGCACTTGCTCTTCTTTCTGCCTGGAATATTCTTCCCCTATATCTTCATGGCTGTTTTTTTTTTTTTTATTTGGGATTGTTGCTCAAAGGTCACTTCCCTATGGGGACTTCTTCAACCTCCTGTCAAAGATGGGCTGGCTCACCTTTCTCTAATCATGATTTATCACAGCGCCCTGTTTCCTTGACTCCATAGTGTAATTGAAAATTACTTTGTGTTCTTATTGGCTTATTGTCTATTTCCCCCAGTAGAAGGTAAGCCCCAAAGGCCTAGGAATCTATTCTGCACTGTTCAACTTTATGTTTCCTGCCTCTATAACAGGTACCCAATAAATGTTTGTTGAATGAATGAAAGAATACTTAAGTAATGCATAGGAATCAAACACAGTGATATGGCACAGTGGTTTCAGGCACTATGAATCAACTGTCAACCAAACCTGGATTCAAATCTCAGATTCGTCAGTTTCTCAGCAGCCGTGTGACCTTGGACAAGTTATGTTATGTCTGTAAACCTCAGGTGTAAAGTGAAGAAATGGTGTCAACATCTCTGGATTGTGATGTATATTACAAACAATAATATCATTAAAGCCCTGAGCTCAGTGCTTCATAAAATTAGCTTCTTGTTTCTTTCTATGTTTTGCCTATAGTCTCTCTTTCTTTAGGATATGAAAGTCTAGGCTTCATTGAACAAAGGAAAATGTTATATAATATATAAAGGGATTGCCCTCTCTTCTTTCTTTTTCCTCCCTTTATTCCTTCCTCTGTTCCTTCCCTTCCTGTCTCTCCCCATTTCATTCTTTCTTCCTCTCATCTTTCCATATCTTTAATTTATTTATATGGATACATATGTGTTCATAGCCAACTGCTAATATTATACACGAAATAAATGTAAGTGTGGTATGACTTCTTTTATTGTTATTGTTGTTATTAAATTTTCTTTGTGAGAAAACGTAGAGTTACATAACATGTTGACTGCTAAACCTGCCCTTCAGATGGATAAAGTGATGCTTATGTATTAATAATAACCATTTGTATAGTACTTTGGGCTATAAATTATATCCAATAGCATTCTTTAATCTGATTTTATTTGACTTAATTGTCCCATTACATACAAGAAAACAAAAGCTCAGGGTAGTGGGTAAAATTGTGTCTCCCCACCTCCAAAAACAGGTGTCTAAGCCCTTACCTCTGGTGTCTGTGACTGTGACCTTATCCAGAAATAGGATCTTTGCAGATGTAATTAAATTAAGAATCTGGAGAAGAGATCATCCTGCATATAGAATGGGCCCTAAATCCAATGACTAATATCCTTATAAGAGAAAAGAAAGGGGGATTTGAGACACAGAGACACACAAGGAAGCTGGCCATGTGAAGACAGAGGCAGAGATTAGAGTGATGAATTTACAAGCCAAGGAGTGTCAAAGATTGCCCAGAGCCACCAGAAGCTAGGAGAAAGGCTTGGAATGGACGTTCCTCAGATCCTCCAGCAGGAACCAACCCTGCTGACACCTTGATTTTGCACTTATGGTCTCCAGAACCATCAAGAATGAATTTCTGTTGTTCTAAGCCATCAAGTTTGTGGTAATTTTTTAGAGCAGCCCTAGGAAACTAATATATTCAGTGAATTCATGCAGGTTCATTATTGAGAACAGAGACCATCCATAAAGCCAATTGGCAAATATATGTAAGACTCATGGATTTATAAAGATTCCTCCAGGGTGAAGGCTGATCTTACTCTGATCTTAACAAGTGCTAACAAATCAAATCTGCTTTGAAAATGTACTTGGAATTCGTGAACTTCTACCTCTACAGCTGCCACCCTTGATCATTCGATGACCTCTTTTACATGGACCCTGATATAATCTTGTAACTGGCACTCCTGCTTCCACACATGCCTCCCACCAGTCCACTCTTCACACAGCATCAAGAATGGATTGATCGTCTTGAATCCTCAATGGATCATTTTACTCGAAGTGCAGTGTGAAGTCATGGCCTCATGCCTTCAATGGCTTCTCATTGAAACGAGAATAAAATGCCCTCTTCTTACCGTGAACTCCACAGCTCTTTATGACCTGGTACATGCCTTTTCTCCAAACCCATCCGTAGCATCTTACCCTTGCTTACTCTGCTTCAGCATTCCCCATGAGATTATACACCACAGAGGGGGAAGAAACCATGTCTATCTTATTCATCTTTGTATTTTAAGTGCCTAGTGAAAAGCCTGGCACTTGGTAGATACTCAAAAGGTGTTTGCCGATTTGGTAAATAAATAATAGATGGCTTAAGGAAGTTTCAACTCCTTTGTGGGTCTCCTTTTGATATGGTCCTGGAATCTTTTTGCTAGGGGTGCATTTATTTAGCTGATATTTTTGCTAAAATACTTGTGTTATCTATAGATTGTCATTGTGATTGGTAGTTCTTATACTTGAATAGCCAACCTAGGAATAAAGCCAGTTGGAATGGTAAAAATGGAAATTTATAAATTACCTCATTTCTCTAAAATTTCTCTGTCTCTTTTTATTTTTATTTTCTAGCTATCTTGTCCATAGCCTGTAATTTGTTTCTTTTCAATTTGCCAGCCACTGTCATCCTTTTTCGCTTTGCTCATTGGCCCTGGGGACTGACCACATCACAGACAGGTTCACTTTGGCCTCTGTCACTTAGCTTATGTTTTGGTTGGCCAATGGGAGATACTGGCAGGAGACTGGAAGGCTGGAAGAGGGAGGTCCATCTTCATTCTGTTTATAATCTTTCTAAGGTTATAGCTCTTGTAAGGTTGCTCCTCCTCCATGGTCCCAGCATTCACTGGGCTCTGGGGACACTATTTATTCTCCTTGACCTTTCAGGAACGAACTCTAGGTGGTAACAGCTTCCTGTTATTGCTGGCTTCTGGGTGCCTCATCATCCACCGGTGGTTCTCTTAACTTTTTCCAAACTTTATAAATAGTTCCTACATTAAAATCTCTTGAGCCATCTGAGTTTCATTCTGTTTTCTGCCAGAACCTGGACTTGAATGCTGTATTAACTATTAGGACAGACAAGTAAGGGTCTAGGTTAGACAATATCCATTTGTTGGCTCATGACCAGTTTGCATTTCTAATTTTGTCCTGATTGATTGAAGCTTATTTTTGCCTTCAGGCTAAGGAAAGAGGAAGTGCTCTTGGCCAGTCGCACAGGCCAATATCATCAGGTAGAATTAACTGAATGACCTTAGCTTCCATGTCATAGAAGCCCAGAATCAATTTTATAAGTTGCCTTTATGTACTAAGGCAGAAACTGTTAATGCTCACCCAATATCCATGTGTTCCAGCTAGGCTGGGGCTTTGTGGTTATATCCTAGCCTGTGGGAGGTAGGTGTCATCAAATGCACCAATTTTAAGAAGAGCCTTTTAAGACACCTCCCACTGTCTTCTCACTGACTCTTCTCACAGTGACCTTGGAGGCCAGCGAACAGACAGTCCAGCTACAAGATGGAGGAGGGCTGCTCAACATGCTTCAGACTTTACGTGACTAGCAAGCATACCTTTTTTGTGTCAGTCAATGAAATTTTGGGTTATGTTTGTTACCTCAGCTCTGCCTAGCTGATTAATACATGTACCACATAGATTTATTCATTCCTAATATCTTAAGCTTTTTTTTGGCCTAAGTCAGCAATAGAAAACACCCAGCCTAATACTACCTCTCCCTGACACCAGGGTCATAGTAGACATTGTCAGTCAACTAGATCACTCTTTCAAGTTGAGTCCAGAGTGTCTTCTGAATTATTTCCACATAAGGCTTTAAGGAGACACTGCCAACCAATAAGCACAATTTAATTCTAGTTCCTCTTCTACATGGTGAGTTTTACTGTGTGCTCTGTCCACTTACTATTGTAATTTCACAATCTTTTTATTTTTTTTTTCATTGTGGAAAATAAGAAGGATTTTCATGGTAATTTTCAATTTGAAGTGTTGGTAAATTTTTATGTCTTACTTTTTAAATATTCACAAATAGATTCCTTACCTTAGAATCAAATGGAAAATTATAAGGAGATGTCCTTTAGAAAAGTTGATAATATCCCACTTAAAATATATATTTTAGCAACTAAATTTATTTTTTAGATCTGATTCCAGTCCTTGATGTAAATCTAGATATGGAAAGTTTTTTTTTCTTTATTTATAGAATTCCATGGTTCCAATATAGAAACAACTAAAAATTAAAAGCACTGACTTTTGGTTCACAAAATTTCTTGACATTAATTGGAGCTTCTGGACTCAAGTGAGAAGAAAGCAAGTAAAAACAGAAAGGACCTCAGAATACAAGTACTCTTTAAATCTAGTTTTGCCCTTGTACTTGATATAGGCCTCGTAGGGGATTTCTGTTTCTTAATCATTTCTAAAACTATTTTGCATCAGCTTGACCCTAGAATACATTTTCAGAAGATGGATCTACTTCCCACCATAATAGGAACACTATAGAATTCTGTTTTTGTTATTCCTGTTACTTTTAAAAATATTTAAAAATATTTTTAAAGTATTTTTTTTATTTATTTATTCTTGCTTCCCTTTTTAGTATTATAACAAAGGAGAAATTGGCTGACATTAGGATGATCACGATCACCAGATGTTCAGAGCAGAGATTTGACATAATTTTATAGAGTGCTTGGAGGGGCAGAGAGATGTGGTTCTGGGCTGCCCTCACCAACCAGTCTTTGCTTCACTTATTCGATGTTCATAAATTAAAAGACAGAAAAATTGCTAAAATAAATTTGAAGTTCACTGGCTTAGCCTAATTAGTTGCTTGATTTGCTTGTATGAAAGACAGAATTATCTTAGGCAGCCAAGGTTTCCCTAGAGTTCCAGAGTCCATCTATCCACTTCCCGCAAAAAAAAAAAAAAAAAAAAAAAAAAAAAAAAAAAAAAAATGGCAGCATATCCTGGTCATTCAAAGTTCCATCCTTTGAAAAAATTTTTGTTAATATGGAACTTGTCTTCAAGGATTCCTTGAGCAATATTGAGTGTGTGTTCAAGAATGAAGACAGACTGTCTTGAGTAATCTTCAAACACGAGGAAACAAAATCAAAGACACTACTCTTGATTATCTTGTCCACAGGAGCTTCCCTTCAAGCATTCCGTTTACACCACTTTCTCCTGATCACAAACCAGATTCGGAATTCTGCCTTATCTATAGATTCTGATCACCCTTGTTATCTGATATCACTGATAAATTTCTTTGCTTTCTGCAGTTATTTTTTCCCAGGTTTCTTCCCACTTAATATCTATACCCACCCACTGTTACCCCCCTCAGCCATAGTTGAGTTTGTGCCTCTGGTTGCCTTCTTCCTGAACTTTTCCAATCCTCAACAGAATAGACTAGGAAACCCCTACATTATATTTGAAGAAAATAGATCGCAGTGCCTTACCAAACCCAGAAAGTTAGTAAGAGTTCAAGTATAGAATCTCATAATTCTAAGTCCCTAAGAGCAAAAATGTGGGCTTCACTGATACTGAATGCAAGACCGCCTTTCACAACAATTATTTATTCATCCTGGAATGAGTCAGGATGAGCCATTAAGAGTAAAGACCCAATTGTTTAACCTTCTTACCTGGCTTCTCTATCTTTGATCTATAATAGACATAGCTATTAAAAGTAATTTCTTCATTTTCAGTGATTATCATTCCTTATTTAGGAACTTCACAGTCTTTTGCATATAGAGAAAGCTGGCCTCACAGCAATGATTTCAGTTAACATTTGAGATTGATTCAACTATCATGTCCAGAAAATAATATCTTGGCATCACCTCTTTGCTTCCTAACTTTGTAACTTCATTAAGTTTCTGAATATCCGTATCCCTTAATTTCCTCATTTATAACACTAGGGATAATAATAGTTCTAATCCTTAAGAATCATGAGGATTAAATGAGATAACCTCCATGATACACTTAGCACAGTACATAGTGGGCATCAATAAATTTAGTTTTTTGGATAATAACAAATTATTGTTGGTAGGAATTAGTAGAGTTGAAAAAATTTCTCCAGGCAGAATATCCAAATCTTGCAGCCCACAGGTACTTGACTTAACTCCAAAAGTGAAACAGCTATCCATCCAATAGCTCTCTAAGTCACCAGAAGAGTGGGGTCAGTCATTCCCAGCTACATATTTCCTCTCTCTTAAGAAAAAAAGCAGAAAAACTAGAAACCAGTCATTCAAAATCATTAATGATATAATACAATTAGTGTTTGGAAAATGCTGAGTTTATTAACTATGGAAACTGTTCTACATCTTCCACTGGTGTTGCAAAGGGAGGAAATGTGCACCTGAGTGTTGTCTGTGATGTCCATGCCAAACTCCCCAAACTCTTCCATGTTATACAGTCTAGAAGAGAACTTTTTATTCGTGATGAATAAAATGGAAAAATAGATCAATGACTCTCATATGTGCGCATCTCTTTTGGAACTCTCTGGTGTTTTGTTTATTAGCTGTAGTGTTACAAATGGTGCTTTATGTTTACCTTTTGTTCTCTGTGACATGTGTATTTATTTCCTCTCTATTGGATAGTTGATTACCCACATATCTTGTTTGGAAGGTTAGCATGTCCTTTCTGAATCTGCTGCTGGGGTGGTGTGAAGTAGTGGAAAGAGCATGGATGTTGGAGACTGGCAAACCTGGGTCCAACATCTGGTTCTAACCCTTATAGTCTGTGTGACTTTGAGCAGCTAACATAACTCCTTGAAGCATCAATTTCCTCATCTATGAAGTGGAGGTACTTCTTATACTTCATAAATTGTTTTGGGAACTTAGATATCTGTATGTGATGTATAATATAAATAAGTGTTGCTCAATAAATATTAATTCTCTCCTTCTCTTTCTTCCATTTGAACAACATTCTCCTGCTCTCTACTTTAGAGCCTAGGGAATCCCAGACAATCCTTCTCATGTCTTTCTTGTCATCCTGGTAAGTGAACTAGAGATAATGAAAGAATGAAAGAAAGAGCAACAACTGATGAACCCCATTCATTCTTACCTTCCATCTAATTCTGGATGCCAGTGACATTATATGGGATATGACCAGTGTGGGAATTCCACTCTGCCACTATTCAAATGTTTGCAATTCTTCTGTGTGTAGTGTGTACATGTGTGTATCTGAATAAGAACGTAGGCAACCATGTCATATGTGGATGCCTAACTCAAAAGGAAGTCACAGCCCTGCTGTCTAGTGACAAAGTAGCTGAGGACCAAGGCTTACAAAGAGAAGGTGATGGAAGAACTTTTACAAAATAAGGACAAATTACTTAACACAAATCAAACTGTACATAAGTGCTTTAAGGTATTTAGAGTAGGAGAGATTAGCATCGATTCAGTGACATTTATTGAGCAGTTTTTATGTAGCTGGCACTGTGCTTGGAGGAGGAGATTAAAATAAAAATGAATAAGACATGGTCCATGCTCTTATAAAACCGCCTAGTGAGAGAGGCAGACATATAACCAAATAAACACAAGGCATACTCAGGAGCACTTACACAATATACAGGAAAAAAATGGTTTTTGAGTTATTGTTAAAAGGGCAATAAGATTTAGTTAGGCCAGGGATTGCAAGCACAAATTCCTAGAGCAGTCAGAAACATAATGTAAATTAAAAAACAAACAAAACCCCCCAGCAATTCAGTATAAGACATTCACTGTTCTTGGTACTTTATTTGTATTAACTCATTTAATTTTCACTATTGTTATTATTACCATTGTCATCTTTATTTTACTATTGAGGAAACTGAGGCAGAAAAAGATTGAGCAACTCCTCTAAGATCTTGTTGTCCTGAAGTAGCATGGCCAGGACTCAAACCTAGGCAGTGTCCATGGTATTCACTACACTTTTTGATTTTCTGTAAAAAAAGACAGCTATGCAAGGAAATGATCAGCCTCAGTGTTCAAGAGACAATAGGGAGTGATGGAGACACCAACCAACTGCTGTTTTCAAGAATGACAGCTATATAATCCTCTTTTTTTTCTCTCTTCTTAGAGGAGCAAGAAATAAAGCTCTCCCCACCTATTACATATTCAAAATTTTAAAAGTCGGCAAATAATTTAAAAACTAAACTTTCTACAGGTCATACAAAACATGTCATAAGTTGCAAATAGCTCACGTGCCACCAAGTGGAGACCTCTGGATTAGGCAGACAAAGAAGGCAGGGAGGAGAATTATGTGTAAAAAGAACAGGATATGTAGAGGCATGAAAAAGATCATGAGCAATGCGAGGCCTAGAATAGAACACCAAGGACGGACGAGGCTGATGAGGTCTTGGAACACGTAGTAAGGAATAAACATTTTACCAAATTTGCAAAAGGGAAGCCAGTGAAGAATTTTGTCCCTCTAGCATGGTTCAAGTTAGGTTAATCAAGGAAGAGGTAACAGCACACCTCTTTAACCGTATTCTCCCTTAGCTTCCCCTTGCACCAAATGTTCCAATCACCCAAAACATTTGCAGCCCTTGAACACACGAGAAAGATCCCTTTCTTCTATTTTGTTCAGTTCTGCCTAAGACGTTCTCTATCCAGCCAGAGAACAAATACTCATCTAGGAAGATTTAACTCAAAGGAGCTACCTCCTAAAACATTTCCCGATTTTCCCAGTCTCTATCCCCTTCCTGCCTCCCAACACAAATGTGCAGAATTGACCACTCCCTCCTTTGGTCCTCTACTGTGTTTAGTGCTGTGAGTTTAGTGCTGTGCATTTATCATGGGACCTGTAACATTTTATTGCACTTCTTTCCTGTAAGGGCACTATGTCCCTTATAAGGGTAAGACACTAATGTACATACTTCTAGATCAGGAATATCTTATTATTGTCTGTATTTCTAGAGTATAGGACATTGGATACATAATAGACACTAAAATGTTGGATGAATGAATGAATAAATGGATAAATACTTTCTGAGATTATGGAGTTCTGAGGTTGCTTTTGAACACAGCTAAGGTTCTGAATGTATCTCTTACACGTCACAAAATGTAATACAACATAAACTGTGTTGATTTGAAGGGATGTTTTGGTTATTTTATATTACCTTTTGGGTTCAAATAGTTCATTTCTGTTTTTCTTCCAACATATCAACAAATCCCACAAAACATTCTTTTTCAAAGCTGCTTATGTGAGGTAGCTATTGCTGTATAGCAAAGCACCCCTACATTCAACAATGACCATTTATTGCCCATGGGTCAGCTATGTTGTTCCATTGAATTAGGCTGGGCTCTACTGGCCTCAGCTAGACTCATTCATATATCTTCGGTCAAACTTCCATCTCTCATTAGCCTTGTGTCCTCTCTACATTCATAATTCTATTACTAAAAATGTAAATGATAGTCTTAGGATCCTCTATGTTCAATGCCTATTATTTCCTCACAACACGGATCATTCATTCATTCTTTGATTTATTCATTAAACAAATAGTAATTTAAGGCCAACTCTGTGCCATATGTTGCACATAATATTAAGAATAGAGACTTGAATAAGATAAAGTCTCTGACCTAGAGAAACCAGAGTCTGGCAGGGGAGACATATGTGCAGTAGAAAAATTATAGTCCCAGAGTATAGCAATAGAAGTATAATGATAGAAGAGTTATGAAGTGCAGAGGAGGGAGTGATTACCTATGTGGGGAGGAGGTCAGTGGCAGAGCCAGATGAGAAAAGGCTTCTTGGAAGATGAGATGTCTGAATTCTAGTTATCTAATAGTTATGTATAGGTACCTCTGTCCAGGATTATTAAGATTTGCTGTATATAATATACCTGTAAGGTATTGATCTTTCATAAATGAAAAATTAGTATGTTACTTCATTTTGGAAATGATAACCCAACATGCTTTCCTCTGCTAGTCATTCGTCAGTACCTGGCAGTACAGAGCAGTGTGTAAGAGTGTAGGCCCAGACTTAGGTTGCCTGGGTTTGAACCTCAGCTCCACCGTTTATTAACGGTGCCTCTGTTTCTTTTCTGTGAAATGGGGATGGCAATGTGAGGATTAAATTCATTAATACCTGTAAGGGTAAAGCCTAGCACATAGTAATGCTCATTATTTGTTAGTTAATTATAAGGATTTTTTCCCAGACTTTTTCTTTTTCCTTCCTTATAGAGATAAAAATTTACCCACTGGATAGGATTATTGTGAAGATTTAACGAAATTAAATATATGGATGTCACTTTGAATGGTGCCTAGCACGATCTAAGTGTACATTGTTGTTATTCTGTTTATGTCATGTTTAACTAGTCAAAGAATTAAAGCCATCTATTAGTTTCTAGGGGTTCAAAATAATTTTCCTTAGTATTATATCATCTTCTTTTTCACTGGGCAGAACCATAATTTACTTATGTGTTTCCTTTTGGAAGCAGGATGGGATGGTGAGAGGATAAAGATTTCCTGAGAAAAACTCCAAGGCAGTGTTTGAGCAGTGGGAGCTTTACATGCCCCTGAAGTTATGTTGTGCTAGGAAAATGGGTCCTCAAGGTACACCTACCTCTTCCGACAGATCCACACACATATCTCCTTCCCTGGCAATGGGCATGTCACCTGACAGTCGCCATTGCATTTTCTTGTAGTTCTTGCCTTTGTTCATGCAGAGAAGTAGCTGATCCCTAAATTGTAGTGTTTACTGTCTCCAACAGGTATTAGCAATCGGGTGGAAAGATGCTAACAAAAGTAATCAATAGAGCAAAGAAAGATGTACTGCTGAAAAGAATGTAATGAGATGGTAGAAGTCACCTTAAAAATATATTGTGGTTGCATAATTGTAGAATTTTCTGGCTAAATTTAAAGTTAGTTAAGTAATAGGTAGGTATTTTCAAACAATATCTGACACAGAGTGAAACTGAATAACTCTTAGGTGAATGGATGAATGAATGATAAGATTATGAAAATGCTTACTAACATTGATTATATGCTGTCAAAGAAAACCATTAAAAAGCTATACTTTGATTATTCTACTAAGAATGAAGAGGGATTTTTCAGCACTGTGAATATCTGTCAGAGTCGTTTCCCTAAATACCTAATGAATTTTATAATGTTGTAATGGCCTGATGGAATTTGTAATTTGAAGACTTTAAATAATGAACAAAGGAGCAGGCTGAAATCATAATCCTGAATTAAGAATCTGAACATTAAGTATTCAAGATCTAATAGAATTGAAATGCCAATCTATGGCAAAGCCTTGTAGAGTCATTTGTCACTGTGTTTGATTATGCTATGAGGCCTTATTTGATTCTGAGGCTTTGCAGTAGAAAGAGTACTGGATTTAGAGTCAAATAGACCTGGATTCATGGCCAGCATGTGCCAGGGATGCCATTCAAATAGTCTACAATATGCATGGTCCTTCACAGAGTCATGCAAAGAGGTGGCCCTGCTTGGATTCATATTCTTGCTCTGCTATTTACTTGCTGTGTGACATGAAGCAGGTTAATTAAACTTTCCGAATTTATTTTCCTCAGCTATTAGTATGAACTTTAAATTGGGAAGCACAGTGGTATGTACTGTATTTAGGATAGTGTCTTGCTCGTATTTGGTGAGTTTTCTATGTTGCCACTTGTTAAATATAGGGAAGCATAGACTCTGGATCTAGATTACTACAGACATTTTTGTATCAGGATATTTTGCCTCATCTAAGAGACAGCTTTGCTTAGCTTAAGGGTTAATCATGTAGACTCTGGGCTCAGACCTCCTGGGTGGCATTCTAGTTCTGCCACTTAACTAGCTGTGTGACTTTGGGTGAGTTAAATAGCCTCTTCTTACTTCAGCATCCGCTTTTGTAAAGTGTGATAATTGCAGTACCTACCTCATAGGGGTGTTAGGAAGATTAAATGAATTAATATTTGTGATGTACATGGAAAGGTCTGATATATATTTAGCACCATATAGATATGTTAAAGTAAAATTTGATGGGAACTCAGAGAGCTGTGGACTACTCAAAGAAATTGGTGAATTGCTGTGCAGTACTGCTTTTTCCTAACAAAATAAGCTGCTTACATTAGTACCATTGCATGACATCTTAAATTATTTTGTCAGTTTTTTTTGATGGACATTCTCATTCAGTTGAAAATGGTGGGCAGAATTACGATTTTTGTCTGTGAACATAGGACAAAAATAAAAATAAATGACCAAGAGCATTGATATATACATGTATATACAGATGTTGATATATATACACATATATATATATGTATATTTGAACAGAGGTATAGAGAGCTGAGTTAACCGCACTCCTCATTATCATTTGTTGTCTTTGTGAGGGCCCTCCCTGAATGTATATGTGTTCATTATGGTGTATGTTTATATCTGTGAAAGTGTATGTATATGTATGAATCTGTGTATGCTTGTATTATTAGCTTTCACTTCTGATAGCTCTTCCTTTCTCCTTTTCCTGTTTGGCAACCATTCTAATGTATTTAATGTGTGTGTTTTATGTGAAAGTGTATTGTTGATATGTGTTTATATTTTAAAATTTACATAGGAGTTACTATGCAATATATATTTCATTTTTTTCCTTGATTTTCTTCAGTCATCATGCACCTTTAAGAGCCATCATGTTGCTCCATGTATATCTTGCTTCTAATTGCTTCAAGTGATCCACGGGGACCTCCATCACATTTGACCTGTCTACTCACCAAGTGGTGAACACACCTGGACTGTTTCCAACTTCCTGTCACCACAATGAAGTTATTATTCTATTGTTTTTTTAGTATCTAATGTGGTTAGTGGAAATTCTCTTGACAATCTGATTATCATTTTTTTATAGACACAATTGAAGTCTACTTTTCTAGATGAACAGGGCTGGTATTTGCTTAGTTAATTGAAAAATTATTAAAGCTGGGAATTGTAAAAGTCATACATAATTTAAAGATTTTATTTTAATTTCAAATGATTACCTGTACCTTTATTAGTCATTAAAAAATAGAATAAAGGCTTTTTTTGTTGAATTATATATGTACTTTATTTTTAAAAATTATTTTATGTTTTTCTATCTTTTCTTTGAAAAATATATTTTCTAGCTTTATTGAGATGTAATTGACATATAACTTGCATAAGTTTAAGGTGTAGAACATGTTGATTTGATACACTTACATATTGTGAAGTGATTACCACCATAGCAGTAACATCTCCATCACATCACTTAATTACCACTTCTTTTTTGTGGCAAGAATGCTTAAGAGCTACACTCTTAGCAACTTTTAAGTATACTAAAACTAAGTAACATACTTAATTTGTTATGTTACTTCGTACTTAAGGAACATACTATTATTATAATCACCATGCTGCACATTAGATCCCCAGAACTTATTCATCTTATAACTGGAAGTTTCTGCACTTCAACCAATATCTGCCCATTTCCCCCACCCCCAGCTTCTGGCAACCACCATTCTACTCTCTGCTGCTATGAGTTCAGCTTTTTTAGATTCCACATATAGGTGAGATCATATGTATTTGTCTTTGCCTGTGTGACTTCTTTTACTACTTTTGGCTTTATTTTAGTATGGGCCTGCTTTTGGAATTCGTTTTCATGGTTCTTGTATAAATAACATGCTGAATGCCTTATGTGTTTTCCTATTTCATTTTCTTTAAAGAGAAGTAAAGACTTAAATATATTTGAGGAAATCTAAGGGCAGCATTTTTTCAGACTTTTGAATATTCTCTATTTTAGGTGTCCCACTTTCATCAAGTAGTCCAAAGCATTCAACTTAATTTTCAGAATAAGATTGCTAGGTTTTTTCACTCTCACATTTCAGTAAATATGTAGCCTATAGCCACACAGAATGAAACACATGGAATTCTACAAATGCAATTGTGTTTCATTTTAATTTGGAGAGGTCCTAGTTATTTTCCTAGTTTGGGGCCTCAGACTTTCTTTAGTTGAGTTACATAGGAGCTTGGGCCTGAAGCCAAACACTGATATGTTCAGTAAACATAAAACCATGCCTGAAACTTTAAAGAGATTGGGATGTATATCCTATATTGCAAAGAATTATGCATATATGAGGTGGTTTTAAGCTCCGTGTCGATACTGTTCTCACTATAACCACAGTGGTCAGCCCAGTCTCCGGAACATAAGTGGAGCCAAAATAAATATTTGTTCAATAAATAAAGGAATAGATTAAAAGTTTAAGTGTGATTTCTTTTTAAAAAAGTTATTGAGATATAATTGAGATATAAAATTGTATAAATTTAAAGTGTACACCATGTTGATTTGATACACATATATCATGAAATGATCACTACTTAGGGTTAGTGTAATTTGTCATGCTACCCTATGCCATCTTAAACACTTGGCATTGAACTTTGTATGTTAAGAATTTCTCTGGGCTATTGCATTTCAAGAAGAACTGGATTTCTTCTTAGTGCAATCTTAGAGAAATTAAGGATTTTTTCTCTTGCTTTCCTAACAAAAGAGGGCGCTACTCATTTTCTCTGTAATGATAATGTTTACCCTTAAAACATGCTGTTAAAACATTTTTTGTACAGATTTTTTGTTTTGTTTTGTTTTGTTTTGTTTTGCACAGAATAAAACTGGTTGGACTAATTTGGTTTTGGGGAGTATACAAGAAAAATGGAATTAGATGAGTTTTTGTTGTTGTTGTTTTTACTGAATTCTAAGAAATAAAACATTAATATGTGGATAACTGGATGTATGTAAAATACTCACATTCTTGCTTATTCATTCATTCAACAAATTTTTATTACCGTTCTACTATGTGCCAGTCACTATGGTGAAAAATATTGACATTGTAAGCTCTCAGGGAGCTTACATTTCGATTAAGTGGGCGCTAAAAGAAAATTTAAAAGGAGCTAATAATTGAATAAACATAGAAATTATAATATGATAAAGACTAGCGAGGAAATAAAAAGGGAGTGAACATAAAGAATAACAGGGAAGACTATTCTGGGAGGTTTTCTTTGAAGAAGTGACATTTATATTGAGATCTGAAGGAGAAGATGAGCCGACCAGGACCAGGAAAGGCCACACTCACAGAGGCAGCCACAATTTTATGTGCTCTGGGATTTCTGTCAAATCATTTCAGAGAAGTTCTGAGACATATGAAATCTTTATAGATAACCTAATTTACTTGAAATAAAAAAATGAAACCAGTAGAGATATCCCCTAAATACCAAGGCAATTTAAGTTTTATATAAACACTATCCACACCTATCCTTCCCTAGCCACACAGGAGAAAAAATAGTTTAATAGAAACATTTTCAGGTTCATTTTTCTCTCAAGAAATCTTGTGTGTAATGTCTGTAATCCTGGAGCTCACTGTTTAAAAATACGTAGTCTGGTAAAAAAGGGGAAACATATAAAGGAATAAAGTATGACTTACCTATTTAAGAATCTGGATAATTCATTCTCAAGAGATTATGTCCAGTTTTCTGTGTAGATTATTATCTTCTGTTGAGTCTCTTACTTTTTCTCTTTCTACCTCCTTTTGGTTATTACATTGCTCATTAGCGTTTGTATTAAGAAAGTCTGAGGGGGGAAAATCAGTCAAGGAGAGGAGCTTCAATTTAAGGCTTGGTGGGTGAGAAGTTGAATCTATTGGCTAAAATCAGATTATTTTTGATTCTCTGTGGATTTCCTTTATCTGTTATTTCCGTCTCCAGTAGCATAGACTAACACATGCTGGTTTTATTGTATAACACAGAAGCACGCACAGCTCAATTTTTTACAGGACAGACATATTTAAACTAAAACTTCTAGGTGACAAAGTTGTTTAGGTAATTAAAATTTGAAGGGTGTTGAAGTGATGCTAATAATAAAAACAGAGATTATAATTAAAAAGACATGTTGTTGCCTGTAGCCATAGGGTCCAATACCAATAGTAAAGAATTCTTTATCCTAGAGTAGCTGGCCCAGAGTCTTGAACAATAGACCAGTTTATGTTCTTCTCCCTTCTGTATTCCTGATAATACTTTTAACTCACACAAACTGAGTTCTTGTTAGTTAGGATCTAGGATGATAGAAACAGGATGTTTGAAAAATTCCCCATCTATGTGAATAAAGCCCAAGTACACACCCTAAATCTCGGCTATCACCCACTTCATGTTTGTAAATCTGGTAAAAGCCCCTATGTTCTTTTTCTTTCAGGCCTGAAGCTATTTCTTTTTGAATGACCATTGGCCTACTGTGTTCCCTGGGGTCTGAGGAGCTGAACACACATGAGAAGCTTGAGGAGAGGAGGAGGGATGAAGACCAGGTTCCAGGGGTCGGGCAGAAAAGGACACGGAGGGATTCGTGTCCTTGGTGGAGATGGATTTGTGCTGAACTTGCAAAACGTCCGAGTTCACTGTCATCTATTTTCAGTATTTCCTGAACAATTGATTTATTCCACATTATTAATGAACTTTGCAGCAGTTCCACTTGTCAGAGCCTACTCTGTCGGGGTCAATAATGAGAGGAAACCTGATGTTAGTGAATCCAGCTTAAGTGATTCTGTCATGCTAACGATTCAATATATCAGGACACATGTCAGCTCCTTCCAATATGTTAATTCCTCTGGTCCTATTTGCATAAACTACAGTCAATGAAACACAAGCTCCCCCTCTAAGATAGTTAATGGAGATTTGTAAAGGATTTTAAATTTACTTTAATTTTTGTTTCCTCCAACATAAATTCTCAGGTTTAAAAAGGGACATGGAAAGCAAGAACTCACAGATTGGGAAGGAAAATGTAACATATCACAAATGCCCAAATATAAAAGAATATAAAATCGATAGGTATAAATGTTGTTTTTTAAGGGCTCTGTATATTTGCATTTACTCCATTCAAGAGGAACAATTACTTTCTAAAGAAACTTAGGAACAAAGCATTTTCTTCTTATATTTTGAGTTTGGGTTTTAGTTTCTCTAGTCTCCTAAAGTAAATTATCAGTTCATTAGTTTTTCCAAAGGACATTAAATCTTGTTTCCTATGTCTGCTAACCGATGTTATCTCCCTGGGGCCACTGACATATGACAGCAATGTTTATTATAGAATCACTACTTCTTTTATTCTCAAGTTCAAGTTGAATATATATCACAGTTTAAAATTAAGAAATCAGAATTTCTTTTTCTGGTATGAAATACATAGTTATCTGATTTAGCCAATAAAATAATTTCCTTTTTCTTTTCCTTTCCTTTTTTTTTTTTTCAAGCTTTAAGATTTCTATTCATTTGGAGTTCTTTTATAAGTTTTTTATCAATTGGTCAGCACCTGGGATTTATTAGCTTTCTGTATCTATGTGTAGTATTGGCAACTGTAATATTCATTCAGGTGATGAACATTTCTCTTGTTTTTTACAATATGGCTCAAAATTTACTTCTTCAGCCGTGACCATTAATATATACTACTTTATTCATGTAACCTTGGTTAAACAAAAAACAAACAATATAGACCTAGAATTTTATTGTTGACTTTTGGTTGAGTAATTTCCTGCCTCCCTGGTAGTCCTTGAGGTAGTTTTCAGCTTCACCTAAGGTGAGATGAAAATTATGTAGCTAATGGCAGTGAGCGCCATCAATCAGCAAACAGCAATAGCAGCAATTTGGGTGCCTTTTACATTTTTGCTTTAGTGCTTACCTGCCATCAGCCTGTTGACCTGCCCTTTTATCTGTTTTTTTTTAAAGTGTTTAATAAAGTTATTTATTTCCCTTACCTAAATTCCTATGTTTCATCACCTTCCCCATCCACCCCCACATTTAATTTTAAATATGCAGAGCCTAATAATTTGAAAATTAGTGCAAAGAATTGTCCAAATCATATTTTGCTCATCATTTGTCCTAATACATAAATTGGGATTAATTTTCATGTGTTTACCACCTATGGTTAATGTGTTAGAGTGTTTTATTACGACACCTATTATATTTGAAGCGGAAGATTGTGTTCCAGGGTTACAGTCCCAGTTAATAAGTGAGCCATAACCATGTCTTAACTTTCTAAAGGTAGCCACTGATGTGTGAATAAGGAAAGCATTTTGATGAGTAACTTTAGAGAGTTGATTTATCCTGTATATTTACATCTGAGTCGGCTAGATTTTAAACTTTATAAGAACAAAGACTGAGTTTTCTTTTTTTCACCATGGTGACGAACATAATGCTATGCAATGTAGTAAATGTAGTAAATGATGTCTATGTATCTTTCTGAAGGATAATGGATCTCCTTTGTCGTACCTATGTTGTTTTGTATAATAAATTGCTAAAGGTAAAAAAAAAATCTTTAAAATTGAGATTGGTATTTATTAGTTTGACTAGGAAACAGGTGATCTGAAAGTTAAATCTTACTCTGCTATGAAAAAGCCTTCTAGTATTAGTTGAATTGAGCGGCTAATGTATTGTAAGAAATAAATAATCTGGGTGCTTTCTTTCACCTGCCCTCCCCTGTCAGGTCTTCAAGAGTTCCCCTTCAAGGTTTCCAGGCTTGTGCGCTTATTCCCTGACCCATGTCGTATCCTGGCAGTGCCAGATTCTCTGAATGCTGAGTCATGGACTCGGTCCTCTGATTCTTAGATCTAGGCTAATAATTTGCCATGCTAATTGGAGAGGACATAGGACTTCTATTCCCTTGATACCAATTACTGTATATTAGGGGCCTCGTGGAGACAATGTCCTTGTGTGTGTTCTCTTGTCACCTCACATGGTGCAAGTAGGAAGACGATTCAATTAGAAAACAAAAGAGGGAGTTTGTGTCCCCTCTCTTAGGTATCATAAATGCTTGATTTTGGAAAATATCTTAATCACTATCTCTCTGATTGTTGTATTTCACTCTCTTCTAAATGGGGCAGGGTCAAGTGAGGGAGCATCTGTGTAGGTGTTCTGCAGACTATGAAGCACTCTTCCAGAAGGAGGCCCCTCGTTGCTCTATACCTTTGTTCCTCTTTTTTTCCCTTTCTTTCTCTTTTATTTACTTTCTCTTTCCTTCTTTTTCTTCATTTTCTTCCTTCTTTATTCCCTTTCTGCCATTCTTTTCATTTCTCTCATTCCTTTTTCCTTCCCTTACTCTCTCTTAGTCAAACTTCCTCCCTTGTAGCCCTTCAGTCTTCATTGACCTTCACTCTCACCCCGACACTTCAGTTCTTAAATGATGAGCAGTTGTTTCCTAGAATACCTATACAATGAATGGGGGAGGAAGACGCAGAAAAAGGGAAAATACAGAGCAAATAAGACAATAACAATAAGAGAAAGTTAATATGAGGCTGGAAAGAAAGAAATAGAGAAATAGGATTGGATAAAATATTTCATTGTCCTTAAAGAAGAAAACATACATTCCTTAGGGAAGACAGAGCCTTTCCTAGTTATTAGGTCTAAAGTAAATTTCTAATCTTCTTGTGGGAGCCACATGAATCTTATTCTCAATAAGATCTTATAATTAAGGTGGTTTTCTAGATGTTTATAGTGTGCCCTAACATAAGCTGAAGGCTTGAGGCAAGAACCTTAGTTCTGTTCAGGGCCAGAATATCTGGTGGTTTATCCTTCTTGATGAAAAGATTTTATCTAGGGATAAAGCCTAGAGCAGCAGTCTCCAACCTTTTTGGCATCAGAGTCTGGTGCTCCTATGAGAATCTAATGCCTGATGACTGAGGCAGAGCTGAGGCAGTGATGCGAGTGCTGGGGAGCAGCTGCAGATACAGACGAAGCTTCACCGCTCTTTCACCTGCTGCTCACCTCTTGCTGTGTGGCCCGGTTCCTAACCGGCCAGGGACCGGTACCGGTCTGTGGCCCGGGATTGGGGACCCTGGACTAGAGTACAAAATGTAGCCTGAGTTTCCTGTAATGGTGTCACCTTAATAGTACCGACCCCTTGTTGACTTGTTCCTGGGTCCCTCCTGATCATACTGGCCAGTCTTTTACAAAATCTCCTCAGTTATGACTTGAAACACCAGGTCAATCTCACATGTATTCAGACACAATTTGGTGAACTATAATGTCCACACAACACCTGCTGAGTTCTCCCTCTCTATTCTCAAGACTTTGACCTTGAACCTACTTAAGAGTTTGTGCTGCAGCCATTACAGCCAGCGCTCTGCATGAGCTTCATTAATAGTGTCATGGCCAAGAGCACTCCCAAAGATGCTGTGTTGTTCAGTATTCCCAAAGGGCCAAGCTCCAAGAGATTCCAGGTGACTCTAGTCCTCAATGTACCAGAGCTTTGAGTTTAACCACGGTGAAGTCAGGAGAATGTGTCTCTCATCTATTCGTCATACTTCCTCACTAAGTTACCAACCTATTAGAGCTGTTGGTGACCTGTCTCAGTGTCCATATCTGTTTCTCACTTCAGACTCTTTCAGGAGGGGGCGTTAGTGATTCATGGGATGAGTCAGGAGACACGCATGCTCTCTTCATGCCTCTGAAATGTAGACTCTGCAACCTCCACTTAAAAACAAGTTTCATGCGGTTAAATGCCTGGTGGCACCTGCCCCATCAGTTCACCGCATATTCCTACATGCGTCAGCGCTCCCAAAATGAACCCTATTTAGGACAATTTTGGATCTAGTTAAATTTGTAGAATAAATGTGAGTCTTTTATTTTAATTAAATAAATAATCGAATAGAATAATCATGAAGAATAAACACAGTCTTCAAATGGTGCTCCGTACATATATTTTTTATTCTATTAAAATGTATTGATTATTATTTGTAGAGGAAATTTCAGGCTAAGAAGAAGAAAGGTTGTTTCCAGAAAATCTAATGAGCAGTTTCATGGAAAACATGGTCTGGAATGAGTATGATATCTCCGACTTTAACTAACAGAAAACTCTTGCTCTTATTGCCTGATTTAAAAAGGAGTATAGGAAGACTAGAGGTCCAGGTTTAGTAGTTCTTTAGGGTGCTAGATTTCCTTCTATGTCATTCTCTTGGCTCCGCCCTTTGCCATTTATTGGCCTCATTCTCAGGCAAGATCACGCATTTATTCCAGGGATCACATCCACAGAAGACAATGTCCAGAAGAAGCAAGAGAGCCCATCTTATCTCTTTGTTTTTCTCTCAGTTTGAGTGAGAAAACTTTCCCCGAGCACACTGCCAAGCAATGTCACTGCCCCCGTCAGTGACAGAGGCCAGAATTAACCCACATGTCCATTCTTAAACTAATTTCTTGCAAGAGGAACAATACTAGGTTTATTGGCTCAGATTAATCTCATGAGTGAACCATGGGGAGTTAACCATCAGGACCACCCCAGTGGTTTTGAAATCACACTATGTCAGTTGTCTGTGGACAATGGTTAGGTGTCCCTGCCCTTGCCTTTTTGATCCTGCCCTGATGGACACCTAGAAGGTACTCATTGTGTCATGAGCCCAATAATCTGTGTATAGATAGCTGCAAACTTCAGTTATGTCTTTTTGGCTTTGTTAGTCCTCTTTATAAGATTTCCAAACAGAAAATTAAGTCAAATTCCACCTCTCTCCTATTTACTCTGATACCTTTGCTCCAGTCTCTAATGTGAGCTTCCACCATGCTTATCCAGTTACCTACTGGATATTTACACAGAAACATCTGTGGTGGATGTGGTTGGTTGGCACTGTCTCCATTCCAACTACTTTCTCTTGGGCCTTCCTGAAGTGCAATTTGGAAAACTAAAAACATTAAAAAGAAAACAAAAGACTACATTTCCCAGATTCCTTTGTCGGTAGGGTTCTAGCTTCAAAATAGGTCTGCCTATCAGATGCATCCTTGTGAGGTTGGGAAGGCAGAATTTAAGCAAGGCCATGGTCCAGCTGCTTTGGCATTGTGCTGCTTCCCAAGCCAGGACATGGACATGTGTTAGATTTTTCTGCAGTACTAGACCAGGGTCCAGTCTTTTGCTTGTGGCTATGGAGCGCAGCTGCAGCGACAGCACCAGCTTCATGATTCTGGATCACAGTCATGGGTTCTTGACATCAGAAATTACTGTGGCAGTCTCCTGAATCCCCGTCATCCTGACAGTGGCAAAGGCAACAACTCTCTGGCAGACTGGCTCGGTGGTCTTCTTCTGGCAGTTATTTCTGGAACCATGGCTGGGAATCCTCTCCTGTAGGGCTCCCAATAATTTTTAAGTATTTAATTCCCTGTTTTAAATCTTTTCCTGCTTAAATTAACTTGAGTGTTTTCTGCTGAAACCAGACCAATACAGCATCTACTGTCACTTCAAACTCAATTTGTTTAAAAGGAAATAAATTCATTTCTCTTAATTAGCTCTTACTTCTGATATCCTTAAGTATTGCCATTCACTGTTATCTTTTTCACCCTCTTCTCTTTTGTTTCAGAGCCAATAAAATCCTCCAAAACATCTCTTTTTATTTTTATCTTTTTTTTTAGTCCTCAAGCTATTGCCAAGACCAGACATTACCGCTTCTTAGGCATGGAATATTTAAATAGTCTCTAGGCTGGTTTTCTCAACTCCAGTTGTTTCTACCTTTTAATCGATCATGCCCCAAATGTCAAATTTATCTTTATAAAATATTGTTTTTATCATATCACCACTATTCAGTGCAACACATATTAAATGATTTTTCTAAACTCTTAGCTTTGCATTCAGTGTTCCCTAAAATCTTGTCTCAACCTGTCTTTTCAATGTATCTTTTTCTGAGGTATGTGTGCGTAATTTGTAGACTTTTCTGGATGAGAGGTACTGTGTTATACGCTTGGTTGGTACTTTCATCAACTCTTCCCTTCAAGGTAAATACTATTAGCCCTATTTTCCAAGTGAACCAACTACAGCTTAGGTAAGTTAAGTACTTTTGCAATGTACCACAGCAAACTAATGATAGACCCAGGATACAACGTACTTGAGTGGTTCCAGCACTCAGCATAATATGTATATATGTAAATTCTTCCCCATGATCTCAGTGGTCTGTTGAGTGTCTCTGGAATATGCACATTCCCCCTCTTGGATCTATGCTCTTACATTTCTTTCTCCCTTGTCTAAATGGATTCCAATTCTTCCTATGCATCTTACTAAGTGTCAAATCTCGGTCCAGAGCTGCTCTTTTCTATGAAGGTATTGTGAACTTTTCAGATAATTCCTGAAATTCAAGTCATTTATTATCTGTCAATTGGTCTTGTGAAATCTTATATTGGAAGGCATTATTTTTTACTCACCTTGTTTAACTTCATGCGTAAGTCTTGTCTCCCCTGATAGCCATGAGGCTCCTTGAGGCAAGGATGGCATATTGTACTTCTTCTATAGCTCCTCTTTCCACTTAACACAGAGTAGGAATTGCCTGAACTTGGAGCTAGTCCTCATCGCACCACTTATGAGTCTTGAGACCTTAGACAAGGCAACTAACTTTGAGAAGGGATCTTTTGCCTGGCTTGTAAAAATAGCTTCCTTCTCTTATAAGGCATTCATTCTCAGCCTTTAAGATCTGATGAAAGCTGTAGGATTTTCTCTGTACTTGTGCACAAATATGCAGATTATTTATACAATGAGGGAACTCCTGTGCTTCTTGAAGCCATTCATGGAGCTATGTTAATAATCCCTTTTCAGTGTAACCGTGAGGATCAGATACAATATTGCATGGGAAGTTCTACATAATCTTATAAAATGTTATATAAAGTAAGTTGACATTCAACAAAGGATGAAAAGGGCAAATGAAACTTAGGACTGGCAGAGATCTTAATAATACATCTATTTTATTTCTCTTGTTATCAAGAAGGGTTTTCCTAGAACTAGCTTAGATTGTTATAATAAAGAATTCAGAGAAAAGAATTCTTACAACTCAGACTCATTGTGTTAGGTCACTATCAAAAATTCTTTCTTGGGTATAAATCAGTAATTCATAAAAGAAGATATACAACTGTTGTTGAACATGTAGGAAAAAATTTCATACTAAGTGATAGATAAAGAAATGCATATTCAAACCACAGTGAAATCCATCCTTCATGAATCACAATGTGATTAGTAAATAGAATGATAATAGCCAGTGCTGGTGAGGGAGTGGTATGCTCCTGTTGTACTAGTGGGAATAACTTGGTTTAAGACTTCTGGAGGGCAAATTGGCAGTAGGTTTTTTAAAAAGCTTATAATTGCATAGCTGTTTGCTAATAGGTTCTGTTTTTAGTAACTCCCCCTATGGTGCACCCCAACCCACAGGTATCAAAAATTGCAAGGGTGTTATTGAAACATTATTAATATCAAAAATTGGAGACAGTATAACTATGGAATTGGTTTACAAAATTTCAGCATATTCATGTAAAAGGATCCTATGTAGCCTTTTAAATATTGTTGTAGAATGTTCAATAATATAGAGAAATGTTCACATTAAATTGCTATAAAAAAAGTTATATGTAGAGTCCAGAAAATCATATGTAGAGTCTAGAAAAACAAATATACTTTTATACATAGAAAACAAAGCCAGAGAGGATCTATTCCAGCATGATAATATTGATTATTTTGGGGTGAAGAGATAATGGGAGCTTGTAATTATATTATTTTTATTTGTGTTTTTAACTTTTTAAAGAGTAAAAATGCAGAAGAAACAAGTTGTTAAAATTATGTTTACATTTGACTCAATTTGTTTTGCTTTTTCTTAAATTTAATGAATAGAGCAGTAGTTGATGAACATCTTCCATACAGAACATCGATATAATTTGTGATCTTCTTATAGTCCTTCTTACATGTGACCAGTTAAAATCGATGCAAGTGTAATTTTTTTTCTGCTGATTTGCGTCTTGCTTGTCTTTTATAGATTCTTTTTTTGGTGTTGTACTGCAGCACCCCAAACTTACTTCTGAGTCATTAACCTCTCTCCATCATATTTTGAATTTCTTTAAAATGAATCTAGGAAGGAGGGATGGTCCTTTTCCTAAACCGAGGTTTCCATTGTGCACTGAGGTTGAGGTAATTGGTGGCATACCGTGGAATAAAAACATTAGGAATTTAGATTCTGAATACCTGATTTGGGATCCCAAATCAGTGTTTTCCTAGTGATATAAACTTTTTAGGAATCTCTAGTCTCTCTCAAACTTAGTTTTCTTATCTGTATATTGCCCTAATAATACATGCATACCTACAGATATACCCAATTGAAGTCATAGGGCTGGGTTAATGCCTGAGATGGCATATTTGAGAGATCTTTACAAACCATAGGGTACTCTAATATAATATGTCTGAGTTGTATTTGTTCTCTCGTTAAGAAGATTGGCAAAAGAATGGAGAGGAGGAGCTTCTTCAGAGAAGCAGAGAAGCCTCAACCTTCCTGAAGACTGAGGATTATGGGTAAATGATGTTAGAATACACCGCAGTTGGGTCACCATGGCTTCCTATTCACTTTTACTGTCTTTGTCCTTCCTTCCATCTTCCTACCCATTAAAAACTCAATTAAATATGCTAAGGAAAAATTTTCATTTTTTAAACAGCCTATTGGCATGGTTTTCTTTTTAACCATCTCAGAAAATTGACACGTGACCGAATCGTTTCACCTCTGGTCGCAGCAATACACTGGACTATATGCTTCTGTAAGGCCAGAAGGGCATCATCCAATTTAGTAGAGGCAAGGAAAGAAAGAATGGTGATACATTTCTACATAAATGTGTCATGTCCATGTGAGATCATTTACAATCCTCTTATTTTTGTCACATAAAGAAGTAGAGATTCTGGAAGTTGGAGTCACTTTCCATCACAAACTTCATGGCAGGATAAAGGCTCAAGCCCAGGTCTTCAGGACAAAGCTTAGTGCATCATATCACAGTTGTCTCCCGGCCTCCATTTCTAAGACTCACCAAAAACTTCAAGACCAGGGTATATAATTTGCCATCTTACACTTTACTTAGAAAATGTCACCAGTCTTTCTGTGAGTGTGATTGTGTGTGAAAATAAATGAGAATGTAAAACAGTCTTAAATTAGCAGATTTTCCCATATTCCCACAAGATACAGTCATAATTATGCACTCAAAGAATCCCTTTGGTTCTATCAGTTGATTTTAAAGCTCAGTATAAATTATACACACTGGTCATTTTGCCTTGTGGTGGGTGGATATATCTGATTCTGTTTATTCAGTGGTCTCACCTTGTTTAGGAAGATGAGTCTGGGATTGCCATCTTGAATTTTTCTTTTTGATTATGCTTCAGCCCTCATTTCAGATTTTACAGTAATTAATGCAAAGGGAGCTTTCTTTCCTTTTTTTGGATTGCAGATGTGAGTGTGTTAAAGTTTCTAGGGACAGAAAAGATAAGTGGCTGCTGCTTTGTTTTCTCTTGCTTCCTCCATATATGAAACCATTCTGATAGATCTGCAGGAAGAGATTTAGTCACAGATGGCAGAGGTCAGTGTCTTGTGTATTCAATGTAGTCAATAATAAAGTCAGGACTTATGCTAACTGAATGTTAATAAGGAAGCACAAGGACCTTGGAAAGTCATTATGTCTGGTCATTTGCTTCTTCATAATATCACTCCAACAGGCTCAGGAGGCCAATGCAAGGAGATTTTTAAACAAGTATCAAGAAAAGGCCAGAAAAATAAGGAAGTGATTGAAATACTATATAAATTGTAAGGTTCACGTGATATATTACAGCTCGGCAGAAGGAGAATTTTAAAATGTAGTTTTTATGTAGCAGAGGGAATAGTATATTTTTTATTGAAGGAAATCTGGTCGTTATCCAAATCAAAATGTTATTTTTTTCTTGTCTAAATAGTATGATTCCTTCTAAATATAACAAGTTTCTACAGGTACTAACTATAGGTCTTTGAATGAAGCTAGTTACATAAAACTGGTAATATTTTTCGTGAAAGAGTATTTATGCATCATTGCATTTAAGTATATGTGCTGCATCACTGCATCACTATATTTGAATAAGTAGATGGGGAAAAGCTAAGACTGCATACAAGAATGCATATAAATGCAAACCAGCTATTTCCCACTCTCTGCGTTTTCCTATTAAACTTCATTTCTTCACAGTGTGATGAACTCTGCAGCTGTGCATTCAGTCCAGGCTTGTATTTCACCCTTTGCCTCCTTTCTAATTCTTCATTCTTTATTCTCAATGGATCGTTATGCCTATGAAGCTGAGAAGCCACAATGGCACAAATTAGACGCATATACATTAAAAAGAATAAACTTGTCATTATGCAATGATAAGGCCCTAATGGACTATCAGTTGCACTGTCCGTAAGGAAAAAACATCCTAGTTCCTCAGGGGAGGTAGGAGCGCAATGAGATTTTCCTTCATACTAATTTATAAGTCCTAAGAGACGTTCATTGTATAAAAGGCCCTGCTAATTAACTAATGTTAAAAGAGAATTATACAATTTTAAGGATTAAAGTCACTTTAGAATTTTTATTACATTGTCATTATATATATCTATCCATCCATCCATCTATCCATCCTTACATTTATTCAACATTTATAGAACTCGGTCAGGTTCAATCCCTTGGCATTGTGTTATTTCACCAGGAGATTTATCAAGTCTAGTTTTTGTTCCTTTGTGATGCTAGCAGCTGTCAATGCTCAATACTTAGAGGTATTCATTCACTGGGTGTTAGAAAATGGTGTCGTTGTAATTCTATTATTCTATCAAATTCTATCATTTGTTTATATTTAATAGCTGGAAAGTATTATTATTATTATTATTATTATTATTATTATTATTTGATGACATTGATTAAAGAAATCCAGTAAGTTTTAAGCGTACAATTCAACAGTAAGTCATATATATTTTGCATTGTATGTTCGCCACTCATAGTTAAATTTCTTTCTGTCACCACATATTTGACTCCTTTTACCCCATTTACCTCCCCCCTCCCCCTCCCCACCCTCTGGTAACCACTAATCTGTTGTCTGTGTCCATGAGTCTCTGTCTGTTTGTCATGTTTGTTTGTTGCTTTTAGATTTATATTCCATGTGTTGGTGATATGATGTAGTCTTCTACTTTTTCTGTCTGGTTTCTTTCACTTAGCATAAAGTTACCTCAAGGTCCATCCATGTTAAGTTTTTTAAGGAGATGATTCCCCTTATATATCATTTGGTGGTTTAGTGATAGTGCTGTCTATTTATTTATCTGGTAGTCAAAATAAATTAGTTCTTATGAACTCATGAGTTTCAAACATAATTTGAATATAATTGATAATTTTCAATCATTGCAACGGTTATCCTTATTGGAGTTTAAATTGTTTAATCTTTGACCTGTGGGGACCTCATAAATTAGTTTCTGAGTCTTTTTGACATGATCCTGGTAGTCTTAGGTTTCTTGCTTCATTTGATTTGTCAAGATGTTTCAAGTTCATGTTGTACATTTCTTCATCCTGACCTGAATCAGCCATATCTCTAGGAAATCCTGGTTTTTGTTTTTTAATGGAGATAGTTATTCAAGACCATAGTATGGCTGCTGGAGATCTTTATTTTTACTTGAGTGGTCGTTTTTCTAAGCCTTTTCATTGGATAAAGCCAGAATACACACACACATATGACATACATTATGTATCCACATATATGTATATATAGTATGTTTTGTTACATAAATGCTTTATAGAGGAATAATATAGGATATGTATTATATGTTATATAAATATAAAGAAAATAATACTGGAATAAATATTTTCACTATGTATATACATAAAGTACATATAAATTCATACCAATATTTCGAATATATATTTAGGATTAAGATGGCTTTACTTAACAAGATCTATATTATATCTTCATCTCTTGAATTCCACACCAAGAATCTTAGTTCTCAAGGACACTGGGTTTAATAGAATTAGAAAATCCCCATAATTATTTATCACTTGTTCTACATAAAACTACCAATGCCTATTATAAAAAAACTAAAAATAATTAGTTATTTATTGTTATTATTAGTTAATAATATATAATAATAATAATAATAATAATAATAATATTCTTTTTTACATGTGCCAGTCCCTTACTCTCTACATTTGTTAGTCAGTTGTACTGAATCTGTATTATGAGATCATATAGCCATTGTATACTATACTCTCTGCTTTTAATCTTCACTAAATCTTAATTCTAAAAATAGCTATATATTTAATATTTGTAACCAGTCTCAAATCTTCTCGCTCATTTGAAGCTTCTCTGATAGATTCCTCAAGGAACATGCAAGAAAGCAATGGTAATTGAATTATTGCTTGCTGTTTCTCTTTTATACTTGAAGGTCAGTTTTTCTGAATATAAAATTTTGCTTTCTAATTTTTTTCCTTGAATATTTTAAATTAGTTGCTCGGTTTACTGTTGACATAAAATGTTGTTAAAAAATGTGATGACAATCTAATCTAACCTAATCTATTATGTAAGTCATGTGCTCTTTTACTCTAGAGTCCAAAGAATTAAAAAAAATCTCCTTATTTAAAAAAAAATTAAGATATGTATTTATTGTTTTGGTCATTCTGGACTTATATTTTCAGACATGTGTTGTGCATTCTCAATGTGTAGTTTCAAGTCTCCTTTACTTCAGGAATTTATTCTTGAATTAAATCTTTAGAATTTGCTTTAGTGCTCATTTACATTGGTTTTCTTCTTCATGTAGTCCCATTATCTGTATGTTGGGTCTTTGTCATTCTTCACTATCTGTACCCTCTTCCATATCACTGATCTGTTTCTTCATTTGTTTTTGATTTTTAATTTTTTTATTTTCTTTTCATCTTCTATTTCTCTTAATTATCATTTGTAGTATTTGTAGTGCTTTTTTTTACTCTTTTAATTTAGTCTTTATTCCTAAAATATTTTTAAATTTCTAATTATTTCTAGAGTGTTATATCAACTCTGAGTTATTCTAAATTTCATTTATGTTGCTCTTTCATATTGCATGATTTTTTCATGCCTTTACCTTATTTTGAAATAGCTTGTTTCAGTTTTGATCTGTTTTAGGGTAAGTCTTTTTGGCATGCTTTCATTTTCAATAGCTGTGCTATCCAAAATGGTACCTACAAGCCTTATTTAACTATTTAAATTTAAATTAATTAAATTTAATAAAATTATAAACTGAAACATTTCATTCATCAGGCTCACTAGTCAATAACACATGTGTCTAATGGCTACTCTATTGGGCAGCACAGATATAGAACATTTTATTCATTAGAGAAAGCTCTATTGGACAGCCCTGGACTATAGGGATGTTATTCTGTTCTATTATCTTTTCTCTTATAGTAACTACCTAAGATAAAGACTTCAATACTTTTCATATGCTCACTTTTATGTCAGTTCAGTTTTTTCAGAAAATATTAGAAGGAGGCTTGGTTCAGACAACTTTTCTAACTTTACAGTACTCTCTCTCTCCTCATTGTTTTATTGTTTGCTTATTTTCTATAGTGTTAAAAAGCATGGTAATTTGACTTCTAAGATTTTTTAGTATTTTTCCCTAGATCTCTTTTTACTTGGTCCATTTGCATTCCGCTTACTTCTGAATCAGCTTTCACCAGTTCTCCTCAGTATGAGACCTTGTCCTGGAAGGGATCCCTGGCTGGTCAGTTTCCTGTATGCACAGTGCCTAGACAGCTCCAGCTCTTTTAGGTAGTTTCTTAGGTCCCCTTGTACAAATGTACTATTGGATTGAGCAAAGCCACCCAGTGTCAGTCACTATTGTCAAACAGGCCTGCCATGACTTCCAATAATATGTGCTGGCTGTTTTGAATTTCTTCTGTTCTCAGTCCCCAGACCTCTGTTGTTTTCCCCTGCTTTTTCCCGCACTGACAATGGTAGTATGCACATCTTAAAGTTGTTGGTGGTTGTTCCATTGATTGAATTTTGGATTTTTGATTGAATTTTTGTTTTGTCCATGAGTTTTTAATTAGGCTATCAGTTTGTTCTGGCTATTTTAATGGGAGAATTGGACATACTCTAAGCCACTGCTGCTCTTCCATTGCCACTTGCTCTGACCCTCTCTCCTTCAATTCCTTTGAAGAATAAATTATTTGAAAATCTTTATGAAGTTCCTGCTGGAAGGAATAGCTCTTCACAACTTTCTTGCTTTAGTCTGAGTAAAGTTTCTAGGCTTCCATCAGGACTTGGCTTGAAGTTAAAGGTCCCCAGCCAGTTAATTCTGGGTGGAGCCTGCAGTGGCTCACTTTTTATTTCATTTGGCACTCCCTCTTAATCTCTTTTTCTGCCCAAGTCCTTTCTGCTGCGTGTCTATTGTGGACACTTAACACATGTTGCTTAATTGGCTAGCTGCTGAATTCTTGCATTTCCTTCGCATTGTTTAGAGCTTCAAGAAGAATGGGAGATTTATTTAAGCTGGAAGTTTGGTTTTAATACAAATTATGTATATTCTTATATACATATTTATTCTTACATACCTATTAACCGTGTAAAATTCAAAGTTGAAAACGTTGCCACAAATTCTGTAACACAAAGTTTCCCACCTAAGCTATTGGCATTTTGTGCCAGATACTTCTTTGTTGCGGGAACTGCCCTGTGCATTGTAGGATGTTTAGTAGCATCCCCGGCCTCTATCCGTTAGATGTCAATAGCACCCCCAGTTGTTTATAACCAAAAATGTCTCTAGACATTGCTAAAAGTCCAGAGGTAGAAAGGATATGGGTGGGGATGGGTGGGGATTGTCCCTGTTGAGAACTGCTGGTCTAGCAGTTCTATCACTTTATAATTGAATAACAGGCAGAACGAAGAGTAATCAGTTATATAAGGTCACATTATGTCAAAGCTGTTTTCTAAACTCTCCTGGAGGACATCACCACAAAACATAATTATGTCTAATTGTGGTTCATTTTTGAAACGGTAGGTTTAAAGATTTTTGAAATCAGGATAAAGAGCTTTTCTTGGACCATATTATTTTTTTAGGTCATCTCTGCTGTGGCTATTTATTGCAAGAAGAAAAAGCGTTTAATGTTTGTTCTTGGGATGAAGGCTAAAATACTCCACAGGTATGTCTTCAGACTTTGGAGAAATTCAGAAAATAGTTGTTTGGATAATAAGATCCTGTGGGTTTTTGTTTTCTAGTAAGAGGATTATTTTGAGATTGCCTTCTTTTTTAGGTTTTACCTAACAGAGTTGGCCAAGAAGAAAAAAAAATATTGGTAAGTATTCACCATCACTCGAGACTGTTGGGCAAATAACCAAACTGGCGAAGGAACAGTGCTACCAACATCTTTTTAACTGGTGGGAAGAATCCTAAGTCTAGTTTGCTAATGTTTTTCTCTATCACCACCTACTTTAGATTTTTGACAATGTAGTGTTCAAAATCCTGTACTATCTTTGAAAAATTTGGCAGAAATGAGAGAGAGAGAGAGAGAGAGAGAGAGAGAGAGAGAGAGAGAGAGAGATGAAAACACACTGTACATTAATAAGTTCAGCATAGATGTCTTATCAAATATTTCTTCAAGGTAGCCTCAATGACTCTTTTTGGTGTTTTATCAAATATTGCTGTTTTCCTTCTCATGTCTTCCTCAAACATATTAGAAGAAGACATATTAGAAGAAGAATATGGAAAAGACATTTCATAAAAATTTACTGCAATTAAGCTGGCCTGTAATTTCATATTTATTTTTTACAGATATATAGAGGTGGTATAGATGTATACAATATATTTTTTAGATTCAGCAAAAATTTTCTCTAATGCAATCCATAGATGTCAGGCAATTGGATTGTCTCATAGGTAAGAGTCCTTAAAGAGGCACTTTTCATTATTTTAGAAATTAATCACTCTCCTTCACGATAATCCAATATAAATGCTCCTTATATTGTATTTCACTTAGTAGTAAATTGTTTGAATAAGTTGGAGGGGAAAAAAGTGAAAGAGAGGGGCAAATAACATTTGTCGAGCCCATAAACGTATATATGCTATCTCCAGGAATATTATTATGTATTAATACTGTTCTGTAAGCTCTTATATTTGCTTTATGGTTGACATTGTACTTTATAGATACTGAATATGTATTAGGATATGACTTTAGAGAGTTGTTATAAGAACTGAATGAGATAATGCAGCAAAGCACCAGACCCCATGCAGACATACCATCAGTGCTTATTCCATTCTCTTCACCATAGACCCCTTTCCTGAGCAAACGCTTGCTGTTCACATACTCATCTTTGACGCTCATCAATGACTAACATTTGCTTTGCGACAAAATCGTTAGCAGCTATTTTTGTTATGCCTGGTCACTCCAGCCCAGTCATGGACATATTCATCGAAGTAATCAGTGACTTCTGAGGAAACTCCAGTTCTAAAGTAGGTAAGCAAGTATGATTCCAAGTACAGGACACAAAGCATGAAACTTTTCCTTGATTTTTCAGGAGGCATTGAAAGGACCATTTTGGGGGGGAAAGTGTGGGAACGGTAAATAAACATTAGAGGACCATTTGCCCCTTGACGAGGTTACTCTTTATTGATATTTATAGAACCTATATCAGTGCTTTGGGGCTGAGAGACTCCAAATGTTCATGGCAAATACCATGTTCAGGTGCTCTTATAAAACCCACATTGAGTTATAAAAATGAATTTTATTTTATTGAATTTTTATGCAGCTCTATCCTGACACAGTGAAAAACAGAACAATTTACTGCACTTTCATTTTTATCTTTAATTTCAAACCTATGTCCTCAATGCCTTTGGAAGACAGAAGAATCTGAGATTTTAAATAGGTATAGTTATGTGCATTTTAACAAACTTTAAACATCAGAGATTAAATATGCCTTTCTGCTCTGCAGTATGCTAACTGCTACATGCATAATAATGAAGAATTGAGAACAGGAGAGAAAAGTTCCTATATGGCAATTAAGCCTGGGAAAGAGAATTTAACTTTCATCAAGTTTACCAATAATCCTGAATCTCATATGGAAATGTGACTCATTTGTCTGAGATGTGTACCATGTACATTCAGAATATTAAAAGAAAAAAGAGCATATATTTTCCCCTTACACTCTTCCCCCATCTCCAATGAAATCCACTTTAACATGAACTATTGGTATAGACAAACTTAATGAGGGTTGATTTGGAGAAGAAAAGTGAAGAAAGGATAGAATTTCTGTATCTTCATTTTCTAAAAGGAAAATTATCAAGGTTTTTAAGTAAGTTATAATGTTTTTACTTGGGAGGGATAATCTGTTTGAGGAGGTGTTTTGGGAATTATAAAGTGCTAATCAAATGTTAGTATATCCAGCCAAAGAATTATTACTTTTAATACAACGTGAGTTTCGCCTAGGCCTCACATAATGTACCTATAGGGTGCACAAAATTTACTTGCTTCAGCTCACTAAAACTCCAATGCCCTCCCACCCTCACACACATGTTAAAAACAACAACAAAAAATGCAGAGTTATAACTGGGGGCTTTGTCTCACTTGCACAGAAACTAGTTCATCAAAGACCATCTCTAGCTGTCCTTCAGTGCCTTTGCCCTTTCCTAGGTTTCTTTCCCCTATTGGCTTTTGAACTTCTTTGGGACAGGGACATACTTGATTTGTGTTTGAATCCCCACAATCACCTAGCATATTCCCTGGCATATCCTAGGTGACTAGTCAATAATTGTTAAACTGAATTAATGGATTCTGCTTTGTCATCTTATATGTTGGTTCTATCATCTGAGAATATTATCAACAGTGTATCAATCAATGCCCTCATCTTACAGTAGTCCCCTTTATCTAGTTCCAATTTCTGTGGCTTCAGTTACCAGTGGTCAACCGTGAGTCAAAATATTAAAGTGGAAAATTCCAGAAGCAAGCTTTTCCTAAGGTTTAAATTGCTCGCCATTCTGAGTGATGTGATACAATTTCCAGCTGGCCTGCTCTATGCCAACGAAGACATGAGTCATCCCCTCGTCCAGTGTGTCTACTCTGGTTACACTCTCGTCCCTTAGGCGCTCAGTAGCCCGCTCAGTTATCAGGTTGATGTCATGGTATCACCGTGCTTGTGTTCAAGTCACCATTATTTTACCTAAGAATGGCCCCAAAGCACAAGTGTAGTAATGTTGGCAATTCGAATATGCCAAAGGAAAGCCATAGAGTGCTTATTCTAAATGAAATGTGTATATGTGTAGGAAAAAGCATCGTGTACAAAGGGTCTGGTACCATCCTCCATTTTAGGCCATACTTGAGGGTCTTGGAACGTGTTTCCCAGTGGGTGAAGGTGGACCACTGTAGTTATTAATGATGTAAATATTCTTCCACGAAATTTAGTCCTGCTTGGAACACAGAGATGGGAATGTATAAGCAATTATATTCCTTGGAGCTTCCAGGCATTTTGTATCATTTTTGTAATGTGGACTTTAGGCTCAGACAGACCTGAGTGTCAATCCTGATTTTGCTGTCTGGTTGTAGTGTTGCCTTGGGAAAGTAACTTAACTTTTAGAGCCTGAATTGGAATTGCTCAATACATGTATGTTGAATGAATTAACGAATTAATGATCTCTAAACCTCATTTTTATTATTCCTAAAATGGGAAAAACAATGTATACCTAACAGTGCTATTAAATACCCTATCTGGCAAACTCAGGAAGGTAAAAAATTATTTCAGTCTCTTACAAACATACTTTTACATATTTATCTGTCATTTTGGGTGCCCTTTCTACATACTTATAATTTTCTGAATTATCTCTTCATATACATATATATTTTTAATTTCCAGGAAGGATAACACCTGATATTATTTTATATCAATGATTCCTTATGTTTCTACAACATATTGTTTAATTTTACCTTCACAGCAACCATCTGAGATTATCAAGATTATCATCCGCAATTTACAGACCAGAAACCCGAGTCTCAGAAAGAATTTGATTTACCCAAACTTATAGCAGAAACTAAAGTATGGCTAGAGCCTAGGCCTCCTGACTTAAAATTGGGTAGGCTTTGTCCTTTGCCATGTTGTGTTCTCAGTGATCAGTATTTCTAAAATGAACCAAAACATTTATTTATCTCTGCATCCCAGTCTTTTTCGAAGAAACACAAAAGAAAGGAGTCTGGAGTTCCAACTTACTGTGTAGCTTTTATGCTAATATATTTAAGCCACTTTTTTGATCTCTGTAGTTTGTCCGTGGGTGGAATGAGGATAAAGAAAGGAAGAGAAATGGCGAAACAGTCCATCAAGCCTGTCAGCTGTGTTTGTGTTTGCAGCTGCTGTGCACACAGGGCTGTAAGGAGACTCAGTACACTGGCAGAATAGCTGGTCTCATGGTCACTGGATATGTCAGGTCTTAAGAACACTACAGGCTCCCTTGTGGGTGTTTGGGGATTTACTGGAGCATTAGGAAAGTTTAGAAACATGAAAGTCCTATTCATTCAAGGATTCCTCAACCAAAAGCAAATCCACCCCCTCTCCCCCTTTTTAAATTTTAGATATGTTCATACCCATCAGACTCAATAAGAAGTTTAGGTATGATGGGGCTGGGGGAAGATGGGGTGGCAGATATTACTGATAGTTTCAAGAAGTAAAATAGAATATTGGTTTAAAATGTGGGTTCTGGAGCTAATTGAGCTCCTACTATGTGCAAAGTATTGAGAATATACCAGTGGAAAAAAAAATCCTGCCTTCACTGAGCTTACGTTTTAAGGGGAAGAAACAAATAAAAAAATAAAATAAATAAGTGATAAAGCATCTTAGAAGATTTTAAGAGCTGTGGAGAAAAATCGGTCAGGGAAAGGGACAGAGTATTATTTATTCCTATTCTTTGGTCTGTCATGGTAAGTTTTCATGATTCAACTTTTTAATGTGTCAACTCCTAATTTGGGGGTTGCTTCAATTTTCCTTTACCAACTCTGTCCTCCTTTTTTCCAGGCAAGAGTGTGACCTTACAGTTTGCATCTTATGTGGACAGAGTAGGTACTTACCAGCATGGCATGGAGTTAAGAGTGAATTAAGGAAAAGAAAAGGATTATTTATAGGTAAACAGGCATTAAAAGTTTGTATTAAAATTAAGCTTGCTTTTTTTTTTTTTTGCTTGCTTGCTTTTTCCTACCTTTTGTATGTTGTGTAAATAATATTGAGTTGAGTTATGACTTATTCCCCAAACTGAACTGGGCAAGCATTGGGGGTATAGAGAAGAAAGACTCAGTCTTAGCTGTAGAAAACCCCACTTCCCAAAAGAGATATATTTATATTTATATTTCTCACACACACCCTTCCTCTCTTCAAAAGAGGTTTGGGCTTCTGTCAATAGAATGGAGTTAACACAGTGCAACACATGAAAGCCAGGACTTAAAAAAGAATAAGGTTGAGTCACATCACAGTGACAAAGGTCAAACACTCCAGAAGCCTCGAGTTTTCTAGCACTCAGTGGCCAAAGGGGAGGACACCTACCAATTAATAGGGGAAATGAAGGTTTCCTTTTCTCTCATTTCTTAAAGAAATCCTTCATGTTGGAGAGTCAAATGAGGGAACAGGAAATAGTATGTTGGACAAGTTCCTTATCAATAGCTTTAAAACAAATACAGATTTTTGCCATTGCTGGGTGTGCTTAGTGTGACCAGGAATATTCCTCCATCAGTCCCCTTTTACCCTCTTAGGTTTTTGAAAGAGAGGTCAAAAGAGATGGCCTTGGGAACCTGGTTGGAGCCATGTGAAACTACAGGGTCTCCTCTGTAAAGCAGACAAAACTCAGGGCCTTCAAAGAAGCAGGAGAGATGATTTTCTTGGCCATTGCCCTAGACTACCCTTTGGCCTTGGCCCTCCTTGTCAGTGATTTTCCATGATCACAAATCAAAAAGTTTTTACACTGTCACCTAACAGACACAGAAAGACAGACAGATGGACACACACACACACACACACACACACACACACACACACACCCCCGAAGCAAAAATTTTCTCACTCTTTCCAAAATACTATTTTTTCATATTACAAGTGAGGTACTCTGGCTTTAAAATTCTATTTAATTTCATTTTCATTTGCTATTGTATTGATTAAAATTAATTTTAGGTCTCCTAAATTGGTTACAATCTGTTGTTTGAAAAATAATACTTTAAATCAATTGTTTTCAATCGGGAGAACATTTCAAACTTTACATGCATATCAATCCCTATATCTGATGTGTTTAGGAAGTAAAATTTTTCTAAATGATTCTAATATACCCTGTTACCATCCTCTAGCCAATCAAAATGACAGATGCAGGAAAAAGAAACAGAAGGAAGAGAAAGAGAAGATTTTTTTTTCTAAGGCTTAGAACAGAGCAGGTTTCCTTTATCCTGTGGGTACCATCTCCTAATAGAAGGGAGTTATGGATTTCAATGAAGACATAAGCTATCGGACTACCACAACTTTCAGGAGATGAGCCAAATACATTTATGTACTAAAGACAGTAAATCCAGGGAGAGCCCACCTTCACTGAAGTCTGGGCTTTTACTCCTGACCTGTTTAAGAGAAAGGCTTCTGTGGCTTCAGGGCCAAAAATCCAGATGCAATAAAAAAACACATGTGTTCCTGAGTGCAGGTAGTAGGCTCCATTCAAACTATATCCCCACCCCATCTTTATTAAATATCTGATGACTCACTAAGTCCTAAATTTTCCTGGGTGTTAACATCCCAGGGTGCTTTGTATCAAGGTGACCAGGACTTTTGCAGCAGTGTCTTGGAAGTACAGAAATACAAAGGATTCAAGTGCAGAGTGGCAGTCTGCCTGGGTATGAGACATCATTCCCGCATTCAGGGCTTAGATGGATGGTAAGGTACCCATCATATTGAATATCCAAAGAGCATCATTATTTAATAACCCTCTTCTATATGACAAAAGTATTTTCAGTAATAATTGTGAAAAAATAATAATAGCCAGAAAAGAAATGTAAATGTTGACATTTAAAAAATTGAACTCAATGTATATAATCATGCTGGTAAAAGAATAAAATTAAAAATTAAAAAAATGAAATAAATAGCACCAAAGGAGAAAAAACTATAGGTTAAAACATGTTAATTATGTTAATGGATTATTTGAAAAAAGAAATATATGTTATAGTAATGAATGATAGCATTATAGTTTCTGCATGTTTTCAAACCTTAACGTCTGCAAATTTGTCAATGACATTTTAAAATTTATCTTTGCATATTTATGTTCAGTAGACAATATAGTCAGATATGTCAATTCATCTTTGCTCATAGTTTATTGAACATTTTTATTAATTTGAAATTTGAAATGTTTCTTTCAAAGAAGCAACAAATATCTAAAATAGTTAGGAAAAGCCTTAAACATAAGAATACATTTATCAAAAATTCTTAAATAATCCCTTTTCTCAAAAATATTCCAGAAATTTTAATACTTCCCAGTGCTGTTCCTTCAGGTTCAATTTTAGAAGCTTGCAATATCTCTGTCGTCAAAAAAATTCCACTAAATATCTTTAGTAAAACGTTATTATAAATTTTAATTATGTTTTGTAAAAACTTCTGAGGATTTTTCATCTTCTGAAAAAATATGAAATTGTCTGAATAATAGTGAATACCGGCATAATTTAATCCATTGCTTTGGAATGAATTACATAATTGAACTAGCTCAAGTTCTAGTTCTTTGTTTTTACAAGCACTTTGTTGTTATTGTTTATTTAGAATTTAGTGTTTAAAGACAGGCATATGTAATACCACAGGGGTAGAGACACAAATTGTGGCCAAAGCTTGAACTGACTATAATTAGAGTTCAGTGAATTAACTTTCACATAAAATATAGTGTTTATCAAAGGATAACAAATGTAATGATTTGAAGCTTATATTAAAGCTCCCGTCTGCAGCAGTTGTTTTAAATATAGAGCAACAAGAGTTTTCTGAGAAGGGTATTTATTATTAATGAGGTGGAGTGGTGGCACCGCCCCATCTCCGGTATGCCACTGGGAACGGGTCTCCAGATGAAGCACTGACTGATTTAAATTGTAGTGTGCTAAATTTAATCTCCAGTAGGGCATTCTGCTGCAAAGGTAAAAAAAAGAAAAATCCTTCACCCTTTATAATGTTGTTTGTCTCTAAGTGACCTGACCCATCAGCAATTGTTCCCTTTGCTAATGGAGCAGATCTGGAGGAAAACCTGGGCTGCCCCTGGAGGCCAGTCTTTCAGGTGGGAAGCAATATGTTTAGAAGTGAGAAAGACTCTGTACTCAATCTCCAGTGTGGGATTCCCAAGTCTGTTACTTGTTTGTGGTACAAATATGGGCAAGTTACTAAGTGTCTTGTGTAGAGTATCCTCATCTGTAAAGTAGGAATAATAATAGTACCTGCCTCATGGAGATTTTGTGATGATTAAATAAGATAGTGCTTAAAACAATACCTGGCTCATGGAAATCACTCAATAAGCAGTAAGTAGTAGTTTTACTCTTGTGCAATGCTTGTTAAGGGCATGATAGAAATGTGTAAATCAACAAAGAAAGTTCTTTCATGGGTTTAAGCAAATGCTATAAAAATATTTATTTTGGAGCCTAGTTTAAATTAAAGGTGGATTTACTCCATTAGTAGTATTTTTAAAAAGGATATTCTATAGATATTCTAACTATATATACAGGAGACTGGACTGGGTTTGAATTCACTTGATAGGTACCTTTAATTGCATAGTAACTCAAATTCCCAAGAAAATTCTTGGAAGCAATCTAATTATAAGCGATAACTTGAGTCTTATCAGTTCAGGTCCCCTTTAACAGCTTGTAATTATTCTTTGCTGCCACCCAAGTTTAGGTACTTATCAAATTTACATTATGGGAAATACTCGTTTTCCCTAAAGTTGCTGCCAACAACTTACAATTTACAACTACTATTCCAATTATTTTCATCCTCTCATACTTCTGTTCCAAAATGTACCATATCTCTCTGCCCACAATGATATTAACCAGAAGGCTAACAGATTAAAATTTTGTTTTAAAGGAATTCCCTTTGTTTTTAGCTTCTTAACTAGCTCAGCTTTTAACAACTTCCAGAATCTAGCTTTACTACCCCTTACCCTACCTTCTTGCACTTATCCAGTAAAAGTCCCCTTATTGTAACTGTTCATTCTCCAGAGTCTCTCTCTCTTTTTTTATACCTCTAATTTATTTTTTTTAGTATAGGGAAATATTGTCTTTAAATGTTCCCTGCATAAAATATTGAAACTGAGACTCGGAAAGTGGAAGGACTTGTCTAAATTGACATGTTTAGCTTGCTCCACAGCAGAGTTGATCCTAGAATTCTGATTTCTAGTCTAGTAATTTTTATTCCTACTGGCTGTTGTAGAGTTTCAGAATGCAGATGAATTTCCCTTCCTTCACAGGTTTTTCTGACTGGGAACTACTTTTCATTTACCTTGCAATAGACAAAAGACCCTGGAAACTCTTGGAAGTAATCAGTGAGGTTCAAGGGTGTGTGTGTGTTGTGTGTGTGTGTGTGTGTGTGTGTGTGTGTGTGTGTGCACGTGTGTGCATGTATACTGGGAGGATGAAAGTGGAGAATAAATCTAAGAGAAGGGGCAATATTTAATTGACAGAGGCAATTTTATTTTGAATGAGTATTTGAGGATATAACATTTCAATAAGTCTTTCCTTCGTGACCTGGTTTCCTTAGTCCACAGAATTGCACACACCAGTATCCCTTTCATCACCTTTGGCCAGTAGCCACATAGTTTGGAATGGTGATTTTATTGCTTCTGACTGGCATTTTGAAGGAGAAGGGCTTTGTCCTCTGCCTCACCTGTTTTTGTTGAGCAAAGGCAAGGATTGGAAGCTAATGTGTTCTCATTTCTATTTTAAGTCCAAAATTAAAAGTTTGTCTCCCAGACTTCATAGTAACAGGCAATACACAATGTAAATAAATATATTTTAATGGAATTTTGGTAAGCATAGTAATTAGATATAGTTCATACATGGGATGTACTTATTTTTAAATAACTTTAATCAACATAGTTGAGTCTAAAGGACTTATATTACTTAAATACTTAATATTATTTACATTTATAACTAAATATTTAAAAAATGAATATCAGGTTTCTGATCATTTAGACAAAAAGAATTCTTTAGGAGACATGTCTGTAAGGAAATTTTCCTTAGGTAACTTGAGGAAAACAAATCCTATTTTTATGTAAATTTTCAAGAAACTAAGAAATTAAGATATACACTTAAGACTTTGAACATTTGTATTTATTTCATAGATTGGAATAAGTACATATATATAATAATTAAAGGAAAAGTTCTAAAGTATAGCTGATTTATGTCTGGTAGGTCTCAAACCTAGAATTCCTAAAGAAAAACAGTTGGGTTTATGATTTACCTCATCTTATATTAGGCAAAATTTAGGGAAAATTGAAATAATACAGATATAAATTCCCTTTGACTCTTACACATTTATTTTCCTCCTGCTATCACAGTGATCACTTAATCCAATTTAACTCTAGAACCATTGCCTGAGTGCCTGCTAGGTACCAGATTCTCTGCCATGTGCTCTAGATAATTCAAAATTAAATATGAAGCATTTATAACTGGTGGACTAGACAGGCCCGGTACAACTAAATGCAATGTTATTTTTATACTAGTGCTATGGATGGGGTGAACAAATCTCTTGAGAGAAAAGAGCTTCACAGAGAAATGGATTTCGCTAGTGGCAAAGCAGGAAAGGTCATTCCAGGCAGAGGATCAGTGTGAGCCAAGGTACATCTTAGAAGGCTTGAGTGTATGTGGAACGTGAAAGAAAGGAGGCTGGAAGGTAAGGGCAGGGCAGGTTACTAAAGGCCTTACCTGCATGTGAAAGGAGGTCGACTCTTCCATGAGCAATGAAGGGACAACAGTGCTACTAGAAGTGTGTGAAATGTGTGAAAGGATTGCTAATGGTGTTGATTTCCAAGGGTCCTGAGCCTCCTGAAGAAGTAAATGACAAAACTTCTGCAGGCCTGGGCTTGTCATTGAAGCTGCAATACTGGGGATTGTGTTTAAGTATTGAATAGTTGTTGGAGGAGATGTGGAAGGGAGCCAACCGGTAATGAGCAAGATGATTGTCAAATGGAGTCCGGTTAAAGATGAAAAATCACAAATCTGTCATACAGTTAATTAGCACAAGCAAAATTTTGTATGACAACATTCAACAATCAAAGCAAAATCAGTTGGGTTGATATTATTGATAACTGATCATTTCAGAAACACATGATTTTGATGTCCCCCCCCACCCCTGCAGTGTACCAAATGCCTGTAATCATCTTTGATCCAGAACTATAATGAAGGCCAAAAATATGCTGGCTTGTCCTGAGGGGTGGGGTGGAAATATTTCACCAAGAATAGACATTACGCCTTTTTGACAAGAGACAAATGTTTCATTCAAATGCTGCATTTCGCATATTGGAAACTGTAATGAATTCTCTTGCACCTCTCTGCCTAGTTCACAATGTCAGGCCCAGGCATCAAAACACCTCAGGCTTTCCTCACAAAATTAAATTTAATGTTACACCCTCCAGTAGAATGGTGCATAAATCAAGCATTTGATTTGCATGGACTATAGCAAGCAGCTCCCTTCTGGACAAATATAAACCCAACTCTGAATATTATGTCAGGGACAAGAACAAAGCAATCTAGGACTTCCAATAAAAGTCTGGTACTCAGTGTAATTCATGCTGGTATTACACTGCTCTGTGTCAAGCCTGTTATTAAAACTCTTGTTTTAACCTCCTTTTTCATTTCAAAAGAAAATGTTTTTCTTGACCTTCCGATATGCAGAAAACCAGTGCACAGTAAAACCAGTGCTATTTATAAACTGGTGTCTACTAGTGACAACCATGGGCTTATTTATTTCTTTTCTCCATTTACCCCCACCCAACATAGAGAAGGGAAGGGGTACATATGACTAATCAAGTAGAAAGAAACTAAACAAAGGGCATGAAATAAAATATACCATGGGAGATTAGGTATCATGGATATCCACTAATGTTTTACCTCTGACCACCGTCCCAAGAGAATGCTAAAAACAGTTTCAGAAGACAAGTTTAAAAAATGACTCAACGGCCAAAGTTAATGTACATTTGGATGTAGAACATGCATCAAATTCAGGAAAAGTAAGCCTAAATATGGGTCATTTGGTCTTGTTTCTGGTCTCCAGCAAATGCCAAATTATTACCTTTTCCTTACTCATATTTTCCCATCACAGGATATCTGAATCATTTTCTTTTTCTTTTTCTTTTTCTTTTTTTTTTTTTGCTGAAAGTAAAATCACTGTGATTGAGTGAGGCCCTAAGATAAGAAGCATTTTTATAAATGCAAAATGAGTTCGCTCTCACTTCCTAAAGAACATAAATAGATCATGGACTTGCGCATCTACATCTACTCTACATCAAGGCGCGTCACGTTTATTCTGGAAAGCTACCGAGGTGTTACAGACAGAGCGTGCTCCTGCGGCCAAGTGCGTTTACAAGAACGCACAGCTGTCTGGAACACATAACCAGGTGAAGATGTGATCCTGAGACCTCTGCTGATGATGTGGTATCTGCAGTGTAATTTCTCCCAGCTGTCCACAAACATCTGTTAGAATTGGGTTGCTTTAATACCTGAATAGGTGAAAGCAGGTGTCGGAAAAAAATAAATTTACCGTGGTTTAAGGATAGTAAATTAGGATGCATCCACACATTTGTGAATGGAATACATCAATAAATATTTATTAAACAGATACCACATGCCAGTTACCATGAAACGACAATGGGAGGAAATAAAAATGAATTAAACTAGATTCTACTTTCAAAAAATGTATGTATATAAAGGTTTGTGAAATATACAGAATTATGTACAAGGTAAAGGTGTCATAAGATATAGAGATACCGTTCTATGTGACATGAGAAGAAGAATACATTATTTCCAACTGAAGGAAATTAGGGAAGGCTGAGCAGGCAGGATTTGAACATGTAAGATAAATTGGGGCAGAGTAGTGAAATCCAGTGCAGGGTGGGGGAAGAGGGCATGGCCAAATGCTTGGAAAGAGAAAATCCCATGCAGAGATCATGAGTAATGAATAGTCACTAATTCCGCGTTACTGAACTAGTGAATGAATGAAGACAAGTAGAGGGAAATAAGATTGGAAAGGTAGATGGGATGGGGGATGGCCGCTGAGCACTGGACTAAGCAGTTTAGACTTTTAAAATTAAGCAATATGGAGCCATTAAAGATTTTTGAACAAGGAAATTACATGATCTAATCTATGCTTTAGGAAGATTAATGTGGCCATAGCATATAAAATAGATTAAAGAGCAGAAAGTCTGGTATTAAAAAGACTGGTTAGCTCCAGAGAGAAATGATGAAGGCCTAAACCAAGGAGTAGCAGTGGGAAGAGACAAGAAGTGACAGAGTGTTATACAAGTAGAAGGTACAAGACTTGACAACAGATTGGTGAGCAAGAAGAGAGGGTTGACAGGGTTCAGGAGGCTACCCCAAAACATGGCACTTTAGCGTATGGACTATTTAAGTTGTTGAGAGCATGGCAGAAACAGAAAGGTCACTTTGACCTCTCCCTTCTGTTCTGAAATAGACCATACAACCCTAATGTGAGGGGAGCCCTCCTTCGACCTGGAGGAAAGGCGCGTTCATGTCTCCCAAGACAAAGGGATGCCAGGAAGAACCCTAGCAAACAGTCCTTGCCAATTTTTTCCAGTTACCTACACTAACACTAACTACATTGACCCAGTTACTACCTTAACCTCTCATAGTCCTCCATGACTCTACACTCTTCATGAAACCTACCATAAAATACTCAGGTCTGTTTCTTGGGGTCCATTTCCTACTGAAGTCTCCCGTATAACTTATATTAAATAAATATGCATGCTTTTTTTCCTATGAGGCTGTCTTTGTCAAGTTACTTTTTCAGACCTAGCCAGGGAACCCTATGAGGGTCAAGGAAAACTGTCTGAGGTTTTAAGTGAACTGAAAAATTTTAGACGTTAGTATTCAAATCTCAAAAAATCCTTTATATTATTTTTTCCTTAATCTTGAAAAGATCCATGCCTTATAAAACAGAATGTAATGTAGTTGCTCAATATCTTTTACCTGAGCTCAAAATGTAATTTAAGAGCATCTGCTATTGTAGACTTCCCATTTCACCCAGTAATTTGGGTAAAGTTGAGTGACTTAAGCTGAATTGGAAGAAAAAAGAAATACCATGCTCCTAAATGGTTGCTGGGGTTATAAAATTAACATAAAAGTTATTGGCATTTGCCATTCTGATGATTCCACTAATACTTTTTGAAATTATAACAGAGGGCCAGAGTTTAGCATGTCCCAAATAGAACAAATGGATAATTTCAGGTACATTGACCTTGTTGATCATGATTTAAAGATTTGTATTGGAATAAGAAAGCATCTAGTCCAGCCCAAGTTTATTTTGAAAGTACAGTCAGTCCCCTTCATGGATAAGGTGTTTTCTAATTGACTGAAACACCAAGCAGGCTGATCTCTAAGCCAGCCTGTCAATACTCATACAGAGAAAATGAGTGCATCCCCCACATCTTCTCTCAGGCCAAGTGATTAACTGTGCATCGGTCATTTAGTGTTATGAATGTGAAGTCAGAATGACTGAGTGTTGCCACAGGGCTCCTGCTGTGGAAATAAATGCCCTCCTGCCTTGGCATGCCTAGAACATACTCAAAGCATTTGCTTTAAAACTGTTAAGGAGCAAACAAGCACTCTTTTAGTTTTGAAATAGTCTTAATTGTAGTTGATCCTACTCACAGGCAATGTACAATATGCTGTCTATTATCACTGCCTTCTGAGTTTGAAATAAGCTGGTTTTAATGGGAAACAAAAAGTGATTCTTTACTGATTTTTATGATCCCATTTTTAAAATTTGACGTGTACCAGCTTTAAAGAGTGGTATTCTTAGTTTGGGAGGCATCATATGTACCTCAGAAATAGTAACTATGTGAGGAATGAAGACTCTATTTTGAAAATTTCTTCTCTGCTCTTAGAAATCAGAGAAGAAAAACAAATGCTACAGTTGCAGAGTTTATCATTAAACAAATGTTGCAAAGGTCCTTGTTCTCTGCAAGATTTCTCAGCCTGTTAAGGAAATGGGCTATATTTAATTTGTCTGCCAAGTTTCTGATTTTGTAAATTTATTAAACCAGTAAAATATCTAGTATAATCTGGTTGTTAATTCTGGTTAATGCTTCTGACTAAATTATTGGGTCTAGGTTATGGCTCCTGGAAAAGAGATATGATTTCATATGAAATGAAGCAACTGTTTGATCAAATTAGGCGACATCATTTGGGGGAAGGCATATTGAAATCAATGTCCTCACATCTCCACTTGCCATCTCCAGAAATTTGCTTCTGACCTGCAATAAATAGTTGTGGTTCTTGAGCTATTTAAGCCTGATTAAGGTATCTGTTATGCATTCGACAGTACACAATAGTGCACGATGTCAATTCTCAACTGTCATCATCATGATTAAAAAGAGTAGAAAAGAGTGACCCTTATGTGGAACAAGTTGTAATAAATAATAAGGATTCCATGGACCTCTAATCCAATCACAAAGTTTAGCCAAAGTGAATAAAAATCCTAGCAAGATCTTTAACCAAAGAAGCTGCTAAGCAAAGGATGCTAGATTTTCTTATTAACAAAAATTACTTTCTGATGTCCAGCTATGTAATATCCCCAATTGTTAGGGGATCTGTTATGAATACAAATGAGAAGAATGCAATTTACTTCAGAGAAGCACCCCACATGACCTCCTTGTTATAGGTTGGCTTATTGGAAATTTTTTAATTTGAAAAATAATTTAAGTTGGGGGAGGCAGTCGAATCAAAATTCCAGCAAAGGGAAAACTTTAGCATGAAAGGAAATGTCTAAACAGTAGTGCAGCAGGGTTAAAAAAAATCTTACAAACATTTTTTTTTTTAATAGGCCTGGCAAGTATTCATTGGCCCTTTGCTTGTCAGTCCTAAGAAGGAGCTAAATGACAGCAATTAAAGCCAGCCTCTTATCTTGAGAAGCCTCAGAGAGTGTCAGTGTGATGTCAAACATCCAGGCTGGTTGACTAATTCATTAAATTGTCTGGGAAACTCTACCTCTGCTGACACCCACTTTTTAATGATGATGAATTTAATAACAATAGTAACAACAATATCAAGAAAGACAACAAATGCAGTTAAAACAACCTCAATCACAACTTTTATTAAGAATCTACCATTACCCAGGCACTGTGTTATACACTTTGCATGGATGAGCTCTTATTCCTAACATCAGCGATGAAGTCTGATACTATCATTGCCTCTGTATTACAAAAGAGGAAAAAGGTAGACAGATTTTTAAAATCAAACTTTAACTTTAGAAGAGGCTTTTTTTTTTTTTTTACTTAAAGGATTCTTAATGTTATTCTGTTTATGTAGTGATTATCATCCATTCATGTAAAAAAAAATTATTAAGCATCTGCTAAGTGCCTGGTACTGTTGACTTTAAGGAGATAAAAGGACTGTAGAAAATCCTTTCTATGTCTACTGGGTTAAATTTAAACTAAGGTGCAACTATATTTATATATCCATCTTTTAGTCAATATAAAGATAATACTCAACATGATGTGGAGCTTGATCATAATAAAATGTTTTCAAATATACCATTTCATCTTTGTCATACAATTCCCTATGAGGTAAGCAGGGCCAGTTTATTACCCCTAATTTATGGTTGAGGGAGCTCACATTCACAGATGAAGTTTCCTTCACTTGGGTTTTCTGGATCTAACTCATATTTATGAATTCCAGTCCTTCCCAATGACATTTGCAGACGCCTCTCCCATTTTGTTTTCCTGCTACATATCAAGAGACGTATACATTTTGCTTTACAAAAGTAATAGTCTTTGCCTTAAAGTCCTTTTATTGTATTCATTTCTTTCAGATAGGCCTGACAGAAGTCTATTTGACTCTTTAACGATCCTTAGCCCCAGCAGCAGGCCCATTTCCACTCACAATTCTGGCTGCCTGCTGAACTGCAGTGTGAGCAAACGAGATAAGTACAACATATTCCTACACCACTGGCTCCATGCTCTACTCATATTCAATCACGAAGACTAATGAATCAGAGATGATTGCGGTGGTAAAAATCCCAATGCAGATTTTTGCTGTCTTTACTAATGAGGGAAAAATATAGTAGACCATTGGCCTAAAGGCTCCACATGCGATTTCTTTGTAACTTAGAGTGCATTAAAAAAGCTTCAGTCAGCAAGATAAGTTAATTTTTTTATGACCTTTATAAACTCTTTTAGCCTGTATCTCAGGAGCTTTTCTTAAAGATTAAATTTTTTAAAATCCTTTTAGCTCAGGCCAACACAGCATCTTAGTCTTTTTTGCTTCAAAGTCTACATCCAAAATCTATAAAGAAATTCTGTTTGTGACAATTATTGTCAAAGTAATGATTAGGTAACATGTCATTTTTAGTTTTTACTGTTCTTGCTTCTGCGATAGTAATCCAATAGAGCTTACTTCTTCTTAATGTAAAAGTTGTGTAAAGGATGCGTCATTCCCAGTTGACTTTGCCTACATTTGCAAATTCTTAAAAAAGCAAATTGAATTGTCACTGGTAGTATCTCTTTCATATGATGACCATTGGGGTGTAGGGCACAGATATCAAGATTTCATTAAAAGAAAAAAATCCTCACCTTAAGAACTGTAAGGTTGTATTAATATATCATTGACTCCATCCATAGGCTTTAGTAGAGTTTATGGCACAGTTACCCAGAGGTGACGGGTATAACTGGGTGTAATTTTGCAAGGGAAGGAATGTCAGAGGAATACATTAATGGTATTACACATTTAATTAATCACATGAAACACAAAGAAGTTCCTTCTATCCTCTTTGGTTGTAGGGTATCCATTTCTTTTAAACACTGTGTTTTTGACTGGCTTGATTGGAGACTACAAGAGTCATCATCCTAGGCATCTGTCACTACTTCTATTACATCCAACCTGCTGACCCAGAAAATCTGTGGTTGACACAATTGATTTCTCTATAAGATTCATTCAGCATTTATTTTATTTTTGACATCCACCTACAAGGTCCTATAAAAACTCAGTTCTTACATCTCTATGTCAAAGAAACATAGCCCTTTATAAAAGGTGTATATCCTGGGTGGCTGGAACAAAGCATGACTCTTGCTTAGAATAATTCATTGAAGTAATTGGGTTTATTAAGATATATATGAGCTTTGGTGACTAGGCCACTGAGTACATGAATGCCAACCTCCTTAGAATTTTGCTTTTGGAAATATGGCAACTCTTCCTCCTCCTTCTTCTCTCTCCTCCTCCTCCTCCTCATCATAATGAGAAAAAATAAAGAGAAAAGATTTAAATTACAGGATTTATTTTTGCCCTATGAAATTTTAATCTGGATCAATTCTTAATCTCTTTAACATTACATTCTCTCTCTCCCTCTTGGAATTCCTTAAGCATGTTGGTTTCAAACTAAGATATATAAACCACATGATTTAAATGCTTGACAGTTATCTATTACTGTCCATCCATATTTCTTTGTTACCTCATTATATAGAAAGGTTACATGATTTTTTTTTCAGGCATAGAGATAATTAAGTGCCAGATTCAAAATTCAGCCTCAATTGTTTATCATATAAATAAATTGACATCTTCCTATGTGCTCTAAGATCTAATGATCTGGCTTGGTTATGCATCATCTTATGAATTTTGCTGAGAAATGTCCAATGGGAAGGAATGTGGAGGAACTATATAAAATTGCAGTAGTGGTTTTGCTTACTGAATGCACATATCTAAGCAAATTAATTTTTCCCCTTTTTTATGTCATTAGCTGAGGTTTTTCAGCTTGAGCTGAGCCTCAGGTCTAATCAGGTCTATTTAATATTTAAGGTTTTTAAAATTATTTTTCTAGTAATCAGTATCAAGGGTTTATTTTCCTTTTAGTAACTTAATGGTAATATACAGGGACCACATTTTCTAGGGAAGTTCTCTTTTTGGTTTAATATAGAATAACAGAAAATGTTTTATTAACCACATATGTGACCATACAGAAAGCTCTTAAAGTTAATATCCTTTGTAAATTACTTCTGACCTGCTAAATGTTGTTTCTACTCTGCAAAAAATAATGAGTGAGTGTAATGATTATGGAGAGGAAGAAACACCATTGGCTCTATTGAAGGTGAAACACTTCTAGGGGTCTTGGAGCTGACTTCTACTATAGTGCCACCATGAAAGATCTGAAGATCATTATTTACTAGAACTAAAGGAACAAGGCAGAAATCGATCACTACAACACTAGATTTATGTTTCCTTGGCTCTCTATATACATCTCTATTTGTCCTAACTTCATGGAGAAGATATTTAATACATAATGGAAGGAGGCTGTTGCTTTTGATTTATTTTTTGTGTATTATTTTTGGCATCCCATGGAGAAATTCTGGAAATCAATACTGTTTGTGTGTATGTGCCTGAGCATTCGGGGCACAGTATAGATTAAAGGTTCTGAAGGGATAAGAGAATGTCCTCTATTTGCTAAGTTCTCTTTTAATAAGCAAGTCATATTATGCACTCATAGAAGAGAGTCGCTTTGCTCTCTTTGTAGGTTTACAGGGCATTTTGAGTACAAATACAAAAGCTAATTTAGCTATAATCAAAACAAGACAATGCTTTGTAGTATTTAAATTTATATACTATCTCTCCTTATCTAGAGCTCACAAAATGACTCTCATGAATTCTAGATAACGCTCTCTTAGCAACTTATTAGAGAATTAAAAAATATTTTAGGTCCATATGATAGATGAAGGCACAAATACAGAGATGCTATAAATTTTTAAATTTATTTTGAGTAAATAAGAGGATGGTTGGTGATGTATATAAGGTTAGATGGATCCTATCTTTAAATACTCTGTAATTAAGCATTTGAACTTTAAAAAACAGATCAGAAGAGAGTCAACACTAATTTATCAAGACCATGTGAACAGAAAGCTATATTTAAAGGAACAGGTACAGTTTTCTGTTTCATGACAGTTGGATAGAAACACAGATGGACAGAATGCATGCAAAGAGAATAAAAATAACAAGATTGTTCAATGTTATATAATGGTAGAATAGAGTGAACAGACAGAGCTGAAAACTTTTAGGAGTCCTTGAAAAACCATATGGAAAATATCTATTTCAACTAGATTGTTGTTTTTGAAAGCACTGGAGTGACATGGTTAAAAGAACACAGATAAGGCCCAACCTAAGAAGTAGTTAGGTCAAGTATTGGCATCACAATTTTACAAATGAGGAAACATTCAGAGAAGTCACATAACAGTACCAACAGAGACTAAAACACAGATCTGGGGGTGGAAATTGATAACCAGCAGCAATAAATAAACTCTCTTTTGTTGAATATTAGATGTAAAGGAATAAGCACCTTAATGAAACTCAAACCCCATATTCTCTGTGTCTTTAGCAAATATGAGAACTGGAAGGAAAATGCAGGCACACAGTAGCTGCTCACCAAATGGCCCTGGCTTGATTCTGAGTTTTACTTCTCATGAGATTAACCTTCTGATGGATCTAACTTGACCTCATAGAATTTTCTCATGCTGAACCTCTCTGTCACCTCTGGGCCAAAGACTCCTATAAAATCTACTATCCATACATAAACAAACCCTTATACTTGGTTACCTCTAACCAAGATGAGAAAGCCTTTGATTTCAAAATTAGGGTCACTAGATCCCAATGACAAAAGGAAAACAGAATTTAAGAAATTGATATTAAAAAGAAAGGCTTTTGACTCCATCATAGCAAAATTGTTCCCAAGCCTTAGATTTTTACCTCAATATATACCTTGTCTCTAGCCATAGAGAGCAGGTGAACCTTTACTTAAGTTTTTTCTGACATCTTGGTTTCTAGCTGCTAACTTGTTTTCACCTGGTAGGCCCCATTGTAATTTCCACCAATCCAGAACTGGTTCTTGGCAATATTGTCCTTTTTTACTTGTCCAAGAAAAGAGAAAATTTCAAATTGACTCTTAATGCTGGTTTCTTGTCTGAGAGACTTGCCTCATGTATGGCTAATTGTTAGGGAAATGCTTGTTGACCATAGTCAACCCTGTCCTCAAAGTTTGATAATTCCATAACAATATGCTAGATAATAAACTCATCATTAATGATAACGAGAGAATATTTTTTCATTCAGTGTCAGTGTGCTAGATACAGAGGTCCAAAGAAACTTAGAAACAGGTCTATGGAGTTCGGGAAAAGGAATTACACATTTGAGACTTGTCAACATACAAGTATAAGTCAAAGAGATTGGTGTGGCTAAGAATTCCCGGGGACGGTATTAGTAATAAAATTCAGGCAGAGGACAAAATCCTGAGAAATAACAGCCATAGTAAGGATAAGGGAATTCATTGAAGAAGATTGATAAAGTAGAGTTGGAGCAAATAGAAGTGTTATATAAATAGTGTATATTAAATGCCATATTGAGGTCAGGCAAAATCAGGACTGAAATGTTTGCTGGGTTGGCTTCAAGAAGTAGCTGGTAACCATTGCATGAACAGCTTCTAAGGTTATGTAATAATTGTAAGGTTGCTTGGGTATGCTTTAAAAAAAAACTGTTTGTGCTTGTAACTTTCTTTATCGAAGTGGCTTTTATTTGAAAACCAGTCGGCATTTTTAGCTAAGATATTTCTTATCCAACTCTGTTCGACATCTCCCCAAGTTAGTACACTGTTGTCTGAGGGGCCGTGGAGTCATGTTCCCTTTCTTATGGGTGAAAGAAAAAACTAGGTTCCAGTGTGCTTTACTTTGGCAATTGCAACAAAAAACCGTCACCGAATTTTAAAAATGTTTGCTAAAACCTAAGTTGTTTGAAGGGTGAAAATTTGGAACAGACTATTATTTATCAGTTGAGCCCTGACCCTCTAATGGCCCAGTCTGCATGCAGTCCACTGTAGTTGGTCATTCCTCACTTCTGTAGCTTCCACTAATTCAGGATGAGGTGTTTATTTGTTTTATCACCCACTGGTCCCTGAAGTTTGTTTAGTGTGTCTGCTTAGAAACACTATATGTTATGTTTTGTCATAAACATTATTAAAAATGATAGCTACCAAATGCTAAGGATTTATTATGTGCTGTACACTACAATAAATATATTACATGGACTCTTATTTGGTTCACACACACATAGCAACCTATGAGAATCCCCATTTTATGGATTTAGAAAACTGAGACTCTATCACACAGCCACTAGGTGGCAGAATAGGGGCTTGAATCTGGGTATCTCTGGTATAGAAAATTTTGCTTTTAACCACTATTTATACTACTCCCTAGTTATCTGTATAATGAACTGTTAATATATTATTCCTTACATTTTTAAGTTGTGATGCTCGACTTGTGATTATTCTGCTTTCTAATATGGTACAATCATAAATTTAAGTATACTAAGTAATTGCAATTTTGTGCTGAAGCTATGCATGCACTCCATTAATCTTAATAAATAATTGAGATGCTTATTAAGAAGATCTTAGGTACTCTATTACTTTTTGAAATGCCAAGTTAAGAACATTATATGATATATTAAAACATTCTGGAAGTCAAATTCCAAATTCACATTTTTTTAGGAAACAAAATGACAGTTACTAGTATTTTTCTCAGCAAATGGGAAATTCCAAATTCTTTCTATTATTATTTATATTACCATGTATAAGAGTCTGCCCAATAAAAAGATTAAAAAAATACATTTTAATAGACATTGTACTATATTGGTTGTGTACCTTACCACATTTTAAGCACTAAAATAGTTCAGCCGTAAATATATTACATGATCCCATCGTTTTCTAATCTCTGCTTTAGATTTTCAATGAGAGGACTTTAATGAAGAGTGGTACTTAAACAAATCTAAGTAATGGAAATGGGGAATTTCTGAATTTCCTGACTTTTTAAAATGTGCTCCTCATGTGGATTTGAGAAAAAGGGTATATTTGTTGGAAAATACGACTTCATGGGCCAAATGCCTAATTCACAGCCAAAACCTCAGTAGGCAAAGAACAGCTCCTAAAGCCGAATGTCGACCAGAGTCCTGCTAGATAAACACAGCGTACAAGTGCGGCCTTCCACCCTCGGCACGGTATCCCACCTATTGGGAGTGCCTTGGTTCTCTTTTGCACTACGCAATCACCAATTTAAAACATGCATTAAAGGAGCTTTATGTATCTTAGTCGCACACAATGAAAGAAAAGTTGCTCTACCTTTATACAGAATCAGTAGACAATGTCTGCTGAACAAAAATCAGGGCCACCTAGGAAATGCAATGCTTACCCTGTATTCACGTTCTTCGTATCTTTCTCCATCAAACACCCACACCTCCAACTCTAATTGTAGGTCTTTTTCAGTCTACCGTACTGTTACTGTCGTGAAAAATCTCTCTTCAGATTAGAGGCAGATCAGCAATAAGACTCCGATAAAAGCCCCTAGTCCTTGGAAACCCACTAAAAGCAGACAAGTAACAAAGGCCAAGTTCCCCTGTAGAGTGTTCTGATGGTTATCAGAGGGTTGAAATAAAAGCACTGCATAGGGCCAATGTGTATCAGCTGTGTCAGTGTCCCCTGGGAGGCTGGAATACCCTGCTGCTTGTCAGGCTCCTGGTAGATGTGAATAAATTTGTCAGGTTGTCTCTCTTCTTTTGGTCTTTATCACTTGTGGGGTGTTTTCAGGCTGTGTAAGTTCTGAAAACACTAGAATTGGGTTCCACCATTTATCAATAACAATTTATAGCTGATATACAGCTTTCTGGAAAAGAGTAGGAATCCACTGAAGCCTAACAGAGCAGCCCCGACAAAGGTTTGCTCCAGGACTGGGATCAATGTCATCAGTGAAGTTTATGGGAACGCCGTGAAACCCTCTGAGATGCAGTGGCATTCTCTGCAACCTTTCTTGTTTTCCATTCGTTATGGTTAATAAGGTCTTTCCTGACACAGGAAAAGCCTTTCCTTCCTTCATTGCCTCCCTCAGGTATATCTGAATAAATAAAAACAGCTGTTGCTTTATACAGAGTGTGGCCCCTTGAGAGAGAGGTCTACAGTGGCTTCCTCAACCTCCTTGTCAAGGTTCCGTTAAATCCATATAGTTTCTCTCACGGGGTCTGTTTGCTCAAGTGGAGAAAAAGGGCCAGACACTAGCTCCTGAGATCTTTCTGAGGTAAAATACTTGTCCATAAAATACTTCACATTCCCTGTATGTTTAAAACCTATAAAAATGGACATATCTGACTGAATATTGTAGCAGCAAAACATGTTTATGGAAACCATTCGAGGCTCCATGGGAGAGGAGTAGACTGTGGTATTGGATATGGGTTTGCTCTACATTTTTGGCCTTATCAACAGGGGTGGGGGTTGGATGCAGAACTGTGGATTTTGGGGCCTTGACCAACCCTCCGATTCATTCTAGTTCATCTTGATAGTGTTCTCAAGATCGACTTCAATGTATACTTAACTTAGGAAAGCCTGTCTCTGAAAGGCAAGCCTGTGGTTCACTCTCAGGCAGTCACTGATGGGATTCCAGCTTTCCTGACAGAACACCTGGTCATCTGGGGAAAATGGATTTCACTTCTGTGATGTACACAGACACTATACACTCACACAGGTCCACATTTATGTACACGCTTGTGCTGACACATAATACCCACACATGTATGTATGTATGTGTTTCCCCGAGTTTAGGAAAGATGTTTTAAGAATGTTACATTTTATGAATTATACATCATTACCTGTAATGCTTTTTCTCTGGATGAATAATGCTTTATTTTCTTAATGTGATCATCACAGCTTTAGGTCAGTAATGGGCTGCAGACAGAAGTCAGGCTTTCTTCTAAGACTTAAGCCACATCTTTGATTCAAAAGGAGGCCTCAGACTATGTAAAGCAGGCTTCTGAGGTAAAGTCTGGTTAGGAAGAAAATTTAGATAGGAAGAAATGAGAAGCTCTCACTTTATCAAGGCACCATCTGTCCTTCACTATTCTTAAGTATTTTTATTGCTGATTACCCTGCTATGTGTCTTATATTTTTCACCATGAATAATTTTGGTGTCAAGTTTAAGACCATAAAGCTCTTATTAAATGACATAAGGATGAAGACAGGTGAAGACAACCTAAATACCCATATTAATTTCTTAGGGTCGTTGTAACAATTGCTATAATGTTATCACAAACTGGGTGGCTTAAAACAATGAAACTTAATTCTTTCACAGTTCTAGAGGCCAGAAGTCTGAAATCAAGGTGTCAGTATGGCCATGCTCTCTGTAAATGCTCTAGAGGAGATATGCTCCATGCCTTTCTCTCAGCTTCTGGTGTTGCTTACCGTCCTTGATGCTCCTTGGCTTGTAGATGCATCAGTCTTGGCTTCAGGAGTCATATGGTGTTCTCTCTGCGGCTTTATCTTCTCTTATAAGGACACTAATTATATTGAATTAAGGGCTCACTCCACTGTAATATAACTTTATCTTAACCAATTACTTCTTTAATAAACTTAGTTCCAACTAAAATCACAATCTGAGGTTCTGGGAAGGCATGAATTTCGGAGGGATACTATCCAACCCAGTACAGTACCTAAGAGGGTATTTAGGCTCTTCATTGAAACTGCCTTAATGCATCAAGCTAAGTTTTAACTTGTTGCTACTTAGAAGAAATTGGATCAGGTAAATACTGGGGGAGGGGCAAAGATGGAGAAATAGAAAACATCCACAACAGTGGTGTTCAATGCAATAACCACTAGCCACCTGAGTATTTAACTTTGAATGAATTAAAATGCAATTAAAATACAGTGTCTCAGGATCATTAGCTACATTTCAAATGTTCAAAGCCACAGGTGGCTGATGACTACCCTGTTGGACAACACAGAAATAGAACATTTCATTCTTGGAGTCTTTTGGACAGCACTAGTCTAGAACACTTCATGAGTAGGAGCTACGGTGTGCGTTCTCAGGAAAGGTGAAGGTGGGAGAAGAGGGGTCACGGTGAAAGCAAAGTACTTATTGACAGTGTTGCCTGACTTGGTTCTCATTCTCGACCCCATCACTTTGCTGGCAGAGAGCAGGTGCTCACGAAGTATTTATTGAGCCATTGAAGGAAAAGATGAATACTTGAGTCAGGATGGAGTGTTACTGAGATCAGCAGCACTGCTGACAGAAAGGTATGATTTCCATGAAGATTTCTGAGAGATAGTGTTTTAAGTATTAGCAGCTAGCGTGAGCACACCTGCTTCTCACACATCAATCTTTTCCTAGCATGATTTGCACTCTGCCCCAAGTCGGTGGCTGCCCAAGGGCCACTAACAGCGGTCTTCTCCCTCTTTCAAGGAAGCAGAGACTGGCATTGTGTTACTAGTGCCCTTTGCACGTGTGCTGGTTCAACAATTTCCCTGTCTACTGCCATTATGGTGCCTTTATATTAGCCACTACTGTGCATGCCCAAATCCCTGTTGTAAATCCCCACCTGACAACCTCTCCTCTTCACACAAGATGGGAAGAACAAATTACAATTGGGTTTGAAAGGGTTGGGTAACTTACCTGGCCCCTTGGGCTTTGACAGCCTCTGTTGCAGTGCCCAGTGACAGGAGGGCTGACACATTTCCCAAGCCTGGATTTACTGTGATCCCTTGTCACAGCTCTATGATGAGGGACAAGGGAAGGGAATTTTCATGAATGCCATGAATACTTGTAGTAGCTCCCTGCAGTGATCCTGCAACACACACACACACACACACACACACACACACACACACACACACACACACACACACACACTGATACATTCTTATCTATTGTCAGCAAATATATAGAGCAGTTTTTCTATAAGTCCCAAAGCAAATTTGGAAGATCTCCCCCTAACTTACCCTATTTATTTTTCTTAGCTCAATTTTGATTGTGTTTTAGATAGAAAGAAGGAAGGAACATCGTGACATAAGTGTGTGATAAGGGAAGCCAATGGGCATATTCTGAATAAATAAATCACCAGGATATTGCCCTCTGAAAGTGCTTTGGGCTGTACATCTTATTTATTTGGATGAAAGGGTCTTCAATTGAATGATATGAGGCAAACACTGTGAATGACAAGTAGCACTGCATATTTATCAAAAACCTGTCTGAATTCCAAAAGGTAATAAAAGACTTCCAGGTTTCACTTTTGGATAATAAAACATTCTTCAAATTAAATTCAAAGCATTCAAAATTGCATAGACTAAAAAGAGATTAATGGTTACCTGGGGGCAGAGGTGGAGTAGGGGGTTGGGAATTAATTGCAAAGCGGCAGCATGAAGGGTAAGGGAATCATTCTGCATCTTGATTGTGGTGGTGGTTGCCTATTATATATTATTACCAAAATGTACCAACTGTATACCTAACATGAATGATTTGATTATATGCTAATATCTTCATTAAAAAGTCAACAAAAAATTCAAAACATTCAATTGCAATTCAGAATTTGCAATACCTAGAATGAGTTAAGGAATTTTGAAAATTGAGTTTTTAAAAAAATGTCTTCATAAGGGATATTTTTCAGAAATCTATAGCTAGATAAGAGTTTTCCTTATGAGATATTATTTAAGTGAAACATACTGCACGTGGATGGTAGAATTATTAGTCCTCTCTAAGCACACAGAAGTCTACCCTTCTTAGCCCCCTGTAGTAGCTGGGGCCTCGTAACTGGTTCAGTACAGTGAACTGCGAGTGGAATTGACATGTGCACAGGAAAAAGCCCTTGCGTGATCCTCTAGCTCTCTCACTGTCTGCCTCAGCAATACTGGAAGCCACACATGTCCCAAGAAGTAGAGCCACTCTTAGCCAGAAACACTGACTATGTGGGACAGAATCCCTTTACCAAACTGCACTGAACATATAGCACAAGCAAAAAACCAAACCTGTTGTGTTAATCTATTGAGATTTGGGTGTTTCTTTGTTACTGCAGTATAACATAGCCTGTGCTGACTAAGGTAATCTGTTGCTCAAACCCACATTACTGTTAGTAAATACTCAAGTGTTTTAAAATAATTTATTTTGTGTATTTATTTCTATATTCCTTTTTCTCATGCAGGATTTTGAAATAAGGAATTGGGATGCATTAGAGTTGGTAGACCTCTGGGGTTCTTGCTTTAATTCATTCTCCTGATGTTGCTCCCTATTCAAGTAGTCATATTTATGCTAAATCTCATAAAACACATTTACAACAATCATAATGTTAGAGTTTCTCTCTTGGTGCTTAAATATCATGATACTAATACTGTATGCTGCCCAGCAATCTATTTAACTAATTGTAAATTATTATAAATTAGTCTGAAGTTGTATGAATCTTAAGCATTGTATACTCAGGGGTCAGAGTGAATTGTGCAATGGCTCGGAGAACAAGGAGGGTGATCATTGTAGGTTTTTCCTTAAAGTCAAGATGGGAGTTTTTTTGTTAATGAATTTACAATTTGTACAACAACAACAAAAATATATATAAAAGCCATTACAGCTGTGTTGTAGGTAAAAATCTATAGTGTTTAACAGAGGAGGTGGAGTGGGAGGAGTGGGGAGGTGGGGGAGGGGTGCCCGAGGGCCTTTCTTCAGCAGTGTAATAATACTAGCTGTAGCAAACAAACAAAACTTGAAACTAATTTTTAATGTTTTATCGTAATTTGGGAGAGAAATCCTGGAAAATTTTAGGGAAAGAGAAAGCTGATTTGGAGTAAATATATATAATTGATAATCTAAGCTTGAAAAAAACAATTGACTTTTTAAAAGTGTGCTATTTTTTATCATTTTAGTTAGGTACATTTAGCAAAAGTAATAAAGGAGTTTCTAGGTTTACTTTGTTAAATTAATTAAACAAGGAGGTCATTAGTCTGAGATGGCTTTAATGTTTTAGCAGCCTACATAAGCAAACCAAAGCCTGTAAATGCCTCACGGTGTAGAACTTGAAACCTAAGGACCACCAATTACAGCCAACTAGGCTTTCCCAAATAAAGTAATCACTTAAGCTATAGCCAATCAAATAATTTCCTTGCTTTGCTTCAGCCTCTTTTCTATAAAGACCTTTCCCCTACCTCTTGGTGGAGTATTTCTAACCATTTGCTGTTTGGTCCTGTACAATTCAAATAGGTTTTCTGCTCAAATAAAGTCTTATTTTTTTTCCAGCTTTATTTATATTTATTTAATTATTTTTACTTTTTAACTAAATTTATTGGGGTGACATTGGTTAATAAAATTATATAGGTTTCAAATGTGTAATTCTATAATGCATCATCTGTATATGGCATTGTGTATTCACCACCCAAAGTTAAATTTTATTCCATCCCATATATTTGACTCCCTTTACTCTTATCTACCTCCTCACTCCCACTTTCCCTCTGGTAGCCGCTAAACAGTTGTCTGTGTCTCAGAGTTTTGGTTTGTCTTATTTGCTGCTCTCAGTTTTACATCCACATGTGAGTGAGATCATATGGTTCTCAAATTTTTTAGTCCGATTTATTTCGCTTAGCATGGTTATCTCAAGATTTATCCATGTTGTTGCAAATGGCAGTATTTAATCTTTTCTTATTGCTGCTTTATTTTTGAAATATGCCTCAGTTTATCTTTTAGCAAGTTATAACCTCAGTTCCTCAGTCTGATTATACTAGGTTCTTAATTTGGTCAACTGAATTCTTCCAACAAGGGCTTCTCCTAACCCTTGTGACTGGGGAGAAGCACTCATTATTCCCAAATCCATAAAGTGAAATACATGTTTTGAGTTTCAAGATACTTTAAGTATCATCTTCAGGGTTTTAATTGCTTCTCATATATTGTGCTTCTTCATTCCTCATTTTATATTGACTTATTCTTAGTCAGAGATAAGGATGGGAATATTGTTGGAAAACCATGTGGAAGTCTCCTTAAGCTTCTTTTGGTCAATAAATTCTTAGGCAGCTTCTTACCCACTTCTTGCTTCCTTCTTGTGCCATGGATTTTTAATCCCCATTCTCTCTCCTTACAAGTTACTACCACCCATGTTTTAGGTTGACTATAAAATGGGACAATTCACTTACCTCTCATTGCCATGCTACCAGCAAGTATACAGAACTTCTTCTTTTTAGCGTTTTACTTTTAATTACTACGAAGAAATAGAGGTACAAAAACAACAAACATAGAGAAAATACAGCACTATCAAATCTTAAAAATCTCCATGGTGCTTGTTCCTGATCTACAGTCCTACACTTGATTTCTTTGATGCAGTTGCAGAAGCGTCTGCTGCTGGAAGTCTCTTTATGGCCTTCAGAGTCTGCCCAGCTAGGTTCAGTGAGGTCAAGATGCTCAATTGTAGCTTTGGAGTGATGTGTTGGCACCATTCCAGAGCCTAGTGAGAGTCTCAGTCTTTTTCAGATTCTGCATCCCAGTTTTCCTACCCTCTCATTTCATCTGTTCTGCCCTGTGACTAAGGCCCTTGTGGGGTTGGCTTCCAAGGATTTCAGCCATTCTTACAGCCCTTGCCAATAATGCCTCCTTGCTTCTCTGGAAGATTTTCCTACCTGAGAGCTGAGGAAGGCCCTGGTTCTTTTGTATGTCTCCCTTACCTTTAGAATTTTTTCTCCTGAATTTCAGACCAATCTGCACTGACCCAGAAGTTTCTTTTGCTAAGCTCCTATAGCATTCTTTTCTTTTGCCTGACTCTGACCGGCCATCACCACAATGTAGTCTGACCAGGTAGTGTAAACCAAGCATTGGGCTAGGCACTTTACATTAGTTACAAATGTCCTTTAGATTTTTTTTTTTTGCTTCATTTTTGGCAGCTCACTGATAAGGCTGATGGTACTCTTAGTGTAAGCAGATTTCTCCATCTATTATTTCAAGAAAACACTTGACCATTGTCTTTAGAATGGCTGTATGATCTTAAATTGATTTTATAGCCTCATGCCTGCCTCATATTTTTTCATTTTCAATGAATTTTGGTTCCCAATTAAAGGGAAAGTGCCATTTCATTGGGTCCTCAGAGAAATGTCCTAAACCCATTGAATGATTTAGCTCATTTAGTTGTATTAGACATATTAGGTTTATATAAGCCAGTGCAGACTTGTAAACACTACTCTAGGCATAATTTTGACCAGGAAATAGAAAGCTTTCACTCCTCCATCTCATGGATTTTCTAACACATACTCAAAAGGATGAGTAAAGCATCTGGAGATGAAATAATTGTTTTTAAAATTTATTTATTGTAATTAGTTTCAAGTATATAGTGCATTGGTTAGACATCTATATAGTTTGTAAAACAATCCCCCCAATTGCTCCCTCCCTCCCCTGACCCTCCACCTAGCCATCGTATTAATGCTAACTGCATTCCCTCTGCCATGCTCCCATGACCATCTATTAGCTACTAATTTGTACTTCTTTAACTCTTTACCCCATTCTCCCAGACCCCAAACTCCCTTCTACTCTGTCCATCGCCAAATTGTCCACTATATTTGTGAGTCTGTTTTTGATTAGTTTGTTCTTTTTATTCCTTAGATTTGCATATAAGTGAAATCATATAGTGTTTATCTTTCTCTGTCTGACTTAAATACCTTCTAGGTCCATCAGATATCTTTTTCCATCCCTTCTTTTCATATGTAGAGTCTTGTTTTCTACTTTCAGCCACTCTATCTTTTGGTTGGAGCACTTAATTCTTTTCCATTTAAGGTACTTATTGATAGGAATGTAGTTGTTACCATTCTTTATTCTGTTTTTGATACATGTTTTTTCTTCTTAAAGAAGTCCCTCCAACATTTCCTGTAATACTGGCTTGGTGGTGATAAATTTTTAGCTTATTTTTGTCTGGAAGCTCTTTATCTGTCCTTCAACTCTAAATGATAGCTTTGCTGGATAAAGTATTCTTGGTTGTAGATCCTGGGTCTTCATCCTGTGAATATTTTTTGCCAAGCCCTTCTGTCCTGCATAGTTTCTTTTGAGAAATCAGCTGCCAGTCTTATTGTTCCCTTATAAGTTATGTTTTTCTCTTGCTGCTTTTAATATTCTTTCTTTGTATTTAACTTTGGCATTTTAATTATGATGTGTCTTGGTGTGGGCCTCTTTGGATCCTGATTTTTGGAATTCTCTGAGCTTCCTGGGGTTTTATGTCCATTTCCTTCACCATTAGGGAAGTTTTCCATCATTATTTCTTCAAACAGCTGTTCAACATCTTGATTTTCTTCAGTTATGCTGATCAGATATATTTGGACCCTTAATAGTGTCCCATATCTCCTTAAATTATTTTTATAGTCTTGGCATCTTATCTCTTGCCATTCTGATTGTGTGCCTTGGCTTTCCCATCCTTTTGATAGGGCTTTTGATCCCTTATTTATTCACTTTGTTTATGCCTTCGTTTATTCTATTCAATATACTTCTCGTCTCATGTAATGAGTTCTTAATTTCAGACTGGTTTCCTTTTATAATTTCCATTTAATTTTTATGTTTTTTATCTTTTTGCTGAATTTATCTGTACTTCCCAAAAATTCATTGAGCATCTTTATAACCAGTGTTTTGAACTGCATCTGTTAGATTACTTGGCTTCATTATATCTGGATCTGTCATATTCTCTCGTATGGCTTCTACTTCTTTGTCTTCTCATTTTGGCTGTCTTTTCATGTCTGTTTCTATGTAATAAGCGAAGATCTTAAGTCTCCTGATCTTATTAGTATGGATTTGTGAAGTAGGTGTCCAGTGGCACAGTCCTGAGAGGGGTTCAGCTACAGGCCAAATTTAGCCCAGGCCTCTACCCCTCTGGGGCCACCTATTAAGATTCAGCAAGTAATCCACAGATGCTGTGCTTATAGTTGCCTCAAAAGGCCACACTAGAAACTGAGGCCGGCTGCCTCCAGTATGAGTCTAGGCACTGCTCAGCAAGGAGTACTTGACTTGCTGAGGATACACCTCAGCCCTCACTCTGACAATGTCTCTCTGTAAGTCCTTGGTGTCCCTTGAATGCAACCAAATAGGCACTGGTGCTCAGAGCAAACAGGTTCATCACCGCAAAAATCCTCTCACAGTTGCGGCCCCTTTTAGAGGCTTCTGGCTGCCGCGCCGCCGCCGCAGCCTCCGTCTCACTCAGCCACTCGGCACTGGGCAGCCCCGCGTCCTCACCCATCCTACCTTCTGCCATTGCAGGGTGCTTTCTTGGATTTCTCTGTAGTTGTATGGCTTATTCCTGTAGATCCAAGGTGAGTTTTCCTTACTGCCGCTCCTTGTTTCTGTCATAATTTTGATTTGGTTGCCAGAAAGATGAACAGAGCCTCTATCATCTATGCTATTTTTTTCGACTTCTCCTGGAGTTGAAATATTTTTATAAAATGATTTGCAAAGTGCTATTCAAATCGACAAACACAGTTGACCCCCAAACAACACAGGTTTGAACTGTGTGGGTCCATTTATATGCAGGGTTTTTTTTCAATAAATATGTACAGTATTGTAAATGTTCTTTCCTTATGATTTTCTTAATAAAATTTGCTTTTTGCCAGCTTACTTTATTGTAAGAATACAGTGTATAATACAACGTACAAAATATGTGTTGCTTGTTTTTCGGTAAGGTGTCTCATCGACAGTAGGCTATTAGTAGTCAAGTTTTGGAGGAATCAAAAATTACATGTGGATTTTTGACTATGTAGAGGTTGGCGTCCATAACCCTGTGTTGTTCAAAGGTCAACTTCATTTATTTTAAAATATTGAATGTGTACTCTTATTAAAATTGTTTAATTTTATACATTATGTAATTCACATACATGTATCATTCTAAATACTATAAGAATAATGTAAAATAGACACATATGAGCTCATACTTCTTTATTAGCACATTTACATTTTACCACATATATTCTTATTTGTAAACATAAATAGTATTGCTTTGAGCAGTTCTAAATTTTATGTAAATGGAATTTACTATAGATATCCATTCGTAGATTTTTAAATAACACTTGTTTTGATATTTATGTCACTCTATATAAATTTAATTAAGTTATTTCAACTTCTGTATAATATTTCCTTATAGACTATAATTTATCTTTCTCTTACTTATGATTATTAGGTATTAACCTTTCATTTTCAGCTGTTAAAATATTATTGAATCATAGAGATATGCTAGAGCTTCTTTAGGTTATATTACTTAGATGTGACATTGCTGTATTATAAGACCTGTACATTTGTAATTTAAAAACTGTATATTTAAAATAGAAGCCAACCTACTTTTTGATCATCTCTAGTTCATCTACTCTTCATTTTGTCCAGGAAACAGAGTTGTCATCAATGGGTATGCATAATTTTTTTTATTCTTTCACTTAACATAATTGCATATAAATATTTCATTCATTTGACATGTTTATTAAGTAAATGCTTAATTAGCGGCTCCCATGGGACAGGCTAACTCCTGAGGACAGAGACAGAAATCCTGGCCTTGTTGGATCTTTCGTTAATTTTACATAATCACATAGGTCATAATTTTATCATTTAAAAGCAATTAATACTACATAATAAATGGTATGATTTGCTTATTAAATTATTAAGGGGGTTGTATTTATTTTAGAAATGTATACATGCACGCCGTCTATGTTAGAATTAAGGACCTAACTTGACTAATGTGACATTATATATGGGGAGTGTGTGTCTGTAATGCTCAGATTGACTTAGAATAGGCGATATCTCAGCTATTATCATTAACAGAAGTCCGTGTTCCCCCTTTTCACTCCTTTCATTCTCTGCAGCTTGGCCTAGAACCCAGGCTATTCGAGTGGTAACAAATCTGAACTTTGGAGTGGGTTTGAGTACTGGCTCCTTGGCTTGCGAGATACACGAACTTGGGCAAACTAATAAACCTCCTTGTGTCTCAGTTTTCTCTTCTGTAAAATGGGGATAATAATACATTCACTTAACACTTAGGAAAATCCTTAAAACCGTGAGGATCAGCTCTGGGTAAGCAGTAACGATCTGATTTTTCAAAGTCACAGTTCAATTCCTAAAGCAAATTACCTGAGGGATGCACTGGGAGATTGAAAAATAAGGCAAATAGAGGCCTAAAGGAGAACAATATGACTTTGTTTGCTTTGCAAGGAGTCTGGGCTTCATCTGTCTGCATCAAGCTGAGCGTCAGTGGCTCACTGGAAGCTGCTCACTGTAGGTCCCCTTTATCTAATGTCTGTCCGTTTGGAGCTGTGACTTCCGTGACTCTGAGAAGAGAAAGAGCCTGACAGACAGGTATGTACACACACACATACACACAGCAGACACACACAGGAGAGGGAGAAAGATGGTTAAGAAAGAGAACTAAGCCAAGAAGTTGTTATTAGTGAGAACAAATCTATCATTTGAATATTTTACCTAATAGTTCAGCGGGTCATTTCTAACATGTAAAAATTAATCAATTAGGTCTTTAGAATGCTCTCACTATATGTAGATACATCGTCATTTGTTCATACACTCAGGCCAAAAAATTGAAATTGGAAAAATATAAAGTAACAACCAATCTTAACATAACCATCTTCAAGCTCAGTTCTTTAGAAAATGCTCATTATTACCCATTGCCTGCCCTATGATCCTTCTCCTTTTTTCCTTCTCTTTATTCTTCCATGCCAGAAAAACTCCTAGCCATGGGGAAAATAATATAAATGTGCCTGCATCTATTTCTTCAGATTGCTGTTTAAGTTCAGTCAGATACGAATCAATACATGGTGATAGAAGAGAGTTAAGGCGTGTGTTTTGTATGCAGTGGGCTCCTATGAAGTCACTGATTAATATAATTAAAAGCCTGAGTTAATTGCATTACTTTCCATTAGCTTTCATTGTATACCTACCTTCCAAGGTCCAGACTACCCATCCCCATGGACTCTGGTTCCAAGTTTATCCATGCGAGATGGCTGCTTTCAAAACCGAACCTTTCATCAATCCCCTATTAATTAGCTAAATGCCGAATTGGATTATGCATTCATGCCTGCCAGCTAGGCGGGAGCATCAGGAGAGCAGAGCTCTCGGTCTTCTTGGCTCATCCTCCAGCCTGGTCATTGGTATTCCAGGACAAGTCAGCTTACTGTAATTTGAAATTGGTCTGCCGTCCCATTAGGAATCTGCCCGATCAATACCAAGTGAATTAGAGTTTCAGTGATCTGATTAACTCCCCATTATTTTCTACCCTGGCTGATTTAGAATGCATGATGAGACAATATTCCAGTTTCTTTGCTTTATCCCAGTTTAAGTGAAATATAGACATCTAAGGAAGCAGTGTCTGTGCATTTGATTTGACTCAGCTGTAATAAAGTCAAACATCATGAGTATCTCCCTCATCTAGACAGTCTTAAGTGACTGAGGGCTGCCTCCTACACACTGTGCTTGGAGCCATGAGTGGCAAGGGGGAGAAGTAGGTGGGAGCGCTCACACCGTCTCTCTTCTCTTTGGCTCGCTCTTCTGAATGGGCTCCTATAAGGCTTTTAACAGGATAGTTTAGTTATTTGTCATATGATCAAGATTAGCAGCTTTGTGACTGACTCTCTGGGTCATATGGTTGGAAGGCAGACTATAATTCTCTCCTAAAGGCACAAGAGGTTCATGACAATAGGGTAACTAAATGCTGTATCTTGATGACTGAAAACAAGCACAGTAGCCAGTCAGGCCAGGGACAAGTGCTGCCTTTGGGGAAAGGCTTGGTGCCCTAAGGGAGTAAATTTGGTCTCCGGTGCAGGAGGACTCTTTCCAAGCCTGGCTTGGAACTCCAGAGAAATCTGAATGGACCTCAGTAAGTTAGTGTGTGGCTCCAAGAGGCTCATGGTTCAAACTAGTAGAAAACACAACACCCCAAAAATGTAAGCAATAGAACCACATTTTTAAAAACGCGGTTATATTGCTCCCTTATATGTTTGAATTAGGTTGGCTAAGCATTGTCTGGTAGAGGTTCCTAAATAATTCATCATTTTTTTTAAAGTGTGAGATTTTAATGGGTTTATCAATTGCTTTAATGTTGCTCAAATACTTAAAAAAAAAGCCGTATACATTTAAAATAGATCTGAGCTATAATATGTAGCACAATATTTTTTCACCAGTGTTCGAAAAAAAGACTCAATATGGCTTCCATAGATCATAATGTTAACTCATTAATATGGCCTATACTATTATCCCATCTTTCTCTTAGGAATTACTTAGCAACTTAGAATATTCTATGTGCATGCTTGAAGACATTTGATATAATATGATCTGCTAGAAGTTATGTAAACACCTGGATTGGAAATATACATGTCTAAAAGTGGAGTAACTTGACATTGATGTTAGCTTGATGAGAAATTTGGTCAGCCCAAGGTCTTATGAACTTCATTGTTCTGTATTTCTATTCTTGATCATTACTCAACTGAACATTTCTGAATATCTTTTGTGTTTTGTTTCCCAATTATGATTCATGCAAGTTAATTAGAACAAAATTATCCATAGGGCTTTAAAAGAGATAAGGTTTGAATATTCCCAGATCAAAACAAAGAAGAGATTGTTTATCTTGGGTTTGAATTCTACTGTTTACAGATAGGTTAATTTGTCTTTTAAGCCAAGGTTTTTTACATCAATAAAATGGAAATAAATACTGCACACATTATAAAATAATTTTCTGGATTAAATGCAGTAATATATGTAAAGTATTTAGTGCATGATAACTATTCAAAGCTCGTTAGCTTTCTCCTCTTCTTTTTCTCCACATGTTCAAATAATCTATGAGAACATTTTTCATGCCAATCTCTGTTATCGTTGTGGCAATCAGAGTTTCTTTAACACACAGGTCTCGACACTTAGCACTGATGAAGAAATGAATTTCCACTTCGTGACAATTATGAGAAGTATTATTTATTAAAGGCACGTTTTGAGGTAGAAGACGGGTCAAGCCTAAGCTGGCTGACCACGTGGAAATGAGAATACATACTCTAGTAGGGCGGGGGACGGGGCATGGTTACAGCCAGGAAAAACAGAGAGCTGTAACATCCAGAAATGGAAGGTCTGAATTATATTTGGACTGTGATGGGTGGTTTACAAAGCTTCCTAGGTGTTTGGCACATGAGGTCATTTAGACTGACACTTGGCTGCTGTATAACACTTTGCTTAGTGTTCATGCATTTACCCAGAATGCAGTCTTTTATATGAGATTCATGAATTTCTGGGCATAAACATGGTATTATATGATGGTATAATGAGGCTGAGGTTGTGGGCAGGTTAGGGTAGTACCTTCTGCTCACCCATCTGTGGCCAGATTAAACCAGCTATAGATTCTGGCCCTTTGACCTTTGTCTCTGGGGATGCAGGAGGGATTCTCTAACTACCATTAGGTGTGTTTTTTTTGTTTTTTTTTTGGTGGACTCTATGCTGGGTCTCTATTCCTTTGTTCCTCTGTCACTCATGTCTCACTAGCTACCTAATATCTCTACTTTAAAATGTTCCATTTAAATCTTAAATTGAAAAGAAAAAGCAGTCTCAAGATAAATGAGTTGTATCAGATTTTTTTATGCATATGATTTAAATGGGAAATTACTGAGATATTGCCAATCCTCTGAAATATCTCAAATTTCTCACCTGGCAACAGCTGAAATTATATAAGAAAATGATTCCGACAGCACCTAAAAGCAGAATGACCAAAAGCTCTGATTGTTAACACAAAGCTGACTCAGAGCCTCTCTGGTGGAGGCAAGAGCCTGTGGCAGGGTTGTTTGGGGTATTTCTGATCTTCACCATGTTTATCAGCCCCCATCTTCTGACTTATATTCTGACAATAGACCTAGTCCCTTCTTGGTTTTGATTCTGTATTTCTATTCATAGATTGAAGTTGAATATTGTTCTATTGCATTTCTGGTCAATTAAACTCTCAAGTTTTTTCATATCTGCTCTATTCTTTTTTTGTGATTGACCGTCTTTTTGATTATTTATTGTATCATGTACATAATTAATTATCCTTCTAGCTTGGAGTACTTCAGCCACTACTAGAACATGGCACACAATGGCACTAACACCCATCCTGATTTCAATCTTGAAATCCACACCCTTGGTCATGGATTTAAATAGATAACTACTTGTGCCAGCACCCACCCACATTTCTCTACACTATTACTACTGCTGCTACTACTACTGACATGCTGAATACCTTCCCATTGTCTTTCCACACCTAACCCTTCTCCACCATACTTTGTGTCCTGGGAGACTAACTGTAAGCACCTCATCAGTGGGCTCCCTAGCTCTCTGGCTTCTAACTGGGTTCAGCCCTGGGATGCTGGCTGGAGATAGGAAAGAAAAAGAGTGAATTCTGGATGTTTTTTCTCCCTGCTCCGTCCCTGCTGAATTCTCATGGGTTGACTGGCCCTCTCGATTCAGTTCCATGCCTTCCAGAGGGAGACTTCATGCATCTCATGATTATTGCACATTTTGTGGACTATGAGACAAAATAGACAGTTACATTAAATATATAGCTATTATATTAATGTCAATTTATGTCTATTACATTACTATAGATTTGCTGACTTGTACATGGGCAATGCATAAAAACATACATAAAATTTTATCATCTTTGGATGATACATTTGATGACACCATACTATTGTGTTTCATGATATTGAATGTTGCTTGAAGCTCAACTTATAACCAAATGTCACAATTAAGTTATTAATTGGATGGTAAAAATATTCATACTTAGCACTTACATGTTGCTTTTCATCATTAATGAGTTTGACAAATAGGAGCTAATCAATAGCATAGCAGTGTATTCAGTAATGATCTTTTACTGTTGCTTGGTTCATTTCAGTTCAGAGCCCTTTTACTACTAATACTATAAAACTGGTGACGAGTTTCAAGTTAATAGAGAAGATTTATTTGAGTATGTCCCTCTGCATCCCCTGTCTCTTCACCTGCTTGACTTCCCACTGGATGGTGAACCTCCAAAGGCAGAGATTGTCTTTTATCCCTATATCCCCACTATAGGATCTGACATCTGGTAGAGATTCAAAAAAGTACTTACAGAATAGAAAAGAATGGATAATGTAGCAAAATTATTAAGGTGATCATTAATGCCGTTTCTAAAACCTACTGTAACAAATGTCTTGAAATTATACTTTTAATGTCAGATATTTTAAATCTTTTCAATTGAAAGAAGGGGCATAATTTGAAACTTTTTGAAACTCAGCCATATTTATTCAAAACTAGACAACAGCCCATATCAATGAAATGAATACATTCCATAGTGTTGATGGAGACTGAAACCTGTTTCTCTGCATTCACCATTTATAGCATCTTTGCTCCATGTGGCTTTACTAAAAACACTGAAGAGCAGATCTTGGAGATTTGCACTAGCAGTGTGCAGAGCTTCCATTACTTTCTTTTGGCGCCTAGGCCCTTGGGGAGAGTGTTGGGGTTAGTGTTAGGGATAGTGTCCTGACTTTTGATGAGAGAGCCTGTAGCTTTCCAAGGAGGCCACCGATTTATGGCAGGCAGCAGCCTTAACAAGCAAGGTCTAACATGTTGGGCACCTCTACCATCAGTTCCCAACTCCCACATTATAGAGAGAAGAGTTTTGGAAGAAAAGAAAGAAGACTGTGGCAGAGGATAAAATCCAATATGAAAATATGTACTTGTACAACTCTATGTAAAAACAAAAAAAACAAAACAAAAAACCCTCAACTTCTTGCATCAACAAGTAGAAAGAGGAAAATGAAGAAATTCTGATAAATGACTTGCTCAAGGTCACACAGATAGGGCTTTTTAAAATTGTTTTTTCCCAATACCATGTTCATTTCCACAGTATTCAGTACTTAACACTCTATTTAACCTTAATTTTAGAATCTAAAATTGAAAACATGGGCATTTTTCTTCTAAAGATTAAGTCAGAGTAGAATTTTTTTATCTATAGGTGATGTGCACATAAAACACTCCTACACTTGACTAGCTCTAGTGATTGATATAGCCTTACTTATAGAAGGAAGTGAGATTATTCTTTATAATAAAAAGCAAAAATGGAGAATTTCCAGTCAGATGGTGAGTGCTTGCCTCCTCTCACAATTACATCAAATTACAACTAAACCACGAACAATCACCTGAAGTCTTGCTGAACAGCAGTCCTACAACTAAGAACAGAAGAAGCTACCTTAAGAGTGGTAAGGGTGGAGATGCAGAACAGTCTGGTCCACATCCCACCTGTGGCAGTTAAAAGTTGGAAGGAATATCTTGGCTGCAAAAGTGCCGCCTGAGGAGCAAGGAGTCCCAACCCCACACAAGGATCCCCAGACCAGGGTTCTGGTGTCTAGAAGAGAAGTCCCCACAATTTCTGGCTGTGAAAACCAGTGGAAATTGTAGCTGAGTGAGACAGAAGGCTCTGGAGTCCCAATCATTCCCCTTAAGGGCCCACACATGGACTTACTTGCTGAGAGACTTACTCATTCTGAGCTCCAGCTCTGGAGTAGCAGCTCGAAAACTACCAGGGACATACAGAGAGGAACTGAATTGTCTGACTTCAGGACCAGGGCTGGAGAGGTAGCTTCTTCCCAGATAGAGGTGCTGGCAGAAGCCATTGTTCCTTTATTACACCCTCCTCTCACTCAGTGTACAGACGCAGGTGCCATAACTGAGTCTCCATCAACCTGGCTAACACCATTCATACCACACTGATGACTCTTTGAGACCCCACCCTACCCAACCTGTGGGCCCACCCAAGGCATTCCAAGTGGCTTTTCCATTTAAACAGCCTGTCTCAGTTCATGCTACAGACTTCCCTAAAATCTCTCAAAGGTTCACAAAACCCAAACAAGCAGCACCTGGCCTTGGTGTGCCCTGTACCTCTTGCTGAGCAGCTCTAAGCCCAATACTAACAGCAGCTGGCCTTGGTTTGTGGCTTGACCTATTGAGACACCTCCAAGACCGCTGTGGGTGGCGACAAGCTGTGGATTGTTTGGTGGCTCATTCCATGTGGCCTCAGGCAGGGCACAGGCTGCAGCTGAACTTGGCCTGCAGTGGGTACTGAGGTGGAGCACCGCCCAGGCTGCACACAAAGATGACACCCAAAAAACAGACTAGGCAGTCACCAGAGCCCTGCTGAAGTCAATCTTCTCTATAGGGTCATCTCCTGCCACAACAACACCTCCTCTGTAGTCACTGGCCAGTCTTCACAGGCAAACAGCTCAAGCCCTCCTACTGATATGCAAACAGCAACCAAGGCTCAACTGCAACTGGATAATACACACAACTCATAGCACCCTGCTCAGATGACCAGAGAAAATGTGCCGCTGGGCTCCACAAGACACCTACTCCATAAGGCCACTCTACCAAGACCAGGAGACATAGTACCTCTACCTAGTACATAGGTGCAAATAAGAAGGCAGCCAAAATAGAAAGACAAAGAAATATGTTCCAAATGAAAGAACAGAACAAAGCCCAGAAAAAGAACTCAACAAAACAGAGAAAAGCAATCTACCAGTTGCAGGGTTCAAAACACTGATTATAAGGATGCTCAATGAACTTAGGAAAATAGTTGATGAACTTAGAACTTTGTACAAAGAAATAGAAAACATAAAAATAGAGATAAAATATAAAAATAACCAGAAAGAAATGAAGAACACAATATATGAGATGAATAATACATTATAGGGAATCAACAATAGATTAGATGAAGCAGATTATCTAATCAGAGATTTAGAGATAAGGTAGCAGACAATACTCAATCAGAACAGCAGTAAAAAAAAAAAAAAGAATTAAAAAAAAAGTGAAGATAACTTAAGGGGCCTCTGGGACAACATCAAGCATACCAACATTTATATCATGGGGTACCAGAAGAAGAAGAAGAAGAGAGAGCAAAGAATTGAAAACCTATCTGAAAAAAGAGTGATGGAAAACTTCCCTAATCTGGCAAAGTAAAATAGACATACAAGCCTTGGAAGTGCGGAGTCCCAAACAAGATGAACCTAAAGAGGCCCACACCAGGACACATCATAATTATACTGAAGGTTAAAGACAAAGAATCTTAAAGCCACCGAGAGAAAAGCAATTAGTTACCTACAAGGGAACTCCCATAACACTGCCAGCTGATTTCTCAAAAGAAACTTTTCAGGCCAGAGGGATTGGTACAAAATATGCAAAGTGGTGAAAAGCAAGGACCTACAACCAAGATAACCAGCAAAACTATCATTTAGAATTGAAAGACAGATAAGGAGCTTCCCAAACAGAAAAAGATAAAGGAGCTCATCACCACCATACCAGTATTATAAGAAATGTTAAAGGGACTTCTTTAAGAAGAATAAAAAGATTTAAAATATTAATAATAAATTGGTAGTAACTACATATCTATCAACAATTTTTTAAATGTAAATGGATTAAATGTTTCAACCAAAAAATATGGTGGCCGAATAGATAAGAAAACAAGATCTTATATATGCTACCTACAAGAGACTCACTTCAGATCAAAAGACACACACACACAGTGAGAGTAAAGGGATGGAAAAAGATATTTAATGAAAATTGAAACAAACAAACAAACAAAAGCTGGGGTAGCAATATTTACATCAGACAAAGAAGGCTTTAAAACAAAGGCTATAACAGAGACAAAGAAAGGCCGAGTAACCCCACTTCTGGGTATTTTATGTGAAGAAACCCAAAACACCACTTTAAAGGGACACGTGAATCCATATGTTCATCACAGTATTATTTACAGTAGCCAAGATATGATGGCAATCTAGTTGTTTATCGATGGATGAGTAAATTTTAAAAATGTGGTACATATGTACAATGGAATGTTGCTCAACCATAAAAAGAATGAACTAGCCATCTGCAGCAACATGGATGGACCTAGAGTGTATTGTGCTGAGTGGAAGTCAGGTGTAAGTCAGAGAAAGACAAATGGCATGTGATTTCACTTACGTGTGGAATCTAAAGAAGAAAACAAACAAAACGGAAACAAATTCATAAATACAGAGAACATTTTGATGGTTGCCAGATGAGAGGAGGGTTAGAGGGAAGTGAACAAGGGAAAAGGATTTAAAAAATGCAAATTAGTAGTTACAAATAGCCATAGGGATGTAAAGTATAGCGTAAAGAATATAGTCAATTATTATAATAACTATGTATGGTGTCAAATGGGTACTAGATTTATCAAGGTGATCACCTTGTAAAGTTGTATAGATGTCCAATCACTATGTTGTACACATGAAACTAATATAATTATGACAACTGGAATGAGAAAAAGTTATTTTAAAAAAGGCAAAAATGAAGCTTCTTCAGATAAGATTTTTTCATTTAGAACTAACTCTACTTAGGAGTAACTCAAACTCTGTGATTTAAAAATAATAATTTTAAAATTAGTTCTTCCTTCACAGTTTTAGTATTGTTATTTTGGTTTCAAATAAGTAGTTTTAGAGAATATCAAAGAATCTAGTATTAAGAATTCTACCAACTTGTCTTCAAGTATTAGTAATATTCTACTGTTATGCTTTCATTTGTGTGGTACATTGTAATGTAATGGAGACATTTTAATTTTATTTAGTAACGAATGTAACAAAACTGTGAAACTGATATGTTAAGAAGTGGTCTACAAGATCTAGAGGCGGAGCAATCCTTGGAACAACCAGTAAGAGTAATAAGCGATTCTGTCGAAACTAAAAAAGCAGAGGAACAATACAACTGGGGTTGCTGAACACTTTCCTCCCACTGGCACTGGAGAGGTTTTGGAGACATATATTTCTGGAATGGAAAGAAAAATGGACCAGAGACAGGGTCGCTGAAAATGCAGCATGCAGCTTTCTGGAATGTTGGTAGGGTCCTCTTCCACCAAGACAGAGTCAGAACCAATGGGCAGGACTGATTGTTTGACCAGGCATTGCGCAGGAGGAAAGCCTGGCTACTTCCAAGGGTACCAAGCTTTGAGAGAGCTGGAGGGCTCATCTCATCATCTAGCTACGCCCAGGAAAGGTAAACGTTCATATGGCTGGAATTTGGACTGTGAGGAGGTAGTAGTGGCAAGTGATTAGGAAAGAGAATTAAACAGAGTCTGGTATATAGAAGATATTCGATTAACCACGAATAAATGAATGGCCTTATGAGCCAGCAGAGGATGACAAGATCAAATTTGCACTTCAGAAAGGTTGCATTGTGAAGAATGGATTGACGTTGAAGCTAGGGAGGCCAGTAGGAGCTTTTCTAGTGGCCTGGGTAAGGGTAGTGGCTACTCAATTAATTTTGGAACATTGGATATTTAGCATTTCCACTGATAAAATAGTTTGTATAACTATATGGTAATAATTTGTGCTATCTGTATCAGATAATCTCAGGAGTGCTTTACCATGCTACCTAATAATATGAAATTGGTGGTTTCAGGAAAAAACAGTAAGAGCTCATTTATCTAATACATTGGAACCATTACAAAAGTTGTATAAAGTGAAGCATGATGAAAAAGTGTCATGTAAATGTTTTGCCCAACCTAAAAATACAAGTACACATTCATTTACTAATCTTTCAATCTAGAGCCAGAAATCTTATTTTGAGCACGGATCTTCTTACAGAAGTTACCTGTAGTCTTTTTTGCATATGTCACAATCATGATGCACTTTATGATATCCACATTCATTTTTGTTCAACTGGAGTAAGAAATTACAGACCTATGTGAAGCAAGTTAAAAATCTGTACAATTGTTGTTCCAACTTTTTGCAAATGTTTTTGCTAACATCAAATTCGATAGCAGTATTTTATTAGTTACTTGCCTTTATGGTTTTCTAAAGCAATCACCTTGTTTTTACAGTATATTGGACATTTCACACCATCTTTGCCCACCTTTTATCCCAGCTATTGTTGCAGCCACAGCATTTTGCAGGTGTAAACTGACAGCTTCAGTCTCATGGGCTCTGTTCCCTGGAGCTTTCTAATGGCTCAGCGTGAGATGCCTTTGGTTGCTTTAGGGAAACTCCCTGAACAGTGGGTGCAGCAACCTCACCACCCTGCAGGGGAGTTATGTCTCGGGAAAGCTTTTACCAGCGGGGGAGAGGACCTTGTAGATACATTTCACATGGCTCCTCAGGAGGTTCCAGGGGAATTTAGTCCCAGTTACTAATAGCAATGAACACCTAAATAACACACCTTACATTGGTTTCTGCTCTTTCATATTCTCCACTCTTGGGATCACATTAACTCCCTGCAAGTAAACCCTTAGCCTAGGCTTCACTTTTTGGGAGGTGGGTCAAACTAAGACACACAGAAGCAACACCGCTTCTTTTAAAACTTGCATTATTTTACAGAATGTTTAATTTTATTACACACTTATAACAAGTGCAGCTGGCATGTTTAGGTTTGGGAGCAAACCTAACTGCCGTTGATAAGCAAGCATCCACCCCAATTATTGGGAGCCAAGGTAACAAAGAGGGGCCTGGCAGGCTCCAGCCGTCAGCATGCCCTGCTTACATGCCAAGTCTGCTTTACAGTGGGAGGAGAGGGGATCAGTTAATCCGATGATTTTGTTATGTGAAAGTGGGGTAGGAAGTCATAGAGTGTTCCATAATTCTATAAGGTGCTTTAGCTGACCCAAGGCAAGAATGTGAAGAGGATGAATTTTGTCTTTGGAAGTTTTAATCTACTCTTTCTGCTCTATCTTTTTCAGGATTATTCTCTGCATTCTTTGTTTAATCAACATTTGCTCTCAGGAAATACCCATGCTCAGTCACTCTAAGAAATACAGCATTAATAATGCTTAATGTGTGACCATCTCTTTCCTACCCTCCAACACTCTCAG